>CM059434.1:117765834-118365834 GCA_030390025.1 Squalus acanthias
TTTCTACAGCGCCTTTCACAACCACCGGACGTACCAAAGCGCTTTACAGCCAGTGAAGTGTAGTCACTGTTGTAATGTGGGAAAACGCAGCAGCCAATTTGCGCACAGCAAGCCCCCACAAACAGCAATGTGATAATGACCAGATCATCTGTTTTTTTTTGTGATGTTGATTGGGGGATAAATATTGGCCCCAGGACACCGGGGATAACTCCCCTGCTCTTCTTCGAAATAGTGGCCATGGGATCTTTTACGTCCACCTGAGAGAGCAGACGGGGCCTCGGTTTAACCTCTCATCCGAAAGACGGCACCTCCGACAGTGCTGCACTCCCTCAGCACCGCACTGGAGTGTCAGCCTAGACTTTTGTGCTGGAGTCTCTGGAGTGGGACTTGAACCCACAACCTTCTGACTCGGATGTGCGAGTGTGCTGCCCACTGAGCCACGGCTGACTCATGCTGTAGGCGCTGCAGACCAACCGACCGACTTCAGGAATTGACTCCACGTCAGTAATGGCAACCACAGGAAGGACGCTGCTCTCGGCCACTCTCTGAAAGTCGATTTGGGTGGCTCTTCCCGTGATGTTGTGGACACACGCCTAGGTTTCTTGTATGTTAATCCAGTACTGCTGATCCTTATGCTGGCAGTACTGATACAAGTTCTAACGTACAACTGTCCACTGCTGCCTCAACAGATGTCCACTGCTGCGTCTGCAGCTGTTCAATAGCTGACTGTATGTGGGGCTGGTACACTATCACGATTATAAATGTTAAATCGGAGCTCATCCAAGGCTTACTTGATGAAGGCAGTGTGCAGCTGAGGCACATGGACAGGAAGGTCCCAGGTTCAATTGTTTGGAGTTAGTTGATCAGCCTGGTAGTGGTACGGGTGCTATAATTTGATATATATAAACAGAAAAAAATAATCAGCAAGGGTTACACTCCTGACCAACGTTCCCTCTGATTTTATTTAGCCCCGCGCGGCCCCTTTAACGGGCCGTGTGGGCCATTCAAAATTCCGCGCACGCGCGGTTTTACTATTTAAAAACTGGCTCACCGGCTGCGCGGGACCTCGAGAGCGCTGCGCGGGACCTCGAGAGCGCTGCGCGGCCACGCAGATTAAAGGGAACATTGCTCCTGACCCTTGCTGGAAAATATGTTCGTGCCACCTTTGGGTGAGGTCCGGATCTGACTTGCTTACTAACCTCACCTTGGGCCGAGGTATCGGAGAGCTACTGTGCCCATGGAACTCTGGGGGCGAGGGAAATCATGTTAAATCTCATTGTTAAATAAATACCAGCTTAAAAAACTCAGACAAGCTGACTCCACCCCCCCCCCCCCCCACCCCCAGCCCCCAAAAGCTGCCAACTCCTAAAACAACATAACAGCTCTGAGAATCAACCCTCAATAAAGGTCGATGGCCAAGGCCACTGCTCCAAAATGACTGGAAATTAAATTCCTTTTTATGACGTTGGATTAATGTTTTGGGATCACATTCCACCAGCCGGTTTGTTTTTCTATGAAAACTGAAACCCAATGGCCTCGCATATGACTTGTGTAAAGAAGTAGTTACAGTGGGAGCGCAGTGGGCTATGAATTTATAGAATCATAGAATGGTTACAGCACGGAAGAAGACCATTCGGCCCGTCGAGCCCCCACCGACTCTCAGCTAGTCCCACTCCTCTGCCCTTTCCCCGTAGCCCTGCAAATTTCTTTCCTTCACATACTTATCCAACTCCCTTTTGAAAGATAAGATTGAATCTGCCTCCACCACCCTTTCAGGCAGCGCATTCCAGATCCTAACCACTCGCTGCGTAAAAAAGTTTTTTCTTACCTCATCTTTGGTTCTTTTGCCAATCACCTTAAATCTGTGTCCACTGGTTCTCGACCCTTCTGCCAATGGGAACAGTTTCTCTCTATCTACTCTGTCCAGACCCCTCATGATTTTGAACACCTGTATCAAATCTCCTCTCAATCTTCTCTGCTCCAAGGAGAACAACACCAGCTTCTCCAGTCTATCAACGTAACTGAAGTCCCTCATCCCTGGAACCATTCTAGTAAATATTTTCTGCACCCTCTCTAAGGCCTTCACATCCTTCCTTAAGTGTGGTGCCCAGAATTGGACACAGTACCCCAGTTGGGGCCGAACCAGGGTTTTATACAGGTTCATCATAATTTACACACTTTTGTACTCTGTACCTCTATTTATGAAGCCCAGGATCACATAAGCCTTTTTAACTGCTTTCTCAACCTGCCCTGCCACCTTCAACGATTTGTGTACACCTATTATGTGGCACTTTGTCGAATGCCTTTTGGAAATCCATATACACTATGTCAACCGCATTAACATCATCAACCCTCTCTGTTACCTCATCAAAAAACTCGATCAAGTTAGTTAAACACGATTTGCCTTTAACAAATCTGTGCTGGCTTTCCTTAATTAATCCATACTTGTCCAAGTGACTGTTAATTTTGTCCTGATTACTGTTTCTAAAATCTTCCCCACTACCGAGGTTAAACTGACTGTCCTGAAATTGCTGGGTTTATCTTTACACCCTTTTTTGAACAAGGGTGTAACATTTGCAATTCTCCAGTCCTCTGGCACCACCTCTAAGGAGGATTGGAAGATTGTGGCCAGTACCTTCGCGATGTCCGCCCTCTATTCCCTCAGCATCCTAGGATGCATCCCATCCACTCCTGGTGATTTATCTACTTTAAGTACAGCCAGCCTTTCTTATACCTCCTCTATCAATTTTTATCCCATCAAGTATCTCCACTACCTCCTCCATTACCATGTCTATGGCAGCATCCTCTTCCTTGGTGAAGACAGATGCAAAGTACTCGTTGAGTACCTCAGCCATACCCTCTGCCTCCATACGTAGGTCTCCTTTTTGGTCCCTAATCAACCCCACCCCTCCTCTTACTACCCTTTTACTATTTATATGCCTATAGAAGACTTTTGGATTACCTTTTATGTTTGCTACCATTATATTCTCATACCCACTCTTTGCCCCTCTTATTTTCTTTTTCACTTCTCCTCTGACCTTTCTATATATAACCTGATTCTCAGATGTATTTGCAACCTGTCATACACGCTCTTTTTCTGCTTTATCATATTCTCTCTCTCTTTTGTCATCCAGGGAGCCCTGACTTTAGTTGCCCTGCCTTTCTCCCTAGTGGGAATGTACCTCAACTGTATCTGAACTATTTCCTCTTCAAAGACAGCCCATTGTTCCATTACAGTTTTGCCTGCTAATCTTTGATTCCAGTTTATCTGGGCCAGATCCATTCTCATCCCACTGAAATTGGCCTTCCCCCAGTTAAACATTTTTACTCTAGCTTGCTCCTGTCCTTTTCCATAGCTAATCTAAACCTTATGATACTATGATCACTGTTCCCTAAATGTTCACCTACTGACACTTGCTCCACTTGACCTACCTCATTCCCCAGAACCAGATCCAGCAATGCGTCCTCCCTCATCGGGCCGGAAACATACTGATCAAGAAAGTTCTCCTGAACACACTTCAGAAATTCTTCCCCTTCTCTGCCCTTAACACTATTACGATCCCAGTCTATATTAGGATAGTTGAAGTCCCCCATTATTACTACTCTATAGTTCTTGCACCTCTCTGTAATTTCTCTGCAAATTTGCTCCTCCATATCTTTCCCACTATTTGGTGGTCTATAGAATACACCTAGTAGTGTAATGGCACCTCTATTATTTCTTAACTCTAGCCATATAGATTCTGTCCTTGGCCCCTCCAGGACATCCTCCCTCTCCAGCATTGTAACATTCTCCTTGACCAATACTGCCACCCCACCTCCTATCTTTTCTTCCCTATCTTTCCTGAACACCTTTATAACCAGGAATATTTAGTACCCAATCCTGCCCTTTTTTGAGCCAGGTCTCAGTTATTGCCACAACATCATATTCCCATGTGGCTATTTGTGCCTGCAGCTCACTTACCTTGTTTACTACGCTTCGTGCGTTCACATACATACAATGTAAACCCATCTTAGACCATCTTGTATTCTCTCTTAGTTTGAACCCCCCTAATACCTTACTATTTTTTACTTTTGTGCTCTCTACCTCTCCCAACCTTTGAGCACTTTATTTCCCCTTTCTAATGTCACATCCTGGTGCCCATCCCCCTACCAAATTAGTTTGCTGCCAATATATCCATCAATTGTATTATAGAAAAAGAGATCTGAAGCGCGCACAAGTGGAAAGAAAGAAAGACTTGGGGCGCGAAATTCGGTTGCTTTGCGCCTCCTGTTAGCGCCCCCTGGCGCAAAGCTCCTAGCGCTCGGGTGCGGTGCCACGAAAGCCTCCCGCGAAATTGACTGGTAGCTCCCCAAGAGGGAGGGGAAGCGCTTCCAGTTGCGCCCCGTCTCCTGCTTGGGGTGCTATCACTGAATTTACGGCGCAGGGGCGAAGTTAGCGCTGCAGAGGGCGCCACCGAATTTCTCCCCCTTGCATTTCTACAGCGCCTTTCACCACCTCCGGACGTCCCAAAGCGCTTTACAGCCAATGAAGTACTTTTTGAAGTGTAGTCACTGTTGTAATGTAGGAAACACGGCAGCCAATTTGCGCACAGCAAGCTCCCACAAACAGCAATGTGATAATGACCAGATAATCTATTTTAGTGATGTTGATTGAGGGATAAATATTGGCCCAGGACACCGGGGATTACTCCCCTGCTCTTCGAAATTGTGCCATGGGATCTTTTACGTCCACCTGAGAGAGCAGACGGGGCCTCGGTTTAACGTCTCATCCAAAATACGGCACCTCCGACAGCGCAGCGCTCCCTCAGCACTGCACTGGAGCGTCAGCCTAGGCGTTTGTGCTCCAGTTCTGGCAATGTTTGCAATGGTGGATTTAGAATATTTTGAAGTGGAAGTGAACTGGGATTGTCCGAAAATTACTTCTAGTGAGGAGAGGGTTTTGGGGACATGCCCTCCCCGGGTAACTTCTGTCGAGTCGCTGTTACCCGCGCTAAATTTATTGGATTCAGATACTTGGCCACCTTCACCCAAGCAGTCTGTGCTGCTTACGTGTGCGAACAGTGCCCTGCAATGCCCAAGACTGTCACCCTTACTCTGCCCAACTTGGACCAGCAGCACTTGAACCGAAATCGGGGTGCTGCGGCATTGTTTTTGCAAGAACATGCCGTCCTTTTAAGGTGCTGTTGCGGCCCTTTAAATCCTGCAGCAGCACCATCCAGCGTTGTGTAGAGAGTTCAGTGAAGCTTCCTGCTGCTGTGCGAACCCAGGCAAGCAAAGCTGAAAAAGCCTCCGTCCCGTGCAAAAGGTGGACACGTTGGCAATGATGTTTGTAACATCACCCTCGAAATAAAACCGCTTCCACACGTTGCAGCATAAAAACGTGCACGCAGAAGGAAACTGAGTTATGGTATTCTATATTTAGAGTTGTCTCACTTCCTTGTAGCGCCTTACAGTTCGGCACACGTTGATTCAGAGGAAAGGGCTGCAGCCTGCACCTTTCGAACTAAGAACCCTGAACCATCAATAACGGACTGGTGGGCACAGCTGCAAATTAGGAAACAAAAGTAGTTCTGCAGTTAGAGGAATAACACAGCCAGACGGTTGCACGTTGTGACCGCTGCATTGTCCCCCAGCAAGACGACAGGAAATGGCTTTGATTCAGATGTGCCATTATTTGCCCGAATGGTCCTTCCTCCATTTCTGATTTATGTTTCCTTCCTTGCCAGGACTGGGCCTTAAGCGAGGTAGTTTAAACCCCTCGACAAATTAATACCAACCCATCCCAACACAGGCAAGCCAAAATTATCCCACAAGAGGTCAAATAAAAAACAGATTTGTAGTTTTCTCACTAACGCAGCTCCAAATTTCAACCTATTCAACAACCCATTACAACAGTGACTACACTCCAAAAGTACTTCATTGGCTGTAAAGCGCATTGAGACGTCCGGTGCTCATGAAAGGTGCTATAGAAATGCAAGTCTGTCTTTTTTTTTCTTTCTATTCAGCTTTAAGATGCTGGCAAGACTGTCAGCTGTGGCTCAGTGGGTAGCACTCTCTCGCCTCTGAGTCAGAAGGTTGTGGGTTCAAGTCCCACTCCAGAGACTTGAGCACAAAAATCTAGGCTGACACTCCAGTGCAGTACTGAGGGAGGGCTGCACTGTTGGAGGTGCCGTCTTTCAGATGAGACGTTAAACCGAGGCCCCGTCTGCTCTCTCAGGTGGACGTAAAAGATCCCACAGCCACTATTTCTAAGAAGAGCAGGGGAGTTCTCCCCGGTCAATATTTATCCCTCAATCAACATCACTAAAAAACAGATTATCTGGTCATTACCACATTGCTGTTTGTGGGAGCTTGCTGTGTGTAAATTGGCTGCTGCGTTTCCCACATTACAACAGTGACTACACTTCAAAAAGTACTTCATTGGCTGTAAAGCGCTTTGGGACGTCCTGAGGTGGCGAAAGGCAATATAGAAATGCAAGTCTTTCTTTCAAATAACGTGGCCTTCAGTGACGCCTGTGCAACTCCACTTATGCTACTGGATTTACTCCAGGGGTACCTCTGGAGGGATGTTTACAGCGCGCACCCTAGTGCTGTAAAGCTGACGTACAAGAATGGAATTATTTACTCCCAAGATTTCCTCTTCCTAAATTGTAAATCACTGTCCCGAGAGCTTTCTTTCCTTTGCTTGGCCGGTTCAGGCTCCAGCAGCAACATTGTCTCGTGACGTGTACGTTTTGCAACACGAGTAGTTTTCATTCTGATCATGTTGAGCTGAGCGGCCTCAACCCATGGACGCCAGTAAACGGGGAAGCTTCATTGCTTGTGGTTAATATCAGCATTCTAAGATTGTAGCCCGTGTCACCAATATAATCAGGGTTAATGCAATATTAATCAGGCCCACCTGGACCTCTAGACAGTAGCGTCATTTAAATGGCCAGTAAACAGAACGACAGCACAGACCGTGCAACTGGCGGCCAAGCCTGATGTGCTGGAGCTTTTGGCCGCAGTTCCGGGATAGAAAGTGTCATGGTTTGATTAATTTCCTGGAGCGAAATGTAATCAGGAACACGTGTTTGAATGAAAAGGGAGCATTTCCAATGACTGGTAATGCTAAAGGCAAATTTAACACTTAAAAAAAATATATATATTAAAAACAGACATTTTTGCATTTGAAACTTTCATTTTTATTTTTTTTAAAAGGAAATTGAAGTCCTTTGTGTCTTCTGACTGATTGAATCTCAAAGCAGAGGACAGGTCAATCAAAGGGTTTCTGTCCAGACCTGGAAGTCTTCATACCTCATTCTCCCGTCCAAATCTCCCCAACTCTTGAAAGAAGCTGGAAATCTCGCCGGATTAGTCTGGGCAGGTGTAGCGCTCGAAGCCTTGGTTAGATTTCTTTCCAACTGGAAGCTGGGGAACAACTTCAAACAAGTCAAATCTCTCTGGATCCAAATCGGCTCCAGAAGAGCTCCACATGGCCAATATCAAGTTGTTCTGAGTGACTTCTATCACCCGTCTAACTGCAATGATTCAGTACTTAACTACAAATTCAAAGTGTTTTTGTTTGATAACCTGTAAGGTACCCTAGACCCTTCGGCAGCTTGTTTAGGTCGGAATCCAGGAGATTGGTGTCCATGAGCTGCCTCCCTTACACTAAATCCAGCTCTTTTATTCCACCAGCAAAATCATAGTCCTAGTCTTTAGTCTGCCAGCAGGATAAAGAAAATAGATTCAGTATTGTAAACAACGAGAACTGGCTCATGAGACGCCAGAATCCCATCTAAACCAGCGCCTGCATAAAAGCAGTCTGAAACACGGACAAAGTCAGTTTTTTCCACTCATATTAGAAACAAGTTCTCACCCCCGAAGCCTCAATGGGTAAATGGCTCTTGTGGTGTGCTTATGAGCTGTGTGGATCGGGAAGGCTGCTGTGCTGTCCCTGGTCTGTGCTGAATTAACTGATCGCGCTATATTTGGCTTTAGTCTCCCAGAGTTAGGGAAATTAAAATTATATAGTGTTGCATAGGATAAACAGCACAGAAACAGGCCATTCGACCCAACCAGTCAATGCCGACGTTTATGCTCCACTCGAGCCTCCTCCCGTCTTTCCTCATCTAACTCTATCAGCGTAACCCTCTATTCCCTTCTCCCTCATGTGCTTGTCCTAGCCTCCCCTTAAATGCATCGATACTATTTGCCTCAACCATTCCCTGTGGTCGCGAGTTCCACATTCTCACCGCTCTCTGGATAAAGAAGTTTCTCCTGAATTTCCTATTGGCTTAAGGGCCTGTGCAGGAGGGAAGCATGACCCAGAATGGGAGAATCCGAGAAGGTGGTCCTTAGTGCCTCTTAGGAACCAGCTACAAGAGACATTGATGTTGGTCTGAAAGCCAACTGCACCCCCACTCTCAGTAGCAGAGATAGCAAGGCCGCCAACAACAACAACTACTTGCATTTATGTAGTGCCTTTAACGTAGTATTCCCAACAGGAATGAAGGCACAAGATAATTTACCAATAAGAAAAGGAGCACAGAAGAAATCTCCATTTTTAAGGTCACCATAATTCAGAAACCAGTTTTATTCTGGAATGTTTGATGTTCTTGGGGAGTCGGGAAGGGATGTGGTCATTCCAGACAGCTGACAATAGAACTATTAGAGAGTGAAGTGTGCTTTCGACTTGCAGACCAGTTACAAATTCAGTATCAGTAGGTGAAACAAACTGCATCCATCAGTTTCAACCAAAGAAAGAGACTCTGACTTCAGAATGCTGCAATGACCTTGGATTTAACTTTAGGCTGAGGGGTGGGTGGAGGCGGCAGAAACAACACAATACAAGACCAAAAGTAGATAAAATACTACTACAAATCTAGGAAAGAAATAGAAAAATAACCATCCTTTAAGTGTGATTAAATTAAGGTCATACAGGTCGTAGATTTAAAATCATTGGATAAAGATCTAGAGGGGAGTTGTGGGGATCTGGAACGCTCGACCTGAAAAGGCGGTGGAAGCTGATTCCATCAATAATTTTAAGAGGGAGTTGGACGGGTTCTGGAGGATGAGGAACTCACAGGGTTACGGACAAAAAGCGGGGATGTGGGACTGAGCAGGACTGATCTTTCAAAGAGCCAGCACATGGGAACAGGAGGAGGCCATTCAGCCCCTCAAGCCTGTTCCGCCATTCAGTGAGATCATGGCTGATCTGCGACCTAACTCCATATACCCGCCTTTGCCCATATCCCTTAATACCTTTGGTTAACAGAACGCTATCAATCTCAGATTTAAATTAACAATTGATCTAGCATCAATTGCCGTTTGTGGAAGAGAGTTCCAAACTTCAACCACCCTTTGTGTGTAGAAGTGTTTCCTAATTTCACTCCTGAAAGGTCTGGCTCTAATTTTTAGACTATGCCCCCTAGTCCTAGAATCCCCAACCAGCAGAAATAGTTGCTCTCTATCTACCATATCTGTTCCCCTTAATATCCTGAAAACTTCGATCTAATCACCCCTTAACCTTCTAAATTCTCAGGAATGCAACCCTAATTTGTGTAATCTCTCCTTGAAGTCCGGGTAATGTTCTGGTAAACCTGCGCTGCACTCCCTCCAAGGCCAATATATCCTTCCTAAGGTGTGGTGCCCAGAACTGCTCACAATACTCCAGGTGTGGTCTAACCAGGGTTTTGTATAGCTGCAGCATAACTTCCACCCCCTTGTATTCTAGTCCTCTAGATATCTAGATATAAAGGCCAGCATTCCATTAACCTTTTTGATTATTTTCTGTACCTGTTCATGACATTTTAATGATCTATGTACCGGGACCCCCAATTCTCTTTGGACATCCACTGTTTTTAGCTTTTCATCATTTAGAAAGTACCCTGTTCTATCCTTTTTAGGTCCAAAGTGGATGACCTCACATTTGCCTACATTGAAGTCCATTTGCCACAGTTTTGCCCATTCACTTAATCTATCAATATACCTTTTGTAATTTTATGCTTTCATCTACAATGCCGCCTATCTTTGTGTCATCGGCAAATTTGGGTATGTGGCTTTCTATGCCATCATCTAAGTCGCAAATAAATACTGTGAATAATTGAGGCCCCAACACAGATCCCTGTGGGACACCACTAGTCATATCCTGCCAATTAGAGAACCTGCCCATTGTCCCTACTCTCTGTCTCCTGCCGCTCAGCCAATTTCCTAACCAGGTCAATAATTTGCCTTCAATTCCATGGGCTTCTACCTTAGTTCACAGTTAAATGCCTTCTGGAAGTCCATAGACATTCCCCTGTCCACTACTTTAGTCACCTCCTCAAAAAATTCAATCAGGTTTGTCAGGCATGAACTACCTTTTCACCTGACGAAGGAGCAGCGCTCCGAAAGCTTGTGATTTCAAATAAAGCTGTTGGACTATAACCTGGTGTTGTGCGACTTCTTACCTTTTACGTATCCATGATGTCTCTTGCTGATAGGCTAACTGGTCTATAATTCCCTGGTTTCCCCTCTCGCCATTCTTAAAAAGCGGCGTAACATGCACAATTTTCCAATCTAAAGGAACGGCTCTTGAATCGAGAGAACTTTGGAAGATTATAGTTAGGGCATCTGCAATGTGCTCACCTTCTTCCTTTAAAGAAAGTCTTGCATTTCTATAGCGCCTTTCACGACCACCAGACGTTCCAAAGCACTTTACAGCCAATGAAGTACTTTTTGAAGTGTAGTCACTGTTGTAATGTAGGAAACGCGGCAACCAATTTGCGCACAGCAAGCTCCCACAAACAGCAATGTTATAATGACCAGATAATCTGTTTTAGTAATGTTGATTGAGGGATAAATATTGGCCCAGGACACCAGGAATAACTCCTCTTCTTCGAAATAGTGTTATAGGATCTTTTACGTCCACCTGAGAGAGCAGACAGGGCCTCGGTTTAACATCTCATCTGAAAGATTGCACCTCCGACAGTGCGGCACTCCCTCAGCACTGCACTGGAGTGTCGGCCTGGATTTTTGTGCTCAAGTCTCTGGAGTGGGTCTCGAACCCACAACCTTCTGACTCAGAGGCAAGAGTGCTACCCATTGAGCCATGGCTGACACGAAACCCTGGCACAACAGACGAGTGGCCTCCTTGTGTGCTGTAACTTTCTATGAATCTAAATAAGAATGGATAAGCAACACTACAGTTGAATAACTGAGGGCAGTCCCTTTAATTGAGGCATTCACCCTGAGGCCTCATTTCTTCAATGAACCTGCCTATCTTACTCCTGCTTGTACATTACGAATTAAAGTTGTTGCTGGATAGTTTAAAGGATTACATGATCAATATTTTAACTTGATGATCTATGTCTATTGGTCATTAGAACCTGCTTTCAGAATTGCTTTAGTTGCCTGCCTTTGGCTTGCACCCAAACCTATCCTGGTGTCCATTATTGCTGTCGGGGACAGTGTGGTGCAATGTATGTGGTGCAATGTAACTTTACCTGAGGAAGGGGCGACAGCTCCGAAAGCTTGTAATTTTAAATAAATCTGTTGGACTATAACCTGGTGTTGTGTGACTTCTCATTTTTGTCCACCCCAGTCCAACGCCGGCATCTCCGCATCATGTGCAATGTATTAGCATGGAGTTGTTTCACCTCTGGGATTTGGGTTTGATTTCCTCTCAGACTGGCGATGGAACCCTCTCCCCTTTACTGCTTGTAAGGATCCTAAGTGGGTGAGTTTGGCAATCTCGCAGTGGGCCCAGAAATGCCCCAAACTTTGCACTAATTTCAGAGTTCCACACACAGACTACAAACCTGTCTGTCATGTCGAATAAAAATATCACATGCAGTATGAGATGCTCTTCTGACACTGAGGTTAAAGTGTATTTTTGACGATTACTAGGAGCTTTACTCTGTATCCAACTCGTACTACACCTAACCAGAGGCAGCAATATTGGATGTGAAAACAAAAGTACTGCAATGATCCCCAGTAACATGTATGCAATCATGGGTGGGGAGGGTGAGTGCGATATGTTTTGTGTGGGTTATATCCCACTCTCCTGTTCCAAATCCTGCAATTGCACCTGATGGCCCCCATTTCATTATACATAGTTGCCCTGACATTTGGCCAGCACATATTTCATAAGCACATCATTTGCTGCCACCTCAATTTAGTTTTTAACAATTTGTGCCCTCTGCCCTATATTCTCAATTGCTGTAATATAACAACTTGCATTTATATAGCGCCTTTAACGTAGTAAAACGTCCCAAGGCGCTTCACAGGAGCGATTATCAAACAAAATTTGATATCAAGCCACATAAGGAGATATTAGGGCGGGTGAGGTAGGTTTTAAGGAGCGTCTTAAAGGAGAAGGGAGAGGTTTAGGGAGGGAATTCCAGAGCTTAGGGCCTCGGCTGCTGAAAGCACGGCCGCCAGTGGTGGAGCGATTAAAATCAGGGACGCTCAAGAGGCCAGAATTAGAGGAGTGCAGAGATCTCGGTGGATTGTGGGGCTGGAGGATGTTACAGAGATAAGGAGGGGGGAGGCTGTGGAGGGATTTGAAAACGAGGATGAGAATTTTAAAAGTGAGGTGTTGCCGAACCGGGAGCCAATGTAGATCAGCGAGCACAGGGGGTGATGGGTGAACGAGACTTGGTGCGAGTTAGGACTCGGGCAGCAGATTAATGAGAGCCATTTATTCTGTGTTAGTCTTGTACAAAATGGCTATTTGTTTCTTTGAAGAATGCTGTTTGCATTCCTCTGACCATCTGCACACTGCACAGTCTGTTGATCAGGGCAGACAAGAGACGGGCAGACGGTTTTTTCATTTTACATGTTGTCTCGCTATTAAAGATCAGCCCTGTTTATGCTGGGAGGTCTCGCTCCAGAAACAGCTACACACATGCTGTTCCCATACTGCGGTCCGGCGGTGCACATGGGGATAGTGGCCTCGGGGTATTGTCGCACTGTAGCAGATGCTGCACCTGCCGCAGCATGAACTTTGACACGTGGTTTGTCATGTTGTCAGTCACGTCGTGCAGCGCTTCCTGTCCAACGCTGCCTCGGCCAACCTGCTGCAAGGTAAGGGAAGCAGCACGAAGGCCTCCGTTGGCAAAGGTTCCCCCGTGCCGCCAGAGGCACTGCAGCAAAGTAAATGGCCGTTTTATTTCCTGGTCACTAGATAGTTGAGCGCTCGGCCTTGCAATGCGGATTTGGCCTGTATAGATCCTTGGGGATGGTCCAGAGGTCAGAAATTGCGATCGGAACAACAACTTGCATTTATGTAGCGCCTTTAACAAAGTAAAACGTCTCAAGGCGCTTCACAGGAGCGTTATAAAACCGAATTTGACAGTGAGCCACATAGGGAGATATTAGGACAGGTGACTAAAAGCTTGGTCAAAGAGGTAGGTTTTAAGGAGCGTCTTAAAGGAGGAGAGAGAGGCGGAGAGGTTTAGGGAGGGAATTCCAGAGCTTAGGGCCTCGGCAGCTGAAGACACGGCCGCCAATGGTGGAGCGATTAAAATCAGGGATGTTCAAGAGGCCGGAATTAGAGGAGCGCAGAGATCTCGGAGAGTTGTAGGGCTGGAGGAGGTCACCGAGATAGGGAGGCACGTTTGTTTATAACATAAATAGGATGGACGTCATGGCTCTGGGAGCCCGGACATGCTTGCTATAAGTTTCTTGAGTTTCAGTTGGCAACAAGCCACTCGCACATTTTCACTGTCACCGTTTATGAAATCATCCGAGCCCCTCAGTTGGATTACCGTCTTGTAATCTCTGCCAGCCACCTATTATTCCGTGTGCGACTGCAGATAAAATGGGTGACGTGCCGAGGATATTGCATCACCGGGCCCTGCTCTATCGACAATCCTTGCTCGCTGTGCCTCACGACAATTTACAAGATAACACTATCCCTTTAGAGTCAGCGTGGGATCCTGGAAAACAAAGCGATCTATCTCGTGCCGCATTAGTCACATCCTCTGGCGATTGTGAGAAGCTCCTTGCCTAACTCTGACCTTTGCTTAGCTTTGCTCTCGTTCTAACCAAACATTAGCAAAACACTCGCGATAAAGAGGAATAAAGCAAATGCCAGAAATCTGAAATAAAAAATTCAGAACAGGTTCATCAGCGTGTGAGGGAAAGAAAAGACAGGCTAACATTTCATGTGGACACCCTTCATCAGAGCCATCCGAAATGTTGATCTGTCTCTTTTCTCTGATACTAATGGCCGCCCACTGTTCTCGGCAGTTTCAATTGTAATTTACGAAACATTAACAGTGTTTTACCTTTTATATAATTGCTTGCTAGAGAAAGTGACTGTAAGATGACTCCTGGCAGGATCATAATAGTCAATGTATTTACATTCTGGGCAATGCTGCTTTGATGATTGTTATGGCTTTGTGTGCTTGAGCTGTCTGATGGTGCTGGAGTTTATAGAATTTACGCAGCTTAAAGTATCAGATTACTTCCTGTTGGCGCTGCACCATATTTTTGGCAACGTGCCACATTCCAGTACCGTGACAGCACATGCATCACCAGCTAGCCCTCGCTAGTTAATGGCAAAACAAGAGCTGAGCCCTTGAGAGGACAGAAGGCCACAATCTATCTATCTTGTATCGCCTGGTATTTAGCCCACACAAGGGCAATCCCATGAATCAGTGTTTAGTACCTGGAATCTGGGCCTGAAACTTTCCGAGCGTGAGCAAGTTCTGCAACAGTCTGATAGAAGCACCACCCTTCCTGTTTAATGCAGTCCTGTGAAGTATTGTACTTGCTGCCAAAAGATGGAAATAGAAAATTCATGATAATAGTCAGAAAAGATTTTTTTTTTAAATGAGCACCTTATCATTAGATTAAAATATATAATGACCACTTACCAAGACCAGTTTTGTTCTATGTTGCACAGAACTATTCTGTCATGAGATGTCACCAGCAAAGTTAAAAGTGTTTTAATTCTTCGGTGCTGTCAGAGTTGTGTGTGAAATATATTTGGCCATTCTGAACCCAGTGCAGTGCTGAGGGAGTGCTGCAGTGTCGGAGGTGCCGTCTTTCAGTTGAGACGTTAAACCGAGGCCCCGTCTGCCCCCTCAGGTGGATGTAAAAGATCCCACGGCCACTATTTCGAAGAAGAGCAGGAGAGTTATCCCCGGTATCCTGGGGCCAACATTTATCCCTCAATCAACATCACTAAAACAGATTATCTGGTCATTATCGCATTGCTGTTTGTGGGAGCTTGCTGTGTGCAAATTGGCTGCCTCGTTTCCTACATTACAACAATGACTACACTTCAAAAGTACTTAATTGGCTGTAAAGTGTTTGGGACGTCTTGAGGTCGTGAAAGGCGCTACAGAAATGCAAGTCTTTCTTTCTTTGTTTCTAATTCCCAGTGAGCAGAAGCTCACGGCACTAAACTGCCCCTAATTGGGCGCAAGTTTAGATTAAATTACCAATTTTGCTGAAAGAAATCATAGCTCAAGTGGAACTGGTGTAATCATCCTAGTGCAGTAGGAAGTGATTGTTTGGGGACAGGGTGGGATACAGAAAGCTTTACTTTCGATCTAACTGTGCAATAACCTGACCTAGGGGGAGTGCTTGATGTTGACGCTGATGATTACGTCAGAAAGTGTTGCAATGTTTTAGGGCTAACGTGTCTTCCCGTGATGAGAGCAAAAATTCACCTAAAATATTCGGTGCTATAACGGTTCATCTACTATTTTTAGTACAGAGTGCTGAGCATTTCCCGTATGGTATATTAAAAAAAAACCGCAGGGTTAGCAACAACTTGAAGCATCAGTGTTACATTAATAAACAAAATCTCACTCGTGCAACACCCTGACTCCGAGTATGAACCTTAATATCCTGATTACTGGAAGACATTTGAATATTTTAAAGATGGTTTTTCGTTATTTAAAGTTTTTCTGCTGTTTCGACCTCCCCCGCCCCTCCTTCCCCACTTTTTTTTCCATCTGGCCACATGTGTCTTTGTCTGACGGAGAGAGCAGGATAAATGAGGCCATGGGTTATTTCCCAGCCATGGGCTCTCCAGTAGGAAATGGGAATTACACAGGATGAGCGAGGCGGCTCAGCATTTTTTTCCCCCCCATGCGCAGAAATGCAAGTCCGAGCCGCCGCGATTCTTGGCACAGGAGGTGAGCAGCTTGCAGTCGTGACCAGAGACTTGCCTCAATTCACTTCCACAGGCAAGCACAGAGCCAGCGTCTTTTTAAAAAAAAAAACATATTCAGGATGCTGATTCAGGAATCGTTAAAATTTAAATGAGAAGGAAAAACATTCTGTGGCTTTATTAACTCATTTTGAAACGGGAATAAGTTAACTCGCCTGGAGCAGGAGCAGCAGCCTGGACCCATTGAGCCTGTTTCTCTGCTGTTTATTCTGTAACTCGGAATGCGGTAGACCCGAACCCTTTTTTTATATTCGGCTCTGCTCATGTTTCTCCAATGGGTTACGGCTGCTTGCAGTTCATGGTCTGGTTCTGTGCCTACAGACCATTTAACTTGCGAATCACAGAACACTACTCCTTCAGAAATAGATTTGAATTGAACATTGAGCCTACATGAACCAACATTAAAACCAGTGCTTAAAAGTCACCCAGTTCTACCACATTTATCTCCATCTGACTGAAGTGACTTTGGTTTAAGTTAGTCACAGAATAAATCCTCGCTGCTAGCTGCAGCAATAATAGACTTTTTTTCCTCTCTAACATGGTCCTTGAGTGTATGACGCAGCAATAAAAAGCATCGCCTCCCCAATAAACGTTCACCAAGATCACAGCAAAGCAAAAAAAAAGCTAAACTGCAATCTTAGTCCTGTGCTTAACCCTTTCATTCTTCAGCGCTGGACGTTTCCCAGGTTTGGAAACCCTCTGTTGTGCCTTGAAAGGGCCTGCGATTGCCTTGGTGGAGAGACTGCTGAAATTCAGTGCCTGAAACGGACAGGAACAACCGGCTTCACAACCTCCACTTACCTGCTGCTGTGTTCATAACTGTGGTCAGTGCTGCCATGTGAACTTTTTAAACGGTTTGTAAAATCTCAAGATTTTATTTAAAATCTTAAGATAAAAATGTACGGTTACATTCGGCGGTGTGATGATATAATTGCACAATGGAGCACATCATCGTGCATCCTTCCATCTGTAACTAAGGCAGGAAAAAAGTGAGAAGTCGCACAACACCAGGTTATAGTCCAACAGTTTTATTTGAAATCACAAGCTTTTCAAATAAAACTGTTGGACTATAACCTGGTGTTGTGCGACTTCTCACTTTTTGTCCACCGCAGTCCAACACCGGCATCTCCGCATTAAGGCAGGAAAGAAAGACTTGCATTTCTATAGCGCCTTTCACGACCACCGGACGTCGCAAAGCGCTTTACAGCCAATGAAGTACTTTTTGAAGTGTAGTCACTGTTGTAATGTAGGAAACGCAGCAGCCAATTTGCGCGCAGCAAGCTCCCACAAACAGCAATGTGATAATAACCAGATACAGGAAACTCTTTGGTATCCGGCACCGACGGGACCGGGATGGTGCCGGTTGATTAAAAATTCCGGATGACGGAGAGGGTTATCTACCGAGATTATTTTTAACAAACAAAAATAAAAAAAATCAAGAAATGTGCAGTATACAGTAATTGGGTACTCCCTGACAGAATGTTGTGTTAAATGGATGGTGGAAGATGCTTGATTAAGTACAGTACTGCCAGTTGAGGGTAATCCATAACTCTCTAATTACTTAACAGTAAAACAAAACGGTTATTGAGGTGTTGTTTTCGGAGTATGAATTTTGCCGGTTAATAGAGAATTCCGGATATTTAGGTGCCATTTAAACGAGAGTTTCCTGTAATCTGTTTTTGTGATGTTGATTGAGGGATAAATATTGGCCCCAGGACACCGGGGAGAACTCCCCTACTCTTCCTCAAAATAGTGCCATGGGATCTTTTACACCCACCCGAGAGGGCAGACGGGGCCTCGGTTTAACGCCTCATCTGAAAGACGGCACCTGCGACAGTGCAGCACTCCCTCAGCACTGGACTGGAGTGTCAGCCCAGAATTTTGTGCTCGAGTCTCTGGAGTGGGACTTGAACCCACAACCTTCTGACTCGGAGGTGAGAGTGCTGCCCACTGAGCCACCGCTGTCACTAACTCTTTACCTTTTGGAGCCTTTAGTCTCTCGAGCTTTTTAGTTATAGTCTGTGGGGCACTAAATTCCGTGCTTGCAATAGGCTTGAGTGCCAGTGTGGCCGTTTTATCAGTTTGGCACGACTTGGGTGGGGGTGGGGGGTGAATAAAGCCTCGTCTGCATCTGCTTTGAGAGAAATATGTCATTAATTGATGACATTTGCAGTAAACAGCCATGGAACTATGAATGAATGGTCTTCTTCAGTCTTATTTCTGTCTGGATATTTTAAGAAGATGGAACTTTTAAAAGTCTTGAAGAAAGAAGAGTGCATTGGGAATTCTGAGTGCAATGTACCCTTTAAGCTGCACGGCCGCACAGCTGCCTGGCCGGCCTCCCACGTTCTACCCTTTGTAAACTTGAGGTCATCCAAAACTCGGCTGCCCGTGTCCTAACTCGCACCAAGTCCCGTTCACCCATCACCCCTGCGCTCGCTGACCTACATTGGCTCCCGGTTAAGCAATGCCTCGATTTCAAAATTCTCATCCTTGTTTTCAAATCCCTCCGTGGCCCTCGCCCCTCCCTCTCTCTGTAATCTCCTTCAGCCCCACAACCCTCTGAGATATCTGCACTCCTCTAATTCTGGCCTCTTGAACATCCCTGATTTTAATCCACTTGGCGGTCGTGCCTTCTGTTGCCTCGGCCCCAAGCTCTGGAATTCCCTCCCTAAACCTGTCCACCTCTCCGCCTCTCTTTCCCCATTTAAGATGCTCCTTAAAACCTATCTCTTTGACCAAGCTTTTGGTCACCTGCCCTAATTTCTCCTTATGTGGCTCGGTGTCAAATTTTTTGTCTTAAAATACTCCTGTGAAGCACCTTGGGACGTTTTACTACGTTAAAGGCGCTATATAAATACAAGTTGTTGGACCTCCTGCACAGCCAGCTCACTGGCTTTTCAATGCGCGGTATTTTGAATGGGCCGCACACCCAAAAAAACATGAACGGGAACATTGGCCCCAGGTTTGAGCCACTTCTGTCCTTGACCCCGCTGACATCATCCGCGGCAATGATGCGCACCACAATTAGCCCGCGCACCCTTGGGCAGGGAAACAACTAACAAGCTAGTGTTCCTGCTCGTGTCTCTATGCAGCCAGCTCTGCTGGAAAGAGATATCTTGAAATCATTTTGTGCGATATCAACAACGACCTTGTTGCGTGAAATTCCTCTCACCTATTTCGGTGAAGACTTTAACTGCAGGTAACTCCTTCACACCTCGAGGCGGCACTTCCACAGGATGCTCCCATTATAAAGCTGCCTGACCCACAGTCATGCCTGCAGCTGTTCACTTCTGGCACTGGAAGAAGATTGATAAGCTCCAGATTCCGCATATCGATACCTATAGCGTCACTAATGCAACCTGAGGGGAAATTTACTTTGTCCTTCCTGACTTTCCCATTGGCAACACCACGAAGGGTTCCGCTAGCTAAAACAGGCGATGGAAAGATTGCATACAAACTCATTAACATGTTGGGGACAAGTATTGCGCAGTGCAGTGAAAGGGTAGGCAGGTAAACGTGACCTGCGATAAAGTGCGGCACTCATTTGGGACCGTTTCCGCTCCGTAAATTTCTTAATGTTCTTGTATTGTAATGGGGCATATCAGTGGACGTTGGGTTCGGACAGGGCAGGGCGCGACTGACTGTGATACCCCCATAGCCAAATAACCTTCCAAGACCTCCCTGTTTAGGCTCAGACATGAAGAATGGTCACTTGCACAAGGTACTGGAGAGCTCCAGGCGACCGTAGAACGGTATCTCAGCAGGAGACCAGTGCCTTCAGCTGATACGGTAATGTAGTGGTTGCAGTATTCCATTAGTAACCCAGCGGTTGCGAGCTCAGTTCTGAAGTTGAATTTAATTTAATAAACGTAGTAATTCATGGGCTGGCACCAAATATAATTCTGTTGAACGTTGCTGGACTGTTGTCAAAAAAAAAATCCAATTGGTACCTGGTCTGGATTAGACATGACCCCAGTCCCACAATGCACGGTTGATTCGTAATGCCCTCTGAAGCGGCCTCGAAAGCCACTCGTTGTATAAACAACAGTTACTCAAAGAGCCCAGCCACCACCTTCTCCTGCAACAGGCAATAAACGCCGACCGCTTTGCCCACATCTTTAGAACAAATACATTTCTTTTTGATAATATCGTACCAACACGTTGCAGTAGATTTTCGATTTTACCGGACTGATGTAAAACTGGTGGAGCAGATCGAGCGGCCAGTATAGAAACCATCCAATTTACATTTCCACTGATCTGAAGGGGAATCGGGTGGTTTCTAATCTCTCCTAATCGCTATTCCATTCACCGCCCCCCCCCCCCCCCCCCAACTGAAAAGTGTATGTGTGGACAACAACTTGTATTTATATAGCGCCTTTAACGTAGTAAAACGTCCCAAGGCGCTTCACAGGAGCGATTGTCAAACAGAATTTGACACCGAGTCAGATAAGGCGATATTAGGGCAGAAGAGGTAGGTTTTAAGGAGCATCTTAAAGGAGGAAAGAGCGGTAGAGAGAGGTGGAGAGGTTTAGGGAGGGAATTCCACAGCTTAGGGCCTTGGCAGCTGAAGGCACGGCCACCAATGGTGGAGCGATTAAAATCGGGGATGCTCAAGCGGCCAGATTTGGAGAAGTGCAGATATCTCAGAGGATTATAGGGCTGGAGGAGATTACAGAGATAGGGAGGGGGCGAGGCCATGGAGCGATTTGAAAACAAGGATGAGAATTTTAAAATTGAGGTGTTGCTTAACCAGGAGCCAGTGTAGGTCAGCGAGCGCAGGGGAGATGGGTTAACGGGACTTGGTGCGAGTTAGGACACGGGCAGCAGAGTTTTGAATGACCTCAAGTTTACGTAGGGTGGAATGTGGGAGGCCGGTCAGGAGTGCGTTGGAATAGTCCAGTCTAGAGGTAACAAAGGCATGGATGACGGTTTCAGCAGCAGATAAGTTGATAACGCATCATAGTGATACACTCCGCTACTCCTGACACAATTATCTGGCTTAACCACCTCAATGTAAAATTATAGTTGTTGCTCTACATCAGCCATATGAAGTAGTATTTGCATCAAGTTATGAGAGAGGTTTGTCGGTCTGTAAATGTAAGTGAACATTAATTTGCGTATTTGAATTGGCGCAGGTGTCTACAGCCTTGAAAGACAGTGCTGGATACTTTGCAAGTGTCATCATTCATAACCATTGTGTTATATCTTTGCAAAACAGTGGGTCTTCCTGTGTCAGTTGATGCTTTTGCAACTTGGGCCTAATGTTGTAATATTAGAAAAAACCAGCACTGATGTAAGACGAGTGCTGTCCTGCTCCACTCGCACAGCACATCTCCTGCCAACGCAACCCACACTGAAAGAAACAGAGCCTGTAGGGGGGTGATTTTAACCCTACTCTCTCAGCAGAAACCTGGCGGCCGGGCAGTTAAAATCGCCCTGAGCTCTTACCTGTCCGAAAGCCGCCACTATCGCAACGTCTGCAATTTTAACCTGCTCTCCTGAGCAGGCAGCAAGGAGACACGCCCGGAGACAACAGGGTCCTTCTTCGCATATACACGTTGCGGCCCGATGACATCATTGAGAGCCGACTGTAATTTTAACTCGGGCCTGAGCGGGGAATCCAGTGGGAGTTAAAATCGGGGCCGCGTGTTTTCTTGTTCTGCTGTAGGTTTTCAAATTTTCAAAAACTGCAAAATTTCAAGAACAATGAAAAATAGTTTGGGAGTATTTCCAGGTGTTAAGGCATTAAACTATTCTTTTAATCCGCTTTGAGAATGTGCTAAGCATCACAGCACATCTGCCATGCTTTAAACAAGTTCTACTAATTATTGGAGAACGTAATATTTAACAAGAAATGCCTGATGCAATGCTGCGCCTGAGTCAGTGATGTGCTGCCAGATTACTTTGCACAATGTGTACTCGGGGAAACTTTATTTCTTCATAAAACAGCGAGATAACAAACATCACTTACAGGCAGCCTGCAGTCACGTGGGTTGTGGGAGCATCGTATTGCTACTTCCAGCGTTGCCATGTGGTGAGGATTAAGCTGTTGTAGTCGGGAGCGTTTCCTTGTGGCAGGTCTGGAGGGAGAAGTATTGTCGGGGTTAGCGCTCCTGATTACTCTCAAGACTCCCCGCTGGGAACTGCACATGTGTGGACGCCAGGTGAGAACACGACCAGGCTCGGCTTTGCTGCTGTCAAAGAGCTCATTGTCTAAGCTTGCACACATAGTCGCCTCTAGGGTACTGGCGGGCCGTCGCTGCTCGTGGGACAGTGTCCCAGCATAGGTCGGTGCCTTCGTGAAAGGAAGGGACAGAATTAGTTGGGGGGGCAATGTTCCCGCTAAGCTGCGTGGCCGCACAGCGATCTAGAGGTCCCGTGCAGGCCGCTCGTCGGCTTTTAACATGGAAGAAACCGCACGTGTGAAAATTTGAATGGGCCGCTCAGCCAGTTAAAGGGACCGCGCACAAAAAAAATAAGAGGATTGCGGGGGAGGGCTAGTTTTTAAATTGACGTGCTTATTCCAGTGGGCCTGCACCTCCAGCATCTAACACAATGCCTCTGTAACTAAGAATTGTGCACTAAATTTAGAAACATAGAAAAATAGGAGCAGGAGTAGGCCATTCGGCCCTTCGAGCCTGCTCCGCCATTCAGTATGACCATGGCTGATCCTCTATCTCAATACCTTATTCCCACTCTCTGCCCATACCCCTTGACGCCTTTTGCGTCTAGAAATCGATCTATCTCCTTCTTAAATATATTCAGTGACTTGGCTTCCACAGCCTTCTGTGGTAGAGAATTCCACAGGTTCACCACCCTCTGAGTGAAGAAATTTCCCCTCATCTCAGTCCTAAATGTCCTACCCTGTATCCTGAGACTGTGACCCCTCATTCTAGACCCCCCCCCCCAGCCAGGGGGAACATCCTCCCAGCATCCAGTCTGTCTAGCCCTGTCAGAATTTTATGCGTTTCAATGAGACCCCCTCTTATTCTTCTAAACTCTCGTGAATACAGGCCTAGTCGACCCAATCTCTCCTCATACGACAGTCCTGCCGTCCCAGGACAGAGTTAAGAATCTGGAACACTTTAAGTGGGTGCATTAAAAGCACATCCAAGTTAGCAACCTCCCCTTAAAATATTTCTAATCAACGCATTTCGAATTTAGATAACTGCTGGTACAAATGCTTACTCTGACTTCACCAATCAGGAACTGACTTTGAAAGGTCAGAATTAAAGAATTATGCAGCTATGACCAAGAGGAACTGCCTTGAACTTTACAGCTGTATTAAAAATTGTTACATCCTCATTTCATTTCCTTTAGACTGCCGTACCCATGAGAAATGGCAGACCAATTAAATACATACTTTGGTTCTGTCTTTACAAAGGTCATAAATAAACTCCCAGAGATGTCGGGGAACATAGGGTCTAATGAGAGGGAGGAACTGAATGAAATCAGTATTTGTAGGGAAATGGTGTTAGGGAAATTGACGGGATTGAAGGCCGATAAATCCCCAGGGCCTGATAATCTACATCCTAGGGTACTTAAGGAAGTGGCCCTAGAAATAGTAGATGCATTGCTGGTCATCTTTCAAAATTCTTTAGACTCTGGAACAGTTCCCATGGATTGGAGGGTAGCTAATGTAACCCCACTATTTAAAAAAGGTGGTAGAGAGAAAACGGGGAATTACAGACTGGTAAGCCTGACATCGGTAGTGGGCAAAATGCTAGAGTCCATTATAAAAGATGTAATAGCAGAGCACTTGGAAAGCAGTGACAGGATCGGACAAAGTCAACATGGATTTACAAAAGGTAAATCATGCTTGACTAATCTACTGGAATTTTTTGAGGATGAAACTAGTAGAATAGATAAGGGAGAACCAGTGGATGTGGTGTATTTGGACTTTCAGAAGGCTTTTGATAAGGTCCCGCATAAGAGATTAGCGTGCAAAGTTAAAGCACATGGGATTGGGGGTAAGGTACTGACTTGGATAGAGAACTGGTTGGCAGACAGGAAGCAAAGAGTTGGAATAAACGGGTCTTTTTCCGAGTGGCAGGCAGTGACTAGTGGGGTACCGCAGGGATCGGTGCTAGGACCCCAGTTATTCACAATATATATTAATGAACTAGACGAGGGAACTAGATGTAATATCTCCAAGTTTGCAGACAACACAAAGCTGGGTGGGCGTGTGTGCTGTGAGGAGGATGCAGAGAAACTCCAGTATGATTTGGACAGGTTGGGTGATTGGGCAGATGCATGGCAGATGCAGTATAATGTAGATAAATGCGAGGTTATCCACTTTGGTGGCAAAAACAGGAAGGCAGATTATTAACTGAACGGCAATAGATTGGGAAAAGGGGAAGTGCAACGAGACCTGGGTGTCCTTGTGCACCAGTCGCTGAAGGTAAGCATGCAGGTGCAGCAGGCAGTTAAGAAGGCAAATGGTATGTTGGCCTTCATAGCGAGAGGATTCGAGTACAGGAGCAAGGATGTCTTGCTGCAGTTGTACAGGGCCTTGGTGAGACCACACCTTGAGTATTGTGTGCAGTTTTGGTCGCCTTATCTGAGGAAGAATGTTCTTGCCATGTAGGGAGTGCAGCGAAGATTCACCAGACTGATACCTGGGATGGCAGGAATGACGTATGAAGAGAGATTGGGTCGATTAGGCTTATATTTGCTAGAGTTTCGAAGAATGAGAGGGGATCTCATTGAAACTTATAAAATTCTAACAGGACTAGACAGACTAGATGCAGGAAGGATGTTCCCGATGGCGGGGGAGTCCTGAACCAGGGGTCACAGTCGAAGGATAAGGGGTAAGCCATTTTGGACTGAGATGAGGAGGAATTTCTTCACCCAGAGAGTGGTGAACCTGTGGAATTCTCTACCACAGAAGGCTGTTGAGGCCAATTCATTAAATATATTCAAGAAGGAGTTAGATATATTTCTTAAGGCTAAGGGGATCAAGGGATATGGGGAGAAAGCAGGGACAGGCTACTGAATTTGGATGATCAATCATTGAATGGCGGAGCAGGCTCGAGGGGCTGAATGGCCTACTCCTGCTCCTATCTTCTATGTTTCTATGTAATTAGCTAATGCGCATTCTACCATTTAAAGGAGTCGGTTATTGATTAAATAGACGACTTGGTGGGTAGTTTGTCTATAATTTTAAAAGCTGGATCTCTGGGATGTTTTCTGAGGACTGACTGACGGGTTAGTTTTACTGGATTTATCTTGAATCCATGCAAGTGATTCCATTTAAATTGCTCCAAGACCCAGAAGGATTAACTTAAAACTGTCTCATTTACACTACTTATTCAAGCAAAGGATCTCCAAGAAGCATTCCCTTCCCCCGTCCCCACGTTTCCGTCCCCCACTCCAGACTGCTTTACTGCTGCTTGGCGTGCATGCAAAATGTCGCAGAAATAGAAAGGGAGTGTTTATATTCTTTTCAATAACTGACCTGCTATGCTGCTGTACCTCCTGTATAAAGGGATCAATATTTTCCTCTCTGCATTAGTTTTAATGACCCCTTAAGCCTGTTCACAAACCACAGGTTTATGAAGTTGTTAAAACTAAAGGCCTGAGCAAAATAAAAGTAAAAGGCTACTTGGCGTTTATTGTGATCTGGGTCAGCCAATGGCAACAACAGTTCTATGCAGCGACTTGATATTGTTGAGGGAAAGTGTTTCTGTGAGATGTTGTATCCCTTGTTTTTTAAGGTGTTAGTCGCGGCTCAGTGGGCAGCACTCTCTCGCCTCTGAGTCGGAGGTTGTGGGTTCAAGTCCCACTCCAGAGACTTGAGCACAAAAATCTAGGCTAACACTCCAGTGCAGTGCTGAGGGAGTGCCGCACTGTCGGAGGTGCCGTCTTTCGGATGAGACGTTGAACCGAGGCCCAGGTGGACGTAAAAGATCCCATGGCACCATTTTGAAGCAGAGCAGGTGAGTTATCCCCGGTGTCCTGAGGCCAATATTTATCCTCAATCAACATCACTAAAACAGATTATCTGGCCATTATCACATTGCTGTTTTGTGGGAACTTGCGCAAATTGGCTGCCGCGCTTCCCACATTACAACAGTGACTACACTTCAAAAAGTACTTCATTGGCTGTAAAGTGCTTTGGGACGTCCTGAGGTCGTGAAAGGCGCTAGGGAAATGCAAGTCTTTCTTTAGAGAACCTGATTAGTGACGAAATAACATCATCGTCTGGCTGCTACGCATTCACAATTTTTAATGGTTAGGCCACTGTGAGCAAAGCAACTTATTTTGGTGAGTCTGCTTTCAGGCACTTGGAGCTCCCAATGTTGGCCAAAATATCATCAGAAGTTTGACCAGATCAGACTTTAATATCCTGGCTCTTGATTGGCATAAAAATAGTCCTCCATCCATTCGGGACCAATTTTTAAAAGATGTAGGTCCCGGCTCCAGACTGCACAGGATTTATTTTTATGGGAAGCCCAAATGAATGAGCAAGGCCCACAGTATAGGACGTAGGTGTATCGGCGTCTCTCTCGATGAGTGATTAGATTAGATAATCAGGAAGCGAATCCCTAAAACTATTATCCTGCTGCCTAGTCAAACATGATCATTTTCTACCATTCGTGCTCGGCAGAGGAAACCCAGCCCTCTTTTGTGTTCGTTGCTTAAAAAAAGAATTGCTGGTGCTGGCACTCCGCTTCGAATTTATTAACCCTGAGATTTGTCCTAAAATGGCTTCGACAGCAATAGTGCCGAAGCACTTTGAGTTGGTGACAATGAAACATAACCCAGGAGCGGAGGGGGATAACAGTAGACCTTCAGTAAGCGTTCAGTTATTTCAGACACACTCTACCATGCAATGGAAAACAAAAAAGGAACAAGATGAGTATCAGTGTTTTGCAAATAGGGTAGTATTAATGGAAATATGCAAATCTAACATTGGTTCCTCTGTGACCATGTTGGTATTCTGTAAGTCTTCCTGTCTTTATTTAGATACGGTTCTATTTTATCTCGTTAAGAAATCCAATTGGAAATTCACCCAGAACTTCTTCACCCAGAGAGCGGTGAGACTGTGGAGCTCGCTGCCACAGGGAGTGGTTGAAGCGAATAGTATCGATGCATTTAAGGGGAGGCTAGATAAGCACATGAGGGAGAAGGGAATAGAGGGTTATGCTGATAGAGTTAGATGAGGAAAGACGGGAGGAGGCTCGAGTGGAGCATAAACGCCGGCATGGACTGGTTGGGCCGAATGGCCTGTTTCTGTGCCGTATATCCTATGTAAGATGTGGTTGTATTTCCCTGCTCTCAACATCAGGTTCCATGTTGTTTTAAATCAACACCTATCTCTACAACCTCAAATCCTATCTTCAACCAGCTAATTAGAGTCATGGGGGAAAAATTGGGATGCTTTGCGCCTCCCGTTAGCACCCTAAGAGGGCGCTAACGGGGCGCAAAGCAACTAGGGCACGGCGCCGCCCACGCCTCCCGTGAAATTCAGCGGGAGGTTAGTGGCGGTGCTAACTGGTAGCGCGCTGCGCCGCCAGCGATGACGTCATCGCCGTACGCAGCGCCCTGCTCACGCCCCGGCCGTGATCTTCAGGAGCACCCCCTGACTTACCGCCGGACGCTATGTCCGACGGGGTCAGGGGGGCCTACCTGCGGCCGGGGAGGCACTAATTAAAGGCGAGGTTCAGGGCGGCCATTTTTGTTGCTGGCCGCCTGCCAGCACCTGCCTGTGCTCCCGTCCCCAGCCTCCTGAACGCCCCCCCCACCCTGGCGGAGTGCCGGCTGCGCTCCAAGAGCCTGGTACTTCTCTTGAGTGTCGGGCTCTTTTGCCGGCACTCCTGATCCCCGGGGGCCCAGCTGTGCCCCGGGTCGCGCTGCGCAAGGCCCCTCCCCTTTTAAGAAGGGGAGGAAGGCCTGCAATACCGCGGCACGACTCGCAGCGACCCAAGAGGGATGCGAGGTGCTTCCAGTAGTGCCCCGCCTCCCTCTTGGGGCGCAACCATTCAATTTCTGGCACGGGGGCACTAATTTCTCTGGGAAAGTAGCGCCCCCAAATGGGGTGCTACTCAATTTTTAGCCCATAGTCATAGAAAACATAGAAAAATAGGAGTAGGAGTAGGCCATTTGGCCCTTCGAGCTTGCTCCGCCGTTCAATATGATGATGGCTGATCCTCTATCTCAATACCATATTCCCACTCTCTCTCTCCATACCCCTTGATAGAACAGCACAGAAGGAAGCCATTCGGCCCATCGAGTCCGTGCCAGCTCTCTGTAGAGCAATCCAGTCAGTTTCATTCCCCTGCTCTATCCCTGTAGCCCTGCAAGTTTATTTCCCTCAAGTGCCTATCCAATTTCCTTTTGAAATCATTGATCGTCTCCGCTTCCACCACCCTCATCAACAGTGAGTTCCAGGTCATCACTACTCGCTGCATAAAAAAAGTTCTTCCTCACATCCCCCCTGTATCTCTTGCTCAAAACCTTAAATCTGTGTCCCCTAGTCCTTGTACCATCAGCTAGTGGGAACAGCCTTTCTCTGTCTACCTTATCCAAACCCGTCATAATCTTGTACACCTCCTATCAAATCTCCCCTCAACCTCCTTTGCTCCAAGGAGAACATCCCCAGCTTCTCCAACCTAACCTTATAGCTGAAGTCCCTCATCCCTGGAACCATTCTGGTAAATCTCCTCTGCACCCTCTCAAGGACCTTCACATCCTTCCTAAAGTGTGGTGAGAACTGGATGCAATATTCTAGTTGTGGCCTAACCAGCGTTTTATAAAGGTTCAGCATAACTTCTCTACTTTTGTACTCAATACTTCTATTTATGAAGCCCAAGATCCCACATGCTTTGCTAACTACTCTCTCAATATGTCTTGCCACCTTCAAAGATCTGTGCACATGAATCCCCAGGTCCCTCTGTCCCTGCACACTCTTTAGAACTGTGCCATTAAGTCTATATAGCCTCTCCCTATCCCTTCTGCCAAAATGCATCACCTCACACTTCTCTATTAAATTCCATCTGCCACTTGTCTGCCCTTTCTGCTAGCCTATCTATGTCCTGTCGATTGGTATCCTCCTCACTGTTTGCCACACCTCCAAGTTTAGAAATTTAGAAATTCTACTCTGTATTCCAATATCTCTGTCATATCTTCTCTCTCTCTCTCTCTCTCTCTCTCTCTCTCTCAAAAAAGCAGTGGTCCTAGCACTGACCCTTGGGGAACACCACTGTCTACCATCCTCCAGTCTGAAAAACAGCCATTTACCACAACTCGCTGTTTTCTGTCCTTAAGCCAATTTCTTATCCAAGTTGCCACTGACCCTCCTATTCGATGAGCTTCAATTTTGTTAACCAGCCTTTTATGTGGTACTTTGTCAAACACTTTCTTAAAATCCATCTCGAAACATCCATTGCATTCCCTTCATCAACCTTCTCTGTTACTTCATCAAAAAATTCAATTAGATTAGTCAAACACGATCTGCCTTTTACAAATCCGTGTTGGCTCTCCTTAATTAGCTTAAACCTCTCAAGTGCCCGTTAATTTTTCCCCTGATTATTGTTCCTAAAACTTTACCCACCACTGATGTTAAACTAACCGGCCTGTAGTTACTAGGATTGTCCTTACACCCTTTCTTGACCAAGGTTGTCACATTTGCCACTTTCCAATCCTTTGCACCTCCCCCGCATCTAGGGAAGATTGGAAGATTATGACAAGCCCTTCTGCTATCGCCTCCCCCAATTCCCTTAGCAACCTGGGATGCAAGCCATCTGGACCAGGCGACTTAGCCACTCTAAGCATATCCAGCCTTTCCAGTACATCCTGCCTATCAATTTTCACCCCATCCATTAGTTCTACCATCTCTGCTTCTACCGATATTTTGTCAGCATCCTCTTCCTTAGTAAACACCGATACAAAGTACTCATTGAGTATCCTAGCCTTGCCCTGCACCTCTAAGCATATATCACCTTCTTTGTCTCTAATAGGCCCCACCCCGCCTCTTACTACCCGCTTACTGTTTACATGCTGGTAGAGGATTTTTGGGCTTCCTTTTATGTTAACCGCCATTCCACTCTCATATTCTCTCTTTGCCAATCTAATTTTCATCTTCACTTCCCCTCTCAACTTATTGTATTTGGTCTGGTTCTCCCTTGAAGAATTCACCTGACATACATCATATGTCTCACCTCCTGACTCCCCAAAGCCTTTCCACCATCTACAAGGCACAAGTAAGGAGTGTAATGGAATACTCTCCACTTGCCTGGATGAGTGCAGTTCCAACAACACTCAAGAAGCTCGACACCATCCAGGACAAAGCAGCCCGCTTGATTGGCACCCCATCCACCACCTTAAACATTCACTCCCTCCACCACCGGCGTACCGTGGCTGCAGTGTGTACCATCTACAAGATGCACTGCAGCAACTCGCCAAGGCTTCTTCGGCAGCACCTCCCAAACCCGCGACCTCTACCACCTAGAAGGACAAGGGCAGCAGGCGCATGGGAACACCACCACCTCCAGGTTCCCCTCCAAGTCGCACACCATCCTGACTTGGAAGTATATCGCCGTTCCTTCATCGTCGCTGGGTCAAAATCCTGGAACTCCCTCCCTAACAGCACTGTGGGAGTACCTTCACCACACGGACTGCAGCGGTTCAAGAAGGCGGCTCACCACCACCTTCTCAAGGGCAACTAGGGATGGGCAATAAATGCTGGCCTTGCCAGCGACACCCTGATCCCATAAACTAATTTTTTTTTAAAATACACTTTTTTGTTTCATCATCTTCTCTATCTCCCTCATCATCCAAGGAGCCCTTGCTTTGGTTCCCTTTTGAGACAATTAATTGTAACAACCACCAATAGTTCCACTTGAAACACAATGTAATCTCTGACTCGCCATCAGCAAGACCACTGGCGATCTGCTAGCATTTGTATAAAATGTTGCATCGAGTGTCCATTTTCTCCATTGCACTTCAGTCATCACAATCTGACATTACACAATTATCATTTCTGTGTGGCTTTTGGGCAAGATGGCTGGCTGAAATTATGGGGTCGATTTGTAACTCCACACATTCAGTGTGGGTAAGGATGCGGGCAGGAGGGAAACCCTCTTCCCCCACCGCCGGCCTCCAATCCCACGGGAAACTCACTGTGAGGCCTGGGCCATTTTAACTCCCGGGCCTCGTTTAAATATTCCATCGCTGTCTCCCGCCCAAAACCGATGGGAGTGATGTCAGAGCTGGCGGGCCGGTTCGGAGCCCGAGGATGCTGGGGCCACAAGGGAATGGTCCCTGGCATGAAGCTGGTGCTGGGGAAGGGGGTTCAGGTGAAGACTTCTGCGCTGGGCTGGGATGGGGAGGCCTAAGGACTCCTTGTGGGCCCCGGGGGGAAGCACTCCCGCTCCTCCTGGCCCAGAAACATTCCACGTAAAAGTAACTTTTTTGTTTTTAACTGGCCTTGGCCTCTTCTAGCCGTTCCGCCGATGTCCGCCATGGTAGAGCTGTCGGGGTTGGCCCACTGTGGGCTTCCCGAATCCATGAGTACAAATGGCGTCACGGTGCCGATTACATCATCGGACCACCATGACTTTTCCATGTAAAGTAGGCCCCCACCTGCCTGGAGTGGGCGGCCCTCCTGTGCCTGTTCGGAGTTAAGTTACGATGGCGGTGGGGGGCGCTGTGGAGCACGAGAATGCATTAGGGGACATGGTACGTCTCCCCCCCCCCCCCCCCCCCCCCCCCCCTCAGCCATCGTAACGCTCCTACCGGCATCGTTCCCTGATCGCTGAGAATGGAGCAGTTAAAAGGGAGCAGTTCACATTAGTATCCCTTGCCTCACTGTAGTGTGTTCGTCCTCCTCTCATTCTACACACAAAGGGCGGTCGAAGTTTGGAACTCTCTTCCGCCAAAAGCAATTGATGCTAGATCAATTAATTTTCAATCGGATATCGATAGACTTTTGTTAACCAAAGGTATTAAGGGATATGGGCCATAGGCGGGTATATGGAGTTAGGTCACAGATTGGCCATGATCTCATTGAATGGCGGAACAGGCTTGAGGGGCTGAATGGCCTCCTGTTCCTGCGTTCCTCTCATTGTTAAGGATGGAGTTTCACCAGTTCTCTGCCAAGTTTTCCGATGGTGAGTGTCACACTACAACAGAGCACTCCGTCTTGGAGACAGGAGAAACTCTCCTATTCAGCTCGTATGAGCCTGCTCCCTGTTGGCTGCTCGCACCAGACACAGTGACGGCAGCCATAGGGAAACTACCAAGAGGTCAGCATGGTGTTAGTCTGCTGCTGAGGGGGCGGAATCAATAAGGGAAGTAAAACAAGAAGAACATTTCCAAATCGCCACACGTTACAGAATATTTTGCATTATATAATGAAAATACATATTTGTGTGTTCTTCAAGCTTTAATACTAATACAGTACTTGTAGAGTTAAATCTCAAATCTCTTTGGGCCATTAATCTTGGTTATTATCCTGCAGTCATAGAGCAGGTGTCTTACAGAGGCTTGTCGTCCTTTTAATGATTGCGCCTTGTAAAATTAAACAAGAGACTTTAGCAGCTGCACGTCTCGGAGATGAGAAGGAGGTCTGCGACGGCCTTATCCCATGAGATGAGGCCACAATGTGTGACAGCACCCCAGAGGTAACCGTTTCAAACTAGCAAGTCTGCTCGTCAAAGCACCACAATAAGCGGGCAGATGCTTTGTCCATTTTGTGCCTCGTCTCTTGAGGGGGAAGATGGATAATTTTCTGAATTTGATGCGAAATTAATTTTGGATTTTGTTGCTGCAGTTTGCAAGAGTGCATTATAAACCTGAACCATACAGACAACGTTGACAGATGTAGTTCTTGCCTCCAATTTATATTCCAAATATTTGTCTTGTGGTTGGTCCCTGAAGGCTTTTGAACTTCTTTCAAACAACTGAACATAGCAACATAATATTTTCCCTTCTTACCAACAAGCACTGCAAAAATAAACCAAAAATAATCCAATTTGTGAAGTGCCTGCAGCCATTTCAATGACGTGATAAGTGCTTTAAATAAAGGCATAATTTATTTCTTGTTTACCGAACGAATGTTCTGTAATACGGAGAGATTGATTCTTTCTCTTTTTAAAATTTGATATTTGCAATCTTAAGATTTAGCAACGGGTTTTCTCAGCAATCCAGGATGTAGCCAGAGCAAAAAACAAAAAAGCGCTACATGGATGAGGAAGGTAAAGGAGGCAAGTTTCGATTCGAGTGGACGCCAGGCGGGCGAGGAGTCTGCACCGTCCGCCCGAGGATGCCGGGAGAACGTCGGATCAATTTTCGTGCCCAGTCCTCATTTAAGACTGAATCGGCAGGCTGCTGGTGCTTCTTAAAGGCAGCTCGCCGATTTGGGGAGGGCAGAAATTCTGACTGGGTGGCGATCTGGGTGGGCCTGAGGCAGCGCCTTAAAGGGGGAGGCGTGACGCGTCGGGCGTGAAAACGAGAAGCGTTTCTAGCCTCAGAGGAAACATTTTTGCAGCACCTACAGCAACAAGGGAGGAAGAAAAGAAAGACTTGCATTTACATAGCGCATTTCACGACCTCTGGACATCCCAAAGCGCTTTACAGCCAAGTGTAGTCACTGATGTAATGCAGGTCACGCGCCAGCCAATTATGCGCACAGCAAGCTCCCACAAACAGCAATGATCTGTTTTAGTGATGTTGATTGATGGATAAATATTGGCTCTGGACACTGAGGAGAACTCTTCATCTAATAGTGCCGTGGGATCTTTTACGTCCACCTGAGAGGGTAGACGGGGCCTCGGTTTAATGTCTCACCCGAAAGACGGCACTTCCGACAGTGCAGCACTCCCTCAGCACTGCCCTGGAGTGTCAAATCTTGGGATGGCACTTGAACCCACAACCTTCTGACTCATGAGGCGAGCGTGCTGCCCACTGAGCCACGGCTGCTACAAGGAGATCGATATCGGAAGCCATTAAGTCTCAAAACATACAAGCAACTGTGGTAAAAAAAAATCTGTGTCAAACCTGCTACCAGCTATTGCAGGTAGAGATGAAAATGACACGGGGGGGGGGTCTTAACTGTGATTTGCATAAGTTTCTGAGGCCCCCCGTCTGTTTCCTGTGGGAGCTGTTGTTGCCTAAATCAAAATCTGCCCGAAAATGCACCTCACTAAACCAACCTTGCAGCTCAATTTATGTAAAATAGTCAATGCTGTGGATTAGAGGGGGGCTCGACAAGGTAGATGCAGAGAAGATGTTTCCCCTCGTGGGGGAATCTAGAACTAGGGGGCACAGTTTCAGAATAAGGGGTCGCCCATTTAAAACGGAGATGAGGAGGAATTTCTTCTCTGAGGGTCGTAAATCTGTGGAATTCTCTACCCCGGAGAGCTGTGGAGGCTGAATCATTGAATATATTCAAGATGAAGATAGACAGATTTTTGAACTATAGGGGAGTGAAGGGTTATGGGGAGCGGGCAGGGAAATGGAGCTAAGCCCAAGATCAGATCAGCCATGATCTCATTGAATGGCGGAGCAGGCTCGAGGGGCCAAATGGCCGACTCCTGCTCCTATTTCTTATGTTCTTATGATTTGTCAAATTCAGCCTGAGAGAAATGGCTACAGCACCCCGCATGATCTATTACAGTATCGCGTACCAAAAACCACATGGGATGCCAGCACACACTCATGTCTACTCTGATGGGTGGTAAATACGATCCTGTCAGATTATACTCTGGCTAAAACTAATAGTTAGGGTTTATTTACAAATAAGGTAATTACATCATTAAACAGATTATCTGGTCATTATCACATTGCTGTTTGTGGGAGCTTGCTGTGCGCAAATTGGCTGCCGCGTTTCCTACATTACAACAGTGATGTTGATTGAGGGATAAATCATGAGGGGTCGGGACCGAGTAGATAGAGGGAAACTGTTCCCATTGGCGGAAGGGTCGAGAACCAGAGGACACAGATTTAAGGTGATTGGCAAAAGAACCAAAAGCGACACAAGAAAACTTTTTTACGCAGCGAGTGGTTAGGATCTGGAATGCACTGCCTGAAAGGGTGGTGGAGGCAGACTCAATTGTGGCTTTCAAAAGGGAGTTGGATAAGTATCTGAAGGGAAGAAATTTGCAGGGCTACGGGGAAAAGGGCGGGGGAGTGGGACTGGCTGAAGTGCTCTTGCAGAGAGCCGGCATGGGCTCGACGGGCAGAATGGCCGCCTTCCATGCTGTAACCATTCTATGATTCTGTGAAATATTGGCTAGGACACCGGGGAGATCTCCCCTGCTCTTCTTTGACATAGTGCCTTGGGATCTTTTATGTCCACCTGAGAGAGCAGAAGGGGCCTTGGTTTAATGTCTCATGCAAAAGACAGCACCTCCGACAGTGCGGCACTCCCTCAGCACTGCACTGGAGTGTCAGCCTGGATTTTTGTACTCAAGTCTCTGGAGTGGGACTTGAACCCACAACCTTCTGACTCAGAGGCAAGAGTGCTGCCCACTGAGCCACAGCTGACATGTGATGTTTGTATGTAGGCGATTAGATTCCTATGTCATCCCACAGACTTTTAAGACCTAGATATTTCTTCAGTGGATCTGGGGTGAGCAGGCTGGAGCATTGTTCAGAAGCACCCTCCACCATGTCTCCACCCTTTGCTGCATTCCGCTATTTACTGTTCCCTGTATTTCATAAGCCCATGAATGGAAAGACATATGGAAATTCAATGCAAATTAGGGAACTTCATCCTCCAATGTATTTCCTTCCATTTGCATCATGGCTACACTGGATTCAAGGGATGTCTGTTTGTCCCAGCCATCCAGGGTTCCAAGGGCACCGGAGCTCCAGTCTCCATTCATCAGGACTGTCTGGAGCGGGGTTTGAACCCTGACACTTCTGACTCCAAGGCGGGAATGCTACCACGGTCACAAGGTAATTGGTGTTGAAGAATAGCAATTTGCAGTCGGTCCCAGTTATTGTAGAGGTGAGCGTACAGCTCATAGCCTGCCAGTATACCAGGGAGTTGGACATGTCTATAGTCCCGTAGAAATCGAAGACAATTCATAAGAACATAAGAATTAGGAGCAGGAGTCGGCCACTCTGCCTCTCGAGCCTGCCCCGCCATTCAATAAGATCATGGCTGATCTTCCAACTCATCTCCACTTTTCTGCACTGTCCCCATATCCTTCGATTCCCCTAATATCCAAAAATGTATCGATCTCTGTCTTGAATATACTCAACGACTGAGCCTCCACAGCCCTCTGGGGTAGAGAATTCCAAAGATTCACCACCCTCTGAGTGAAGTCATTCCTCCTTTCCTCAGTCCTAAATGGCCGACCCCTTATTCTGAGACTCTGCCCCATTTGACAGGTATTTGGATCAGGATGTGATCTTGCTATTCTGCCTTGCAGCTGTCCGGATTGTTGAACTTCGAGGTGCATTTACAGAGTGAAGCTTGATCCTAGGCACCTCAGCTGATCACGTGGGCCGGCAGTGCAATTTTCTGGTCCTGTTATGAACCTTCCCTCGCAATCTGAGGGGAACTGGTGACCAGAAATAAAGTTACATCTGTGCCTTTCTTTCTGTGCTCCAGTGCGGTGGAATCCACCCTGCCGTATCTTGAGATGTTTTACTTCACAGCACATGAACATGCAAAGCAATGGTTACAATCAGACTCATTGGCCGTGATCCTACCCGAAGAGGCAAGTTGGGAGCGGGTCAGCTGACTTGCGGGTTCCGATTCCCGCCCCCAACGATGGCCGACGCACAGACGCTATTTTGCATCGATTGACCTTGTTAAGCTTGCCCTGCAGGCTTGCCGGCCAATTAAGAGAAAGCCGGTGTCGGATGACATCAGTTGACGATGCGTCATCTGCCGGTTTTCTTAAAGGGGCCACCACCATTTCTTTTTGACATGATTTTTTTCAGTGTTTGACAGCATTGAGGTGCTGCAAACACTGACAATCACTGTATAAAGGTGCGCTCTTGGCCCCAGGCTCTCCAGTGACTCTCTCCTTAGGCTAAAACAGATGGCAGCGGCAGGTGAGGTTACAGAAGCGATCTGTCACTGGTGAGCGAGGTTCTCCCAATGAGGTGGGACTACACAAACACTTCAAAGCTTGTCACATACAGAAAATTCTAAACACATTAAAAATGACTTTCCCAACATTTTCTTACCTCTGTCCCATTGGATCCTTCACACCACTTCTGCAGCTGTCATCTATACACAAACATTACAGTAGACCCACAGCACGCCACACTTACCCTGGCAGGGTTCCCCGACGTCGAGAAGCCCGCAGTAGAAGGGTCAAAATTGGAAAAAGCCTCTTGACTGCCTGTTAACCCGAGGTGTCCCAACGTCATTGAATTTCAGGCGTTTACTGATTGATGGGACAGGCAAACAAATTGCTTATTGTGTTCAGTCAATGGGGAACCAACAACATCAAAGCTTAGTGCATTAGCATTTTAATCACCTTATGTCCTGGTGTCTTTTTAACTAGTGTGAATGCACTTTGCTTTAAAACCCAACTTTGAAAAGTAACTTTTTTTTCCTCAAACCCTTTCTGTGGAATTATAGGCAAAAAATTCCCAAATGTGACAAGTCACCAATTATTGAGGTTTATGATCTAAGTAAATGTAGCAGCATGGACAGAATATTGATTGTCTGACGAGAATTAGCACAAAGGAGTGTTGCTTTCACTGGAGAAGGGTTGGATATGGTGTACCCCAGTGGGGTCAGTGCTGCATCTCTTTTGTTCTCCGTATATATAGATGATTTGGATATGAGTAAGGGAGCACAATTTCAACATTTGCTGATGACCCAAGAGTAGAAGGTTTTGCAAAAGACATAAGGAAGATATAGACCGGTTAGTGGAATGGGCAGGCAAGTGGCAGATGCAATTTAATACGAATACGTGCAAGGTTTTGGGAGGAAAGAATACAAGAAATGGGAGTGGAAAGACGAAGGTATGGATGAATAAGAGAGACTGGGAGTTCAAATACATATTCCTTGAGAGTCCAAGCAGAGGTAGATAAAGCCATTAAGAATGGCGAATAGAGTTTTTTTTTAAGACCTCAAGGGTAATGAAGTAATGATGGGGAAAAAAAACCATTTGTTAGACCAGAGTTAGACTTCTGGCTGCAATTTTGGGCATCTCATTATAGAAAGGATATTAAAGCCAAGGAAAGCATGCAACATAGATTCACCAGGATGATCCCAGGGATGGGAAGCACCAGGATGATCCCAGGGATGGGAAGCTAGTTAGGAGCAGAGGCTTGAGCTACTGACACTATTTCCAGTGGAGACAGAGAAAGCGAAGAGGAGATTTAATAGAGGGTTGTAAAATTATTTTAGAGCTTTGCTAGAGACAGATCATAGCCTCTGTTTTGGGGGATTGGTGACACGGTGTTACCAATTTAAAATAGTCACAGAGTGAGCAGAGATGTTGGGAGACATTTGGTTATGCAAACGATTGTTGGAGCATGGAATGCTTGAGGAAAAGACCATTGCATCTTTTCAGGGAAAATTGGATAAATATTTGAAGGTGAGGAAGATACAGAGCGAAGGGCAGTGGGATTCATTTTGGGTCAGCCTAGGAAAGAGTTGGCACAGACATGATGGGCTGAACGGCCTCCTTCTGCGCTATAAACTTCGATGGTTCTATGATGTCGCAACTCATTCCCCCAATCCACTGTCTGTGGCAGTGGTTTTGGAAAGACTGTGCCTTCCTGTGCATCAGCGTCATCTTCGTGAATGGAAAAAATAACTTGCCACAAACAAGTTGCACAGGTAGTGAGAAGTTACAACCGTGTCTTTCTTGGAAAAAGTATTATCTGAAATGAGGATTGCATTTCAGTGCAATTTTTAAAGGGCCTTTTAAAATGAAGACCTATAATTTGTCCATGTGTGTATTCAAAAGAAGGTTTGCAACCCAGTTCTTTTTCTTTACCCACACCTCAAAACTTCTCATCCCGCTCTGCAACAAAATAAGTGCATTTGGGAAGACTGGATTTATTTACATGTTAAAACGTGTCACATTGTTAGTTATGTTATTGTAGTTGTTTACTTAGCCAAAGAGACTGAAATACAAATCAGATTCAGATTTGCATTCAAAGTCGATGTCAACGCAATGATAATTCAGCTGCAGCAAGCAACTTGCATTATATAACGGGCCGGATAATCCGACCCCCACGGGTGTGTGCGAGGTGTGTCTGTGCCCGTCGGGGCTGCGCAAGTGCCGGTTTCAGGTATGTGAAGTGCAGGCACTAAAACCCGGCACTTGCGATCTGTGAAAAATTCTCTTGACAGATCCTCCGCTTGCCCTGGAGAAGGGCCTCCGCGGGGGGAGAGTTCCGCTTTCTGCAGGACCTCCGGCCGCTGAAAAGCCGTAGAATTCTTACACCTGGTAAAAGCGTACGGCCTGCTGTTCCCAGCTTAAGAGTGTTAAAAAATAGAAAAATTAAATTTGATAACTCATTTATAAATTAAAAATACTCTTCAAAAAGGTAAGTTTATTTTTAGCCTCATAAAAACATTGAATTTTTTTTTCAAAAAATTATTTTTTATTTCTTCGTATTTAGTTATGGTTGCCTTAATCGAAGATTATTTGTGTAAAACAATTTTTGTTAACTTTCTCAAGGTGTTGTTTCAGTATTTGCGTTTAATGTACAACCTATTTTCAATATACTTGCTTCTGATGGGCGAGACATTATTTATGGCTCCTTTGCTCACCCTTAATGACTCCCAAAATGTGAATCATAAGAAAAAAATTAAATAGCATAAAGCCGGTAACGAAGATATGATTGACGCCAGCCTATATTTGCATGTGTGCAAAAATATGTAAAATTGAAATGTCAGTTTTTCAAGAAGGGAAATTTCCCCCCTGACCCCAGTTGTTTTTCCTTTCCCAGTTTTGGGGCTAATTTTGCCTCCGCGGTGGTTGTCAGCTCCCCCCTACTGGCCGCTGCATCATGTGCAAGGCCAGACGGTGACTGTTGACAGACTGTTGAAGGGGTGGCAGGCACCAGAGCCAAGCCCAATCCAGCCTGCACCCAATGTCCACAAACACAGAGGTCTGGATTTTCTGACTTATTTCACCACAGAAGGATCTTGGCATGAATTAAATATACACTTTGGTTCTGTCTTCACAAAGGAGGACACAAATAAACTCGCAGAGATGTCGGGGAACATAGGGTCTAATGAGAGGGAGGAATTGAATGAAATCACCATTTGTAGGGAAATGGTGTTAGGAAAATTGACATGATTGAAGGCCGATAAATCCCCAGGGCCTGATAATCTACATCCTAGGGTACTTAAGGAAGTGGCCCTAGAAATAGTAGATGCATTGCTGGTCATCTTCCAAAATTCTATTGACTCTGGAACAGTTCCCATGGATTGGAGGGGAGCTAATGTAACCCCACTATTTAAAAAAGGTGGGAGAGAGAAAACGGGGAATTATAGACCGGTAAGCCTGACATCGGTAGTGGGGAAAATGCTAGAGTCCATGATAAAAGATGTAATAGCAGAGCACTTGGAAAACAGTGACAGGATCGGACAAAGTCAACATGGATTTACAAAAGGGAAATCATGCCTGACTAATCTACTGGAATTTTTTGAGGATGTAACTGGTAGAATAGATAAGGGAGAAACAGTGGATGTGGTGTATTTTGACTTTCAGAAGGCTTTCGATAAGGTCCCGCATAAGAGATTAGCGTGCAAAGTTAAAGCACATGGGATTGGGGGTAAGGTACTGATTTGGATAGAGAACTGGATGGCAGACAGGAAGCAAAGAGTTGGAATAAACGGGTCTTTTTCCAAGTGGCAGGCAGTGACTAGTGGGGTACCACAGGGATCGGTGCTAGGACCCCAGCTATTCACAATATATATTAATGATCTAGATGAGGGAACTAGATGTAATATCTCCAAGTTTGCAGACGACACAAAGCTGGGTGGCCGTGTGTGCTGTGAGGAGGATGCAGAGAAACTCCAGTATGATTTGGACAGGTTGGGTGATTGGGCAGATGCATGGCAGGTGCAGTATAATGTGGATAAATGCGAGGTTATCCACTTTGGTGGCAAAAACAGGAAGACAGATTATTATCTGAATGGCAATAGATTGGGAGAAGGGGAAGTGCAACGAGATCTGGGAGTCCTTGTGCACCAGTCGCTGAAGGTAAGCATGCAGGTGCAGCAGGCGGTTAAGAAGGCAAATGGTATGTTGGCCTTCATAGCGAGAGGATTCGAGTACAGGAGCAAGGATGTTTTGCTGCAGTTGTACAGGGCCTTGGTGAGACCACACCTTGAGTATTGTGTGCAGTTTTGGTCGCCTTATCTGAGGAAGGATGTTCTTGCCATGGAGGGAGTGCAGCGAAGATTTACCAGACTGATACCTGGGATGGCAGGAATGACGTATGAAGAGAGATTGGGTCGATTAGGCTTATATTTGCTAGAGTTTCGAAGAATGAGAGGGGATCTCATTGAAACTTATAAAATTATAACAGGACTAGACAAACTAGATGCAGGAAGGATGTTCCTGATGGCGGGGAGTCCAGAACCAGGGGTCACAGTCTAAGGATAAGGGGTAAGCCATTTAGGACTGAGATGAGGAGGAATTTCTTCACCCAGAGAGTGGTGAACCTGTGGAATTCTCTACCACAGAAGGCAGTTGAGGCCAATTCATTAAATATATTCAAGAAGGAGATAGATATATTTCTTAAGGCTAAAGGGATCAAGGGATATGGGGAGAAAGCAGGGACAGGGTACTGAATTTGGATGATCAGCCATGATCTCATTAAATGGCGGAGCAGGCTCGAGGGGCCGAATGGCCTACTCCTGCTCCTATCTTCTATGCTTCACGTTTTTAAAAAAAAAAAGAGGTTAACCTTTTACGTTAAATCCGGTTCTCGAGATTTAAAATTACCACGGCAGCTAAAAGGTGTTCATTGACGGCAGGTGGACCAGATTGTGCAATTCTGCTACTCGCATACCACTTTGTACTGAGAGGGTAAGAGTCGGTTGACTTATCATCGGTTCACTGGGGCCAAATTTCGTCGGTAAGCGGGGCAGTAATGGGAGGAAAATGATCAGTCCTGTTGACTTTCCGCTCGCGACAATTTTTGGGTGGACCTCGATTTTAGGCGTCTAGCACTCCCCTGTCTTAAAACAGGCGGCGGTCTCAAGAACGTTCGTAAATAGAGGTCAAATGTCGCAGTTGAAACCCCGACGCTGTTTTCTGCTATCACCAGTTCCCCAATCCACCTACAAACCCATGGGCTGTCCAAGTCGGGAGGTGGCCATTTCCAGCGATGATTCTTTTTTAATATATATAATCCTGAAGCTGTGGTAAGGGAATTCCGGAAGCTGGTCAGGCGCTCATCATGTTTCCGTCTCTTGGTGTGTTTTGAGCTGTCAAAGCGTCCACTATTTCATCTCCTTGCTACTGTTAATGCCACAAAAATTTCCCTGCTGCTGAAAACTGCTGCTGTGTTTCACTCCAGGTGCAACCGCCCCTCCCCCTTAAGGCGCTACTGGCATTCAGCTGCCCTCCCCAACAGCTCGTCAGTGCAAATAATGCCCATAAATTGACGTCATTGGGTTCCCCACCGCCCACCTTTTATAAATTCAAGTCTTCCTTTTTCTTTTATAAGAATTAGGAGCAGGAGTTGGCCATTCGGCCCTTCGAGCCTGCTCCGCCATTCAATAAGATCATGGCTGACCTTTGACCTCAACTCCACCTTCCTGCGCTATCCCCATATCCCTTGATGCCTTTAGTATTCAAAAATCTATCGATCTCTATCTTGAATATACTCAACGACTGAGCCTCCACAGCCCTCTGGGGTAGAAAATTCCAAAGATTCACCACCCTCTGAGTGAAGAAATTTCTCCGTTTAACGTAGTAAAATGTCCCAAGTAACAAAATGTTGCAAGACGTTTCACAGGGGGTGCTCCTCATTCTTAACTCTAGGCAATATAGGGCTAGTCTACTCGATCTCTCCTCATAGGACAATTCCCCCCCCCCCCCAATCCCAGGAATCAGTCTGGTGAACCTTCGTTGCCCTGCCTCTATGGCAAGTATATCCTCAGTAAGACTCAGTACTACTCTTGGGAGGTGCATCTATCCAAGAGGACATCAGTGGAGATTGAAGTAATACAGAGTCAAATCCAGCATTAACAATGTATGTCTGTAGTTAATTACACAACTATACTGCATCAATCAGGAAAACCATTGATTTCTTTTATATAGAGCCTTCACAACCCCAGGTCGTCCCAAAGCCCTTTACAGCCAATGAAATACTTTTGAAGTGTCGCCACTGTTGTAATGTAGGAAACCTTATCTACGCTATATATGAAAATTCCCCCCATAGGTCAAGATGGCACCATTCATTTTCAGAGTTTCCTGGGATCCACACTCTGGTGATGGTTAGCCAATTTAATTGGGGGCCTTACTGGCCAATCGCCAGAGGGGAGAGGACGGGTCATAGGTCAGCTGCTAATTTGGTGTCCAGGAGGACAAGTGAGAACAAAAAGGGAGCTGTCGGTCAGTCAATTCCAGCAAAACCTGCGAGAGGCAGACCTTCGACTGGACTAGACGTTAAGAGATAGTCAGTCGGCTTTTACAGCTAGTGGCTGACCAGAAAGAAATCTAAATTGAAAAGTAGTGTACTGCTTGCTATTCGGGATAGAGTAGAGTTGTTTTACAAGGCACGGGATGCATTGTAGAATTTTTTTTTTATAAATTCTGGAAATACTATCCTGTGCAGTCACCTGTATTCTGCAAAATAAATCAAGTTATTGATTTTCCATTGATTTAGTCCAGGCACATTGTCTCACCAGTGTGATCAACAGTTTTGTTTACCAGAAGATTGGAGAAATGCTTCTGAAGACACATGTGAAAGACACGGTTTCCATTTCGTATGTCAAGGGGGTGGGGGGGGGCGGGACATATTGTTACATTCCCCCAAGTTATGCTATCATATAAATAGGTATTGGCGTATACGAGCTAACTCCAGAACGCCAGATACATGGGGTCCACTTGTGGGAGTGACCAGTGCCACGGAACCCAAGGGAATATTCATTCAGACCTTCAACTTGTAATAACATCCTGCCGGGCCGGGATCGCCGGACAATGATCGCCGGGCCGGGATCGCCAGGCAATGATCGCCGGGCAATGATCGCCGGGCCGGGATCGCCGGGCAATGATCGTTGGGCCGGGATCGCCTCGCCGGGCCGTGATCGCCGGGCCAGGATCGCCGGGCAGTGATCGCCGGGCAATGATCGTTGGGCCGTGATCGCCGGGCAATGATCGCCGGGCCGTGATCGCCGGGCCGTGATCGCCGGGCAGTGATCGCCGGGCCGTGATCGCCGGGCAATGATCGCCGGGCCGGGATCGTCGGGCAATGATCGCCGGGCCGGGATCGTCAGGCAATGATCGCCGGGCCGGGATCGCCGGGCAATGATCGCCGGGCCGGGATCGCCGAGCAATGATCGCCGGGCAATGATCGCCGGGCCGTGATCGCCGGGCAATGATCGCCGGGCAATGATCGCCGGGCCGGGATCGCCGGGCAATGATCGCCGGGCCGGGATCGCCGGGCAATGATCGCCGGGCCGGGATCGCCGGGCAATGATCGCCGGGCCGGGATCGCCGGGCAGTGATCGCCGGGCCGTGATCGCCGGGCAGTGATCGCCGGGCCGGGATCGCCGGGCCGTGATCGCCGGGCAAGGATCGCCGGGCCGGGATCGCCGGGCCGGGATCGCCGGGCAGTGATCGCCGGGCCGTGATCGCCGGGCAATGATCGCCGGGCCGGGATCGCCGGGCAATGATCGCCGGGCCGGGATCGCCGGGCAATGATCGCCGGGCCGGGATCGCCGGGCAGGGATCAGGAGCTGATTTTCCCCTCCCTGGACCAGGGCACTGAAGCTAATTTTAGCATCCAGATGCCATCCCGAACTGAGATCCGCTGACTCGGCACATACAGGGAATCAAAGCTGGGATCTTCTGATCTGTATGGCTACACTATATGTTGCTTTAACCAACTGAGGAATTGGGGCAAGTTTGAAAATACCTCTTTACATTCTCCCTATCAATTATCTTCTCAAATTGAAAAAAATTTATGTCCGCTTTTAACTGGTAAGGACAGATTAACGTATTAAGTATAGTTAACCGATTAACTCCCACGGATACACAATCTTGGAGAGTTAGCTGAAACTGTCTGGCGGTGGAGAGCAGAGGGATGTTTTCTTCCGGTATTGCCAAGTGAGCCGAATGGTGGGTTGACCAAGGGACGGACTGACTGTTTATGGAGATTTCTGTGTGAGCAAGACTGAACTGCAGTGGACAGCATGTATACAGTAGCTTAACCAGGGATAATAAAAGTTATAAAAGGGCTTCTCGGTAACAAAGATACCAGGGCTGTTCTGTTTTCATCTGACAGAAGGCATGCACAGCACAGTATAAATGATGCACACTATCCCAGTCTTGGCTCGGCCCTTATGCTGTGCCATCATAATGTACCTAGTGTACTAGACCAAGGTGGTGTTTGTAACTGACTATGGCCAAAAAATGAACATGTCCAGTGATCAAGCCAGGTGGCCACTCAGCGTGTCGGTGTCCCAGTGTGCTGACCATTTGGTAGAACATTTAATATCTACCTTTCCCAATCTGGAAAATTCAAACTGATTGAAGTCAAGCGTGGTGTGAACTTGTGTTGCACCAGTCTGTAACACGGCAAATCAGAGTGTCGTCAGACCATGCTATCCTGATTTTCTGTTTCAATTGAAAAGTGTGTGCAACAAAAACTTATTTAGCTTGTGAAGGTTGTAATTATCAGTTGCTTTGAAACATGAGCCAGCAGTGAGCTCCAAATGGCGATCAGTGGGAGATCTAAATCAAAGCTCGAGGAAGGTGGGCATGTGCCTAAAGGGAAATGAGGTCCTTGCCAGAGGAAGCTAGAGTGGAGCTTCAAAGTTCGCATTTTACCGTCAAAGCCTTAAAACGCTGGACCTTCATTACATTCCCTATAGCCTCGCCTAATGCTTCTTGTGGTGCGTTTATTCATAACTCTTAAACGCTACAAGTTTGATGGAGCACTGCACATTTCTGATAGGAATTTCACGTTGTCACCATCCCCCGCCAACAACAACTTGCAGTTATATAGCACCCATATCTAAGAAATGCCCCATGGCATTTCACAAACAGGGGGAAGGATGATGGCTGCTGAGCCCGAAAGGGAGAGATGAGGAAGGGTGTGAAATCTTGGTCGAAGATGGGGTTTTTAAAGATGGGAGAGGCAGATACGTTTGGAAGCAAGTTCCCAAGCCTAGGACTGAGGCGATTGAAAGCTCTCCCACCGATGGGGGATAGGGAAATGCAGAGAAGACCAGAGGAGAGGAACATTGGGGAGGAGATACAGGACTGGCGGAAATTGTAGGACTATTGGCCTCGATTTCCCGAGCCATTTGGAATGGTTTCTGGTTGAGCATGTCGAGGGCTTTCAAATGTAAAGGGTAGCAAAGACGAGCGCAACTGATTGAACTAGGCAGGCCTTAATATCGCACGATTCCTGTTGTGCTGAATTTGCCCTGTTTATGCTGTAGGGTGGATTCAGTGACATCCCAACAACGGCGAGAATTTATCTGTGCACAGTTGTTCCAAAGTTGTATTTACACCTTTACTTTTCTGGCTACGCGCCATCCTCACGGGGGGACGGGGGGAGTGACCCGCGGACCAGGGGTGGGGCGGGGGGAGTGTCCCGCGGACCAGGGACGGGGCGGGGGGCGTGTCCCGCGGACCAGGGGGAAAACACACCATCACCCACAGTTGTGTTTCTTGGTGGAAGAGGCAATTCTGTAGTGATAATGAGATTGGGAGGCGTGTGTTTACTCTTTGTTGCTTTGAAATCTATATACAGTATATATATTCTCAGCAAACCTGCTGTACTCTGGGGACGCTGGTCTCTCTGGGCTAAATATTGCTTAAGCTGCAGTGGCTGGCTGTCTTGTCTAGCCTCCTCCCTCTCCTCATTGCAGGAGTGCAGAGATCTGGTTTTGATTATAATTGATGTAAGAAGACAAACAGAGGAAGAGATGTTATTTTGCAAAAGGCAATAGACAGGCGGGATGGGTTGCAACTGAGGAAATTGATTTTTGGCGCCGTGATTGTGATTAATAATGATGGTTAATAAAAAGGTTTTCCTCATGTCATCTCTGGTTCTTTTAAGATAATTGGCAAAAGAACCAGAGGCGACCTGAGGAAAAACTTTTTTGCGCAACGAGTGGTGAGGATTTGGAATGCGCTGCCTGATAGGACGGTGGATACAGATTCAATAGACGCCTTCAAAAGGGAATTGGATAAATAGGAGTAAGGTAGCACAGTGGTTATGTTACTGGACTAATGATCCAGAGAGTTCAAATCCCACGGCAGCTGGGGAATTTAAATTCAGTAAATTAAATAAATCTGCAATAAAAAGCTAGTCTCAGTAATAGTGACCATGAAACTATCGGATTGCCGTAAAAACCCATCTGGTTCACTAATGTCCTTACCCGGTCTGGGCCTATATGTGACTCCAGACCCACAGCAATGTGGTTGACTTTTAACTGCCCCTCTGAAATGGCCTAACAAGCCACTTAGTTGTATAAGGCGGCTCACCACCACTTTCTCGAGGGCAATTAGGGATGGGCAATAAATGCTGGCCTCACCAGCGATGCCCACATCCCAGGAATGAATTTAAAAAAATTGGATAAATACTTGAAGGAGACAAAATTGCAGGGATATGGGGAAAGAGCGGGGCGAGTGGGATTAACTGGATCGCTCTTCGAAAGAGCCAGTGCAGACTCGATGGGCCGAATGGCCTCCTCCTGTGCTGTAGTATTCTATGATTCTATGGTTGGATGCAAAATCTGGTATTGTTTAGTTTTAGAGAAAGTTAAAGGGAATTATGTTAAATTTCAGAGGAAGAGGGGCTTCAAAAAGATTTCTAGTAGCACAAACCGGTTTTTAAAAAATAAATAAATTGCATCTATCTCTCAAACTTCTCAAAGTATTTCACTTCACCTACAATGAATTACTTTGGGTTGCGGTGACTGTAAACAAACAGCAGCCATTTTGCACACAGCAAGATCCCACAAACCGTAATGCGATGAATGACCAGTTAATTAGATTTTAGTGGTGTTGGTTGAGGAAGGAACACAATGACCGTTCCCTGCAGGTTTTGTTGTTATGACGATCGGTATGACTTTTAAAATTTTCTTTTTCACATCAGTTTTTTCTTCTTCCAAAAAAAACATTTTCTGCTTTTCATCTCCCTAAATTACCAGTCCATTGTCTGTGCTATTCTCTGGCCAACCACCAGGGTGCTTGAATCAGCGGTGGAGGAAAGGGCTTCCCCCTCCCCACCCACAAACAGTACATCCTTTTATCCAGCCCTGACAACCCAGCTGAGACTGGTGAAATCCTCGTCCCAGGGCAACGTGAATGCAAATGTCTGTTCAGACTAAAATGCAAATCGAGATGAGAGGCGGCTCGGGCGGAGCATAAACACTGGCGGAGATCGATGGGATTTTTGGGACTCTAGGGGAATCGAGGGATATGGGGATCGGGCGGGAAAGTGGAGTTGAGGTCGAGGATCAGCCGTGATCTTATTGAATGGTGGAGCAGGCTCAAGAGGCCGAATGGCTCTTAATTCTTATGTTCTTATGACCTGTTGGGCCTGTTTCTGTGCTGTGAATGCCATGTAAGTATTTTAACTTTATCTGTTGTTACTATTAATGTAAATGATCAAATTCCTTCCTGTTTAAATTTTTAAAAATGTTGTGCCAATTTTCTCCGCTGCCCCCAAAGGGTGTAGCTCCACAGGTGCTGGATGTTGTCCAGTAACTCCTTCAAATGGCCATCGCTCATATCAAGAAAAGAAGAAAGAAAGACCTGCATTTCTATAGCGCCTTTCACAACCTTTCAGGAACATCCCACAACGCTTTACAACCAATGAAGTACTTTTTGAAGTGTAGTCACTGTTGTAATGTAGGAAACGCAGCAGCCAATTTGCGCACAGCAAGCTCCCACAAACAGCAATGTGATAATGGCCAGATAATCTGTTTTTTTTAGTGATGTTGGTTGAGGAATAAATATTGGCCCCAGGACACCAGGGATAACTCCCCTGCTCTTCTTCGAAATAGTGCCATGGGACCTTTTACGTCCACCTGAGAGAGCAGACGGGGCCTCGGTTTAACGTCTCATCCGAAAGGTGGAAGGCACCGCTGACAGTGCAGCACTCCCTCAGCACTGCACTGGGAGTGTCAGCCTAGAGTTTTGTGCTCAAGTCTCTGGAGTGGAACTTGGACCCACAACCTTCTGACTCAGAGACGAGGGTGCTGCCCACTGAGCCACGGCTGACACAGCCCCCAGAGTCCAAAAATCTTTCGTCTATGCCGGTGTTTATGCTCCGCCCGAGCCTCATATGTGAGACTTCTGCTTGTTGGCAAGTCATTTCACAGCCCAGCCCAAACATTGCCTCACTTGACATCCATACATGGGCACTTCCAGCATGAGGTGCTGCTTAACAATCAGAATCCGGAGCCCTGGCCACTTTTTCCCCGCTCCCGAACCCAGTGGCAGTGAGACCAATTGCCGTGCTCCTGCTGCCTCCACGGCTGAGCAGCTAACTCCACACTAACTTTTATCGGACACGGGATCTTCCTGCTATGTACGGCTCAATTACCCACTGGATAAACCTGCTCAGCCCCCAGGTGTGCAGGCAACTTCTTAATATTCAGGAGCTATTTTGTGAGAAAATACACCATGTTGGTATATTATTGGATGGCCTGGATTTTTTTTTTAAGATGTCCAACTACAGTGCTAAAACCTGGCCGAATAAATATTGGTGGCTTAATTAATGTGCACGGCAGGCATTACATAATGAGATCCTTGAGGGTGCAGAACCTCCGAGCTGCTCCAACTCCTCCGCCGTAACTTAGCTGGAAGGGCGGCAGAAACGGCGTTTATGCACGCAAACCGCGATTGCTCTTCCGGTGAAATCACAGCAGCAGATCGGGAGGAGCAGCTCCCGGGAAATTCTCGGTGCTTGCTGTTTGGCGATTGGAGATAAAAGATTTCATTAGTCCCAGGCTTATTGCTTCCCTTAAAAATGACGTCGGGAGTTCAGGTTTAGAAATAATGCCCACCGCGGTGTGCACCCGTGTTGGCAAATGATGCAAACGATAACCGTGCACTTCAGTTCAACAGCTGCCAGAAGCTAGCTCCCATGGCAAGCTGCAACCATTCTTGCATTTACATAAGAAATAGGAGCAGGAGTCGGCCATTCGGCCCCTCGAGCCTGCTCCGCCATTCAATAAGATCATGGCTGATCTTTGACCTCAACTCCACTTTCCTGCCCGATCCCTATATCCCTTGATTCCCTTAATATTCAAAAATCTGTCGATCTCTGTCTTGAATATATTCAACGACTGAGCCTCCACAGCCCTCTGGGGCAGAGAATTCCAAAGATTCACCACCCTCTGAGTGAAGAAATTTCTCCTCATCTCAATCCTAAATGGCCGACCCCTTATTCTGAGACTGTGACCCCTGGTTCTAGACTCCCCAGCCAGGGGATACATCCTCTCTGCATCTACCCTGTGAAGTCCTGTAAGAATTTTGTATATTTCAATGAGATCACCTCTCATTCTTCTAAACGCTAGAGAATATAGGCCTAGTCTACTCAATCTCTCCTCATAGGACAATCCCCCCATCCCAGGAACCAGTCTGGTGAACCTTCGTTGCACTCCCTCTATGGCAAGTATATCCTTCCTTAGGTAAGGAGACCAAAACTGTACACAATAGTCCAGCTGTGGTCTCACCAGGGCCCTATATAATTGCAGTAAGACGTCTTTACTCTTATACTCAAATTCTCAAATCCTATTTCATAATTTCTTACAATAGCAAAATACTGCAGATGCTGGAAATCTAGAACTAAAAACAGAAAATGCTGGAAATACTCAGCAGGTCAGGCAGCATCTGTGGAGAGAGAAACAGAATTAACGTTTCAGGTCTGTGACCCTTCGTCAGACTGTTAACTCGAAGAACAGCCAGAGGAGTTCTCCCCAGCGTCCTGGCCAATATTTATCCCTCAATCAACATCACTAAAACAGATGATCTGGTCATTATCACATTGCTGTTTGTGGGAGCTTGCTGTGCGCAAGTTGGCTGCCGTGTTTCCTACATTACAACAGTGACTACACTTCAAAAAGTACTTCATTGAATGTAAAGCGCTTTGGGACGTCCGGTGGTCGTGAAAGGCACTTTTGAAATGCAAGTCTTTTTTTCTAGCCTAGGCCCAGCAGAATTACTTGACTCCCAAGGTGTTGCTAAGGTAATTCCTGAATGTATTGCACGTGATTGATTGCAGCATACAGGAATTTAATTCAAGCCTTTATTTGAATACATCTGTTTCTTCTTCTTCTTAGGCAGTCCCTCGGAACCGAGGATGACTTGCTTCCACATTAAAAATGAGTTCTCAGGTGACTGATGAGTCCAATGCGGGACCTACAGTCTCTGTCACAGGTGGGGCAGACGGGTGGGGTGCTTGGGTTGATGTGCGCTCCTTCCGCTGTTTGCACTTGGCTTCCGCTTGCTCCCGGCGAAGAGACTCGAGGTGTTCGGCGCCTTCTCAGATGCTTCTCCTCCACTTTGTGCGGTCTTGGGCCAGGGATTCCCAGGTGTCAGTGGGGATGTTGCACTTTTTCAAGGAGGCTTTGAGGGTGTCCTTGAAGCGTTTCCTCTGCCCACCTGGGGCTCTCTTGCCGTGCCGGAGCTCCGAGTAGAGCGCTTGTTTTGGGAGTCTTGTATCGGGCATGCGGACGTTGTGACCCGTCCACCGGAGTTGATCGAGCGTAGTCAAAGCTTCGATGCTGGGGATGTTGGCCTGAGCGAGAACACTGACGTTGGTGCGCCTATCCTGCCAATGAATTTGCAGGATCTTGCGGAGGCAGCGTTGGTGGTACCTCTCCAGTGCTTTGAGGTGCCTGCTGTACATGGTCCATGTCTCTGAGGCATACAGCAGGGCGGGTATCACTGCTGCTCTGTAGATCATGAGCTTGGTGCCAGGTTTGAGGTCCTGGTCTTCAAACACTCTCTTCCTCAGGCGACCGAAGGCTGCACTGGCACACTGAAGACGGTGTTGGACTTCGTCATCGACGTCTGTCCTTGTTGACAGTAGGCTCCCAAGGTATGGAAAGTGGTCCACGTTGTCCAAGGCCTTGTCGTGGATTTTGATAATCGGGGGGCAGTACTGTGTGGCGGGGGCAGGTTGGTAGAGGACCTTTGTCTTACGGATGTTTAGTGTAAGGCCCATGCTCTCGTACGCTTCGGTGAAGATGTTGGCGATGGTTTGGAGTTCGACCTCCGAGTGAGTGCAGACGCAAGCGTCGTCTGCATACTGTAATTCGACGACAGAGGATGGGACGACCTTGGATCTGGACTGGAGGCGACGGAGGTTGAACAGTTTCCCGTTTGTTCTGTAAATTAGCTCCACTTCAGCAGGGAGCTTATTGAGGGTGAGATGGAGCATTGCAGCAAGGAAGATTGAAAAGAGCGTTGGTGCAATGACACAGCCTTGCTTGACCCCGGTTCGTACGTGAATTGGGTCTGTGGTGGAACCGTTGGTCAGGATCACGGCTTGCATGTCGTCGTGAAGCAGGCGGAGGATGGTGACAAACTTTTGAGGGCAGCCGAATTTGAGGAGGACACTCCATAATCCCTCACGGTCAACAGTGTCGAAGGCCTTTGTGAGATCAAAGAAGGCCATGTTTGCATGCCCAATGACTGACCAGAGTCGGGGCCGAAAGGAAGGAGACAAGCTGAGGGTCTGGAAGATGTCTCCGTTTGAAGCCATAATACAGAAAATGATCTCTGATAAGAGAGGCTCAAAAAGAGACAATTAGGAACCAGACAAGCAACATGGTGGATTACAAATAAATTGTTGAACGGGTCAGAAAAGGGTAATTATTTCTTGGGATTTTCCAATAGAAGTCACGATGCTGTATTCTATTCTAAATGCTTATTTCTTGAAGGCAATGAGCTGATTGCGATGGTGAACAGAAGCATCGCTGACTGACAACTGGCGGAGTCAATAATTCCAGTGGAAAGACGGAGGTTTATATTCAGCGCCGGGCAAATGCAAGCTTTTAAAATATTGGCATAAATTTGCAACCAGTTTAAAAGGCTAACGGGTGGATTTTTGCCAGAACCAAATTTCAAAGAGCCATTGAATTGTCTAAAGGAATTAACTTAAGCACGTTTCTAATATAAAATAATAATACATTTGAATGTCTAATTTCATAAATAAAATGTATAATAGAATGAAGGAAGACAAAGTATCGATACAATAACACAATTTAAAATATCTTGCTTTCACAAATGCTGTTTGCTAGTTTTCCACAGGCAGTCACTGTTGAAGAAGCTTGTAGTATTGTTGCATTTTATAACTAGCAATGTCCTATCTTTTTAATGCAACAATTGAATCAACAACAACTTGTATTTATACAGTGGCTTTAACGTAGTAAAACATCCCAAGGCACTTCACAGGAGCGATTATCAAACATAATTTGACACCGAGCCACATAAGGAGATATTAGGGCAGGTGACCAAAAGCTTGGTCAAAGAGGTAGGTTTTAAGGAGCATCTTAAAGGAGGTAGAGAGGCGGAGAGGTTTAGGGAGGAAATTCCAGAGCTTAGGGCCTAGTTAGTTGAAGGCACGGCCGCCAATGATGGAGCGATTGAAATCGGGGATGTTCAAGAGGCCAGAATTGAAGGAGCGCAGATATCTCGGGTGGAGGGGGGGGGGGGCGGGTTGTGGGGCTGGAGGAGATTACAGAGATAGGGAGGGGCGAGGCCATGGAGGGATTTGAAAACAAGGATAAGAATTTTAACATCCAAAAACATAACTCCTTAAACCAATGATTGTATTGGCTGTACAATGAAAGTGCAGAGATATGTCAACACTATATGTATCTCAGCCAGTTTTATCTCGTGCGCTCTCTCTCTCTCTCTCTCTCTCTCTCTCTCTCTCTCAAATAAAGGTGTATTTGTTTTGTTTCATTGTGCATTGGATGATTTTGCTGTGAAATAATAAAATTTGACTAATTGGGCCAGTCATGTACTCTGTTCCCGTTTCACGATACTCGAGGTTTTTGAGTTCATAATTGCTTAATATTTCTACTCCTATGGACGCACCATTATTATAATGTATTTATTATATGAAAACTGCCCAGTTGTCAGCCGTGGCTCAGTGGGCGGCACTCTCGCCTCTGAGTCAGAAGGTGTGGGTTCAAGTCCCACTCCAGAGACTTGAGCATAAAAATCTAGGCTGACACTCCAGTGCAGTGCTGAGGGAGTGCTGCACTGTCGTAGGTGCTGTCTTTCGGATGAGATGTTAAACCGAGGCCCCGTCTGCTCTCCCAGGTGGGCGTAAAAGATCCCATGGCACTATTTCGAAGAAGAGCAGGGGAGTTATCCCCGGTGTCCTGGTCAATATTTATTCCTCAATCAACATCACTTTTTTTTTAAAAAAACACAGATTATCTGGCCATTATCACATTGCTGTTTGTGGGAGCTTGCTATGCTACATTACAACAGTGACTACACCTCAAAAGTACTTCATTGGCTGTAAAGCGCTTTGGGTTGTCCGGTGGTCGTGAAAGGCGCTATAGAAATGCAAGTCTGTCTTACTGTCTTACTGTCTTACTGTCTCTCTCTGTCTCTCTCTGTCTCTCTCTGTCTCTCTCTGTCTCTCTTTTCTGTCGGATGGAAATATGTCTCGTGCGTACCCTGATCATCTGTTTGAAAGTTTCCTGTTGTTTGTCCATTATCTTATCTTCCAGTTGTTCTCTATTTCAATCTATCTGGGCTAGTTCCCTTTTTTTATCTCATTAAAATTTACTATTTTTCCAGTCAAGCACCTTTTTATCTTTGACTGTTTCCTCGCATTTTCGGTGTTTTATATTGAATCTAACTCTGTCATGGTTACAGTTTCTGAGATGTTCGCCCACCCTTACATTCTCTACTTGTCTCACCTTCCTCCTGTAAACATCCTGGTTGTATCTGTCAATGATTTTCTAAACTTAAGAAATGTGCACCATCTGGTTGTACAGATAGTTTCCATGTCAGTGCGATAAATATTTATTTACACAAGGCGGGTGCGGAGCTGAATGGATAACTCTTGTCTTCTGCCCTGACCAGTTCTGGTAAACTATCTGATTCATTCACCCGCAGAAGTGTAGAACGCGGAGAGGGATTTTAATTCCCCTCACCTGGTGCAAACTGGACGGGCGGGCGGGTGAAGTGAAGTGGATGAAATCACCCACCCAGTACCCACTCAATTCCAGTTTTAAAATGGGCCTATGAGCCTCATACATGTATGCAAATCGGGGTCCTGCTGGATCGACGGGACCCCGACACCATCTTGACCTGGCACCCACGGGTGCTGCCACGGCAGCTGCGTCCAGGCCCGACGATCGACCAGGCCTTTCCAGGTAAGTTTAAAACTATTCCTTTTGTGGCACAAGGAGGCGTAGGAGTGCTCCACTGACCGCCTCAGAACGCCGCCCCCCCCCCCCCCCCCTCCCATCCCTGCACCTACCTTGGGCCTGGTAGGATGCTTGCCTTTTTGCTGTTGGGACCACCCCCTCCCCCGCTGCCAATCCTGGTTGGGTCAACCATTCGCTAGGCCGCTTTCCCAACCGAGAGTTAAACTATGAAACCATAATTGTCGTTAAAAACCCATCTGGTTCACTAATCCCCTTTAGGGAAGGAAATCTGCCGTCCTTACCCGGTCTGGCCGATATGTGACTCCAGATCCACAGCAATGTGGTTGACTCTTAACTGCTCTCTGAAATGCCACTTATTCAAGAAGGCGGCTCACCTTCTCAAGGAAATTAGGAATGGGCAATAAATGCCAGCAACGCCCACATCCTGTGTATGAATTTTTAAAAACTTGCAGGAAGGTGATCTTTTAGGACATGAACAATAGCATGGGAATCATTTATTTCTCTTTTAGGACACTTTTTAAATTTGTTCACGGGATGTGGGCGTCGCTGGCAAGGCCAGTATTTATTGCCCATCCCTAATTGCCCTCGAGAAGACGAAGCCTTGACAACTGAGTGATTTGCTCGGCCATTTCAGAGGGTAGTTAAGAGTCAACCACATTGCTGTGGGATCTGGAGTCACATACAGGCCAGACCGGGTAAGGACGGCAGATTTCCTTCCCTAAAGGACATTCGTGAACCAGATGGGTTTTTACAACAATCCGGTAGTTTCATGGTTGCCATTACTGATGCTAGCTTTTTATTCCAGATTTATTTCATTTAACTGAATTTAAATTCCCCAGCTGCCGTGGTGGGATTTGAACTCCCGTCTCTGGATCATTAGTCCAGGCCTCTGGATTACTCGTCCAATAACATAACCACTATGCTACCAGGTACCAGTTTGAGAGTTGTACCTGGGGCGAGCGACATTGGGCCGGCAGATCCAAGTTATAGCAGCAGCTCTGCATCAGTGGCCCGCCAGAGAAAATCAAGTTGTCAGTGTTGGTTACATTTAATGTTAGCAAAGAGCTGCTGGGACAATCAGCTCTTTGGCATCATTAGTAAGATTACATTTTTTTTTAAAGTTTCCAGCTGGTGTAAAGTTGAGCTGGGGTGTGACTTCCTGCATGAGGTCCCCTTACATTGCTGATAAAAGCTCGATTAGAGTGACTTCACACACAGTTTACACTGCACAATGCAATGCTGAAACTCGCCTGTGATATTACAGAAATCTCCAATAAGATCTCATCTGTGTACTGAGTGCTTTGTTGACCGGTTATGCTACAAAATAATTAGTATTAAAATGGAGTTCTTTCCAAAATCATGATCGAATAACATGGTTTGTGTGTTTTTATTTACTTGTGCATTGAAGAAACTCTTGTTAAGATAACGCTTTTGCTCACAAGTATTTGTAAAGTCATGGGCATGCGTCGGTGGATAGTGAACCGTTTGCGGATCAGATCTCTGGCAGCTGGGCGTAGCATTGATGCGTGTGAGTTGGGTCCAAACATTGTGATGAGAAAAGTACATCCCAGTTTAGCAGCTCATGAAACCTCCGGTAAAACGCGAACCGTCAGAGCAAAGTTACATCTCAGTCATTTGCATGGCTGTAATGGACACAGCTTTACACGCTCAACGTCGGTGCGTAACAGTTGCAACGACAGAGCCAGCAACACTTTGTAAATATTTTTCCATGGCATGGAGACGGAGGCAGCACCTTTATGTTTCAGTCGAAAAATGAGAGGGCAAGCAACTGGAATTAAAAAAAATAGTTTGACTCAAACATTTTGTCCATCGTGTGTTTGTGTGTGTGTGTGTGCGCCAATGTTCCCTCTAATTTTTTTGTGTGTGCGTGGCCCCTTTAACGGGCTGCGCGGCGCATTCAAACTACTGCGCTTTCGCGGTTTTTCCATTTAAAAGCCGGTGAGCCAGCTGCGTGATGTGATATATGTATATATAAAATATACATCTGTGCATATGTATCATATACGTGTGAGTTGTGTAGCTTTCAAATATTTAGCACCTTGAATTACATTTTTTCCCAAAGTTCTCTGTGTTTCCTCTCTTGCCGCTCTTGCCCTGCTGCGAGTGCCTTACCCTGGGCTCGGCGTCCACAGGTATTGGTGGTCTGACAGTTTATTAGTCGAGGGGCAATTCATGTGCGCAAGCCTGAACAGTGAGCGTTTTGCCGACTATTTATTGAATCAAAGGGCCGCCATAACTTAACCTAATCCTGTTCTTCACCAATGAATGACCACAGACACACCTGGAGATACTAGGCCGCAATCAGGAGTTGAACCTCTGCCCTAACCTTTCCTCTCCATGGCCAACTGTAGCACAGAGAAAATACTGGGGGCTATTTACTGCGTTCAGACTGCCAGTGGCCAAGACTCTGCAGTGGTAGTACGGTCTTGTAAAATTACTCTCTTCTCTAGAAAAGAGAAGACTGAGGGGGGACCTGATAGAGGTCTTTAAGATTATGAAAGGGTTTGATAGAGTAGACGTAGAAAAGATGTCCCCACTTGCGGGTGAGTCCAGAACCAGGGGCCATAAATATAAGATGGTCACTAATAAATCCAATAAGGAATTCAGGGGAAACTTCTTTACCCAGAATGGTGAGAATGTGGAACTCGCTGCCACAGGGAGTGGTGGAGACGAATAACATAAATGCATTTAAGGGGAGGCTAGATAAACACATGAGGGAGAAAGGAATAGAAGGATATGTTGATGGGGTGAGATGAAGAGGGGTGGGAGGAGGCTCGTGTGGAGCAGAAACACCGGCACAGACCAGTTGGGCCGAATGGCCTGTTTCTGTGCTGTTAATACTTTGTAATATTTTGCAATACCCCTAATGTGTCAACTCCCAAGGGAGCAGCCTCGGATCAACACAAATCGACGTCCACATTTTTCTTTCAGTACAATCTTTTTGAGAATCTTTAGTGTCTCTTTGTCATTCTCTCACCAAGATAGATGGTGTTTAACTTCTGTTGCATCATTAATTATTTAGATGTGTCATTCTCCCATCTGTACCAGTTAATTTGGTGGATATAAGCTGAGCCCCTGGGATTTACCCGACGATGTTACTCACTTGCCTCCTTTCAACGCTCTAATTGGGATTGTTCGGGTCACCATTTTAATATCCCGGCAGCTGGCAGCAAAGAGAAATATTGTAAGTTGCGTTTATTCTTACAGAAGATTATCTGGCTTGTTCCTTTCAACCAACATTTGACGATTCAAAATCTGGATTGTGGGAGCAGGGAGACTAAACCAGGGTGGATCATAGCAGGAAGGAGGAGAATATCTGCCTCCGTAGTGAAGGACCGCACTAAATTGGGGAGATACTCTTTGTGGGATTCAAGGTTACTGGGATGAGCAGGGTGAAACTCGGATTCAGGAGAAGGTTATGAATATTGAGAAGATAAAAAAGGATGGAGCAATAAAAGGACATTGAGTCAGTGAAGCCAGCTTCTCACTATGTTAATTCAACCCATCATGGACACTTATCCAGTCCATTTAATCTCCTACATAAATATTTTCTAATCACCTAGATAAATACTTTCTAATCACCATAGATTATAATGCAAAACTCTTAATCCACCATCACATTTCCACTATTCAGCCGTGACCTGCAAAATTCTTACCGGGGGATATTTCCTCTGGCTGGGGAGTCTAGAACCAGGGATCACAGTCTCAAAATAAGGGGTCGGCCATTTAGGACTGAGATGAGGAGAAATTTCTTCACTCAGAGGGTGGTGAATCTTTGGAATTCTCTACCCTAGAGGGCTGTGAAGGCTCAGTCATTGAGTATATTCAAGACAGAGATCGATAGATTTTTGAATATTAAGGGGATCAAGTCATATGGGGATAGTGCAGGAAAGTGGAAATGAGGTAGAAGATCAGCCATGATCTTATTGAATGGCGGAGCAGGCTCGAAGAGCCAAATGGTCGACTCCTGCTCCTAATTCTTATGTTCTTATGTTTCTTTCCGAACAGAATTGTAGCTATGGCCAAAAAAAGCTGTGACGTGTGTCAATTATGTCACTTTAATAGCAGGTGATTAAGGGAATACGCTGTCCTCTCATTTCACAGGATAATAAGATCAATATGAATGAGGAGGGCCATTCAGCCCATCTTACCTCATACACCCAGAGAGTTTTCCCCTAACATGGCATTCAACGGTTTCTTAAATTATTCCAAGGCTTTTGCCTACACTACCCTAACCTGGAATTCCATACCATGTGTTTAACACTTTTTGTGTGAAGAATTTCCTGACATCAATTCTAAATTTGACTTTGACTGATTCTGAAACTGCCCCCAGTTTCCCTTTCTCCCCCCCCCCCCCCCAAAGTCTCAATTCTTTTCAACAGCAACAACAACTACTTTTATATTTATATAGCACCCTTAACATAATAAAACGCCCCAAGACGCTTCACAGGAGCGTTATCAAAAACAAAATTTGGTAGCGACCGAGTCATATAAGGAGATATTAGGGCAGGTGACCAAAAGTTTGGTCAAAGAGGTAGGTTTTAAGGAGCGTCTTGAAGGAGGGAATTTAGGGAAACAATTCCAGAACTTGGGACCTAGGCAGCTGAAGGCACGGCCAGCAATGATGGAGTGGTTAAAATCAGGGATGTTCAAGAGACCAGAATTGGCGGAGCGCAGAGATCTCGGGGGCTGCAGGACATCAAGGATAGGGAGGGACGAGGCCATGGAGGAATTTGAAGACAAGGATGAGAATTTTTATATTGAGGCGTTGCCGGACCGGGAGCCAGTGTAAGTCAGCGAGCATAGGAGGGTGATGGGTTAACGGGATTCAGTGCGAGTTCGGACACGGGCGGCAGAGTTTTGGATGCCCTCTAGACCTGTATGTATTTATTATCTAATAATATAATTCCTTAATTGTCACTTCCCACTGCCTTTCATTTCTGTCCTTTTTTATACAATGGTTTGTTGTGGATGAATATTTTATTCAAATTTTCTTGCTTTGCTTTGTTTTGTTTGACTGGTGTAGTGAATGTGATGGTGTTCCCTGACTGAGGGCGCTGACTGTGAGGCCGCTGACTGTGAGGCCGCTGTGAGAGCGCTGACTGTGAGGCCGCTGTGAGAGCGCTGACTGTGAGGGCGCTGACTGTGAGGCCGCTATGAGAGCGCTGACTGTGAGGCCGCTGTGAGGGCGCTGACTGTGAGGACGCTATGAGAGCGCTGACTGTGAGGCCGCTGCACGTAGGTGTCCGATGAGGGTGGGATCCAGCTTGGCAGTGATACGCCGCACGGAATATAACCTGCTGACAGTTACTACTTGGAATCACATATGAAGGATACTTTGAGGTACCAGAGGCCGATTGGAGCCTGTAAACCTATTCCTCGGAATGAGTCAACATCCTCAGAAGGGAGGGCAAAATTTGGAAGAAAGTGGCAAGAATTCAGTATCTGCGTGAAGGATACAGTCAAAGTTAGAAACTTCAGTCAATTATGCTACTGTGATAGCATTAGTATATACGTTGGGGGTCACATTGGACTGTTTATTAAATCAAATGTGATTTAAAGCAGTCAAGATGTTGCTAGGGAACAGTATGTGGTCAACATTTATAAAACTTGTTGCTATTCAGAAGCCCCAAATTAGTGAGACTGTGGGCTTGACAGAGTCTCGCTCCACAAGAGCGTAGATCGGAGAATCCGATGTGGTGTTTGGTGTGCTCAATCCAAGCTGCTTCCTGATATTTTCCAGCCATTAAGGTCAATGCTGGAAAACCAGGATCGGTGCACTGCCTTCCACGCCCAGTTTCCAATCCTCTGTCCCATCGAGTGAGACTCAGCTCGTCATCCAGCCTCAACCTTTGGAATTTGGCTCCAGTGATACTTGAATCCAGATTTGATCCTCAGGGCTTCTCGATTATGTCAGAACTCCAAAACTAAAGTTCAGATCACTAGAAGCTGGAAGCAATTCTGCTTCCAACTGCACGTGCAATCTCCATCAATATGACCCCTGTCGATTTAAAAAAAAAAAAAATAATTAAGAGCACTATGTTGTAACACAGGTAGGATAATGAAGGCAAAAAGATAGTTACATCGAATGTACAGCACAAAGAGTGGCCATTCGGCCCCATTGGTCCGTGCCGGTGTTTGTGCTCCACCCGAGCCTACTCCCACCCCGTTTCATCTCACCCCATCAACATATCTTTCTATTCCTTTCTCCCTCATGTGCTTATCTAGCCTCCCCTTAAATGCATCTATACCATTCGCTTCAACCACTCCCTGTGGTAGCGAGTTCCACATTCTCACCACTCTCTGGGTAAAGAAGTTTCTCCTGAATTCCCGATTGGATTTATTGGTGACTATCTTATATTGATGGCCCCTAGTTCTGGTCTCGCCCACAAGTGGAAACATCTTTTTAAAGAAATTGTTTAAAAAAAAAACCCCAGGCATATGCTCAGACGGGGGGTAGTCTGTAGCTTTTTTCTGGATGGATGAGTTGGGAGGGGCAAATGGCCTTCCTCATTAATGTTTATCTTGTAAACATAACCGAGATAACTACCAATCCCTGTAGGTTTCACCCATCTCCCCTGTGCTCGCTGACCTACATTGACTCCCGGTTAAGCAGCACCTCGATTTCAAAATTCCCATCCTTGTTTTCAAATCCCTCCATGGCCCTCGCCCCTTCCTATCTCTGTAACCTCCTCCAGCCCCACAACCCCCCAGAGATATCTGCGCTCCTCTAATTCTGCCCTCTTGAGCATCCCCGATTATAATCGCTCAACCTTTGGTGGCCGTGCCTTCTGTCGCCTCGGCCCTAAGCTCTGGAATTCCCTGCCTAAACCTCTCCGCCTCTCTACCTCTCTTTCCTCCTTTAAGAGACTCCTTAAAACCTACCTCTTTGACCAAGCTTTTGGTCACCTGCCCTAATTTATCCTTATGTGGATCGGTGTCAAATTTTTTGTCTTATAATCGTTCCTGTGCAGTGCCTTGGGACGTTTTACTACGTTAAAGGCGCTATATAAATACAAGTTGTTATTGTTGTAATGCAAGGTGTTTGCGTTCTGCTGTGACATAGGAAAAAAGTGGGAGGGTTTTGGCTCTTTCCCAAATAAGGACTGTGATTCAAAGGCTAAGTTATTGCAATGCTTTAATGATTAGCCAGAAGATTTTGAGTTAGGCCTTGGGTAATAAAACGCAGGCTGTCAGACACGGAACAGAGTGTTCCCTGGCCTGGCGGCATTGCCAACAACTTGAGAAGGCAGTGAGGAGTGGAATCCGAACATTCTTTCTTTTGTAGCATGAGTACAATGGAGAAGGGTCTTGAGAAACATTTCACTGAAAGGGACTTGCAGCTTGGCAAATATTCAGAAGTGGCAGCAGCAGCACTCGGGCATCGACGGCAGCCCATGGCTCGAGGTAAGCTGTGGCAGCGCTGTTTGTGTGGGCGATTGGAGGGGGGGAACCATGCTGCGTTGCAATTCGATTTTTCTGTCAGACGGGCAATGCCAGTAAAACAGACCACACCAGGTTGCCAGCACGACCAGATGGGCGCTCAGTTTTGCATTTAATTAACTCTCGCCGGAAGTTATTTTTTGTGACAATCAATCTGGGTATTTCTGCTGCTTTGCACAGCCAGCTTAACAATTGTTTACACAGATCGGCTCATTACTGTTTAACCTGTAATGCAGCCTTTGCTTACTCAGAACTTATCAGTAATGGTTAATTTTCAGGTTAGCTGAAGTTCTGTACATAGTCATGTAACAATATAAATGTATATTAAATGGCTGAGATTGACTACTTCTAGGCTTTGTACTATGAGTAGAAGCTATTTCCGTACGGTGTCAGTTGGGATATGAAGGGGGATGGGGGGTGTCTCGATTTGTCCTTGAACCAGTGCCTGGTGGCCAAAGGAGGAGGACCAGGGCCGGCCTGCAGGAAAATGGCGCTCTGGGCGAACTTGTATTATGGCGCCCTTTTTTTGAGTTTAAGTATGTCGTACTATTAGCCAAAAGTTTCAAAAATCAAGTTGTAATCTCAAAGTTTTTTTATAATTTACTAAAAAAAAATACACAAAGAAGGAAATGACACAATTCAGTTAAATTCAATTTTATTTAAATAATAAATGATTTGTCATTAAAAATAATTATAGCTAAGTGACAGATAAACCAAACATTAAATTATACACTTAAACTAATAAATAACAAATTTAAAAAAAAACTTGGTTCAAGATTGCTGTTTTTTTTATTTGAATTTTGTCATTTAACACCCTCTTGACCACAGCGCCCTGGCCGGTCGCTCACCCGTAAGGCCGGCCTGAGAAGGACATAGGCAGGCTAAAGGGATAATGGCAGCGTTGACTAGTCTGGGTCAGCATCGTGTAGCAGAAGCTTGATTGGTGGGAAAGGGCTGAGAATCATTTCTGAGAATCTGAGAACCATCATGATAATGCTGTTGTTGTTGTTTTTTATGACCGAACTTGCTGATAAGCTCTCTGACAAGCTTCCACGGAAGTTTTAAAAGATATTTTGGGCGGATATTTTCTTAGAAAGAGGTCACAGGATAAAGGGGTAAGCCATTTAGGACTGAGATGAGGAGGAATTTCTTCACCCAGAGAGTGGTGAACCTGTGGAATTCTCTACCACAGAAGGCCGTTGAAGCCAATTCATTAAATAGATTCAAGAAGGAGATAGATATATTTCTTAAGGTTAAAGGGATCAAGGGATATGGGGAGAAGGCAGGGACAGGGTACTGAATTTGGATGATCAGCCATGATCGCATTGAATGGCGGAGCAGGCTAGAGGGGCCGAATGGCCTACTCCTGCTCCTATCTTCTATAATTCTACTTATGAATACTATTTTGATAATTACAAACCCACTTTCTTTTACCAAACTGGGGACAAGTAATATCACCAATGTCCCCCGTAAGCTGCACTGCCTCCTGTGCGGCCTGCCTCCCCCCTCCCCCCAGTACGGCCGGTCTGCCTCCTCCCCCCTCCCCCCCCGGTGCGCGGCCCGTTCAGATTTTGCACGTGTGCGGTATCTATGATGGAAAAGCCGCTGAGCGGCCTGCCTCGGATCTTGCAGGTGACCGTGCGGCCGCGCACAGCTTAGCGGAAACATTGACTATCCGTACAGCTCAATGTCATAGAGAATGGGGCCACATCCAGAAATATCACCTCCCCCCCCCCACCCCCTCCCCATGCTTCTGGCTAACCTATATGCCACCTAACTGTCACTTACTAAGGATACAAGAGATTTTTAATTAGATACCAAGGTCTCATCCTTGGCATTCTCTGAGTCAGAAGGTTGTGGGATCAAGTCCCACTCCAGAGACTTGAGCACAAAAATCTAGGCCGACATTCCAGTGCAGTGCTGAGGGAGTGCTGCACTGTCGGAGGTGCCATCTTTTGGATGAGACGTTAAACCGAGGCCCCGTCTTGCCCTCTCGGGTGGAAGTAAAAGATCCCATGGCACTATTTCTAGGAAGAGCAGGGGAGTTATCCCCGGTGTCCTGGACAACATTTGTCCCTCAACCAACGTCACTAAAACACATTAATCTGGTCATTATCACATTGCTGTTTGTGGGAGCTTGCTGTGCGCAAATTGGCTGCCGCGTTTCTCTTATTACAACAGTGACTACACTTCAAAAAGTGCTTCATTGGCTGTAAAGTGCTTTGGGACTTCCTGAGGTCGTGAAAGAAAGAAGACAGACTTGCATTTCTACAGCGCCTTTCACGACCTCAGGACGTCCCAAAGCGCTTTACAGCCAATGAAGCACTTTTTGAAGTGTAGTCACTGTTGTAATGTAGGCGATATATAAATGCAAGTCTTTCTTTCTGACATGTTTCCTGGTCTTTTATTAAATTGTGGAGCAACCAATGCTACTTAGACTGCTCCAAACCCAATATAATCACTGGGACCGTGATAATGACTGAGTCTATGATTCTTCGACCATTCAAAGCTGAATGTTGTGGATCTTTGTCTTATTACTTGATATTCAAACCTTAAATGACATGGAGGGGAGGATAGCCTTGAGCATTTTATGTTATGTGATAAAATGCCATCCAACTTTAGAAAGCTCCTCACCAACTTAGTGTGCAGCACCCAAACAATAGTGTTTCTCTGGGGTCAAGTGGCTTTGGATCAGTTCCAAGGTGAGTTTGAATGAATAGAGTCCTTCCAGGATGCTGGTGGCCTCTCCCTGTAACTGACACCATCAGAGGAGTTCTGGGAGGGAGGAGAACCAAACAGGTGAATCTCAGTGAGGTTCGAAATTCAGGAGTGCCCTTGTACTGGTAATACATACATTTTTTTTTCACTGGAGATGGGAGGGCACTTTGAACTGAAAGTACTGCCCTCGATTTTCCTTCCCCTTTAATGAAACTTTAGGGCTGGATTTTGCCAATGGGGAGCTTTTGGAGGCGGGACTCCCACTTGCTGGGTTTCAGTCCCGCCTCCATCAACTTCTGGCCAACCCACCACTCGATTTGACTGGTGGAACAGGCGCGAGGAGGGGCTGAATGGCCTGTTCCTGTGACTCCTGACTCGCAGTTCTCCTACTGTCGACTGCACTTCTGGCTGGATCCGGGGGGTAATGAAAATATAGGTGCATGAATGTGCCATTGGATTGAGGCCTCTTGTTCCAACAAGCTAAACATGTGGATCTGGCTGACTGTATTGATGCTCGGGGTCTCTATATTACACAGTGAAATGTGGTATTCCTATAGAGTCTAATATCTGATAATTATAAAAGAGAGCAAGCATTACATGGAGGTGTCTCTCCCAAGCCAAGCACTATAAACTGGTTTGAGTATCAACAACAACAACAACTTGTATTTATATAGCGCCTTTAACATAGTAAAACGTCCCAAGGCGTTGCACAGGAGTATTATAAGACAACAAATTTGACACCGAGCCACCTAAGGAGAAATTAGGGCAGGTGACCAAAAGCTTGGTCAAAGAGGTAGGTTTTAAGGAGCATCTTAAAGGAGGTAGAGAGGTGGAGAGGTTTAGGGAGGGAATTCCAGAGCTTAGGGCCCAGGCAACAGAAGGCACGGCCACCAATGGTTGAGTGATTATAATCAGGGATGCTCAGGAGGGCAGAATTAGAGGAGCGCAGATATCTCGGGGGTGGGGGGGGGGCGGTGGGTGGGTTGTGGGGCTGAAGGAGATTGCAGAGATAGGGAGGGGCGAGGCCATGGAGGGATTTGAAAACAAGGATGAGAATTTTGAAATCGAGGCTTCAGAAAGGAATTATATACTGCTGTTCAGGGATGTGCAAAATAAAGTAGAGAGAGATACCTGAAAATAGGAAAGAATTTTTTTTTTAAACAAAAATCTGGCTTCAATTAAAATGCCTGGGTCAGAACAAGATATACTTCATAAATAAATATTTTGCATTGATTCCCATAACATTGACCGGGAATTTGCGGTTGTAGTGACGGCGAAACTGTCAGTGTTCGCCATCATTACTGTGTAGAACTGACAGCAACTTCAGGCGTCCGCACGTGTGCCGTTAAACGTGGAAATCCGGAAGTTGCTGTCAGTGATACCCTGCTCCTCCACAGGGCGCGTTGTTGCAGTCTTCACCAATGGAATCAACACAGAATCAGTGATTTGACGTGAACTTCAACTTTTGACGCACTATTCTCGCTGTTAAAAACCTTGGAAAAAGTTGAGCCTTGTTGAATGAGGTGTAACTGGGTTTTTAATGGCGTACTAAGTCATACTGACTGTTGAACAACCTCTCTGGCCCTGAAAAACTATTTTTATGTTTGTGGAATGTCAAATTTCTCCATTCCATGATAATTCCATAGATTTTTAAAATAAAAATTAATTTTTACTTTATTTTTTGAAGTTCGTTTGATATTTCAGCTTTTACCTTAACCCCATGTGTATGTCCCAATCTTTATTTCTCTTTCTGTAAAATTATAAAAAGTGAATGATAAAACCTGCTTTTTAATTCCTGGTTTGCTGTCTGAGAATTCTTCAGTGTGATTGGCTGCTCAGCCTGCTTGATGACTTCACTGTTCCTGGACGCCACAGATCCCCTGTAGATGGCGGCAGATTGAAAGTCACGGCAGAAAAAGGGAAATGGACGCCACAGAGCCCGCTAAACCTTTGTGGTCACTTCGCCTCTGTCCGCAAAATCTGGGCCAATATGTACAGCTATTAACTTGACCGTCTTTGTGAAATTTGGCAGTGACCTCTAATTTTTCTGTGTTTTTGGATGCCTCTTACCTTTGTCATGCTAAGTGCAGAAAAATAATATCGGATAATATCTGGGTGGGATCTGATAGTGGACCTCCAATGTCCTCGTGGATTGTCTGTGGGTGTCTTGATGATTTATAATCTCTGACTGATTGGGCTTCAATTCAGATGTTCAGGCTTGGGCTGATAAGTGGCAGCTTACATTCGCGCCACAGAAGTGCCAGGCAATGACTATCTCCAACAAGCGAGAGTCTAACCACCTCCCCTTGACATTCAATGACATTACCATCGCTGAATCCCCCACCATCAACAACCTGGGGGTCACCATTGACCAGAAACTTAACTGGACCAGCCACATAAATACTGTGGCAATAAGAGCAGGTCAGGGGCTAGATATTCTGCGACGAGTGTCTCACCTCCTGACTCCCCAAAGCCTTTCCACCATCTACAAGGCACAAGTAAGGAGTGTGCTGGAATACTCTCGACTTGCCTGGATGAGTGCAGCTCCAACAACACTCAAGAAGCTCGACACCATCCAGGACAAAGCAGCCCGCTTGATTGGCACCCCATCCACCACCTTAAACATTCACTCCCTCCACCAGCGGCGTACCGTGGCTGCAGTGTGTACCATCTACAAGATACACTGCAGCAACTCGCCAAGGCTTCTTCGACAGCACCTCCCAAACCCGCGACCACTTCCACCTAGAAGGACAAGGGCAGCAGGCGCACGGGAACACCACCACCTCCAAGTTCCCCTCCAAGTCACACACCATCCTGACTTGGAAGTATATCGGCCGTTCCTTCATCGTTGCTGGGTCAAAATCCTGGAGCTCCCTCCCTAACAGCACTGTGGGAGCACCTTCACCACACGGACTGCAGCGGTTCAAGAAGGCGGCTCACCACCACCTTCTCAATTAGGGATGGGCAATAAATGCCGGCCTTGCCAGTTACGCCCACATCCCAGGAACGAATAAAAAACAAAAGAAAAACCGTTCTGAAAATGCCACTTATTCAGAAAAACAGGGGCATGCTGTTTTTCTTCTTAATTGCAGTTACTGTACTCTTCCTGAACTGTCATAACAAATAGGCTTTGAGTATTTATAGATGATGCGGCATGGAAAGGTGTGCCGGGACAGATTTTGACGAGTGGCTGGTGTGATAACGCACGAGAGACCGTCTCCAGTGATTAGAGAATGCACCACGGAACAGATTATTTTTTCAGATCAACACTCCCACATCAAATAATAGATTTTTCCCCCTTTTTTTGATAAATATTTTCTGCTTCCCTCCTCTTTGCCTGAAGGAATTAACTATTTGCAGCGATACAATTCCACAGTTGCCCATCAGCTAAATTGCTTTTCGACATGTATGGACCCAGACAGCTAGAGTTGGCAGGTTGTTGAAAGACACAATATTGTTTATAACATGGGCCTTTTTAAATTAATTTTCATTATTTTTTCACCTTTTTATATTAAGTTAAATGAATTATTGTTACACCATTGTTCAAAAAAGGGTGTAAGGATAAACCCAGCAACTACAGGCCAGTCAGTTTGACCTCGGTAGTGGGGAAGCTTTTAGAAACAGTAATTAACGACAAAATTAACAGTCACTTGGACAAGTGTGGATTAATTAAGGAAAGCCAGCACAGATTTGTTAAAGGCAAATCGTGTTTAACCAACTTGGTTGAGTTTTTTGATGAGGTAACAGAGAGGGTTGATGAGGGCAATGCGGTTGACGTAGTGTACATGGATTTCCAAAAGGCGTTCGACAAAGTGCCACATAATAGGTTTGCCAGCAAAGGTGAAGCCCATGGAATAAAAGGGACAGTGGCAGCATGGATACGAAATTGGCTAAGTGACAGGAAACAGAGAGTAGTGGTACAGGAAACTCTCTTTTAACCGGCACCTAAATAACCGGAAATCTCTCTTAACCGGCAAAATTCTTGAGTAGGTAACCGGGGTTTTCCTTCATCTCTCCTTTAAAAATAACTTTAAAAAAACCCGAGGCGTTTGCCTTGTATCGGAGCATGTAGATTGGGAGGGGAATGTGCAGCCCGGGTAGGCAGCGGACACGACAGATGGTCAGCTGGCGGTCCCCGGGGAGACGGAGCTCCGAATGCAGGCGCATGTCAGTGTGTACGGGGCTCTCGTACGTTGGGAGATATGACTCTCCGTTATCCGGACTTTTTGATTAACCGGCACCACGCCGGTCCCGTCGGTGCCGGTTAATAAAGAGTTTCCTGTAAATGGTTGTTTTTTGGACTGGAGGAAGGTATACAGTGGTGTTCCCCAGAGGTCGGTACTGGGACCATAGCTTTTCTTGATATATATTAATGACTTGGACGTGGGTGTACAGGGCACAATTTCAAAATTTGCAGATGACACAAAACTTGGAAGGATAGTGAACAGTGAGGAGGATAGTGAGGACATAGACAGGCTGGTGGAATGGGCGGACACGTGGCAGATGAAATTTAACGCAGAAAAGTGTGAAGTGATACATTTTGGTAGAAAATTAAAGAGAGGAAATATAAACTAAAGGGTACAATCCTAAAGGGGGTGCACGAACAGAGAGACCTGGAGGTATATGTGCACAAATCGTTGAAGATGGCAGGGCAGGTTGAGAAAGCGGTTAAAAAAGCATACGAGATCCTGGGCTTCATGAACAGAGGTATAGAGTACAAAAGCGTGGAAATTATGATGAACCTGTATAAAACACTGGTTCGGCCCCAACTAGAATATTGTGTCCAATTCTGGGCACCGCACTTTAGGAAGGATGTGAAGGCCTAAGAGAGGGTGCAGAAAAGATTGACGAGAATGGTTCCAGGGATGAAGGACTTCAGCTGCGTGGATAGACTGGAGAAGCTGGGGTTGTTCTCCTTGGAGCAGAGAAGATTGAGAGGGGATTTGAAAGAGGTGTTCAAAATCATGACGGGTCTGGACAGAGTAGATAGAGAGAAACTGTTCCCATTGGCAAAAGGGTCGAGAACCAGAGGACACAGATTTAAGGTGATTGTCAGAAGATCCAAAGGCGACATGAGGAAAATCTTTTTTACGCAGCGAGTGGTTAGGATCTGGAATGCGCTGCCTGAAAGGGTGGTGGAGGCAGATTCAATCGTGGCTTTCAAAGGGAAATTGGATAAGTACCTGAAGGAAAAAATTTGCAGGGCTACAGGGAAAGGGCGGGGGAGTGGGACTAGCTGAAGTGTTCTTGCAGAGAGCCGGCACAGGCTCAACAGGCCGAATGGCCGCCTTCCATGCTGTAACCATTCTATGATTCTATAATTATAATATGGACTCCATATTAAATGAAGCTCAGTTGGTAGCACCCTCACCTCTGAGTCAGAAGGTTGTGGGTTCAAGCCCCACTCCAGAGACTTGAGCACAAAACTCTAGGCTGACACTCCAGTGTACTACTGAGGGAGTGCTGCACTGTCGGAGGGGCAGTACTGAGGGAGCACTGCACTGTCGGAGGAGCAATACTGAGGGAGTGCTGCACTGTTGGAGGTGCCGTCTTTCGGATGAGATGTTAAAACGAGGCCCCATCTTGCCCCCTCAGATGGATGTATAAAATCCCATGGCACTATTTTGAAGAAGAGCAGGGGAGTTATCCCTGTGTCCTGACCAATATTTATCCCTCAATCAACATCACTAAAACAGATGATCTGGTCATTATCATGTTGCTGTTGGTGGGAGCTTGCTGTGTGCAAATTGGCTGCCGCGTTTCCTACATTACAACAGTGACTCCACTTTAAAAGTACTTCATTGGCTGTAAAGCGCTTTGGGACGTCCTGAGGTCGTGAAAGGCGCTATAGAAATGCAATTTCTTTCCTTTCCCTTCCCTTCCTTCCAGTTAGGAGGCTGCAACATTTTTGGGACTCCATTTAAAAATCAGGAAACTAGGAGCAAGAAAGGAAAGATATGGGACTTTTTCATCCAAAGGGAATATAGCTTGTGGAATAAGTTACCAGGAAGGCCATTCAAGCAGACAACATAACGGGGTGCAAGTAGTAATCAAATGTGTTCCTGGAGAGAGAAGCGAGGGAAAGATATCGTGAGAAGCTTGTCAGTTGGGGTGAATCAGCACAGAAGGGATGGGCTCCTTGAGCCTAAAGCATATCAGCACACTGTTACATCATCGAAAAGCAAATCACAGTTGAGTTTACCTGGTGTCTGTGTCTTCTGAAGTCTCCAAGGATCATTCTTTGAATTTGTGCTTGTATTACATAACTGTTCCAAGTAAAAAGCTGGCTCTGTGATAGCCTTACCACTTCACTGTGGGGTGGTTTCCATAGCACTGGCCAATAACTCTGCATGCCAATCTTGCTCATAGTTAGTTTTTTTGAAAGTCTGGATTCATAACTTTATTTTGTGAATATTTGACAGTCCAAGTGGTTGGGGGAAGTCCACATTGGCCAGTTATCATGAATTGCTGGTGAGCAGCGCCCTCAGTCCACCTGTGGCCAGACAAAAAAGGCAGCCAGCACCACCAGGGGACAACATTTACATTGCTGCTCTGGAGATTGAGGTTTAGGGAGGGAATTCCAGAGCTTAGGGCCCAGGCAGCCGAGGGCACGGCATCCAATGGTGGAGCGATTAAAATCGGGGATGCTCAAGAGGCCAGAATTAGAAGAGCACAGAGATCTCCGGAGTCCATATAGAAAGAAAGACTTGCATTTCTATAGCGCCTTTCACGACCACCAGACGTCCCAAAGCGCTTTACAGCCAATGAAGTACTTTTTGAAGTGGAGTCACTGTTGTAATGTAGGAAATCGTTTTTAATCATTGGTTGAGGGATAAATACTGGCCGGGACACCGGGGAGAACTCCCCTGCTCTTCCTCGAAATAGTGCCATGGAATCTTTTATGTGCACCTGAGAGAGCAGACGGGGGCCTCGGTTTAACGTCTCATCCGAAAGACGGCACCTCCGACAGTGCAGCCAGATCTATGATAGTAAATAGTCTGCAGGGGGAGAAAAATGATGGAATAGGGAGAGGAAAAAATAAATCATTTAAAAATGCTAATTGTTTCAAAATGCACTCTTCAAAGTGCCAATAGAACAGATCCAATAGCTTTTTGGCTGTTTTTAACATTAACTAAATGTGTTAAATATGTGCGTGTGGTTTCGGTTAAACAGAGTAAAGGGAAATGAGCTGCAATGTGGCATTCCCGGAGTCCTGATTTTAGTTTTGGTTTATATATTGCCAACTCCAACCAGTTTGGATTTATAAACCTCCCTAAATACTCCTCGAGTAAGTAACTTCCCTGCACATGACCGTCTCAATTGAACTGTTGTAAATAAGTGGCTGCAGGATTTATATACATTTTCAATTTCGATTTGAACATTGTGCCTCTCTCTTGAAATGTTTAATAGACATCATAGGGTAATAAGTAAAAAATTTAAGTGCTAAACAAGAAACTAACTCTGTCATGTTATTGGAGAGGATTCAGCAACAGTGGGCTACAAGATTAATACCATAACCTGGAGAACTGAGGCAGTGAGGCACGGTTATACACCAGCTGATTTTCCTTTCTTGAAAAGAGAAAACTAAGGGGTGAAGTGATGGAAGTCTTTAAGATTGTGAAGGTTTGTAAAGGAGGAGAGTGTAGTTGGTGCATTTCACCCTTTGATCGAGCAGTGTCCAATAAATGCCTCTAGTTTTCCAAGTTGCCTAATGGAATATCCTATTCCCATCTCGAATTGATCTGAGGCAAGAAATGTTAAAAGACCTATAAAAAAAATATTGTCAAGAATCAAACAGATTATCCAACTTTCCTGTCCCAGGACGTGTTATTTCACAAAGTCAATACCGTAAGTTTCAGCGCAAAAAGTAAAATACTGCGGATGCTGGAAATCTGAAATAAAACACAGAAAATGCTGGAAACGCTCAGCAGGTCAGGCAGCATCTGTGGAGAAGGGTCTTCTACCCGAAATGTTAACTCTGTTTCAACTCTGTCTTGCTGAATATTTTCAGCATTTTCTGTTTTTATTTCAGTGACCTGAGTCATATTTCCAGACCATTTCACATTCTTTGTGGTACAAGAAATTTTAGGAGTGGGAAAATGCCATCAGAACCAGAATGCCTGCCCCTTTTTAATAGAACATAATTTTGAGGTATGACGAATAACAAAAATTATAGGTGATTATCCAGAGTCTAGGTTTATAATGCAGGCATTCCTTTGGAAACATGCACTTAAACAGAAGCTGTTTTCAAGAATAAAAAAAGCTCTTCACTTTTTTGTCCTGAAGCTACAGTATAATATAATTAACTCGTGCAGTCTTGTATTTTTAAGACAGTAAATGAGTTCTGATAGAATTGGTGTCAGCCGTGGCTCAGTGGGTAGCACTCTCGCCTCTGGGTCAGAAGGTTGTGGGTTCAAGTCCCACTCCCGAGACTTGAGTACAAAAATCTAGGCTGACACTCCAGTGCAGTACCGAGGGAGCGCTGCACTGTCGGAGGTGCCGTCTTTCAGATGAGACGTCTGCCCTCTCAGGTGGACGTAAAAGATCCCATAGCACTATTTTGCAAAAGAGCGGGGGAGTTCTCCCCGGTGTCCTGGCCAATATTTATCCCTCAATCAACATCACTAAAAACAGATTATCTGGTCATTATCACATTGCTGTTTGTGGGAGCTTGCTGTGCGCAAAATTGGCTGCCGCGTTTCCTACATTACAACAGTGACGACACTTCAAAAAGTACTTCATTGGCTGTAAAGCACTTTCGGACGTCCTGAGGTCATGAAAGGCGCTATCGAAAGGCAAGTCTTTCTTTCCTGCCTTAGTTACAGATGGAAGGATGCACGATGACGAGCTCCATTGTGCAATTATATCATCACACCGCCGAATGTAACCTTACAAAAGCAAGTCTTTCTTTCTTTCATAAACCGAGGCTTCATTAATTTACCCGGTTATTCCTGAAATAAAACCAGAAAATGCTGGGAATTGCACAGCATGTGTGTCGGCACCTGAAAAAGAAAAAAGAGATTAACATTTTGGCTCGGGGCTGTTCATGGTTAGACTTGTCTCATTACCGAAACCTGCCCCACTCTTGTATCATACTTTGAAACCTTTCTGCAAAACAGCTATGATGTTAAAAGGATTTGTTTTGCTTCTTGGGCACATTTTTTACATCCGTGCCTGTTTTGTTTCTGACTGACCGAGTGGATGTATTGTAAACTGCCTGTAAATTACTATTTGTGATGTCTCTGTATGAACAGCTAACACCATTTGGATCACCTTTCTCTCTCCTCTGTGCATTTTAAAATAAGTGGGTTACCGCCTCCATTAAAATAGCACGCAGTAATTTAGAGTCTGATGTATTCTTTTGAACTATATCTTGCTAGAACTTTATAAGTACTATCTGTTTTTCATACATAAAGAAGTTCATATGGAAATATAATTTGTTTCTTGATTATAGAAAGCTTCAGGAAAAGAAACCGTTGAATTATGCCAGGGAGCAAGATTGTTTTGGGTTCCTTCAGTTGTCCTGGTCTAGTTTTTTTTTCAAAGTTTTAATGTGGAATAGCACCTTGTCTATTATACCTTTTTTTAAATTCATACATGGGATTGTGAGTGTCGCTGGCAAGGCCAGCATTTATTGCCCATCCCTAACTGTCCCTCGAGAAGGTGGTGGTGAGCCGCCTTCTTGAACCGCTGCAGTCCATGTGGTGAAGGTGCTCCCACAGTGCTGTTAGGGAGGGAGTTCCAGGATTTTGACCCAGCGACGATGAAGGAACGGCCGATATATTTCCAAGTCAGATTTGTGATGAAATGTCTCCCTGTTTTTTTTTTTCCTTCCCTAAAGGTCAAAAAAAAAGTTAATAAACAATTTAAAAACCCTTTAAAAGCATTTGTATCCCAACCCAATAGCGACAATACTGGTGTGGAACCATCATTACACTCCATATCAAAAATCTCAGCACAGCTAAAACACCAAGATCTCCCCTGCATGCTAGTTGCTGTGAATAAAAGTGTTCATAAAGAATGTGTTTATGCTTTTGTTACATATCGCACAGCAAAAATTTTCCCTCCCACCCCCCACCTCCCCAGAAGTGCAGTAGAAAGGGCACAATAGAATTTTGCCTCGGGAAAGTAACGCTCAAACCAATTCCAATCCCATAGTCAGGTGGCAGTCTTTTGGTCAGATTTTTGGAGGATAAGAATTAGGAGCAGGAGTCGGCCATTCGGCCCCTCGAGCCTGCTCCGCCACACGGCCCCTCGAGCCTGCTCCGCCACACGGCCCCTCGAGCCTGCTCCGCCACACGGCCCCTCGAGCCTGCTCCGCCACACGGCCCCTCGAGCCTGCTCCACCATTCAATAAGATCATGGACGATCTTCAACCTTAACTCCACTTTCCCGCACAATCCCCATATCCCTTGATTCCCTTAATATCTAAAAATCTATCGATCTCTGTCTTGAATATACTCAACGACTGAGCCTCCACAGCCCTCTGAGGTAGAGAATTCCAAAGATTCATCACCCTCTGAGTGAAGAAATTCCTCCTTATCTCAATGGTTTACCCCTTTATTCTGAGACTATGCCCCCTAGTTCTCGACTCTTTAGCCAGGGGAAACAGCCTCTCAGCATCTACCCTCACAATTCATTAAATATATTCACAATTCATTAAATATATTCAAGAAGGAGATAGATATATTTCTTAAGGCTAACGGTATCAAGGGATATGGGGAGAAAGCAGGGACAGGGTACTGAATTTGGATGATCAGCCATGATCTCATTAAATGGCGGAGCAGGCTCGAGGGGCCGAATGGCCTACTCCTGCTCCTATCTTCTATGCTTCTATGCCCTTTTAAGAATTTTGTACGTTTCAATGAGATCACCTCACATTCTTCTAAACTCTAGGGAATATAGGCCTAGTCTACTCAATTTCACCTCGTAGGACAATCCCCCCCATCCCAGGAACCGGTCTACAAATAACCATTTCCTTTTATTGTTTATTCACTTATTTTTAAATTGTGTTAGGTCTGCGCCTGCCCCTAAATCTCCTTCTTGCTGGGAGGCACAACAACTCAACCCAGTCACTGCACCCCAACCAGGCACCTCCCCACTTGGAAAGACTCCAGTTGGGAACTGAGTAGAGGTGGGGCATTTTAACCTCCAACCTTTCCATTCTGACATTGCATGGAGGAAATCATTTGAAACCTTTTGGTTGGGGCATTGGTTCCCTGCAGTGGCACAGTCATCCAAATAAACTGGTTACCGACTCTTGTTAAGAGGGAGCACAGAGGAATCTTATGTAAATTCATCAACCTGAAGAAATTCCCGTATGTCTTGAGCTGCTTAGAACAGAGCCATTCAAATATAGTCAAGTTGACTCTGGATTATTTACATTTCAATCGATATTTATTTTGAATTTTTTTTTTACAGTGAGTGAAAAGCCAGAGTTGGAACACGAACTGCCGGATTGTGGAAGGAGTATCATGGCAGAGCCAGACTATATAGACGACGAGGACAGCACAGAGCTCATTAAACCCAGAAAGCTGATCAATCCTGTGAAAACTTCAAAAAATCACCAGGACCTTCACAGAGAGCTGATAATAAACCAGAAAAGGTAGATAAATGATTGTGTCCGAATTATACCATAACTGGGATTGCCTCCCTAAACCTCTCTGCCTCTCTCTCTCCTCCTTTAAGACGCTCCTTAAAACCTACCTCTTTGACCAAGCTTTTGGTCACCTGTCCCAATGGGCCCGAACTTGCGGTCGGAGGCTTCCCGCGGGGAAACACCTCCGATCCGCAATTAAAATCCGCGCCTCGGAACCACGGAGACTCGCGGTCCTGGGCCTCTCCGGGTACCCGCGGGTAGAGCCCCACGTATCCCGGGGTGCAGGCGGATCACAAGCGCCCCTGGGATCACGTGAGCCAGCCCAACCAATGACAGAAAGGGATCCCCATTCATACTTATGGAAATTCCGTATGTACAGAAACCCCATGAGTATGAATGGGGATCACATTAAAAAAAACACATTTAACATACCAAATAAATTTTTTAAAATTACATATTTAAAATTAATTAAAATACAATTTATTTAAGCATTTAAAACAAAACTTTAATTTTTTTGAAAAATAAATTTAAATGTTTTAAAGGGATTAAGAATAACCTTAACTTATTTTACAGGTTTTTTTAATGTTTAAATAATTGGAAAAAAAATTATTTTTATATTCATTTAAACTCTTACGCTGGTAAAAGCAGGCCTTACACTTGCTTTGACCAGGTGTAAGATTTTCACGGGCATTCGCTGGGCAAACAGCGCAACTCTCCGCCCGCGGAGGCCCTTCTCCCGGGGATGGCTACGATTTGTCAAGAATTCTTGACCGATCGCAAGTTCCGAGTTTTCGCACATGTGCTTCACGCGTGAAAACCCAGAACTTACGGGCGAGTAGGCACTGGAAAATACGGACCATTATCTCCTTACATGACTCGGCGTCAGATATTGTTTGATAATCGCTCCTGTGCAGCGCCTTGGGACGTTTTACTACGTTAACGGCGCTATATAAATACAGGTTTTGTTGCTGTAGTCTCTATCACTCTGTTCTTTCCACTGATGAATGTTAAGATGCCAAATAATGAATATACTTGCAGCTACAAACCATTTCTGCAACGTGAAAGGGCTTCCTCCTGGTTTGGGGGCGGTTCCAGGAACAGTGCGGACCAACCTGCTCTGAAACCTGCTTTGAGTGATAATTAAAAGCCCTGGCTGATGGCTCAATGGGTAGATATACTGCCCAGTGTGGAACTGACCCACACAGACCAGGACGGACCCAAGTTTGATTCCTGGGCTGTGCTGAGTCAGCCAGTCTCGGCCAAAATGAGTCTCCGCAGTCGGCCCCGGCTTCACCTGTGCTCGTGAAGGAGAAAAAAAATGAACTGTGTTTCCACTGTTGCTGTATTCTAATGTTCTTGCTCTGAAAACACATTTTTTTAATGCTGCGAATATCTTTCAAAACAAACCAGTTTCAATTAGTCCCAATTGGTTATCGGGATATATGTTCTTCCATTCTCTAATCTTAGCCAAAAAAAAAAGTAAAAAGCAGGGAGACTTTGTGCTGTATGAACTATTACCCTGTCTTGTTTCAACTCTCCGACACCGGTGTGCTGTGCTGTTTTGAAAGAGTGGCTGTGGTGACTGCAGAGCTGCCAGTGATTCAGCCGGTGATTACCTCATCGTTGGGGTAACTCCAGATGGTCCTGCCTCTGTGCCAGGAACCGCCTGCCTTGCTCCAGCTGTGTGCACGCTAGCTTGCTTCGATGGCTTCTCCTGTCTCTCTTTTCCCGGAGGGAGCTGCAAGCAGGGAATTGCCAGCAGCTTGCGAGCCACCTGCCTCTCCCTCGGCGTTCCGGCTGACTACCACTGCCGGAGTCTGGGATCCTCCCGGTGGGTCGGTGCTCTCTTCAAAAGCTACAGAGCGTGGCACTCCCCACGAGATGTCTGGGCCCCCCCCCCCCCCCCCTCGTGGTTCTCTGAAGCCTGTCTCCAAGTGCCAACTGTTATGTGATCTCCTGGACGGTTTCACCCAAGGGGGTCGTAGAGGAAATTTCCAGAGTGTCCCCCCTGTTTAGGGTTTTTCTTTGTTTTATTTTGTTTCTCCCAGGAGATGTGGGGGGGGGGCGGTGGAGCAAGTGTCGTAATGATGGTCTGTCCAGTCTTGAGTGTGGGGCAGGTTTGATGGAGCAGCTGGTTCTTTCCTGCCCATCAATTTCGTATGAGGTACGTTGTTATTTTGTCATCAACACCATCAGTGGGAACATTCCTGAGTACGCTCCAACTGCGCTTACTGTCTGCATGGCTGGCGTATCCCCGCTGGTGTTATTGATGCTGCTTCTCTTTCGATTCATGGGGCACCGGCACCAGTACTGGGGAAAGAGGGAGCTGTTCCGTCGGGACGGGCTCCACTTAAACCGGGCTGGGACCAGTGCCCTGGCCAATCGAATAACTAGGGCTGTAGATAGGGCTTTAAACTAAAAAGCTGGGGGTGGGGCGGGGGGGGGGAGGGGTCAGGTGAGGGGAAATTTAGAAATCTAAAGAGAAAAGTCAAGGCAATGGAGCTGTGTAGCGATTTGGGTAAAAATAAGCAGAGTGTGACAGGAAGGGACAGAGAGTTTAACGGTAGCAGTGCAGCAGCGAATAAGATGAAAGCAGCGAATAATGGTAAAAGGTTAAAACTAAAGGCTCTTTACCTGACTGCACGAAGCATTCGTAACAAGAAATAAAAACTCAACAGGAAAAGTGATCCATCCGTGGCTAACTAAAGAATAGTTAAGCAATGCCTCGATTTCAAAATTCTCATCCTTGGTTTCAAATCCCTCCATGGCCTCGCCGCTCCCTATCTCTGTAATCTCCTCCAGCCCCACAACCCCCTGAGATATCTGCGCTCCTCTAATTCTGCCCCTCTTGAGCATCCCTGATTATAATCACTCCACTATTGGTGGCCGTGCCTTCTGTTGCCTAGGCCCTAAGCTCTGGAATTCCCTGCCTAAACCTCTCTGCCTCTCTTTCCTCCTTTAAGAGACTCCTTAAAACCTACCTCTTTGACCAAGCTTTTGGTCACCTGCCCTAATTTCTCCTTATGTGGCTCGGTGTCAAATTTTTTGTCTTAAAATACTCCTGTGAAGCGCCTTGGGACGTTTTACTACGTTAAAGGCGCTACATAAATACAAGTAGTAGTAGTAGTAGTAGTAGTAGTAGTAGTAGTAGTAGTAGTAGTAGTAGTAGTAGTAGTAGTAGTAGTAGTAGTAGTAGTAGTAGTAGTAAAGTTAAGGATAGTATTAGATTAAAAGAAGAGGCTTATAATGTTGCAAAGAATAGTAGTAAGCCTGAGGATTGGGAGAGCTTTAGAAACCAGCAGAGGATGACCAAAACATTGATAAAAGGGAGAGAATAGAATGAGAGTAAATTAGCAAGAAATATAAAAACAGATTGTATGAGCTTCCACAAGAATGTAAAAAGGAAGAGAGTAGCAAAAGTAAATGTTGGTCCCTTAGAGGCTGAGACAGGAGAAATTATATTGGGGAACAAAGAAATAGCAGAGGCTTTAAACAAATATTTTGTATCTGTCTTCACAGCAGAAGAAGCAAAGTATACCAAAAATAATGGGGAACCAAGGGACTAATGAGAGCGAGGAACTTATAGTAATTAATATCAGTAGAGAAAAAGTACTTGAGAAGCTAATGGGACTAAAAGCCGACAAACCCCCTGGACCTGACGGCCTACATCCTAGGGTTCTAAAAGAGGTGGTTGCAGAGATAGTGGATGCATTGGGTACAGTGGTGCAGGACCCTCCTGTAAGTGATCTAAATGTCTTGCCATCAGCAGTGTGCTCATACTGCCCAATATCTAAAGATACAAAAACAGATGATCTGGTCATTATCACATTGCTGTTTGTGGGAGCTTGCTGTGCACAAATTGGCTGCCGCGTCTTCTACATCACAACAGTGACCGCACTTCAAAAAGTACTTCATTGGCTGTAAAGCGCTTTGGGACGTCCTGAGGTCATGAAAGGCGCTATAGAAATGCAAGTCAGTCTTTTTCAATGCTCGATTCACAAATACGAAGGAGGCACCACTGCGATACGCTGCACTACTCCTGACGCAATGATCTGGCTTAACCACCTCAATGTAAAGTTATAGTTGTTGCTCAACCATTGGAAGTGGTAGTAGTACTGTAGCTCCCTCATCCCAGCGATTCACGAATCGGCTACCTGGCTGAGGAGGGAGATTAGTACTGTAAACACTGGGAACTGGCTCACAGAGACCAATCTCATCATAAAATCATTGAAATTGTGAGAAGAAAAAGAAAGACTTGCATTTCTATAGCGCCTTTCACGACCACCGGACGTCTCAAAGTGCTTTACAGCCAATGAAGTACTTTTTGAAGTGTAGTCACTGTTGTAATGTAGGAAACGCGGCAGCCAATTTACACACAGCAAGCTCCTACAAACAGCAATGTGATGACAACCAGATAATCTGTTTTAGTGATGTTGATTGAGGGATAAATATTGGCCAGGACACCGGGGAATACGCCCCTGCTCTTCTTTGAAATAGTGCCAGGGGATCTTTTACGTCCACCTGCGAGGGCAGACGGGGCCTCAGTTTAACATCTCATCCGAAAGGCAACACCTCTGACAGTGCAGCACTCCTCAGTACTGTACTGGCATGTCAACCTAGATTTTTGTGCTAAGTCTTTGGAGTGGGACTTGAACCCACAACCTTCTGACTCAGAGGCGAGGGTGCTACCCACTGAGCCACAGCTGACACCATGACTAGTCTCGCAAGGCCAATATAAAGCGGCTTTATAGATTAATTATTAGTGGTTTTTTGTGAGAGCCAGGTATATCACTAGAGAGGTGCACTGGATTCACTGAATCCGGGACAGGTATGGGAAGTGTCCTTACTGAACAACAATGGGCATAAGGAAATGTAACACTTTGTAACTCCAGACAAACAGATTGAGTCTTGTAATAAAAATTGTGCTGAGAGTTACAGCTTACTGTGATGACTTTCTGATTAGCTTGTACGTCATAAAACAGCTTAATAGTTCATACCACTCATAATTAATCACAAGAGATTAGCATGCAAAGTTAAAGTACATGGGATTGGGGGTAAAGTACTGACTTGGATAGAGAACTGGTTGGCAGACAGGAAGCAAAGAGTTGGAATAAACGGGTCTTTTTCCAAGTGGCAGGCAGTGACTAGTGGGGTACCGCAGGGATCGGTGCTAGGACCCCAGCTATTCACAATATATATTAATGATCTAGACGAGGGAACTAGATGTAATATCTCCAAGTTTGCAGACGACACAAAGCTGGGTGGGCGTGTGTGCTGTGAGGAGGATGCGGAGAAACTCCAGTATGATTTGGACAGGTTGGGTGATTGGGCAGATGCTTGGCAGATGCAGTATAATGTGGATAAATGCGAGGTTATCCACTTTGGTGGCAAAAACAGGAAGACAGATTATTATCTGAACAGCAGTAGTTTGGGAAAAGGGGAAGTGCAACGAGATCTGGGAGTCCTTGTGCACCAGTCACTGAAGATAAGCATGCAGGTGCAGCAGGCGGTTAAGAAGGCAAATGGTATGTTGGCCTTCATAGTGAGAGGATTTGAGTACAGGAGCAAGGATGTCTTGCTGCAGTTGTACAAGGCCTTGGTGAGACCACACCTTGAGTATTGTGTGCAGTTTTGGTCGCCTTATCTGAGGAAGGATGTTCTTGCCATGCAGGGAGTGCAGCGAAGATTCACCAGACTGATGCCTGGGATGGCAGGAATGACGTATGAAGAGAGATTGGGTCGATTAGGCTTATATTCGCTAGAGTTTAGAAGAATGAGAGGGGATCTCATTGAAACTTATAAAATTCTAACAGGACTAGATGCAGGAAGGATGTTCCCGATGGCGGGGGAGTCCAGAACCAGAGGTCACAGTCTAAGGATAAGGGATAAGCCATTTAGGACTGAGATGAGGAGCAATTTCTTCACCCAGAGAGTGGTGAACCTGTGGAATTCTCTACCACAGAAGGCAGTTGAGGCCAATTCATTAAATATATTCAAGAAGGAGATAGATATATTTCTTAAGGCTAAAGGGGTCAAGGGATATGGGGAGAAAGCAGGGACAGGGTACTGAATTTGGATGATCAGCCATGATCTCATTAAATGGCGGAGCAGGCTCGAGGGGCCGAATGGCCTACTCCTGCTCCTAGCTTCTATGCTTCTATTTATATTATCTTCAGCCAGAAGTGCCGAGTAGACGATCCATATCAGCCGCCTCCTCCTGAGGTCCCCACCATCACAGAAGCCAGTCTTCAGCCAATTTGATTCACTCCACGTGATATCAAGAAACGGCTGAGCGCACTGGATACAGCAAAGGCTATGGGCCCCGACAACATCCCGGCTATCGTGCTGAAGACTTGTGCTCCAGAACTAGCCGCGCCTCTAGCCAAGCTGTTCCATTACAGTTACAACACTGGCATCTATCCGACAATGTGGAAAACTGCCCAGGTATGTCCTGTCCACAAAAAGCAGGACAAATCCAATCCGGCCAATTACCGCCCCATCAGTCTACTCTCAATTATCAGCAAAGTGATGGAAGGTGTCATCGACAGTGCTATCAAGCGGCACTTACCAATAACCTGCTCACTGATGCCCAGTTTGGGTTCCGCCAAGACCACTCGGCTTCCGACCTCATTACAGCCTTGGTCCCAAACATGGACAAAGGAGCTGAATTCCAGAGGTGAGAGTGACTGCCCTTGACATCAAGGCAGCATTTGACCGAGTGTGGCATCAAGGAGCCCTAGTAAAACTGAAGTCAGTGGGAATCGGGGGGGGGGGAAACGCTCCACTGGCTGGAGTCATACCTAGCACAAAGGAAGATGGTTGTGGTGGTTGAAGGTCAATCATCACAGCCCCAGGACATCACTGCAGAAGTTCCTCAGGGCAGTGTCCTAGGCCCAACTATCTTCAGCTGCTTCATCAATGACCTTCCCTCCAACATTAGGTCAGAAATGGGGATGTTCGCTGATGACTGCAGAGTGTTCAGTGCCATTCACAACTCCTCAGATAATGAAACAGTCCATACCCGCATGCAACAAGACCTGGATGACGTTCAGGCTTGGGCTGATAAGTGGCAGGCAACATTCGCGCCACGGAAGTGCCAGGCAATGACTATCTCCGACAAACGAGAGCCTAACCACCTCCCCTTGACATTCAACGGCATTACCATCACTGAATCCCCCACCATTAACATCCTGGGGGTCACCATTGACCAGAAACTTAACTGCACCAGCTACATAAATACTATGGCAACAAGAGCAGGTCAGAGACTATGTATTCTGTGGCGAGTGTCTCACCTCCTGACTCCCCAAAGCCTTTCCACCATCTACAAGGCACAAGTCAGGAGTGTGATGGAATACTCTCCACTTGCCTGGATGAGTGCAGCTCCAACAACACTCAAGAAGCTCGACACCATTCAGGACAAAGCAGTCCACTTGATTGGCACCCCATCCACCACCTTAAACATTCACTCCCTCCACCTCCGACGTACCGTGGCTGCAGTGTGTACCATCTACAAGATGCACTGCAGCAACTCGCCAAGGCTTCTTCGGCAGCACCTCCCAAACCCGCGACCTCTTCCACCTAGAAGGACAAGGGCAGCAGGCACATGGGAACACCACCACCTGCAAGTTCTCCTCCAAGTCACACACCATCCTGACTTGGAAATATATCGCCGTTCCTTCATCATCGCTGGGTCAAAATCCTGGAAAATCCTCCCTAACAGCACTGTGGGAGCACCTTCACCACATGGACTGCAGCGGTTCAAGCACCTTCTCGAGGGCAACTAGGAATGGGCAATAAATGCTGCCCTTGCCAGCGACGCCCACACCCCCTAAAAACGAATTAAATAAAAATATTGGCCTTGCTTTAATTCAGATTCTGCGAGACTAGTCATAGTCTCACTTCTGTCCTCAGCAATAAGCCCCCTGTCCTGTCCCTTTTAGGGGCTGATTTACTTATTTTTCCTTTCGATCTTGCCAACTTCTAACCAGAAAAACTGACCTCATGCATTGTAGCTTCCAGCTGTGGGCCCCAGAGCTGCAGCCTGCAGTCTCTTGTTTAAAACACTGAACTGACAGCCTATGTGCCCCTCTGTCCTCCTCTCTGTGTTTCCAGCTTGTATGTCCAAAAAATTGTTTAAGTACATTGTAGTAAATTGTAAGTGTTGTATGTGTTTTTCCTCCCTTTAAATCCAGTTCTGGATGAGCAGAAATTTCCTCCAACTAAATATTGGGAAGCCCGAAGACATTGTGTTCAGTCCCCGCCATAAACTCCGTTCCCTAGTCACTGACTCCATCCCTCTCCCTAACATCTGTCTGAGGCTGAACCACACTGTTCGCAACCTTGGTGTCATATTTGACCCTGAAATGAGCTTCCGACCACACATCACTGAGACCGCCTACTTCCACCTCCGTAACATCGCCCGTCTCCGCCTTGCCTCAGCTCATCTGCTGCTGAAACCCTCATCCATGCCTTTGTTACCTCTAGAATTGACTATTCCAATGCCCTCCTGGCTGGCCTCCCACATTCTACCCTCCGTAAACTTGAGGCCATCCAAAACTCGGCTGCCCGTGTCCTAACTCGCACCAAGTCCCGTTCGCCCATCACCCCTGTGCTCGCTGACCTACATTGGCTCCCGGTTAAGCAAATCCTCTCTTTTTTTAAAAAAAATCCTTGTTTTCAAATCCCTCCCTGGCCTCACCCCTGCTATCTCTGCAATCTCCTCCAGCCGTATAATCCCCTGAGATCTCTGCGCTCCTCCAATTCTGGTCTCTTGCACATCCCCAATTTTCATCGCTCCACCATTGGTGGCCGTGCCTTCAGCTGCCGAGGCCCTAAGCTCTGGAATTCCCTGCCTAAACCTCTCCGCCTCTCACTACCTCTCTTTCCTCCTTTAAGATGCTCCTTAAAACCTACCTCTTTGACCAAGCTTTTGATCATCTGCCCTAATTTCTCCTTACGTGGCTCGGTGTCACATTTTGTTTTATAATACTCCTGTGACGCGCCTTGGGACGTTTTACTACGTTAAAGGCGCTGTATAAATACAAGTTTTTTTTTTAATTGAGCAAACCAGTTGTACTTCACATTGTTAATTCTGATCCAATTGGGCTGCAGTTATTAAGTGCAGGAACTTGTGATAAAAAATAAGCGCTTTTGTCTCTCAGTTTCTTGATTGGTTTCTTTAGTACGCACAGTGAAATTTGGGTTTTGTTGACTGTTCCAGCAGGTACAGGAATGCACATTTTGGTTGGAGAGTTTGAGTTCTGAATCCAATCAAATAAGAACATAAAACATAGGAGCAGGAGTAGGCCAATCGGCCCCTCGAGCCTGCTCCGCCATTCAATAAGATCATGGCTGATCCGATCTTGGCCTCAACACCACTTTCCCGCTCTCTCCCCATAACCCTTGACTCCCTTGTAGTTCAAATGTCTGTCAATCTCCGCCTTGAATATATTCACTGACTCCGCCTCCACAGCTCTCTGGGGTAGGGAATTTCAAAGATTCACGACCCTCTGAGAGAAGAAATTCCTCCTCATCTCCATCTTAAATGGGCGACCCCTTATTCTGAAACTATGCCCCCTAGTTCTAGATACCCCCACAAGGGAAACATCCTCTCCGCATCCACCCTGTCAATCCCCCTCAGAATCTTATATGTTTCAATAAGATCACCTCTCATTCTTCTAAACTCCAATGAGTATAGGCTCAACCTGCTCAACCTTTCGTCATACGTCAAGCCCTTCATCCCAGGAATCAACCTAGTGAAGCTTCTCTGCACTGCCTCCAATGCAAGTATATCCTTCCTTAAATATGGAGACCAAAACTGTACGCAGTACTCCAGGTGTGGTCTCACCAGCGCCCTGTAAAGTTGCATCAGAACTTCCCTACTTTTATACTCCATACCCCTTGCAATAAATATGATGAGGAGATGCCGGTGTTGGACTGGGGTGGACAAATGTGAGAAGTCGCACAACACCAGGTTATAGTCCAACAGCTTTATTTGAAATCACAAGCTTTCGGAGCGCTGCTCCTTCGTCAGGTGAAGTGAAGGAATGCATATAGTCACAGCATATATAGTCAGAGAACAATGCCAGATGATTACAGTTAATCTTTCTAACTGCCCTTTATCACACCTCGGCAGAGAGATAATCACGGCAATCAAAGGTGTGGATGGTGTCCCAACAGGTCAGTCAGGAAGACGTTACATCAAAGACAATGAGGTGGGGTCACAGGGGTCAAATGTGGCAGATGCTGGGGTCTGTATGGAAAACAACAAACTTTTTTTGCTGGAAATCACAGCAGGTCCGGCCGCATCTGTGTAGAGAGAACAAGCCAACGACGACTCGAGTCTGGATGACTCTACGTCAGGTGGGGTTACATGTAGCGTGACATGAACCCAAGATCCCGGTTGAGGCTGTCCTCATGGGTGCGGAACTTGGCTATCAGTTTCTGCTCGACGATTTTGCGTTGTCGTGTGTCTCGAAGGCCGCCTTGGAGAACGCTTACCCGAAGATCGGAGGCTGAATGTCCTTGACTGCTGAAGTGTTCCCCGACTGGGAGGGAACACTCCTGCCTGGCGATTGTTGTGCGGAGCATGGTATGTCGGCGAGACCATGCAGACACTGCGACAATGTATGAACGGACACCGCGCAACAATCGCCAGGCAGGAGTGTTCCCTCCCAGTCGGGGAACACTTCAGCAGTCAAGGACATTCAGCCTCCGATCTTCGGGTAAGCGTTCTCCAAGGCGGCCTTCGAGACACACGACAACGCAAAATCGTCGAGCAGAAACTGATAGCCAAGTTCCGCACCGATGAGGACGGCCTCAACCGGGATCTTGGGTTCATGTCACGCTACATGTAACCCCACCTGACGTAGAGTCATCCAGACTCGAGTCGTCGTTGGCTTGTTCTCTCTACACAGATGCGGCCGGACCTGCTGTAATTTCCAGCAAAAAAAGTAAAAAATCTTTTTGTTTTCCATACAGACCCCAGCATCTGCCACATTTGACCCCTGTGACCCCACCTCATTGTCTTTGATGTAGCGTCTTCCTGACTGACCTGTTGGGACACCATCCACACCTTTGATTGCCGTGATTATCTCTCTGCGAGGTGTGATAAAGGGCAGTTAGAAAGATTAACTGTAATCATCTGGCATTGTTCTCTGACTATATATGCTGTGACTATATGCATTCCTTCACTTCACCTGACGAAGGAGCAGCGCTCCGAAAGCTTGTGATTTCAAATAAAGCTGTTGGACTATAACCTGGTGTTGTGCAACTTGCAATAAATAGGTTAACGTGTTACTAGTTTAAATGGCCAAGCTTTGCATTACAAGGTAGCTGAACCACAGGAATTCGAGGCTAGTTCCATAAACATTGTCTGTACCTGAAGGGTGTGAAATGGCAGACAGTCTATGTGATTAAAAGAATTTCTGTTTGTTCACATCTTCTGTCCCAACACGTCCGCGTTACAAGATCTAGAACCAGCTCAGTGACATTAAGCCACGTTGAAATAGAGTGTGAGTGAGAGATGGGGCTACAGCACAGAACCTTACTTCTCTGATCCCAACTCCCTTCAAGTGCAGTTCAAAGTTGGGAGCAAAGAATCGCTGAATTTACCCTTCTAATTTCACCTTGACGTAATAAAGACTCACTACGCACTTGAACATAAAGCAAGGCTTTAATCAACTTGTAACAAAACATGGAGGTCTAGTTAGCAGTCACTAGCTTCCTGTTTCCAGATTGTCTCTACCCAAGGTGGGCCCATGCCTGAGTATTTATACTCCCTGGACGGCGCCCCAGCTGGCCGCCCAGTAGTACTTCCTGAGTTGTTACTTGCGATTTATGACATTCTTCCTCCCTAAAAGGTTTGGAAGTCCAGTCTTCCTTTAACGGACTAGGCGGACCAGAAATAGCCGTAGACGTTTAGCTCTCTGCTTGTGACTGGAAGGCACGTCTCCCTGGACCGTGTCCTGGTCCCTGGGTCGCTTGGCCCGTACCGGTAAGTCAGTAGAGTCCGCGTCATCTTGATCATCCTGTGGAGGACTGGGAATATCATGACTCCGGGTGCGGGTCCCCACAGGTGCTGAGCTGGCCTCATCCCGGGTCGTGGCTGGAGATTGTCCGGCGTCCTGGTTTCGGGTGGCCATCCTACGGGGAGCGTCCAGCTCCCTGAGTTGATCCGGTAGCGTTGCCGGCAGATCCCCCGATGTCCCAGGCAGGGCGTCATTTTCATAGGGGTGCGGAGTGTTGATATCATTGTCGGGGGATCCTTCATCATTCGGGCCCGTGTGACCGGTTGGGCAGGGAGCCAGATCTCGGAGCGAGACGGTGGTCTCCCGGCCATCAGGGTACCGTACGTGCGCATACGTGGGGTTTACCTCCGTTAACTCCACCTCGTCAACGAGAGGGTCGTTTTTGGCAGACCGGACGAACCTCCGGAGTAGCACCGGGCCTGGAGCCACCAACCATGACGGTAGAGACGTCCCATGTGTAGAGCGACGCCGGAATTTGAAGAATCGCTCATGAGGCGTGACATTAGTAGATGTGGAGAGAAGAGACCTGATAGAGTGTAACGCGTCGGGGAGCACCGTTTCCCACTGCTGGTCCGGCAGGTTGCGTGACCTTAGTGCCAGACGGACAGCGTTCCAGATGATGGCATTGTATCGTTCAACCTGTCCGTTACCGATTGGGTGATATGGTGTCGTCCTACTTGAGGCGATTCCCCGTTGGGAGAGATAACTTTTAAGTTCACTCGACATAAAGGAGGGACCCCGATCAGTGTGGATAAAATTGGCCGTCCCGCAAAGGGAAAAGACCTGATCGAGGCATTTAATTACCGTAGAGGTAAGCATATTAGGGCAGGGGAAGGCGAAGGGAAAGCGTGAATACTCGTCCACCATCGTAAGTAGGTAGGTGTTCCTTGTCGACGAAGGCAATGGCCCTTTAAAGTCTATGCTGAGCCTCTGCATAGGCTGCATTGCATGTATGAGTAAGCCATCTGATGGGCGAAAGAATTGTGGTTTCAATTCTGCACAAATCGTACAGGAGGAGCATGTTTTCTTTACATCCTCGGTTGAAAATGGTAGATTTTTGGAGCGCACAAAGTGCAACATGCGGGTCACACCAGGATGGCATAAGTCCATATGCAAATCCGCCAGAGTCGACGTTGACATTGAGGAGCAAAATGCCCGTGTGAAGGTATCTGGGGCCACGTTCTGTTTGCCGGGTCGGTAACGGATAGTATATCCAAAGGCAGCCAGCTCCATCCTCCAGAGTTGAATTTTATTATTTTTGATTTTCGTGCGCCTCCGGTTATCCAACATGAAGGCCACAGAGCGCTGGTCAGTTATAAGCGTAAAATGACGCCGAGCAAGAAAATGACCCCATTGGCGTACAGCCTCGATGATGGCCGTAGCCTCCTTCTCGACGGGGGGGTAATGGAGCTCGCTACCCTGCAAGGTTCTGGATAGGAATGCCACGGGTCGGCCACCTTGATTCAAGGTAGCGGAGATCGCCACCTCCAATGCATCGCATTCGACCACAAAAGGAAGATTTTCGTCAATGGAGCGAAGCGTGGCTTTCTCCAGCTGTCGTTTGAGGAGGTTGAAGGCAGAAATAGCCGTAGCTTCCAATGGAAAAGACTTCGCATGGAGCAGGGGCTGTATTTTATCGGAGAAGTGTGGTATCCATTTTGCGTAATAAGCAAACATGCCAAGTGCCCGACGAAGAGAGCCGAGGTTCGTCGGGGGAGGGAGCTCCTGAAGTGGACGAAGTCGCTCTGGGTCCGGTTTAATAACACCGTTGCCCACCCAGTAGCCAAGAATGTTCACCGATGGCACCGACTTCACCGATTTGGATTCGTTTAACGTTAAGTGGCGACGGCGGAGTACGTCAAAAAATCTCTGAAGATTGGCGTCATGCTCCTTTTGATCATGGCCGGCAATAGTGATATTGTCTAAATACGGAAAGGTATCCGTCAAGTTCTCTTGCCGGACTAGGCCATCCATGGCCCGTTGGAAGACGGCCACCCCATTGGTGACCCCGAATGGAAGGCGGCGAAACTGGAAAAGCCGACCATTGGCCTCAAAGGCCGTATACTTCTTGTCGGAGTCTTGCAGTGGCACCTGATGGTACGCGCTTTTTAAATCGAAGGTCGAGAATACCTTGTATTTGGCAAGGTTGTTGACCATGTCATCTATGCGTGGCAGCGGGTAGGCATCCAGATCGGTATATAGATTAATAGTCTGCGAATAATCGATACACAGACGTTTTTTATGTTGTTTTAAGGGATTCCTCACGATGACGACCTGAGCCCGCCAGGGACATGAACATGGCTCGATAATACCGTCGACTAAAAGGCGAGAGATTTCCGCCTCAATAAACGCTCGATCGTCTTGGCTAAAGCGCCGCGATTTGGTGGCTATGGGTTTACAGCGGGGGGGAAGATTGGCAAACAGGGAGGGTTCACCGAGTAAGGCCGCCGAGAGTGCACAAAACGGCACCTTAGAAATGGTAAGCTCCGGCCTTGACCCTCCAAACTCAAAAGTGATCTTCTTGTGCTGCTTCTGGAAGTCCTGTCCCAGAAGCACATCGCTGCATAAGTTTGCGAGTACTCCGAGCCGGGTGGAGAGATACGTGCGGCCGTTGAGGATGAGGTTGACCAGACAGAAGCCAGAAGAATTGGTGGTCAGAGTCGTCAGAGCCATTGCAATCTCCCTGTCCGAGGGATAAATGTGCAGTTTTAACCTGTTGACAGCCAGCTTACTAATGAAGCTGTCAGAGCTGCAGGAGTCGATTAGCGCGCTTAGAGTGTGCCCATTTACTGAAACCTTCGTGGCTGCATGGGACAAACTTTGGGGAAAAACAGCCGTGATGGGAGGAGGGGCAATTTTCCCTTCGGCAACTGTAGCCTTAACAGTGGTTCCTGGGGGAGGAGCAGCTCCATAGATAGCAGCTGTGAAGCTAACAGGAGCTGTCGACCGGTATACTTTAGAGGAGCGGCCTTTCTTGTTAGCAAAGGCCCGTGACTGGCATACCTTGGAAAAGTGTCCTTTCTTGCTGCAATGATTGCAGGTCACATTACGAGCCGGGCAAAATTTTCTGTGATGGCACGCCCCTCCACAAAAGAAACACTTTCTTCCTGATTGCCAGGATGCTGCTAGGGCGGGGTCATCATCAGCGAAGGCCTCTAGGGTAGGGTTGTCGTCTGTTAGAGTAGAGTCAACATCAGTGGGGGCATCCGCCCGAGACCTACCGAAAGACTCATTAAAGGAGATAGCCGCCGCCCGTGCACGTGGTGGGAGATAAGTGTCTGCATTTTTCTTGGCCAAGTCCAAGGAACACGCCTGGTCATAAGCAGCCCGTAAATTGAGGGTTTTATTTTCCAGCAGGCGCTGACGTATAAAAGGGGACGCGATCCAATTGATAAAGGAATCACGGATTAGTTCCTCTTGATACTGTTCAGCTGTAACTGCTTTAAGGTTACAATCCTTGCTGAGCCTGCGAAGTTTCTGGAGAAATTCATCGAGTGATTCCCCAGGCTGCTGCCGAGTTGTGGCCAGTAGGTGTCGAGCAAAGATTTCATTTGGGGACTTGACATATAGCTGCTGTAAGATTTCGATAGCAGTGTCATAGTCTATACAGTCCTCAATATAATCATACACATGAGGAGACACGTAGTTGATAAGCATTCGTAACTTATTAGGGACATCCGCCCCACATTCTTCATGAAAGTTGCTAAAGGTACGAAACCAATGCTTCCATACCTTCGCTGCCGCAGGTGCATTCGGGTCCAGGTCGAGACGAGCGGGTCTAAGGAGTTTTTCCATGATGGATCAGTTTCTTGCCCTAGTTCCCTTCTGTGGTTCGAGTTGCAGCTGGTTGTTCCGAATCACCCAAAGCGTGGAGACGATATCAAGTTGATTAAATTGACGTAATAAAGACTCGCTACGCACTTGAACATAAAGCAAGGCTTTAATCAACTTGTAACAAAACATGGAGGTCTAGTTAGCAGTCACTAGCTTCCTGTTTCCAGATTGTCTCTGCCCAAGGTGGGCCCATGCCTGAGTATTTATACTCCCTGGACGGCGCCCCAGCTGGCCACCCAGTAGTACTTCCTGAGTTGTTACTTGCGATTTATGACACACCTCTTTGCAGGTTTATTTACTGCACGAGCATTTACTGCAATGTGTCCATTCCCAATGAGCAAAATGTAACTCTGAAATCATGTATTTGCAGCAGATTATTCTAGGAAATAAGCCTACCCCAAAACCATGATGATAATGCATTTTAAATTGCTGGGGCCAGTCTGACTGTGATTGCATGGATTGCAATCAAATGATGAGGTCTTGTCTAATCCCTGAGAGATGATATTATGGCCCAGGCTAGCCCATGGCCCATCAAAGCTTCAATTCATTTCAGCCCATTAGCTCACATCATGGCCCGGAATTTGCGGTGGGGAATGATGGCGAGCTGTCAGCGTTCGCTGTTATTACCCCTCTGAAACTGACCGTAACTTGAGGATTTAGCGCGTGCGCATCTAAACATGGAAATCCTGAAGTTGCGGTCAATCATTCACTGGCTGCACTGTGCACCCCCAACCCTCATAGTTGGCAATCAGTGAAACTGATGAAAACTTGGGCTTTTCCGTGATAATATCGCTGCTAAATACCCCATTAAAAGTTAGACCCTTTTGGTTTAGGTGTAACTGGGGTTTTAACAGCGTATTGCTTGCTAAACAACCGGTCTGGCCCTGAAAAACTATTTTTTTATAATTGTGGAGTGTCAAATTTCTCCATTATGATAATTACAATTTTTAAAAAAAAACTTTATTTAAAGTTTGTTCGTGATGATTCTACCTTATCCCCAATGTGAGAGTCCCAATCTTTGCTCTCTGTAACATTTTTAAAAAGTCCGGATAAAAGCAGCTTCTCATTTCCTGGTTTCCTGTCTGAGAATTGCACAATGTGATTGGCTGCTTAGACAGCTTGTTGAAGTCACTGCAGCATCGCACTAGGAATCCCCATCACAGGGCGCTGAAATCAACTGAACATCGAAAAAGGCAAACTTCTCGCCACCGCTTTCTTCGGGGCCAGCAGCGAGCGCCTTTGCTTCACAGCTGACCGTGTAACAAGAAGCCAAGTGTGGCCCTAACTGCAGGGCCTGTAAGACACGTGGCGCAGCTCCAAGTTCGGTAGGTGGTGTTTATTTTCTTGTGCCGCATACGTAACTTGTGGAATATTTTTATTTTCAGGGGCATTGCTCCTCAAAACAAACCAGAGCTGCAACGAGTGATGGAGCAGAGAAAGCGAGACCAAGTCGTTAAACAGAAGAAAGAGGAAGAAGCGCAGAAGAAATCAGACTTGGAGCAAGAGTTAATGAAACGTCAACAGAGGCTAGACCAGGTGAGAAAACCAGCAAACTAGCACTTGAAACAGTTCAATAGACAACCCCACCTCACTCACTCCAACCTACCTCCCTCTGAACTTGCAGCACTCCATTCTCTCAGATCCAACCCCGACATTGTCATTAAACCTGCTGACAAAGGTGGTGCTGTTGTTGTTTGGCGAACAGACCTCTACCTGGCGGAAGTTGAACGCCAACTCTCCGACACCTCCTCCTACCTCCACCTGGACCATGACCCCACTACCAAACATCAAGCCACCGTTTCCAAGACTGTCACTGACCTCATCTCCTCTGGAGATCTTCCCCCCCCACCCCCACGGCCGCCAACCTAATAGTTCCCCAACCCCGCACAGCCCGCTTCTACCTCCTTCCCAAGATCCACAAACAGGACTGCCCTGGTAGACCCATCGTTTCAGCCTGTTCTTGCCCCACGCAACTTATCTTTTCCTATCTCAACTCTTTTTTCTCCCCTTGTCCAGTCTCTTCCCACCTACATCCGCGACTCTTCTGACTCCCTCCGCCACTTTAACAGTTTCCTGGCCCCAACCGCCTCCTCTTCACTATGGACGTACAATCCCTCTACACCTCCATCCCCCACCAGGATGGCCTAAGGGCGCTCCGCTTCTTCCTTGAACAGAGGCCCAACCAGTCCCCATCCACCAGCACCCTCCTCCGCCTGGCTGAACTTGTTCTCACATTGAACAACTTCTCCTTTGACTCCACTCATTTCCTCCAAATCAAAGGTGTTGCTATGGGTACCCGCATGGGTCCTAGCTATGCCTGTCTTTTCGTGGGATATGTGGAACACTTTGTTCCAGTCCTACTCAGGTCCCCTCCCTCACCTCTTTTTCCGGTACATCGATGACTGTATCGGTGCCGTTTCCTGCTCTCGCCCTGAACTAGACATTTCATTCACTTTGCCTCCAATTTCCACCCTTCCCTCACCTTCACATGGTCCATCTCCGACTCTTCCCTTCCCTTCCTCGACTTCTCCGTCTCCATCTCTGGGGATAGGTTATTGACCAACATTCACTACAAGCCCACTGACTCCCACAGCTACCTGGACTACACTTCCTCCCACCCCACCTCCTGTAAGGACTCTATTCCATTCTCCCAGTTTCTCCGTCTCCGCCTCATCTGCTCCGATGATGCCACCTTCCATACTAGTGCTTCCGACATGTCTTCCTTTTTCCTCAACCGAGGATTCCCCTCTACCGTGGTTGACACGGCCCTCGACTGTGTCCGTTCTATCTCCTGCACTTCTGCCCTCACCCCTGCCCCTCCCTCCCGGAACCACGATAGAGTTCCCCTTGCCCTCACCTTTCACCCCACCAGCCTCCACATTCAACAGATCATCCTCCGCCATTTCCGCCACCTCCAGCGTGATCCCACCACCAAACACATCTTCCACTCACCTCCCCTTTCAGCATTCCGTAGGGACTGAGGAGTGTGAGGGGGTGTGTGTGTGAGGGTGTGTCTCCCTCCGAGACACCCTAGTCCACTCCTCTATCACCCCCAGCACCCCTTCCCCCTCGCCCGGCACCTTCCCGTGCAAGCGCAGGAGATGCAACACCGGCCCTTATACCTCCCCCCCCCTTCCCACTCTCCAGGGCCCCAAACACCCCTTCCAGGTGAAACAGCGATTTACTTGTACTTCTTGCAATCTAGTATACTGTATTCGCTGCTCACGATGTGGTCTCCTCTACATTGGGGAGACCAAACGCAGATTGGGTGACCGCTTTGCGGAACACCTCCGTTCAGTCCGTAAGGGTGACCCCGAGCTTCCGGTCGCCTGTCATTTTAATTCACCGCTTCACTCCCACTCAGACCTCACCGTCCTCGGCCTCTTGCATTGTTCCACGGAAGCTCAGCGTAAGCTCGAGGAACAGCACCTCATCTTCCGATTAGGCACTTTACAGCCCTCTGGACTCAATATCGAGTTCAACAATTTTAGATCATAACCTCGGCCCCTACCATATATATATATATTTTATCCACACTTTTGGTTTGTGCCTTTTCCCCTTTTTTTTCCTCTCTCCCACATGGCAGCTGTCTTTCATTCTGTCAGCGCATTTCACACTTCTTGAGCCATCTTTTGTTCTTAACCTGTCCTATTACCATCTCGTCTCGCCGTGAGTATCTCTTAATGTCTCTTTACTTCTCACAGACCTCCCCTTTTGTTCTTTCATTCCCTCCCCCAGCCTCCAAACTTGCTTTTTCATCTGTTTCATTTCCTGCTTTTTTCTCAGTTCTGATGAAGGGTCAGAAGCCATTTAGGACTGAGATGAGGAGGAATTTCTTCACCCAGAGAGTGGTGAACCTGTGGAATTCTCTACCACAGAAGGCAGTTGAGGCCAATTCATTAAATATATTCAAGAAGGAGTTAGATATATTTCTTAAGGCTAAAGGGATCAAGGGATATGGGGAGAAAGCAGGGACAGGGTACTGAATTTGGATGATCAGCCATGATCTCATTAAATGGCGGAGCAGGTTAGAGGGGCCGAATGGCCTACTCCTGCTCCTATCTTCTATGTTTCTATGTCTTCGACCTGAAACGTTAACTCTGTTTCTCTCTCCACGGATGTTGCCTGGCCTGCTGAGTTTTTCCAGCGCTTTCTGTTATTTCAGTTTTCCAGCATCTGCAGTATTTTGCTATCGTATTAATGATATGATGTCTGTGTTTACTTGAGATAAAATCTATGTCCTATGTAATGGAAAACATCCCACTTACAATGTCCCACTTGAAGCTTAATAACTTAATTAATGCTGTATCAGTGCCAAAGTTTACAAACCCAACCCATGTTGGCTCATTTTATATGTGGTGAAGTTTGCAGCTCAGTGCTAGATATATGTTGAGAACGGGGAGACAGAATTAACGTCTTTCGTTGGACCTTTTATTTTTGTGAATTCAAATCCAAGCCTGTATATGCCAGGCAAAGTGGAAAGTATGACTTAATTGTTTGATTTGCTTGTTGCTACCAGCGACTCCATTTGTCTTTTATGACGGCAAAATGACATCCATTGCAGGAGTAATCCATTTCCTGCCAAGAATGTCTCCTAAACGGCCCTATGTTTCTTCAATTAAAAACGAATGCCGATTATTTTTGAAACACACGCATTGCTGCAGGATTATACATCTGGCGGCAGAACCTTCATTAACAACGAGCAGAGCTCGAACAGCCCAAATCCCCGGGCATAATTTTAGTGTTGGTGCAACTGAAACTTTATCACATGTATCACATTTGCATTTTTAAAAAATACACGTGGGGGTGGTGGGGGGAGGAGGGGAGAACACTGTTTTGTGAAATTAATGCAGTTGCTTTTAGTCAGTTTGAAAGTAAAACTAGGAATGCTGTAAATATGGATTAAAGGCAGCAAAAGCTGGCGATGAACAGCACATCAGTCAGTGGCTGGAAGAGAAAGATAGGCTAATGGTTCTGGTGGGACCCTCCATGAGAACTGGGAACCTGAAACATGAGCCTATCTTTTCTATCCGATATTGACTGAGCTGTGTGTTTCCAACATTTTCTATTTTTTTATTTCTCATTGCAGTATTCAGCTTATACTTTTTCTGATCTATGAAATTATGATCCCTCTGATGTGCAGTGGAAAGCACTGGAGAATGTTGTCGAGAATGCCCTACAACCGCCCCCCCCACCCCCGGCCTCTTACGCATCCCCGATTTTAATCGCTCCACCATTGGTGGCCGTGCCTTCAGCTGCCTGGACCCTAAGCTCTGGAATTCCCTCCCTAAACCTCTCTGCCTCTCTCTCCTCCTTTAAGACGCTCCTTAAAACCTACCTCTTTGACCAAGCTTTTGGTCACCTGCCCTAATTTCTCCTTAGGTGGCTCAGCGTCAAATGTTGTCTGATAATCGCTCCTGTGAAGCACCTTGGGACGTTTTACTATGTTAAAGGCGCTGTTTAAATACAAGTTGTTGTTGAGAAAGCTTTCAGAACAAGCACTAGATTTGCAGGAGTTCTGGTAAGAGTTGGAATTGTATGGTGTCGGCGCGGAGTGGAGCTGTTGCTGTATTAATGACCATTCAATGTGATTTCAGATTGAACAGGAAAAGCTGAACGCTGAAGAGAAACAGGAAAATGCTCCTGAATTTGTCAAGATGAAAGGTAACCTGCGGCGAACCAAGCACGAGGAGAGCGGAGACCTGCAGGTCTCTTAGAGAGAAGGGCCATCGCGTGCAGAACTCCGAACTTTGTAGAGTGGATTCTGTTTTTCCAGCCACGAGGAATCGGCACTGTGGTTACAGCTTAGCAACAAACTCCAGCAGCACGAGAGCTTTTCAGCAAGCGGCTCCCTTCACCGCAGCGCACTGTCCACCCTGCACTGGCGAAGGGGCCTCATATGGTGCAGGGCAGCTTTCAGAGTGATGACTGACTGTGGGGGGTGGGGGGCTCACAAGGCTCTTTACAAACGGATTTGATTCGAGTGGGATTCCAGAGCATTGACTGACTGTTTTCATCATTCTGGGAATATGACCTGTTTATAAGTTTAAAAAAAAAGTAGAGGATGCAACCTTGATGCCGAGTTGACTGCGGATGAGCTGTTTGACCCACTCATTACCGTTTAGAATCAGCCAAACCTAGTGCAGGCACCAGACAACTGTTGAGACTATTGTGGGGGAGGGGGCGGGTGAAATTGGACTTTGCCGATAACACACAACGGGCGATAATGACTCCAGCCCATTTTTACACCCCACCTGAAGTCAATGGAAAAGGAAATCGGGCGGGGTGTGAAACACGCTGTTGATTCACTGTGGCCAAATGTGCGCGGCCGTCGATGTCGAATTTCACCCCCCTTGGACTTTTATTTATGTACTGCAGTATATTGCAATGGTATTATCCTTTGGGATTTTAAGCTTAGAAATTGCCATCAGCACTAGTAGGAGATGAGCATTTAACGTCTCCCTTGAACATTCCTTTGTCCACTGTTGTAGCGGAGGTGCTAACCCATTTCAAATAACATGGGATAGCGGCTCCATTCAAAGGGTGGACAGACGAATATCCCGTGAACGCAGGAATAATCTCAGCGATGGCAATTTCTAGGCTAGTTACACGACGATGGGGCTAATTTTCCAGACACGCTGGTGGCAGATCACGTCACACTCCACCGGCACCGACGCTGCCTGGGATTCTCCCTCTGTTGAGGTTCCCAGAAGCAGCGTATCCTTTCGGGATTTGACCCCAGTGGACAGGTTTTGACACAGTTTATGAATCTAACAATATGTAACAACAAAATAGCTTAGCTCGCTTCCTTTCCCCATTTGAATATCCTTCTGTAGTCCATCGGAAATCTGGATCAGTGACCATGCACTCCAAATTTTGAGGGTTTTTTTATATTAAGTTTGCAATGTGATGGAACTCATTCTATGAAATTTGTAATGATTGAATACTGGTAATTGAATGATTTATCGTTTGTCAGGTTGGTGTGCAGGAGACGTCAAGTCTTTTATAGTACTGATCCTACCTTGTTTACCCGTCTGCCTGTGCATCATACCTGTTACTCTGGTGCAGTCTGAGCACGCACTGATCCTCTGACCGTGACAATTAAAGGAGTGATGTGTCATTTTGTGCAATCTATTTTGATGTAATTCAATAATAGTTGACGACCGTGTTTCATTTTATGACAAGACTCTAGCGATACGAAAGCAAAATACTGCGGATGCTGGAAATCTGAAATAAAAACAGAACGCTGGAAACACTCAGCAGGTCAGGCAGCATCCGTGGAGAGAGAAACAGAGTTAACAACAGAGAACTGTTCTGGTGAAGGGTCATCGAGCTGAAACGTTGACTCTGTTTCTCTCTCCACAGAGGCTGCCTGACCTGCTGAGTGTGTCCAGCGTTCGCTGTTTTTATTTCAGTGGTACAAAACTGTGCAAGGGTGGGGTTTTTTTTAACCAGCAAAATTAGTGGCCTTCGAGATGAAATTGGTAAATGTCCATTTTTAAATCCGATTCAGTCAATATGGAAGCTCATTATTGTAATCCAGATGTAATTGTCATTCTGTTTAGTTTTGTGTGATCATATATTAGTATATCTCAGAATTTATTAATATATTAATGTCTTGCATAAAACACGCATCACACCTTTAAAGAGTCCATAAGGGAAAAGATGTCATGTTTTTCTGATTGGCTCAAATATCCCAGCATCAATGTTCCCTGTAAACTGCAAGGTCGTGCAGCGTTCCGGGGGTCCCGCGCAGCGCTCCGGGGGTCCCGCGCAGCCGGCTTTTCAATAGAATGGAGCCCGAAACAAAACTACAGGGAACATTGTTCAGTGTCCAATCAAAAAACATTTTTAACACTTTTTTTAAAATTGAATTTCTCAAACCCTTCTTCTCCACACCCCTCCTCCCTGGAAAAAAAAATGATAACCCAAGATTTTCCACATTGTGAAACTCATTGTGAGCATTGGTGCAGGAGATGACCTTGTATTAACTCGTGTCTGAAGTAAAATCGAATATCGGCAGCGGCAAAGCCCATCGCTTCCTTTAGGGGATATTTAAACGAGCAGCTGTTTATTTTTTATTGATCAGATTAGTTCTCCGAAGTTTTCCAATCTTGGTGGCAATGGCAGCACGCTGTACCGCTGGCCCGTGTAAAATAACCGCTAAAGCCCGAAAACACACTGCCCACGGTTTGATTTCATGTAAACAGGGCCAGTATAAGCACGAATGAAACTGGCAAGATTCAATATTAAAACTAGTTATCGCATCCAAATTGTAACATGAGTTCTCTTAATTATCAAAGTACTTCAGACCTTGGATGGATTGTAAGTGCACAGAGGATGCCAGGAATTATCCTTTGTCTAAAATATTCAATAATGGGAGAAGTTACGCTTGTGATATATTCATGAAACCCATTGTTCAACTAATTCTGAGAGGGAGGAGTTACAGCACAGAGCTCGAGAAATCTTTCTAAACCTAGTAAGTATTTCTGTGCAATAATTCAATTTAAAATCAAACAACATTTTTGAAGCTTCTCTAACTTCTAGCCGTTCTGTCTCTCGCTGTCTGTCTCTGTGTCACTCACGCTGTCTGTCTGTCTCTCTCTCTCTCTCGGTCTGTCTCTCCATGGTTAGCCGCCTTGTTTTTGATATCAGGGTGGCCGTTGTTCCTCTGAAATTTGCTTTTTGCTCCTAGCTCCGAATACGTCATGCTATAAGCTGTTTCTCTCCCTGCATCTTCACTGAATTGAAATCAAGGCAGTTTACACCATTTCCTAGTCTAACTTCTCATTTCTTAGGACCTAAAAAGTGCAGAAGTTGTTATCTCCATCAGTCTCCTTGCTCATAGAATCTGCACACTTTTAAAACCAGAGTTTGATGGAACCTAACCACAACTTTTTCATCTGTTCCACCTTCTCTCTGATAAAAAACCGGGCACTGGACACTGCGGTGGTGTTCTGAACGATAGGCTTTGAACCCTCCCCATATATTTAAAAAAAAACAGTTGCCAAGTATAAAGAAGTTACTCAGCATGGAGAAATGGAATATGAATTTTATTCCACAAGTGAGGAAGACCAGGCATCTTCTAAGGAACAGTCTCAAATGGATTGTGAAAGTATATTCACTGGAGAAGTAAGCCACATTACTGCATATGCTGCTGTTCCACGATTGTTCATCCTATTTACAACTATCTAGAACTTTGAGGTTCTCAATGATGTCATGCGGAAGTCGCTATAGTCCAGGGAGGAGTGTATGTCATTGGAATAAAAGTATTATACATCGTTTTGGCATTATTTTCCATAGTGTCTACCAGTGATTTTCACAACTGAAAGCAAAATACGGTGTGAAACACAGGTAAAACCATCACTCGCAGTCCCCGTCATGCACTCTACATCTCTCAAAGCCGAGTATCATTGTGTGACGCTTCGCTGCACGAGCTTAAAAGAGCGCCAAATACAGAATGCATCCTGACGCCTGATCACCACGGGAACCTGTGTGGTTTTCATTTTCCAAATGCGGTATATTCAATAAAGTTTCATGCTTCAAAACATATTGGCCCAGAATTTGCGGTGGGTAATGACGTCAAACTACCAGCATTACCCCTCGGAAACTGACCGCAATTTCAGGATGTAGCGCATGCACATCCTAACGGGGAAATCCTGACGTTGCGGTCAGTCATTCACTGCTCCGACACTGGCTGCACTGTGGATCAACCCCCCCACCCCCCACCATAGCCGGCAATCAGTGAAACTGTTGAAAACTCGGGCTTTTCGTGCTGATATCGCTGTTAAACACCCCATTAAAAGTTAGACCTTGTTGGATTAGGTGTAACTGGGGTTTAACAGCGTATTGACTGCTAAACAAAGGTTACAGCCCTGAAAAACTAATGTTAATTTTGTGGACTGACAAATTTATCCATTTTAATAAACATTATAATTTTTAAGAAACTTTAAAAAAAAAATTGAAAAGTTTGTTGATCTTTATTTCAGGTTTACCTTTTCCCCGTGTGAGGGCCCCAGTCTTTGTTTTGCTCTCTCTAACATTTTTTAAAAGTTAAAATAAAAGGAGCTTCTTCACTTCCTGGTTCCCGGTCTGTGAGAATTCTGCATTGTGATTGGCTGCTCAGACAGCTTGTTGACGTCACAGTAGCTCGCGTTAGGGATTCCCCATTAACTCAACCGAAGGTCGGAAAAGCCGAACTACTCGCCACAGAGATCGCGAGACCTTTGTGCGAAGCTTTCTTCGGGGGCCGGCGGCGAACGCCTTTGCTTCGCCGCCGACCGCAAATTACGGGCCAGTAAAAACTTTCCCTTTTAACTACAAGCGGTAACAGACGTGTAATAATTGCAGCGCTGGCGGTGCCTTACTTATTTAACTTCTGAGAGAGATTTCAGAATTTGCTGATGCCTGTTCCACTCGTGAATCGTGGGCCTTTAACACTCATGAAACAAATTCAACAATGTTATTCCTTTGCAGTGAATTAGCAAACTACTGTTCAATGTTTTGTATTACCACAACTGTATTATATCAGTGTTCAGTACTTCAGCCGTGAACTCACCACACCGCAGTCATTTCCAAAAGTCTTTGGGCGCGATGCCATGGAATATGTGAAAGGACTTGGTAACATTGCATGCACAATGTGCCTTAATTTCAACTTTACTAGCTTCAGTTTAATAAAACTGTGTGAATCCATAATAAACTTGAGACGTCTTTGAGTCTAGAGGTGCGGCCAATTAATTACCTGTGGCTCAAAGGGACTCTGTGGAATTTCACCAGTTGAGTTAACTTGGTTTAGATCCGAATGCCTTGTTCCAAAACTGCAGAGTATCTTCAATCCTTGGAATGGACTTATTTGTAAAAGGATCAAAAGTGCAGAATATTGGAGCATTAGCCACACGTGATGTGGGTATCAGGACTCGCAATGGTCATGTCGCACAATTCCCACTCACTGTTTGATGGGGGGTCTCGTGTGATTGGATGAATATTCCCTCATCCTATGCTTTGAGTTCCTTTGTGATTGATTTCATAAAACCCTCACTATGATTACTCGTCCTACAACTCGATCAGTTCGTGGTCTTACAGTTTTGATAAGTTGATTTTAACATTTGTTGCATCACTGCATGCTTGTTACCTCTTCACTGATGGATTTTAAGTATTACACGCAAGTTAAGTGAAAACCGTGAACTATTTTGAAATAAAAAAAACATTTGCTTCTTTTGCATAGACCAGTTCGTGTTTGTGTATCTGTTTCCGTGCACGTTGATTTTAGCAGCGATGGAAACCTCGGCTATAATCTGTAACTTGGTGTAATGCAATTACAGCGAGAGGTTCAACACCAAATGCAGTTGAAAAAGCTGCTGATCGCAATTGGGGTGGCAACAGGTGGTGCATACACTGGCTGCGGTGGCCCTGGGCGAGGGAAGAGGGAAAATAAGGCAGCGTTCCCGCTCCCACCCAGTGGCTTCTATTGTCGATGGGGTTCCCAACTTTGGTAGGAGGTATTCCTGGTGGTTTGATCACGCGATGTCTGATCACATGACGTCCGATCACGTAACGTCTAAAAGTGTTACTGCATTTGCCATATATGGCTGGGTCCCTGTAGTCGAGTGTCTTTGCTCGTGGTCTCCTGCCGGCAGCTGTTGTACAAGAAGTTCCGGGAACCCGAATGCCTCCCGTGAGCAGATGAAGAAGGGAGACCTATGATGGGGGAGGGATTCACAGAGGGGGGAGGGGAATCAGGTGGGAGGAACTTTGATACCACCAGTAACTAATAATAACTCGCTGAAATTTCCCCACTAACTAATAGTAATACTGGTAACACTCAGATTCCCCACATAAACAACAGTAATGCAATCATTCACTGATCATCTGTATGTAACTGGTAGTAATAGGTGTAACACCCCGATATCCTAACTGGAACTAGTAGTAAGAACTTAAGAACTAGAGCAGAGTCGGCCATACGGCCCCTCGAGCCTGCTCCACCATTCAATAAGATCATGGCTGCTCATCGACCTCAACTCCACTTTCCCGCCCGATCCCCATATCCCTTGATTCCCCTAGAGTCCAAAATCTATCGATCTCAGCCTTGAATATATTCAAAGACTCAGCATCCACAGCCCTCTGGGGCAGAGGATTGCAAAGATTCACAACCCTCTGAGTGAAGAAATTCCTCCTCATCTCAGTCTTAAATGGCCGACCCCTTATCCTAAGACTATGCCCCCTAGTTCTAGACTCACCAGCCAGGGGAAACAACCTCTCAGCATCTACCCTGTCAATCCCCCTCAGAATCTTATATGTTTCAATGAGATCACCTCTCATTCTTCTAAACTCCAGAGAGTATCGGCCCATTCTACACAATCTCTCCTCATAGGACAACCCTCTCATCCCAGGGATCAATCTAGTGAACCTTGGTTGCACCGCCTCTAAGGCAAGTATGTCCTTCCTTAGATAAGGAGAGCAAAACTGTGCACAGTACTCCAGGTGTGGTCTCGTCAAGGCCCTGTACAATTGTAATAAGACTTCTTTACTCTTATACTCCAACCCCCTTGCAATAAAGGCCAACATGCCATTTGCCTTCCTAATTGCTTGCTAGTAATCCTATAACCCACTGATATTCACTCAGTAGCTACAGCCAGGATTCCCCCGCACTGCACAAGGTGCGGTCAGGCTCCCCAGTCGATCCCACTTTTAACAGGCCCGATCTCTCCCCCCTATCTCCTTGGAGTTAGGTTCTGTGTGACGGTGACAACTCTGAACTGGGGGCCTCAGTCAGAGCTGCTCTGTGCTTGGTCTTCGCGCATCGAACCCAGCCGACACAGACCGGCCTGAACCAATCCGAGAGACAGGGCAGCCGGCTCGGTGTTTGGGCCACTTCTCACCGGGCACATCGTCCTCAGCTCAGCTCAGCTCAGCACCACCATTTCTGAACCACTCCCTGAGCTCAGACTTAGTAAAGGAGAGTTTTCGCAGAATGATAGAAATTACAGCACTGGAGGAGGCCATTCGACCCCCGGTGCCTGTGCTGGCGATCTCTCCGGTAACCCTATTCCGACTCAGATCCTTTTATATTCCCACTTTTCAAACACTTATCCCATTCTCTTTTAAATGACTGTGAACTTAGATCTCATCAAACTGCTACAGCATGGCACATGTTTCCACATAGTATCAGTTTTCTTTGGAACAGAGGAGGCTGAGGGGAGATTTAACTGAGGTGTATAAAATGATGAGGGGCCTAGATAGAGTGGATAGGAAGGACCTATTTCCCTTAGCAGAGGGGTCAATAACCAGGGGGCATAGATTTAAAGTAATTGGTAGAAGGATTAGAGGGGAGTTGAGAACATTTTTCACCCAGAGGGTGGTGGGGGGTCTGGAACTCACTGCCTGAAAGGGTGGTAGAGGCAGAAACCCTCATCACATTTAAAGAGTACTTGGATATGCACCTGAAGTGCCGTAACCTACAGGGCTATGGACCAAGAGCTGGAAAGTGGGATTAGGCTGGAGAGCTCTTGGTCGGCCGGCACGGACACGATGGGCCGAATGGCCTCCTTCTGTGCCGTAAATTTCTATGATTCTATGAGTGAGAGTGATGCCAGTAAAGGGATGAGTAAAACTTGGGGACTTTACTGTGGGTAAACACGAAAAGATACTTTCCAGTGGTGGGCGGATTGGGAACAGGAGGACCCGGGACTCTCACTAGAAGAACCAACTAGAAAGAGTCTCTGCCTTAAGAGCCACTTGTGGTGAAGCATCCCATAATTTAATAGCACTCAGTTCAAAATCCTCTCTTTCCCAAGGAGTGTGCAAGAAGCAGACTTCAGAACAGGAATTGATTGTTTTTTGCAAGGGAGGAGAATTAACATTCATGAGGAGCCATGGTACATCACAGTAGGTTATGGTAATAAGCTTTGCCGGTGTTTAATAATAAATATGTGAACTCACTGGGGAGCTCTCGTTGCACAGGAGAACTGCAGGACTACATGCATAAGTATATGTGGCGCATTGCTTGCGAATGCTACTGTGCTATTAAATAGAAACATAGGAACAGGGGGAGGCCATTCAGCCCTTCAAGTCTGTTCCACCATTCAATGAGATCATGGCTGATCTGCGACCTAACTCCATATACCCACCTTTGCCCCATATCCCTTAATACCTTTGGTTAACAAAAATCTATCAATCTCAGATTTAAAATTAACAATTGATCTAGCATCAATTGCTGTTTGTGGAAGAGAGTTTCACACTTCTACCACCCTTTGTGTGTAGAAGTGTTTCCTAATTTCACTCTAATTTTTAGACTATGCCCCCTAGTCCTAGACTCCCCAACCAGCAGAAATAGTTTCTCTCTATCTACCCTATCTGTTCCCCTTAATATCTTGAAAACTCAATCCGTGGGCTTCTACCTTAGTTAACAGTCTCTTTATCAAATGCCTTCTGGAAGTCCATATAAATAACATCCATAGACATTCCACTGTCCACTACTTTAGTCACCTCCTCAAAAAATGCAATCAAGTTCGTCAGGCACGAGCTACCTTTCACAAATCCATGCTGGCTCTTGCTGATCAGTTAAAAATTTTCAAGGTGTTCAGTCACCCTATCCTTAATTATGGACTCTAGCAATTTCCCGACAACAGATGTTAGGCTAACTGGTCTATAATTCCCTGGTTTCCCTCTCTCGCCATTTTTAAATAGCAGAGTGAAATGCGCAATTTTCCAACCTAAAGAAACGGTTCCTGAATCGAGAGAACTTTGGAAAATTATAGTTAGAGCATCTGCAATGTGCTCACCTACTTCCGTTAAAAACCCTGGGATGGAAACCATCTGGTCCTGGGGATTTGTCACTTTTTAGTGCCATTATTTTCTTCATTACTGTTATTTTACTTACATTAATTTTATTGCGTCCCTGTCCCTGGTTCAACATACGATAGGGTACAGTAGCATAGTGGTTATGTTACTGGACTAGTAATTCAGAGGCCTGGACTAATGATCCGGAGACTATCAGTTCACAATCCCACCACAGCAGCTGGGGAATTTCAATTCAATTAATTAAATAAATCTGGAATAAAAAGCTAGTATTGGTAACGGTGACCATGAAATCCAATGTCGTGAAAACCCATCTAGTTCACTAACGGCCTTTAGGGAAGGAAATCTGCCATTCTTACCCGGTCTGGCCTATATGTGACTCCAGACCCACAGCAATGTGATTGACTCTTAACTGGCCTAGAGAGACACTCAGTTGTATAAGGCGGCTCACCACCACCTTCTCAAGGGCAATTAGGGATGGGCAATAAATGCTGGCCTTGCCAGCGACGCCCATATCCCATGAATAAAAAAAAATATTAGTTTCCTTGGGATTTCTGGCATGCTATCCTCTTCCTCTACTCTAAATCCTGACGCAAAGTAATTATTCAACATGTCCGCCATTTCCTTATTATCATTGACACTATCACCGTTTTCAGTTTTTATGGGGTCAACATTACTCCTGACCACCCTCTTTTCCTTAATATAATTGTAAAAATTCTTTGTGTTGATTTTGATATCCCTTGCAAGTTTCTTTTCACACTCCCTTTTTGTAACTCTTACTATCTGTTTTGTGACCCTTTGCTGTTCTTTGTATCTTTCCCATTCGCCAGGATCTGTGCTATTTTTTGCATTTTTGTATGCTTTTTCTTTTAGTTTTATGCTGTCCCCTTACCTCTTTAGTTGTCCATGGCTGTTTTATTTGGCAAGTAGAGTTATTGCCCCTTAGGGGTATAAACTGATTCTGTATCACCTTGAATTCTTTTTTGAACTTCTCCCACTGATCTTCTGTCATTTCACCCATTAACAAATTTGCCCAGTTTACTGTGGACAGTCTCTGTCTCATCCCGTTGAAGTCGGCCTTACCCAAATCTACAATCTTAGTAGCTGTTTCGCGTTTCTCCCTTTCAAATGTTAGATTGAACTCGATCGTGTTATGATCGCTATTGGATAAATGTTCGCGCACAGTTAGGCTGTTAACTAAATCTGGCTCATTACTCATTACTAAATCTAATACGGCATGCCCACTTGTTGCCTCTGGGACATATTGTTGTAGAAAACAATCCCTGACACACAAGAAATTCACTACCTTTCCGACAGGTGCTAATCTGCTTATCCCAATCTATATGAAAGTTAAAATCCCTCATTAAAACCACTCTGCTTTTACTACACGCTTGTCTAATCTCTGCATTTATACAATCTAGCACTTCACAGCTGCTACCAGGGGCCCTATACACAACTCCCACTGCAGTCTTAAATCCTTTTCTATTTCTTAATTCTACCCATAAAGTCTCCACTGCCTGCTTACGTCTCGTTATATCCTCTCTTATCATTGAAGTGATTTCATCCTTAATCACTGAAGCTGCTCCTCCCCCTCTGCCATTTTCCCTATCTTTCCCATAGACCTTATAATCTGGTATATTTAGTTCCCAGTCCTGACCATACCAATCAGCTCGAGAGGGGGAAATCAACCAGGAGTAATAAAGAAAGAAAGGAAGAAAGACATTTTTTTGATGTGTAGTCACTGTTGTAATGTAAAAATGTAAAGGAAGTAAATGAAAAATTTCATAAATATATACTGTCACAAAATTCAGGCAGAGAGTTAAACATTCTCCTAGCAAGTGGCCAGTGAGAGAATTACAAGCAACAGAAAACTAAAGGGAGATGCTTTTTGTGGTTATGATGGAAGCTAATGAGATTACAAATAGATAAAGTTTGAAATGTAATCCTAATAACAGCACCATTTATTAGAAGGAGTATTATTCATTATCTTTGAACCACCATTTCTTCTGAGCATTGCAGATGCCAGAAACACAATGGCGCTATACAGTCGGGAAGATGTTATTTTGATTATATCTATCCTTGTGTTTATTTATTAGAATATATAATTAATGTGTACATTAAAAAAACAAAGCTTTAATAGGTTGAGATAAAAAATGACAATTGAATTTCTTAGTTCTCCTATTGTGTGGATGCTTTGCAGGTCTCCCTTCTCTGCTGAAGTCATTTATTCTTCCTAAGCTGTGGTTTTACATTCTTCATGTGGTAGCACAGGTTGTGGATTTCAGTTGGCTATTGAACTGTAGAGGGCATCGCAGCATACCTCTATCCTGCTATCACCTGCTGTCCACACACACACGCACTTTTCAGCATGAGTGTCTGGATAGTAATTAGGAGAGGGAATCTGATTGATTTTCCCCTCTCGAGCTGATTGGTACGGAGGGTAATCCCAAATATGGGGCTTTGTAGGTCTGTGTGGATTCATAATAAGTGTCAGCTGTGGCTCAGTGGGTAGCACCCTCACCTCTGAGTCAGAAGGTTGTGGGTTCAAGCCCCACTCCAGAGACTCGAGCACAAAAATCTAGGTTGACACTCCAGTGCAGTGCTGAGGGAGAGCTGCACTGTCGGAGGTGCCGTCTTTCGGATGAGACGTTAAACCGAGGCCCCGTCTGCTCTCTCAGGTGGATGTAAAAGATCCCATGGCACTATTTCAAAGAGGAGCGGGGGAGTTCTCCCTGGTGTCCTGGCCAATATTTATCCCTCAATCAACATCACTAATGCGGAGATGCCGGTGTTGGACTGGGGTGGACAAAAATGAGAAGTCGCACAACACCAGGTTATAGTCCAACAGTTTTATTTGAAATTACGAGCTTTCAGAGCTCTGCTCCTTCGTCAGGTACAGTGAGGTAAAACATCACTAAAGCAGATTATCTGGTCATTATCACATTGCTGTTTGTGGGATCTTGCTGTGTGCAAATTGGCTGCCGCATTTCCTACATTACAACAGTGACTCCACTTCAAAAGTACTTCATTGGTGTAAAGCACTTTGAGACGTCCTGAGGTCGTGAAAGGCGCTGTAGAAATGCAAGTCTTTCTTTCTTTTAATATAGCAGATGAAGCCTCTACCCACTGGACCATTGGAAAAGCTGTGGGCTTTCTTTATTTGAATGACATTTGTTCTATCTGCTTAATAGAAAGTAAACATGTTGGAGTAAGTTGGGTAAAATGCCAACGCAGCAAACTTTTACTTCCCACAAACAGAAGATGACGAGTTGATGATGAAGAGCCGCCATTGATTCCAGTTCACGGTGGGGGTAATGTTCATGTTCAGCGCGGGCGGAACGCGGGTGCTAGTGGATCGACGCCCATTATAGACCCCGCCAATTTTCCTTTCTTTTTTTAACATCAAATGAAAAGGAAATTTGGGCAAAGTGTACAAAGGGCAGCCGCTCCATATCAGATTTTAGCCATGTTACTAGACAGAGAGACGGAGAGAAGCAATATGCTCCATGGCATGAGGAGGACATTGGGTGAGGACAGGATCAAACTCAGGTGTGATGCGACCCACCCCTTCCCCCGCCCTCACCGTCAGGTCACAGGGTCTTGCTGAGCGGTTGTTTCCCCCTGGCTGGAGAGTCTAGAACCAGGGGTCACAGTCTCAGGATAAGGGGTCGGCCATTTAGGACTGAGATGAGGAGGAATTCCTTCACTCAGAGGGCTGTGAATCTTTGGAATTCTCTGCCCCAGAGGGCTGTGGATTCTGAATCGTTGAGTATATTCAAGGCTGAGATCGATAGAATTTTGGACTCTAGGGTAATCATGGGATATGGAGATCGGTCGGGAAAGACACAGACACACAAACACAGATATACACACACACAGATACACACACACAGACACACACACACAGACAGCCAGACACACACACACAGATACACACACACACAGACACACACACACAGACAGCCAGACACACACACACACACAGATATACACAAACACAGATATACACACACACAGATACACACACACAGACACACACACACAGACAGCCAGACACACACACACAGATACACACACACACAGACACACACACACAGACAGCCAGACACACACACACACACAGATATACACAAACACAGATATACACACACACAGATACACACAGACACACACACAGACAAACACAGACAGCCAGACACACACACACACACAGATACACACACACACACACACACACACACACCGTGGCTTTCCAATGAGTTGTCTATTATGTCAGGATCAAGACCAGGCCCGCTGGAATCTTATATCTGGGCACGCCACATCTTACCCCTCTGCGAAACATTATACATCAATAACCCATTAAATGTGACACAGACCGGAGAGAATGTCTGTGCTATTAACAGTAGTGCCTTTGGACAGGATTGTGTATTTAACTCTGTGTACAAGCCCTCAAACCGAAAAGGAGAATGCAATTCTTTCGCAGAAACAGTTGTCATGGCTACAGTGCATTGGCTTAACTAGAATTGGTATGAAAAGACGTATTTTAATACAGACATATTTCATAACATGGTACAGGGGGAAGCCCACATCCATCAGCAGCAGGGTTATAAGAACAAGCAGAATCTGCCATCAGCCTCAACAAAGTAATGTATATGGCTCTGTGTTAAAGCGTGCATACCTTAACACAGCTGCCTGGGTGTTTACAGTCAAACGCTGTAATCCTGCCGGCCAGAGATCACAGATCAGTTGCTAGACTATGGAGACCTTATCCCTGTTGCTTTGTATGAGATGGATCTTTGACGGATCAAGATTCAAAGCAAATGTTCTTGTTCACGTGTCCAACCTCAAAAAAGCCACGTTGAAAAATATTTAAGTGTTTGGTGGATGTGTTGAAATATTTGATCATTCTCCAAAAATCACATTGCAAGTTTTTTTAAACTGGAGGACCGTAAACATTTTGGTTTTGTAAGCGCTGGGAACGATTATAATGCGAGGCGTATGGATTTAATATTTCATGATGCTGAAATTCGTTCTACAAAAGGTAATACGATCTCTCTTCCTGATTGTTGGATTTATTTCAAGTGAGGACAGCAACGAAATGGAAGCTGGCATCTTATTGGATTAGCACTAAATTGCCTGGATGCGTATTAGTAAAATACCAGCCGCTCTGTGGAATTCCATTACCTCTGGCTTCAATATTGATGAATCTAGCGGGGCCTCTGGAGGTAAAAGCTGCCTAAAGATAGCCGATGAACGCAAGTCGCCTGCCATTTGGTTATTAATCATATGTGAACTGAAGAGGCCGCAGAATCTTTGCATCGCCCCTTTAACCAGCAGGCAACTGATGGCCAACAATATTAGTTGTTGCACACAGTTTGTAGAGAAACAGGATTCCATTACTTCCCAAGAAAAGGTACCCAAAAGAGTGCAGTAATCCTGCAAGAAAAGGCAAATATTTCCATTTTAGACAAATTAGGAATCTTTTTTAAAATTCATTCACGAGATGTGGGCGTCGCTGGCAAGGCCGGCATTTATTGCCCATCCCTAATTGCCCCTCGAGAAGGTGGTGGTGAGCCGCCTTCTTGAATACAACTGAGTGTCTCGCTGGGCCATTTCAGAGGGCAGTTAAGAGTCAACCACATTGCTGTGGGGTCTGGAGTCACATATAGGCCAGACCGGGTAAGGACGGCAGATTTCCTTCCCTAAAGGACATTAGTGAACCAGATGGGTTTTTACAACAATCTAGTAGTTGCATGGTCACCAATACTGATACTAGCTTTTTATTCCAGATTTATTTAATTAACTGAATTTAAATTCCCCAGCTGCCGTGGTGGGATTTGAACTCACGTCTCTGGATCATTAGTCCACGGCCTCTGGATTACTCGTCCAATAACATAACCACTATGCTCATCGTTCTTAGATTTTTTCCCCACTGTCTCAGACGTTCTCAATGAAAACGTGTTAATGTGTTAAGAAAACCTTGCAAGGAAGCCATGGATGCTGGGAAATCCGAAATAAAAACAGAAAATGCTGGAAACACGTATCAGTCAACAACTGGAAGAGAGAGGTCATGTAGTAGGTTAATATTTCAATGGGATGCTTCATCCAAATTGGTGAAGGAATGTTCTAATGAAGGGTGTAATGCAAAACTTAAGGAAATCTACCTCTGTAACCTCCTCCAGCCTGACAACTCTCCGAGATCTCTGCGCTCCTCCAATTCTGACCTCTTGTGCATCCCAAATTTTAATCGCTCCACCATTGGCGGCCGTGCCTTCAGCTGTCTAGTCCCTAAGCTCTGGAATTCCCTCCCTAAGCCTCTCCGCCTCTCCAACACAAAAGCAAAATACTGCGGATGCTGGAAATCTGAAATACAAACAGAAAATGCTGGAAATACTCAGCGGGTCAGGCAGCACCTGTGGAGAGAGAAACAGAGTCAACGTTTCAGGTCGATGACCTTTCGTCAGAAGTTCGACCTGAAACGTTAACTCTTGTTTCTCTCTCCACAGATGCTGCCTGACCTGCTGAGTATTTCCAGCATTTTCTGTTTCTCTCTCCGCCTCTCTACCTGTCCCTCCTCCTTTAAGACGCTCCTTAAAACCTACCTCTTTGACCAAGCTGTCCTCATTTTTCCTTATGTGGCTCGGGTTCAAACTTTGTTTGATAATCGCTCCTGTGAAGCGCCTTGGGATGTTACCAGCGCTATATAAATGCAAGTTGTTGTTGTTGTTGCTTCCCAGATGTCTTTCAGCCTCTCCTCCAGCTAGTCCCACACCAGTTATGTAAGACATTGCATTTAACTGTATTGAACTTACTGACAGCCTGTAACCAAAAAATATCGGGGTTGAAATCATGTTGTGCGGTATTGGTGTCAAACGCATTAACCACATTGTATAGAATTCCTTTGTCTGCTCTTTTAACAAAGGCAACATCCCACTTATAGCAAACAGTTAACTCCTTTGTTAAACTAATAAAGGAACTTCCTGTGAATGCTTCCATTATTAATGCCCCACAGCACAATTTCAGCTCCAGCAGCAATGCAACTATTTTGCGATAAGTTATAATTGACAACGGTGCTTTAAATACACGTGATTTCCAGCAGTGCTTCACTCACTATTGATGAGTAGGTTATTTCCATTCTAATGACAAATCCCCGAGTCATTTTTACAAGAATGGTTCCAGGGATGAGGGACTTCAGTTACGTGGATAGACTGGAGAAGCTGGGGTTGTTCTCCTCAGAGCAGAGAAGACTGAGATGGAGATTTGATACAGGTATTCAAAACCATGAGGGGTCGAGACAGAGTAGATAGAGAGAAACTGTTCCCATTGGCGGAAGGGTCGAGAACCAGAGGACACAGATTTAAGGTGATTAGCAGAAGAACCAAAGGCGACATGAGGTAAAACTTTTTTACGCAGCGAGTGGTTAGGATCTGGAATGCACTGCCTGAAAGGGTGGTGGAGGCAGACTCAATCGTGGCTTTCAAAAGGGAGTTGGATAAGTACCTGAAGGAAAAAAAATTGTAGGGCTACGGAGAAAGGGCGGGGGAGTGGGACTAGCTGAAGTGCTCTTGCAGAGAGCCGGCACGGGCTCGATGGGCCGAATGGCCTCCTTCTGTGCTGTAACCATTACGTCTAAGATTCATTCACAGCATTTGCTGAAGGCACACATTGACAGGTTCACTTTACTGGAATGGACTTTTTTTTTGTAATTGCAAACAGCAGAGTAACTATTTGCAAGTCAGGGCCGATGCATTATGATGGAATCCATGGGGAATTTGATTGCCAATTTTTTTTCCTGATTCGCCCCGAGCGAAACATTTTTATTCTGCAGCGCTCATTCAGTTTTTAAAAGGCGCGCTGACGAGGTCGAGATTTTTTTGGCACAGTTCTGAATTACAGGCAAACCATTTATATTTCTTTCATGACGTTTGTTTATCTTAATGCTATCCTAATCTCTGGAAAAATCCCCGTTTGATTGAAGGATGATGTTGGTTCAGCAGCTGCTTGTTTGCAAGAAATATTCCTGTTCGATGCGCCGGCCAGCCAACAGGAAGCAGGTCTATCCCGAGAATTGCGCGATTGGCCCCGCCCGCCTCCCAATCCTACAAATTGCAGGCTCCGGGAGTACGCTGAATGAATCAGAATGAGCTCACTGGGTCTCATTTGTTCTTCAGCTCCCGGGTTAGAATTTCCAATCTAAAGAGCAGCGATTCTTTAATTCCTCCCTCACCTCCAGCACCCCCTGGGATTGCTCTCAGTTTAATGGCACCGTGGAGACCTGGCTGGTTCTCTCTGTCTCTTTGTCACTGGGGAGCACAGTTTAGGGCGGGGGGGGGGGGGACAATAAACAATCATTACTTTTATTTTTTAAGGCAATTACTGCGGGTTCTGGGTGGGTGCTGTTGTTATGACTGGGCTTTCACCATCTGCTCATTTCACCCTGCAGCAGAATTACAGATGGTGCAGCGTTTTCTATTTATTTTTTTACTCTTTCATCATCTCCTTTGCAGATGACTGGGTAACGATCAGGGCTTGTTTGGACAGCAAGGGAGTGGGATTAAGGAGGATGAACAGGAATATATTAATCACCCTTTGTTCTACCAAAAGAAAAATCAGAAAATGCTGGTGAGAGGGGGGGAAGATAGGTGAACATCCCAGGTTAAAATCATCAGAGCTCCTGGCAAGATTCTAATGAAGGGCCGGTACCTCAAAATGTTAACCTCTTTCTTCTCTTTGCAGATGATGTTGACGATGTGTATGTCTGAGATTTTTCTGCTTTAATTTCAGGTTTCCAGCAATTTCATCCTGCTTTCTCCTTTGTATTTTACAGACTGGTTCACACAAACAGATTGTCCGAAAATCAGCCTTTGATCGTCTTTATATTATACAGCATCTGATTATCACTGTTGGAGATTTGAGTGTCAGCTGTGGCTCAGTGGGCAGCTCTCTCGCCTCCTGAGTCAGAAGGTTGTGGGTTCAAGTCCCACTCCAGAGACTTGAGCACAAAAAGCTAGGCTGACACTCCAGTGCAGTGCTGAGGGAGTGCTGCACTGTCGGAGGTGCCGTTTTTTGGATGAGACGTTAAACCGAGGCCCCGTCTGCTCTCTCAGGCAGTCGTAAAAGATCCCACAGCACTATTTTGAAGAAGAGCAGGGGAGTTCTCCCCAGTGTCCTGGGGCCAATATTTATCCCTCAATCAACATCACTAAAACAGATTATCTGGTCATTGTCACATTGCTGTTTGTGGGAGCTTGCTGTGCGCAAATCATAGAATCATAGAATGGTTACAGCACAGAAGGAGGCCATTCGGCCTATCGAGCCCGTGCCAGCTCTCTGCAAGAGCACTTCAGCTAGTCTCACTTCCCCGCCCTTTTCCCGTAGCCCTGTAATTTTTTTTCCTTCAGGTACTTATCCAATTCCCTTTTGAAAGCCACGATTGAATCTGTCTCCTCCACCCTTTCAGGCAGTGCATTCCAGATCCTAACCACTCGCTGCGTAAAAAAGTTTCCCCTCATGTCGCCTTTGGTTCTTCTGCCAATCACCTTAAATCTGTGTCCACTGGTTCTCAACCCTTCCGCCAATGGGAACAGTTTCTTTCTATCTATTCTGTCTGGACCCCTCATGATTTTGAACACCTCTATCAAATCTCCTCTCAACCTTCTCTGCTCTAAGGAGAACAACCCCAGCTTCTCCAGTCTATCCACATAACTGAAGTCCCTCATCCCTGGAATCATTCTTGTAAATCTTTTCTGCACCCTCTCTAAGGCCTTCACATCCTTCCTAAAGTGCGGTGCCCAGAATTTGACACAATACTCCAGTTGAGACCAAACCAGTGTTTTATACAGGTTCATCATAACTTCCTTGCTTTTGTATGCCTCTATTTATGAAGCCCAGGATCCCATATGCTATTTTAACCGGTTTCTCAACCTGCCCTGCCACCTTCAACGATTTGTGCACATATACCCCAGGTCTCTCTGTTCATGCACCCACTTTAGGATTGTACCCTTTAGTTTATATTGCCTCTCCTCGTTCTTCCTACCAAAATGTATTAATTTAAATTTCATCTGCCACCTGTCCGCCCATTCCACCAGCCTGTCTATGTCCTCTTGAAGTCTATCACTATCCTCCTCACTGTTGACTATATTTCCAAGTTTTGTGTCATCTGCAAATTTTGAAATTGTGCCCTGTACACCCAAGTCCAAGTTACTAATATATATCAAGAAAAGCAGTGGTCCTAGTACCGACCCCTGGGGAACACCATTGTATACCTTCCTCCAGTCCGAAAAACAACCGTTCACCGCTACTCTCTGTTTCCTGTCACTTAGCCAATTTCATATCCATGCTGCCACTGTCCCTTTTATTCCATGGGCTTCAACTTTGCTGACAAGCCTATTATGTGGCACTTTATCAAACGCCTTTTGGAAGTCCATGTACATCACCTCAACCGCATTACCCTCATCAACCCTCTCTGTTACCTCATCAAAAAACTCGATCGAGTTAGTTAAACATGATTTGCCTTTAACAAATCCGTGCTGGCTTTCCTTAATTAATCCACACTTGTCCAAGTGACTATTAATTTTGTCCCTTATTTTCTTTCTAAAAGCTTCCCCACTACCGAGGTTAAACTGGCTGGCCTGTAGTTGCTGGGTTTATCCTTACACTCTTTTTTGAACAAGGGTGTAACATGTGCAATTCTCCAGTCCTCTGGCATCACCACCGTATCTAAGGAGGATTGGAAGATTATGGCCAGTACCTCCATGATTTCCACCTTTACTTCCCTCAGCATCCTAGGATGCATCCCATCCAGTCCTGGTGACTTATCTAGTTTAAGTGCAGCCAACCTTTCTAGTACCTCCTCTTTATCAATTTTTATCCCATCTTGTATCTCAACTACCTCCTCTTTCACTATGACTTTGGCAGCATCTTCTTCCTTGGTGAAGACAGATGCAAAGTACTCATTTAGTACCTCAGCAATGCCCTCTGCCTCCATGCGTAGGTCTCCTTTTTGGTCCCTAATCAGCCCCACCCCTCCTCTTACTACCCCTTTATTATTTCTATGCCTATAGAAGATGTTTGCATTCTCTTTTATCTTAGCTGCCATTCTATTCTCATACCCTCTCTTTGCCCCTCTTTTTTTCTTTTTCACTTCCCCTCTGAACTTTCTATATTCAGCCTGGTTCTCATTGTATTCTCAACCTGACATCTGTCATACACCCCCTTTTTCTGCTTCATCTTACTCTCTATCTCTTTCATCATCCAAAGAGTTCTGGCTTTGGTTGCCCTATCTTTCCCCCTCACGGAAATGTACCTTGACTGTACCCAAACCATCTCCTCTTTAAAGGCAGCCCATTGTTCGATTACAGTTTTGCCTGACAACCTTTGATTCCAATTTACCCAGGCCAGATCCATTCTCAACCCACTGAAATTTGCCTTCCTCCAATAGCATTTTTACTCTAGATTGCTCCCTGTCATTTTCCATAGCTAATCTAAATCTTATGATACTGTGATCACTGTTCCCTAAATGTTCCCCTACTGACACTTGCTCTACTTGACCCACCTCATTCCCCAGAACCAGATCCAGCAATGTCTCCTTATTCGTTGGGCCGGAAACGTACTGATCAAGAAAGTTCTCTTGAACACACTTCAGAAATTCTTCTCCCTCTCTGCCCTTTACACTATTACTATCCCAGTCTATATTAGGATAGTTGAAGTCCCCCATTATCACTATTCTATAGTTCTTGCACACCTCTGTAATTTCTCTGCAAATTTTCTCCTCTATATCTTTCCCACTAGTTGGCGACCTATAGAATACACCTAGTAGTGTATTATTATTATTACTCTATTGGCCCAGAAATTGATCTCGCTCTGTTCCCGCGGGGGTAAGGCTTCCCCGCGATCTCTCACTCCGCTTGTGCTTTTTCAGATCCAGCTCGCACGAACTTGATGTTCCAGACATCAGCTGGGCAGTGCTTGCGTATCCCACCGGCGTAGTGAATTCGTGCGAGCTGTGGGATCACGTGACTCAGTTAGAGCCAATGGCAGCACACCATCTTCCATTCATAAGTTTCACATACGTGCTGTGAAATCTATGAATCTTACAACGCCCCAAAATAACAGCTAAACCTCAATTAAATTTAAAAAAAACCCATCACATTAATAAAATAAGTATAGTTAAATAAATTAACCATTTTAAATAAAAAATAAAATTTTTGAAAAAATTTAAAATCTTTTAAAAAGTTATAAAAATAAACTTACCTGTCTTTAAAGTCTCTAAAAAAGATATACCTGTTAAAAAAAATTCAAAAAAATACTTAATTCACTACTTACCTTGTTAAAAGTGGGTCTTACTCCTCCTTTTTCCATTTCTAAAATCTTCCGTACTTACCTGCGCGTCCAAAGCATGAAGTGCACAGCGTGCGCGCAGCCTGTAGCGCGCACGCGATGCACCGAGGAAACGCCCCCTTTTCAAAAGACCAAGTGCCGGTTTTCAGCGCATGCGCAGGGCATGCAGAAAACCGGCAATTGGAGTGGGAATACGCGAGAGTACGCAGTGCGTACTCTCGCGTCGCGGGATGAATTTTTGGCCCATTATTTCTTAACTCTAACCAAATAGATTTTGTCCTTGACCTCTCCAGGACATCCTCTCTCTCCAGAACTGTAACATTCTCCTTAACCAATACTGCCACCCCACTTCCTTTCTTTCCTTCCCTATCTCTCCTGAACATCTTGGGGAGAAATTCAGTATCACCCCGTTTGGGGCGCAATTATTGGCCGGGTGCAATTATCGGGGAGGCGCAAAGTTTAGCGCCTGGCACTAATTATCGCCTCCGACTGCAAGCTTGGCTTATGTCACCCCTGGAGGTGATTGGAGCGCTAAATCAGGCGATACACACCTCTCTTAAGGCGCTAACGCTGAGGAGCGAGGCGCTACCTCAGAGCGCTGGTGAAGCTCATGTGATGTCAGTCAGCAATGGAACACAGACACACTGGTGCTGGCCAGTTCTTAAAGGGGAGGGTCGATCTTGCTCTCCATCCACACCCTGCTCATTGCAGCCTTGAATCTTGGCCTGGAGAGACCTGTACATCAAATCTGTTGGAAAGAACAATGGAGAGACCCAGGGAAAGAGCTCAGAGTGCAGCCCCCTTAAGTCTCTTCTAAATCGATACAAGGAAGATCAAATCAAAATGAACCTGCAAAGTGCTGCTCAGTACCCAAAACTCCTTCACACAGTGTTGAATCTCTCCAGAAGTCTCTCTCTCTCTCTCTCAGAATGCATGGTGCAAAAATGTCGCCGTCAAAATAAGGCAGGAAGCGGTCGCCTTTAAATAGCGCTCCCCCAGTCCCTTCCCGACTGCAAAACGTTCCCCTCTACCTGTCGTTGCTAGTGGCAGGCGGAAAGGCAGGGGGCGCCACTCAATATCCGGTCCAGGGCGCTACCGGGGCATTGCACGCTCGACTGACGTCATGATCTATGGGCGCAGGAGATCGTGGCGGTAGTGTTTAGCGCCGCTGCAAAATGTCTGGTCAATTTCGCGAGCGGCATAAACATCGCCGCGCCAGGGCGCTAGTTGCTTTGTGCCCCATTAGCGCCCTCTTAGGGCGCTAACGGGAGGCGCAAAGCAACCGAATTTTTCCCCCGATAGATCCAGGAATATTTAAAACCCACTCCTGCCCTTTTTTTGAGCCAGGTCTCAGTTATTGCCACGACATCATATTCCCATGTGGCTATTTGTGCCTGCAGCTCACTTACCTTGTTTACTACGCTTCGTGCATTTACACACATGCACTGTAAACCTGTCTTAGACCATCCTGTATTCTCTCTTAGTCTGACCCCACTTAATACCTAATTAACAGCTTCTGGAATATATTTTACGGGCTTTTAAGTAATTTCAAATCAGTAAGATAGTTTATATTCTCTTCCCTTTCCTTTCTCAGTGTCTCATGGCCCCATGAATCAGACCCAGGGCAAGAGGATGGGGTGGGCGATTACTCTGCAATCAGTAGTTGTATGACAAACGGCTGGAGATGTACGAGAGCGCCTGCCCTTCCTTGAAGGAAGCGTCTGGCCTCTGCTGCGTGCCTCCCTCTTTTGCTTAGCTGATTAGAAGTGTTTTTGCAAATTACCAAAGTGGAAATCTATTCCCTAGGATTACGTAAGGATTGCAGCCAACACACCCATCACCTGTAACCGTGTGCCTCGGGGGTGGCAGCATAGCGGTTATGTCACTGGACTAGTAATCCAGAGGCCTGGACTAATGATCTCAGGAGACATGAGTTCATAATCCCAATTTGCGGCAACTGGGGAATTTAAATTCAGTCAATTAAATAAATCTGGAATAAAAAGCTCGTATCAGTAATGGTGACCATGGAACTACCGGATTGTCAAAAAAAACCTGATGTCCTTTAGGGAAGGAAATCTACCGTCCTTACCCGGTCTGGCCTATATGTGACTCACAGACCCACAGCAATGTGGTTGACTCTTAACTGCCCTCTGTAATGGCCCAGCGAGACACTCAGTTGTACCACACCGCTACAAAGTAGTATAACAGCACTGTGGGAGTACCTTCACCACACGGACTGCAGCGGTTCAAGAAGGCGGCTCACCACCACCTTTGAGGGCAATTAGGGGATGGGCAATAAATGCCGGCCTTGCCAGCGATGCCCACATCCCAGGAACAAATAAAATGGGTCCTCCATTCTCGCTCTGCCTGCCAGTTGGACGTTGCCCAGTCTGGGATTTGGTGCTGGTCCCCCCTTTTCTTTGTGGTTTCCAGGCAAAAGAAACAATTAAGAAACAGGGCCCCATTTCATTAAAATATTTAAAATTTGCTAGAAGTATTTATCCAAGATATTCTTTCATTGCTCCACCCCCGGGGAAGTGCTTGGCCTCCAACTGGCCTCTGCCCACTGGGATAGAATCAGAATGCGCTCACTGCACGGGAACTAGTCGGCGCAGCCTTGCAGCCGATCGTTCCGGGGTGAGGCCCTCCATCGAGTCACTGATGGGAATCGTGGCCCTCGGCAAGTGAGCGCTACATCCGCTTGGTGTTGTAAAGTGGAAAGCGCCTGTGCCGTATTGCTTTTTAAAAAGTAAATTTGCTCATTTCCCTGCTCAATGTTACATTTGTTTAGTTGTGGGTTCAAGTCCCACTCCAGAGACTTGAGCACAAAAATCTAGGCTGACACTCCCAGTGCAGTGCTGAGGGAGCGCTGCACTGTCGGAGGTGCCGTCTTTCGGATGAGACGTTAAACCGAGGCCCCGTCTGCTCTCTCAGGTGGATGTAAAAGATCCCATGGCCACTATTTCGAAGAAGAGCGGGGGAGTTATCCTGGGGCCAATATTTATCCCTCAATCAACATCACTAAAACAGATTATCTGGGCAGCATCACATTGCTGCTTGTGGGAGCTTGCTGTGCGCAAATTAGCTGCCGTGTTTCCTGCGGTCTTTCTTTCTTAACTGCAGGAATTTCACCTCCAGTGACTGAACTGTATGTTTGAATGATGTGGAGATGCCGGCGTTGGACTGGGGTGGACAAAAATGAGTAGTCGCACAACACCAGGTTATAGTCCAACAGATTTATTTAATTTTACAAGCTTTCGGAGCAGTTCGCTCCTTCGTCAGGTAAGTTTAGCAGTGAGAGAGTCTGTTTGAAAGCAGTGGAAGAACAGAAGCTGTCTCCCCCCTGTGGATTAATTCTGAACTACAAACTGTAAATGGAGCTATCCTGCACGCCAAATAATAATTCAAATAAAGAGATTGCATTTAAATAGTTCCAAGTCACCTCTCTGAGGAACCTCTCAAAGTGCTTCACGTACAATACTGGGAAGTACAGTGAATGTTGTTGGGAAGGCAAATTGAGCAGTGGATTTATACAAGGAATATCCTAAAGCATCAATGCAATAAACAACAACAACAACTTGTATTTATATAGCGCCTTTAACGTAGTAAAACGTCCCAAGGCTCTTCACAGCAGCAATTATCAAACAAAATTTGACACCGAGCCACATAAGGAGATATTAGGACAGGTGACCAAAAGCTTGGTCAAAGAGGTAGGTTTTAAGGAGCGTCTTAAAGGAGGAGAGAGAGGCGGAGAGGTTTAGGGAGGGAATTCCAGAGCTTAGGGCCCAGGCAGCTGAAGGCACGGCCGCCAATGGTGGAACGATTAAAATCGGGGATGCTCAAGAGGGCAGAATTGGAGGAGCGCAGATATCTCGGGGGGGTTGTGGGGCTGGAGGAGATTACAGAGATAGGAAGGGGCGAGACCATGGAGGAATTTGAAAACAAGGATGAGAATTTTGAAATCGAGGCGTTGCTTAACCGGGAGCCAGTGTAGGTCAGCGAGCACAGGGGTGATGGGTGAACGGACTAAATGCCAAGTTATTCTGGTTTTGGTAAGAGGAACATAGGAAAGTACAGGAGCAGAAAATATGATTGCAGTCCCACTATCTCATAAATATCAGAACCAGTCCCCACCACTTATAGTGGGCAGATAGCGCTAACCGTTTGCCATTACCTGCAACGGCTTCTTTTCCCTCTCTCGCATCGTTACCTCTGGGGTCCCCCAAGGATCTATCCTTGGCCCCCTCCTATTTTTCATCTACATGTTGCCACTTGGCGACATCATCCGAAAACACAGCATCAGTTTCCACATGTACGCTGACGACACCCAGCTCTACCTCACTACCACTTCTCTCGACCTCTCCACGGTCTCTAAATTGTCAGACTGCTTGTCCGATATCCAGTTCTGGATGAGCAGAAATTTCCTCCAACTAAATATCAGGAAGACCAAAACCATTGTTTTCGGTCCCCGTCACAAACTCCATTCCCTACCCACTGACTCCATCCCTCTCCCTAACATCTGTCTGAGGCTGAACCACACTGTTCGCAACCTTGGTGTCATATTTGACCCTGAAATGAGCTTCCGACCACATATCTGCGCCATCACTAAGACTGCCTGTTCCCATCTCCAGAACGTTGTTCAACTCCGCCCTTGCCTCAGCTCATCCGCTGCTGAAACCCTCATCCATGCCTCTATTACCTCGAGACTTGACTATTCCAATGATCTCCTGGCCGGCCTCACATCCACCACACTCAGTAAACTTGAGCTCATCCAAAACTCTGCTGCCCTGTGTCCTAACTCGCACCAAGTCCCGTTCACCCATCACCCCTGTGCTCGCTGACCTACATTGGCTCCTGTCCGGCAACGCCTCAATTTTAAAATTCTCATCCTTGTTTTCAAATCCCTCCATGGCCTCGCCCCTCCCTATCTCTGTAACCTCCTCCAGCCCCACAACTCCCTCCGCGATCTCTGCGCTCCTCCAATTCTGGCCTCTTGCACATCCCCGATTTTAATCGCTCCACCGTTGGCGGCCGTGTCTTTAGCTGCTTGGGCCCTAAGCTCTGGAATTCCCTCCCTAAACCTCTCCACCTCTCTACCTCTCTTTCCTCCTTTAAGACGCTCCTTAAAACTTACCTTTGACCAAAGCTTTTGGCCATCTGCTCTAATATCACTTTAGTGTCAATTTCTGTGCGATAACGCTCCTGTGAAGCGCCTTGGGACGTTTTACTATGTTAAAGGCGCTGTATAAAAGCAAGTTGTTGTTGTTTTTGAGCCAGTTACAAAGGCTTCAAACGTATTAAGCCCATCGGATATTTCGTGCAATTCAATAAATTCTTCGCCCCTCCGTGGGAGAAACCGAATTGCGATGATTGGTCCGATGTGTACAGTCCCCTGGACTCACTGATTTAAGAGCTCCACTGATTTCAGGCAAAGTCGGGTCTTCAGCGAGCGTCCACTGTTTGCGCCTCGTTAAAGTGCGATTACTTTAGCGATGCGACGCTTCGCATTGGATGCAGCTGTTCGCAATTATAGGAGGCAGTTGGAAAGTGGGAACGTTCCCACGACGAGCAGTGAACTATCCCGACGGCCGGGTGAGGTTTTCAGTGTGACGTGCTGTTGGTTACCTTCGACCAAGATATGCTGTTTCATGGCTACGACCAAGTGTGGGCTTACCGTGCACCATGTATCAGGGCTAATGGCGTTCACTAATGGGCACCAAGAACACTGGGGAAAGACAACAGAGAAGCAGAAGCTCTCGGGAGGATTGGGGTTTGTCCATGTAATCTGAGGATTGTGGTATCAGCCGTGGCTCAGTGGGTGGCACTCTCGCCTCTGAGTCAGAAGGTTGCGGGTTCAAATCCCACTCCAGAGACTTGAGCACATAATCCAGGCTGACACTCCCAGTGCAGTGCTGAGGGAGTGCCGCACTGTCGGAGGTGCCGTCTTTCGGATGAGACATTAAACCGTGGCCCCGTCTGCTCTCACAGGTGGATGTAAAAGATCCCACGGCCACTATTTCGAAGAAGAGCAGGGGAGTTATCCCCGGTGTCCTGGGCCAATATTTATCCCCCAATCAACATCGCTAAAACAGATGATCTGGACATTATCACATTGCTGTTTGTGGGAGCTTGCTGTGCGCAAATTGCCGCGTTTCCTACATTACAACAGTGACCACACTTCAAAAAGTACTTCATTGGCTGTAAAGCGCTTTGGGTTGTCCTGAGGTTGTGAAAGGCGCTATAGAAATGCAAGTCTTTCTTGTACGAGTCGTGCTGGTTTTGCTGCAGAACCGTAGCTTTTCCACCAGTAGATGGCAGTCACGTCCTTGCTGACCGCAGGATCCGCACAGCAAGCAGATAAATGTGTGAAAAGTTCTAATTTTTATTAAAATCTCTATCCCTTGCCAATTTTCCGAAAGATGTTAGGCTCCAAAATACATGTTATCTGGGCGGGACCCGATTACTCCAGCTCTTGTCCCCATTTTTTTGGACACTCCGAAATTCCACTGGAGTTGAGTAGGGGCAGGAGCTTCTCGTGTCTGCTCACCGCCCCCCCACCCCTCCCCCCTCACACACCCCGCAATCCCCGACCGTGTGGACGTCACCAGGAGAGGTGGCGCTGGAGGCGTTTCCTGCCACTTCGGCCCATGTCAACCCTGGTGTACCAGGAGTACACCAGGATCAGCACCTGGTGGAAGGACGGGTCCACGTGTCCCTGAAGTGTCAGTGTGCGGCATTCCCCTTCCACCACCCCCCCCACACCCCCCCCCCCCCCAGCGAAGACAGGACCCCAGTTCATAGAATCACAGAATCAGACAGCACAGAAGGAGGCCATTCGGCCCATTGTGCCCGTGCCGGCTCTTTGAACGAGCTCTCCAATCAGTCCCACTCTCCCCTGCTCTTTTACCCACAGCCCTGCGAATTTTTCCCTTTGAGCATTTATCTAATTCCCTTTCAAAAGTTATTACTGAATCTGCTTCCACCCTTTTTAGTTGTTCTAAGCATGGGCCGGCTGTGCTAATGACCACGGGCTGGGACTCAGCACCACATCCACGGGGGCAGGCAGACGTTCCACTCCGCTCCACTCGCTCCACTCCGCTCCACTCCTGATCCTGATCCTGATCCTGATTCTGCCTTTGGAAGCCACCCAGCCACTGGCCCGGCTACTGACTCCTGTGAGTGACAGGAGTTCTATTACAATTGAAATCACATGAAGCTGTATCGAGTTGTATTTATGAGGGGAGCATAAGACATAGGAGCAGGAGTCGGTCATTCGGCCCCTCGAGCCTGCTCCGCCATTCCAGAAGATCGTGGCTGATCTGTTCTTGGCCTCAAATCCACTTCCCTGCCCGCTCCTCATAACCCTTGACTCCCTTATCGTTCAAAAATCTGTCAATCTCCACCTTAAATATATTCAGTGACTCCGCCTCCATAGCTCTCTGGGGAAGAGAATTTCACAGATTCACGACCCTCAGAGAAGAAATTCCTCCTCATCTCCGTCTTAAATGGGCGCCCCCTTATTCTGAAACTATGCCCCCTAGTTCTAGATTCCCCCACGAGGGGAACCATCCTCTCTGCATCTACCCAAAGAAAAACTTGCATTTACGACTTCAGGACATCCCAAAGCACTTTACAGCCAATGAGGTACTTTTTGAAGTGCAGTCACTGTTGTAATGTGGGAAACACAGCAGCCAATTTTCCAGCAACCAGATAATCTGTTTTTTAGTGATGTTGATTGAGGGATAAATGTTGGCCCAGGACACCGGGGAGAACTCCCCTGCTCTTCTTCGAAACAACGGCCGTGGGATCTTCTGCATTCACCTTAGAAAGCAGACAGGGCCACAGTTTAATGTCTCATCCTAAAGACGGTCAATAAAATATGTTTTGCAAATACTGGGGAGGATACACATAATGGTCTGGCCGATAAATTCTCACTTCAAACGCATCATGCCACGCAAGTATGTTTGGATTGCAATGCAATTAATACTATTGAACACAGATTGCTTGCTTTGTCCAGAAACCAATTGATTTAACACAAGAACATAAGACGTAGGAGCAGGAGTCGGCCATTCGGCCCCTCGAGCCTGCTCCGCCATTCAATAAGATCATGGCTGATCTTCTACCTCATCTCCACTTTCCTGCACTATCCCCATATCCCTTGATTCCGTTAATATCCAAAAATCTATCGCTCTCTGTCTTGAATATACTCAACGACTGAGCCTCCACAGCCCTCTGGGGTAGAGAATTCCAAAGATTCACCACCCTCTGAGTGAAGAAATTTCTCCTCATCTCAGTCCTAAATGGCCGACCCCTTATTCTGAGACTGTGACCCCTGGTTCTAGACTCCCCAGCCAAGGGAAACATCCTCCCTGCATCTACCCTGTCAAGCCCTATATAAATTTTATACATTTCAATGAGATCACCTCTCATTCTTCTAAACTCTAGAGAATATAGGCCTAGTCTACTCAATCTCTCCCCATAGGACAATCCCCCCATCCCAGGAATCAGTCTGGTGAACCTTCGTTGCGCTCCCTCTATGGCAAGTATATCCTTCCTTAGGTAAGGAGACCAAAACTGTACACAATACTCCAGGTGTGGTCTCACCAGGGCCCTATATAATTGCAGTAAGACGTCTTTACTCTTATACTCAAATCCACTTGTAATAAAGACCAACATACCATTTGCTTTCCTAATTGCTTGCTGTACCTGCATATTAACTTTCAGTGATTCGTGTACAAGGACACCCAGGTCCCTCTGAACACCAACATTTCCCAATCTCTCACCATTTAAAAAATACTCTGCTTTTCTATTTTTCCTACCAAAGTGGATAACTTCACATTTCTCCACATTATATTCCATTTGCCATGTTCTTGCCCACTCACTTAGCCTGTCTATATCCCCTTGAAGCCTCCTTGCATCCTCCTCAAAACTTACATTCCCACCCAGCTTTGTATCATCAGCAAATTTGGATATATTACATTTGGTCCCCTCATCCAAACCTTTGATGTAGATTGTGAATAGCTGAGGCCCAAGCACTGATCCTTGCGGTACCCCACTAGTTACAGCCTGCCAGCCTGAAAATGACCCGCTTATTCCTACTCTCTGTTTTCTGTCCATTAACCAATCCTCAATCCATGCTAGTATATTACCCCCAATCCCATGAGCTCTAATTTTGTTTAATAACCTCATGTGTGGCACCTTATCGAATGTCTTCTGAAAATCCAAATACACCACATCCACTGGTATCTATTCTGCTAGTTACAACCTCAAAAAACTCGAACAGATTTGTCAAACACGATTTCCCTTTCATAAGTCCAGGTTGACTCTGCCCAATCCTATTATTTTTTTCTAAGTGCCCTGTTACCACATCCTTAATAATTGATTCTAGTATTTTCCCTACTACTGATGTCAGGCTAACTGGTCTGTAGTTCCCCGTTTTCTCTCTCCCTCCTTTCTTAAATAGTGGGGTTACATTTGCTATCTTCCAATCTGCAGGAACAGTTCTAGAATCTATGGAATTTTGGAAGATGACAACCAATACATCCACCATTTCTATAGCCACCTCTTTCAAAACCCTAGGATGTAGGCCATCAGGTCCAGGGGATTTATTGGCTTTCAGTCCCATTAATTTCTCCAATACTATTTTTTTTACTAATACTAATTTCTTTCAGTTCCTCATTCTTGCTTGACCCTTGGTTCTCCACTATTTCCGTGAGGTTTTTTGCATCTTCTTCCATGAAGACAGACACAAAGGCCGCGATTTTGTCATTGGTTGTGGGTTGGGCGCGGGTCAGGTGGTTTCCGGGTTCCAGTCCCGCCCCCAACTGCATCCAGCCCATGGACGTGATTTTACGTTGATTGACCTTGTTAAGCTCGGCCCTGCGGGCTTGCCAGCCAATTAAGAGGAAGCCGGTCAGATGACGTCATTTGATGATGCATCATCTGCCGGTTTTTCTTAAAGGGACCACGCACAATTTTTCTTTGACAGCTCATTTCTCAGTGTTTGACAGCATTGAGGTGCTGCAAACACTGACAATCACTGTACAAAGGCGAGCTCTTGCACCCAGGCTCTCCAGTGACTCCCTCCATCGGCTAGATGGCAGCTGCAGGTGAGGTGACAGACGCGATCTGTCACTGGTGAGAGAGGTTCTCCCAATGAGGTGGGACTAGACATCGATTTCAAAACTTGTTACCTACAGAAAAGTGTAAATGCATTAAAAATGATTTTCCCAACATTTTCTTACCTCTGAAACTCACCAGTGCACCATTGGATCCGTCACACCACTTCTGCAGCTGTCATCAATGCAGAAACATTACAGCAGACTCACAACACGCCACACTTACCTGGCGTGGTGTCCAGATGTCAGGAAACCCGAGGCAGAAGCGGCAAAATTGAAAAAGACCCTGTTAACAACTATCAAGTAACTGTTAACAGCCAGGTAAGTGCCTTTAATCCTCTTCCCGTCGCTAGGTGTCGGGCCCATGCGCAAATTGGGGACCCGACACTTGGGAAAATTGTTTGGAGGCGGGTTGACGGCGGGATCAGAACCCAGCGTCAAACCGATTTTAACCCTTGACCCGCCTCCAAACCCACCCTCTCAGTGCCGATAAAATCGCAGCCAAAGTATTTGTTTAATTTCTCTGCCATTTCCTTATTCCCCATTATAATTTCTCCTGTCTCAGCCTGTAAGGGACCCACATTTACTGTCGCTAATCTTTTCCTTTATACATACCTATGGTAAAGAGTCGGTAATGTACACAAACGAGCTGGGGTCTCTCAAGAAATTATCGCGTTAATTTAATAAACTTGGTTTAACTGTTAAAAGCTTGTTGGGTTAGATTTCCCAACTGGTTAGGGAAAGTCAGAAAATCCCAGCTTTCAACGTCAGTACAACCGGAATATCTTCAGCTACTCACTGACTCTTCTGAGTTCATTAACTAAAGACTAAAAACCAAAAGACTCCATCGTGGTTAGGGAAAACTTCACAACAGCAACAACAGCCTGTATTTATATAGCGCCTTTACATGAGTAAAACGTCCCAAGGCGCTTCACAGGAGCGATTATCAAACAAAATTTGACACCGAGCCACATAAGGAGATATTAGGGCAGGTGACCAAAAGCTCGGTCAAAGAGGTCGGTTTTAAGGAGCGTCTTAAAGGAGGAAAGAGAGGCGGAGAGGTTTAGGGAGGGAGTTCCAGAGCTTAGGGTCCAGGCAGCTGAAGGCACGGCCGCCAATGGTGGAGCCATTAAAATCGGGGATGCGCGAGAGGCCAGAATTGGAGGAGCGCAGAGATCTCGGAGGGTTGTGGGGCCAGAGGAGGTTACAGAGATAGGGAGGGGCGAGGCCATGGAGGGATTTGAAAACAAGGATGGGAATTTATGTTGTGTTACAGAGTGTAGGTTTAGTGTTACTAAGAGAATGAGTGAAGTGCTGACTAGTCTAATCCACTCCCCTGTTCACTCCCCGAACCATTTAATATTTCTCTTTTTTCAAGAAGCTAATTCCCTTTTTAAAATAATTTATTGCCTTTGCTTCAACAATGGTTTGCTGCCGTGAATTCCACATCCTAACCAGGACCCCTGGCAAAGAATTCTTTTCCAGCCTCTCCTTTAATGCTTTGTGTGATTATTATGTATTTGTACCCTCTGGTTATTGTCTCACTGACCAGCGGAAACAGTCAATCACTATTCCTTCGTAATCTAGCAGATCCGCCCTTAACCTTCTCCGCTCTGGTGAAAACTAACTTCTCAAGTCTCTATTCATAACAGTAACCCCTCCATCCCGAGTGTCAGTCTGGTGAATCTACGCTGCTCCTGTTCCACTGCTTTATATCCTTCCTATAATACTCTACTCCAACTGTAGCCTAATGAATGCATTATACAAGTTCACGATTACCTTCTTGCTTGTGTATTTTATCCCTCTAGAACCATAGAATAGAATCATAGAATAGTACAGCACAGAAGGAGGCCATTCGGCCCATCGAGTCTCCGCCGACTCTTTCGGAGAGCGATCCAGTTAGTCCCACTCCCCCGCTCTTTCCCCATATCCCTGCAATTTTTTCTCTTTCAGGTATTTATCCAATTCCCTTTTGAAGGCTACTATTGAATCTGTATCCACCGCCCTTTCAGGCAGCGCATTCCAAATCCTAACCACTCGTTGCGTAAAAAAAGTTTTTCCTCATGTCGCAATGGTTCTTTTGCCAATCACCTTAAATCTGTGCCCTCTGGTTATCGACCCTTCAGCCATTGGAAACAGTTTCTCTTTATTTACTCTATCTAAACCCTTCATGATTTTAAACACCTCGATCAAATCTCCTCTTAACCTTCTCTGCGCTAAGGAGAACAACCCCAGCTTCTCCAGTCTCTCCACGTAACTGTAATCCCTCATCCCTGGAACCATTCTAGTAAATCTCTTCTGCACCCTCTCTAAGGCCTTCACGTCCTTCCTAAAGTGCGGTGCCCGGAATTGGGCACAATACTCCAGCTGGGGCCGAACTAGTGTTTTATAAAGGTTTAACATAACTTCCTGGCTTTTGTACTCTTTGCCTCTATTTATAAAGCTCAGGATCCCATTTGCTTTATTAACTGCTTTGTTAACCTGTCCTGCCACCTTCAAAGATTTGTGTACAAACACCCCCAGGTCTCTCTCTCTTGCACCCCCTTTAATATTGTACCGTTTAGCATGCACTGTCTCTCCTCATTCTTCCTACCAAAATGTATCAGTTCACACTTCTCCGCATTGAATTTCATCTGCCATGTGTCCGCCCTTTCCACCAGCCTGTCGATGTCCTCTTGAAGTTTATCACTATCCTCCTCACTGTTCACTGCACTTCCGAGCTTGCGTGTCATCTGCAAATTTTGAAATTGTGCCCTGTGGATTTTGTTTTGTCTTTTTAATGGGCTTATTTACTTGCGCTACCACCTTTAATAAAGCTCCCCCTGCATCTCTGAGATTGAGGGAACTCACTGTGTGTGTGATAACAGACACAATCTTGCATCTTACCGCTCTGTGACCCGGCATAGCGAAGCAGCAACAGCTCAGAAAGCCACTTTACTTCGAGCAGCAAAACCTCAATGTGGTTGCCTGTTGCTATTTCATCGAATCTGGGGGAAAAGGGCAATTCTGCTTCTACGATCTGAAAGGCTAACACGCCGGGGGTCTGTGCAGGTGCATTGAATGACAATGCGGTAGCTGTAAAAATAGGATTTTTATTGGCCGGTCCGCATCAGTCTTATAAGTGGCTGTGGCTCAGTGGGTAGCACACTTGCCTCTGAGTCAGAAGGTTGTGGGTTCAAGTCCCACTCCAGAGACTTGAGCACAAAAATCTAGGCTGACACTCCAGTGCAGTGCTAAGGGAGTGCTGCACTGTCGGAGGTGCTGTCTTTCAGATGAGACGTTAAACCGAGGCCCCCGTCTACCCTCTCAGGTGGACATAAAGATCCCATGGCACTATTAGAAGAAGAGCGGGAGAGTTATCCCCAGTGTCCTGGGCCAATATTTATCCCTGAACCAACATAACAAAAACAGATTATCTGGTCATTATCACATTGCTGTTTGTGGGAGCTTGCTGTGCGCAAATTGGCTGCTGAATTTCTCACATTACAACAGTGACTACACTTCAAAAGTACCTCATTGGCTGTAAAGCACTTTGAGACGTCCGGTGGTCGTGAAAGGCGCTGGAGAAATGCAAGTCTGTCTTTTAGTTGCACTGTCACCGCAGTTCACTCAGAATTTCCTGGCACCTTTTCTTCCAGAGCCTTCGTACCTGAACCTTTCACAACTCCTGCCGCACTCTGCAGTTAACACGATGATTCCATAGATTTATGCGGAATGTGATTTATTTCATTCCTGCATTGCCTGAAGGGGTGAAGTGATGTTTGATGACAGTATATTACTGGTACTTTGCAGTTCAAAGTAGGTAACAGATTGTAATCTCGCTCTATCCCTTGTGTTGCAGTAACATTAAGGTTGTGATCACGGTTACTGATGGTAATGCCCAGAAGGCATGTACAGCCTGCTAAATTACTGCCGTGCCTATTTTGTGCCAATCATTCTGGGATAAATATATATACAAAAAGCAAGTTTTAAAAATGAGATAATTTGTAATCTTATTTACAGGGTCACTGGTTTATGATAACTCAATAAGTCAAATTCGATTTGTGTTACATGAGATTCAACTCTTCTTACCAATATCTTGGAAATCATATTCTCTCTGTCTATTTTTCATTAAAATGGAAAAGCAGTGGCTTTGCCTAAAATAGGGGGCTGCTATTCCTTACAATCAGGGATACTGGGTTATGATAATTAGCTCAGTCAAATTCATTTTTATTACATGAGATTCCAGGATTTCTACTGAAAACTGCAAGCCAATGGCCTTGATCGTGCAGAATCTTGTTGTGATACAATTGATCCGTAAAGAACATAAGAATCAGGAGCAGGAGTCGGCCAGTCGGCCCCTCGAGCCTGCTCCGCCATTCAATAAGATCATGGCTGATCTTCGACCTCAACTCCACTTCCCCGCCCGATCCCCATATCCCTTGATTCCCCCAGAGTCCAAAAATCTATCGATCTCAGCCTTGAATATACTCAACGACTGAGCACCTTCGACAGCACCTCCCAAACCCGCGACCTCTACCGCCTCGAAGGACAAGGGCAGCAGGCCCATGGGAACACCACCACCTCTGAGTTCCCCTGCAGGGAGTCCCGCAGCACTAAACACTGCAGAAATATATCAGAGGAAAGAAGGATGTGACTTCCTATATAGGAGAAAAATATTGCCGTAATGGATTTGCACACATTTGGGACAACACTACTTGACAGGAATAGTTGAAATCTTAGAATCACAGAAATTTACGGCACAGAAGGAGGCCATTTGGTCCACCGTGTCTGTGCCGGCCGAAAAAGAGCTCTCCAGCCTAATCCCACTTTCCAGCTCTTGGTCCGTAGCCCAAGTACTTTATAAATGTAATGAGGGTTTCTGCCTCTTCCACCCTTTCAGGCAGTGAGTTCCAGACCCCCACCACCCTCTGGGTGAAAAAAGTTCTCCTCAACTCCCCTCTAATCCTTCTACCAATTACTTTAAATCTATGCCCCCTGGTTATTGACCTCTCTGCTGGGGGAAATAGGTGGTTCCTAACTGTGTCAGGGGAGCAGATAGTTACTTGGCCAGAGTTTGGGGAGCCAATCACTTGTAGTATGTGTTAAGTGCGAATAGCCTATTAGAGATAAAGGCCTTGAAATTCTGTTGCGTAGCACCTGTTCTTTTGGCCCTAAACGGCCTCTAATATGGTGGGCAGGAAGCGCGCTCATTACGAGCCGGAAGTGCGCCATCCGCCATATTGGTAAAGGCCAGAAAATCGGCGCGCGGTGCCCAGGCTGAAACGGGCGTTAGCCCCTTGGCGATGCCTTTCCCGGTTGCTCCCCCTGTAATCCCTTACCCGAGATCCACGGCTGGCGTCACAGTGGCCCGATCCTCCACCCTGCTTTGCCCGCGTGCTGCCTGTTATTGTCCGCAGCTCCCCGGCTCGGTGGTAACGAGGCCCACTATCGGATGAGCCTTGTGCATCCCCACTCAGGCGATTGATCCATCCAAAAATAGGCGCACCAAATTTCTGGGCCAATGATTTTAAAGGAGATTTTTAAACTTTCTTTATGGCCGATTCAATTTTCTGAGCTTTGGTTGAACACACGGTGCCGGATGGAAATTATAACCCATTGCCTGACCAGAGAAAAGTTGTGTTGCATGTCCCTAAAAACTTGGAGTACTGTAATGGCCTGTTAAGGTTCAAAACATCTTTGCCCAGCTGCATTCAGCAGCTCCCTGGGAGCAAAGAAACTCTGGGACCAGAAATCCTCAGGCCCCACACCCCGGCGTAATGACCAGTCACCTCCCCTCTGATCCCCAGAGAAAAGAAAGACCTGCATTTCTATAGCGCCTTTCACAACCTCAGGACGTCCCAAAGCGCTTTACAGCTAATGAAGTACTTTAGAAGTGCAGTCACTGTTGTAATGTGGGAAACGCAGCAGCCAATTTGCACACAGCAAGCTCCCACAAACAGCAATGTGATAATGACCAGAGCATCTGTTTTTTTAGTGATGCTTATTGAGGGATAAATATTGGCCAGGACACCGGGGATAACTCCCCTGCTCTTCTTCAAAATAGTGCCATGGGATCTTTTACATCGACCTGAGAGGGCAGACGGGGCCTCGGTTTAACGTCTCATCCGAAAGACGGCACCTCCGACAGTGCAGCACTCCCTCAGCACTGCACTAGAGTGTCAGCCTAGATATTTGTGCTCAAGTCTCTGGAGGGGGTCTTGAACCCACAACCTTCTGACTCAGAGGCGAGAGTGCTGCCCACTGATGCTGTCAGTGAAACTGCATTTTAATACAACTTTTTGAGCTAAATTTGATTTACTTTGTTTGTACATACACTGATGCATTTAAGGGGTGGCTAGATAGACACATGAAGGAGAAAGGAATAGAAGGATATGGTGATGGGGTGAGATGAAGAGGGGTGGGAGGAGGCTCGTGTGGAGCAGAAACACCGGCATGGACCAGTTGGGCCGAATGGCCTGCTTCTGACGTTGGGTACCTGACCCCCCCCCGGCCACTTTGGCCTTTTTTATGTGTGGCCTGAAAAAAATATTTTTTTAAATAATAATAATTCAGGTTGCAGGCCTGAACCCTGAGGTGAGCACCACTTGCAAAAGCCATGACGATGATGGGCCTCGATTCTCTAAGCGTACTGACACCAGACGGATACTCGGGTTGGGGACAAGGAAACCCCCTCCCATCCCTCCAGCCTGGGACACCCTCCGTCACGGTCCCGCCCGCCCGCCCCCCACCGACATGAGTGATCTTCTCCAGGGTGGACGGAGAAGGCTAGAATCCTGCATATCCAGGTTCCGGGCTCACCTCCAGGCCTTCCACAGACTGGAAGGGCCGTGATTTTCAGCCCCTCTATCTTCTTCAAACAGATCCCTTGTCCAGTCCAGATCTAACTCGATGCCCCAGAGCCAACTTTTCACAGCTGCGGGGGAAAAATTGGGTATCGCCCATTTTTGGAGCGCTAATAACAGCCAGGCGCAAAGTTTAGCGCCGGGCGCTAATTATCGCCGCCGACCGCAAAATTGGCCTCTATCTCCCCTGGAGCTGATTTGAGTGCTAAATCAAGCGCTACACACCTCTCTTAAGGCGCTAACGTTGGGAGCGAGGCGCTACCTCAGAGCGCTACCGAAGCTCAGGCGATGTCCGTTACCATGGAAGCCAGACAGACTGGCGCCGTCCAGTTCTTAAAGGGGAGGGGCCATCTTGCTGGCCAGCCACTCCCTGCTTATTGCAGCCTTGAATCTCGGCCTGGAGAGACCTCGAAAGCAATTGTGTTGGAAGCACTAATGGATAGGCCCAGGGAAAGAGCTCGGCGCTTAGGAACCTCAAAAGTGGTGCTGAGGGCCAAAACTCCTTAGGACAGCGTTAAATCTCTCCAGACATCTCTCTCCCTCTCAACCTGCGTGTACCAAAAATTTTGCCGACAAGAAAAGGCAGGAAGCGCCCGCCTTTAAATAGCGCTCCCCCAGCCCCTTCCCGACTGCAAAATGTTCCCCTCGACCTCTCGTTCCTAGCGGCAGGCGCTGAGGCAGGGGGCGCGACTCAATATCCGGTCCGGGGCGCTACCGGGGCATTGCACGCTCGACTGACATCACGATCTGCGGGCGCAGGAGATCGTGGCGGTAGTACTTAGCGCTGCCGCAAAACGAATGGTCAATTTCGTGAGCGGCGCTAAAATCGCCGCACTCCCCCCGGAGGCGCTAACGGGAGTCGCTAACCAACCGAATTTTTCCCCCTGCGTCTCTAAACTCTCATACTCAAACCGCTCCATCATTACAATAGACTTACTCCTGCCCACATTATGCTGCCCGCTTGGCTGAAATGGAGCGGAGGGAAAGAGCAAGGAAGAAGCAAAATGGCATCAGAGATTTATCTCGAAGCAATCATGCCGTGCAAGACAAGATGCAAGATGAAGCCTAAGTATGAAATTAAAATCATTGTGGGATTTCTGAGTGACTCAGAACACACATGAACTTTTAACACTGTGTGATTGGAACGTCTGCAATCAAAGTCTCTTCAAAAATAACCCGACCACTTCTACCTCCAGCTGCGCTTTCACAGCAGTTTATTTATGTGGATTTTTTTGTATTGTGTTGAATAAGTCTCTGCCAGTTACTCTACTTACCCAAAACCAAATTTAGTAAGATAATGACAAGGCTGTCTCGAAGGAACCTAGTGCATTAATCATTAGACTACTCCTGTAGCATTTTAGCAGCAATTTTTAATTAATTTTTTTATAAAGACAAAGTAATTATTCAAGTTGTTTTCTAAAGACCCAGTGAAATTAGGTATTCATAATAATCAACAACAACTTGTATTTATATTGCGCCTTTAACGTAGTAAAATGTCCCAAGACGCTTCACAGGAGCGATTATCAAACAAAATTTGACACCGAGCCACATAAGGGGATATTAGGACAGGTGACCAAAAGCTTGGTCAAAGAGGTAGGTTTTAAGGAGCGTCTTAAAGGAGGAGAGAGAGGTGGCGAGGATTAGGAGGGAGTTCCAGAGCTCAGGGCCCAGGCAGCTGAAGGCACGGCCACCAGCAATTAACGGGAGATTGTAGGGTTAATATTCCTTTTATTTTTTATCATGGGATGCAATTAGTTGTGGAATACTGTGGTATATTTTTTGTGCCGTTTAAAAACTATAACAGGGAGAAACTGGTCACTATCAAGTAGCAACGTGATGAATGAGTTTGTGAAGATTTCCTCTTTTCAGCATTTCTAGTAAAATTGCAAACAAGTTTTAAAAGGGTTTGTGATTTTGCTAAAAGGAATCTTCCCAACCACAGTTACAATATCATTACACATAGCGCAATTCTTACAACAAGCTTCAGATTATTTAATGGATTGAAATACATAAATAAAATATTCTTTATTAGATTTAACATCGTAGGGTTAACTTTTATTTTTAGTGGTGTTAGTGCACCTAAAATGCAAAGTACACTCGTATGTGTTTTCACTTGTGTCTCAGGACCACTCTGATATTCTCGCCCTGCAGAGCCCAGCCAGAGGCCTGCGAGCTAACTTTTTTTTTTATTTGTTCCTGGGATGTGGGCATCGCTGGCAAGGCCAGCATTTATTGCCCATCCCTAGTTGCCCTCGAGAAGGTGGTGGTGAGCCGCCTCCTTGAACCGCTGCAGTCCGTGTGGTGGAGGTGCTCCCACAGTGCTGTTAGGGAGGGAGTTCCAGGATTTTGACCCAGCGACGATGAAGGAACGGCCGATATATTTCCAAGTCAGGATGGTGTATGACTTCAGCCCACTTCAGCATCTCACTCGGCCCCTTGCGCCATGCAGCCAAAAGCGCAGCTCCTGGTCCCCAACAAAGGGGTTCGATTTGCTTAGCTCCCCTCCCCCCCGTGGACTGTGTAGCCTCGGGTTGAACCAAGGTGCAAATCCTAGTTTCCGTGGCAAAAACTGGCGGAAGGAATAGCAGGACACTGCCTGCAGCCAATGGGAATCCTGCCCTACCAATGCATTCACCGCCAAACTGAACTCAAAAGTAATTCGAACTGCCACCTCGTTGGTATAAGCCCAGAACACCCCCACGCTCTCTGTGGCGGGCTCGCAGGTCAGTTAATAAGGCAGTGGTTTCTGAACTACTTATTTTGATTTCGCCTTGGTGGTCTTCCTGGTAATTCAGTAGCGGGGCTGCAATAGCTCTGCTTTTCTCTTTCACCGAGCAGGGGAGTTCTCCCCGGTGTCCTGGGGCCAATATTTATCCCTCAATCAACATCACAAAAACAGATTATCTGGGCATTATCACATTGCCGTTTGTGGGAGCTTGCTGTGCGCAAATTGGCTGCCGCGTTTCCCACATTACAACAGTGACCACACTTCAAAAAAGTATTTCATTGGCTGTAAAGCGCTTTGGGAGGTCCTGAGGTTGAGAAAGGCACTATAGAAATGCAAGTCTTTCATTTTTTTTTCTCCTCTCCTCCATCCGACAACTAAGGGGCTTCTCACCGCTATCCCGGAGACTACCACCACCCTGCTCCCGGTGGCCCAGGCAGTCAGCAGAGACAGCGGCGGTAAGAAGCAACCATCTCCCCACTGGCGTTGACAGGCGGCGGGCAGGGTGAAGGTGACAGGCTGCCTTACCACAGAACATATCCCTCACGGGGATTCAGTAGGTTGCATAGAGCAAGGTGTACATGATCGGTGGAAGAGGTGGGTTTGATGGGCTAAATCGTCTTTCATTCTTTTGAGACCCCATTACTGACATATGCCTTTGGTCAGTGAATGAACTCCTTTCATCGTCGAAATCATTTCAGAAAATCATAACCCACCGTGTGTGAATTAGTTTGTGTGCACTCTGAACGTGTAACACTGTCCTGGTAAACTTGACTGAATCTCCATTTGACTGGATTTAAAAGTGACCAAATGTACCGACAAGCTTTGAGGGCAAGAGACTGCTTGGCTAAAAATATTTGTAAAAGTAAGTGATGTGTTGGTACCTGTTCCTTCAAAAGATAAGATCTTGAAAATTCTGTGAGAACCACAAGTCAACAACCCTGCAGGTGTGAAAAACAACAACTCTCTCCAATCCTTAGATGTCTGGCCTTGGTGAACTAAGCATCAAAACAGATAAAAGTGAGAAGTCGCACAACACCAGGTTATAGTCCAACAGCTTTATTTGAAATCACAAGCTTTCGGAGCGCTGCTCCTTCGTCAGGTGAAGTCAAAACAGATAGGAAGAGAGCGAGAGAGAGAGAGAGAGAGGACAATGTGAATGCTGGGGGCAAGTTGCCAAGTTTTGGGGTCTAAGTGTTTTTGGACACTGACATTCGGGGCTACAGTCGATGGTGACCTGGTCAGTTGCCAGTTAAAGTTAGTCTACGTCTATCATAGTTGAATTGATCTCTCATCTGGTGAATAGTAACGTATGTGGTTTTACTTATAATCACCTGAGCTTAAAGCCAATGATTTTAGATGCTTGCTTGTGATAAGTACATGAATTGAGCACAGTTTATATTGTGGTAATTACTGGTAACCTCTTGTTGATTTTGAAGTAAAAGAAGTTTCACAGATTCATTGGGTTTTGTGTTGTCTGTTCCACGGGTCCGAACTCTATAAACTGTCAGACAATCAGAACGTCTTACAAACGGCACCGTGGCTCACCCATCAAGGTATCAGAGCTCGGGGAACCGTCGTAAATGCGAGGTGAGTGAGTAGAAGCGACTCAGCTTCTTCAAAAAGAAGTTTATTTTCAATCACGTCCTGTAATGGTAGATCGGGTTAACTGTCGTGTTGGTGAGATGATAAAAGTGCAGAGCAAAAAATAAATAAAGGTAACAGGAATCAGCGAGAATATATTAAATGCAACAAAGTGTAGGAAATAGGATCTGACCTAAAATATTTGGAATGTGTGTTTTACAAGTTATTGAGAGTCGAGTAGAGCTTTAAACATTATTTGCTGGTTTTCTGCATCGCTGCTTGTAGCCTACATGTTTGTTCCATTTATCAATGATGTAAGCCGCCCAGATTGTAGGGCATTAAGAATATAACGTACAGAGGTTTTGCCCCCCAATGATGCATGTATGTACACTGCGCCTTTTAAAAGGTTTGTACTCTTAAAGCAGAAACAACATATTTAATCTTTTTGTAATGCTTTTAAACAAATTAAAATCACACAAATAAGTTGCATTGAATCTTAAAGCTGCAAAGCGCTGGAAGACATAGAACACGCTTATAGTTTCATGTACTTGTATGTCCTGAGAGATGTTCTGATTTTATATACACTTTGGAATATTTAGATTTTTTTTCCTAATTCTTAATCCAAAAGAATGGACTGCACAGATTTGAATGCACAAGCTTTTAATTCCAACAATAACCTTTTAAACATTTGCTAAGCAGATTTGATTGATTTGTTTTTAATTGTTTAAGGTAAAACCCGACATGTTAAGCGGCGCTGCATTAACCAATCTAACATATTTCAAAAGCAATATCTCTGGAACTGGTTTCTAGTCAGCAGTTGCTGTTTGACTAACTCTTTGATGTATAAGATGCCTTCAGTTGACTTTTAGATGCCTTCAAACCTTTCGGTGATTCGATGTTGTGTTAAATATCTGACCTATATATAACTCCCCCAGAACCTTGTGGAGGGGACAAGTTTGTGATTAGAATGAGGAAAGGTTAGCAGTTAATGCTGTAGCTCTGTAGAAAACAATCATATGTATATTTTTTAAGTTGCACCGTTTACCTTTACACCCGCACTTTACATTTTGATGTGGATCAAGGAGTGATCTTAGCTGAAGTGAAGGTTTCTTTCTCTTTGCCGAGCGAGGAGTTGCGCCTCTGAGATCTGGTCGATTCGTGCTGGGATGTTGAGGAGCGAACCTTCAGCCTTCTGACCGCCGGGCAGGGCAAGAGCTGGAAAAAACTCTCCCTGAAATAGTGATCGAAAAACAGGTAGATGATGGGGTTGACACAGCTGTTGACGAAAGCCAGGCAGGTGAAGACCAAGGTGCCTTTCCGCACCGCTTCCTGGGTGTCACACGAAGCCTGGACGGTCGAGGACTGGACCAGCACGTCCATGGTCTTCAAGACGTTGTATGGGAGCCAGGCCAAGACGAACATGGCGATGATCCAGAACCCGATTTTGATCGACTTCCTTTTCTTCCTTTCCTCCTTTTTCATTCTGTCGAAGTGTCTGTAGAGCTTGATGGCCACCGAGCAGTAGCACACCGTGATGATGCCCAGGGGCAAGACGAAGGCTATGAACCTGGTGGCCAGGGTGAAAGCGTTCCTGGAGGGCGTGTTGATCTCGGAACAGATCCATTTCTCTTCGTAGTTCACCATGTTCCTGAATAAGAGAGTGGGCAGCCCTAAAGCGAGCGAGAGTGTCCAGATCACCAGGCTGGTAAGGATGGCATACCTCCTGGTTCTCAGGTAACTATAGTCCACCGACAACACGATGGCCACGTACCTGTCGATGCTCATGCAAGTCAAGAAGAATATGCTGGAGTACATGTTGACAGCCACAATGTAGCTACTGATCTTACACAGGCTTCCTCCAAAGAGCCAGTGGTGGTCCAGGGCAGTTGAAACTGCCCAGAGAGGCAGCGTGAGGAGGAAAACCAGGTCCGCGATTGCCAAGTGGGTGATAAAGACATCAACTAAACGCTTGGACTTTCTCTTCGATCTCATGATAATGATCACAACAGCGTTTCCAAAGGTGCCAACGATGAAAACAAGACAATAGATTGAAACAATGAAATTCTTCACAGAGGTCATGTCCTCGAAGTCACAAAAGCGATCTGAGTAGGTCTGATAGTCATACCAGATAGTTGTCTCCAGCGGGGTTGCCATTGTTTTCGTGCCCAACCAAATCAACCAGCCTAAACCAGCCTGTTTGTGCAACTGTGCTGGCTATCGTGAACTTGTCTTACTATGTAAAGTTAAAAATAAAAATTACAAGCTTAGGCTTTTAGCTCATTCCGGATGTTGATTGGCCACCCCCCCCCCCCCCCCCCCCCCCCCCCGAGGTGACACATGGTATTGTGGTTGTTAGCATAGAAGCGTTAGGCTTTTTTAATCAGGTGCAAGAATTTGTCCAAGGTGACAGAGGAAGAGAAAGAAATGGTCTTTCCTTACTGTCAATGCGTTTGCGAATTTCACAAGCAATTGCCTGATTTACCAACTGCAAATGGATGGGGGGGGGGGGTCTTGCTGCCAAAAATGGGGTATTTGTGATACAGATTATTGAAAATCACACTTCATTGCAATTGCAGAATGTTAAAACTCACAGAAACGAGGGGGTTGCCAGTAACTTCTTGCCAGTGCATCTAGCTCAACAGAAAAAACAGTATAGAAAAGTCTCTGTGTTCCTGTGAAACTCATTCCACCTTTATACTCTCGTACAAAGGATGGCGCGCCACTGACCAAGTCCCGCCCAGAGTCGACAGACAGCTGCTCAAACCAAAATTTGGAGGGCGAGAGAGAGAGAGAGGAATGACACTTCCTAGCTTCATTGCTGCTTTATCAAGAGAAAAAAAAGCAAATTTGCAGTTACCGGTTGTTTAAACTTTACAGATTCAACATTTTAATATGTCAATGTATATAAAACATATCAGCTGCAATAAAACATTAATACCTAATATCACAAAACAGTGTCAGACCAAGAAAACCACAAAATGTTTGTTCATTCACAGCATGTTGGTGAGAAAATTGCTAATCTTGCAGCTGGTAAAGACGGCGGAGAGAAAGGAAAATAAAAGTCAGCAGAATCAATGAATATCTTTTGAAATAAAAACAGAAAATGCTGGAATACTCAGTTGGTCATGCTGCATCTGTGGAAAGAGAGAGCCATCACCAAATCGAGGAGGTGATATAACTCCGACTTAAAATCACAAACCTAGACTGGAGCTGCAAGTGTGAGACTAGAATTGGTTGTGCTGCTGTGCAAGCTAAAGAGACTGCTAATTGAGCTCATGTCCCAATTATTATAGAATACTGATGTAGAAAGTATATACAGACCCTTAATTTTTAATATTTCTTGAAATGCTTTGCCAGGCAAAAAGCTTTTTCAAAGTGAAGTAAAGTTGGTGAATGTAACCAACAGTCTTTCACTGATAAGGCAGGAAACATGGTTGTGACTGCAGAGGGTAGTGATAGATAACAGAGATAAACAAACCCCCTTAGATTGTAGTGAGAAGTCGCACAACACCAGGTTATAGTCCAACAGTTTTATTTGAAATCACAAGCTTTCGGAGCGCTGCTCCTTCGTCAGGTGCGAAGGAGCAGCAGCTCCGAAAGCTTGTGATTTCAAATAAAACTGTTGGACTATAACCTGGTGTTGTGCGACTTCTCACTTTTGTCCACCCCAGTCCAACACCGGCATCTTCGCATCATGGCCTTAGATTGTAGACATGGGGCTGGATTTTGTCTTGGGGTTGGGTTGGGGTCGTGTCATCCGCATTTCGTGTTTCCCCCCCGACTCCAGATTAATGTGGATGAATGATGCAATTTTCACTTAATTGGGCAATTGAGTTCCAGCATGTGGGAACCCATGAACTAATTAGTGGTTTAAGTCTGAAAGTCGCCTCTGATGATGTCTTGTTGACTGCCTGGTCTCACAGACTGTCTGGCTGTTGGTGAGAGAGGACCTGCCTGGCTTTTGATGTGAGTGGACTTGGATGCAAAATGTGGAAGAGAGAGAGAGAGAGAGAGAATTTTTTTGCATCCAAGTCCTCTCACACCAAATGCCATGCAGTCTCTGAAGACATTCAATGCAGCAGCATCAGAGGCGACTTTCAGACCTAATACTACTACCTTCATCACATCTCCATTGTAATAGTGGACCTGCAGCCGATAGTCAGCTATCCACTTGTGCTCCCGCCAGGTTTCACTGGAGTGTTTCACACCAGGCGTGCTTCACGTCAGAAAAGGGTTAAACAAGCTAAAATGTTTCAAAATGGCATTACAGAGCCAATTTTGGGCTTGTTAAGGGCTTTAATGGCCTCTCCCGCCTCTTGGAGGCGGGACGGAGTCGGGAACCCCGCGACTGATTTTGTCAAAATTGCGTGGAGGCGGGATGGAGTCGGGATGGGGTCGGGACCCCCGACCCCGCAAATTTAACCCCCCACACGCCTCCAAACCCGACTCCATGGGTCATTCAAAATCCAGCCCATGGTGTCTCTGGTGGCCTTTCTGAGGTGAGAAGTCACACTTATGAAGTTTTGAAATGCAGAATACGAGGTAACTCATGAACAATGGTTGGGGTTTTCAATCTGTCTTAGGAACAATAAAAGGTTAAAGGCAGAACCGTGTGTCTGGTGCAATTTCTCATAATTCTCAAGTCCGAACTCTATGAGCTGTTGGACAGGGGCGAGGGGTAATTCCGCTTGTCTTACACTGAGGAATGATGAATTTCTAAGTTTGAAATGTATTCCTATGGTGCTGAGCAGTAATGAAGTCTGATGCTATATTCTTCACACTTTCTGACCATTTGGCGTTTTCACTCTGCCAGCTGGATGGGTAAACTGCAAACTCGCACCTACTTGGATTTGTTTTCCTCTTGTATTTAGTTAATCGGCCGTGTGCCACAGATTCTTAATCAATTATCCCCCGCCCCCAGTATGCAGCAGCTAAAGACACGGACCTGTCAAAATTGTTTGTTTCCAACAGCAATTGTTCATCAGTTTCGAGTATTCAGCTTTCAGAACCAGTGGCCGTTATCAGGGTGGAGCAGTATCTGTGCCCACACACAACTGTGAATAACGGAAAGCCAGAGACGATTGGACTTGAAATTAGTTTAACTTCTTGATATGAATCCCCGCAGAGAAAGAAATTTGCTACAAACACATTGTTGGGAGAACCTGTTTTCAAGGCAATAGGGTAGAAGTATTGGGGGTACGGTAAGCATAGCGGTTATATTACTTGGACTAGTAATGCAGAGTTCTGGACTAATGAGCCTGAGACGTGAGTTCAAATCCCACCGCAGCAGCTGGGGAATTTAAATTCAGTGAATTAAATAAATCTGGATTAAAAAGCTCATGGCAGTAACGGTGACCATGAAACTACCACATTGTCGTAAAAAAAACCCCACTTGGTTCACTCATGGATTTACAAAAGGTAAATCATGCTTGACTAATCTACTGGAATTTTTTGAGGATGTAACTGGGAAAATAGATAAGGGAGAACCAGTGGATGTGGTGTATTTGGACTTCCAAAAGGCTTTTGATAAGGTCCCGCATAAGAGATTAGCGTGTAAAGTTAAGGCACATAGGATTGGGGGCAAGGTATTGACTTGGATAGAGAACTGGTTGGCAGGCAGAAAGCAAAGAGTTGGAATAAACGGGTCTTTTTCCGAGTGGCAGGCAGTGACTAGTGGGGTACCGCAGGGATCGGTCCTTGGACCGCAGCTATTCACAATATATATTAATGATCTAGACAAGGGAACTAGATGTAATATCTTCAAGTTTGCAGATGACACAAAACTGGGTGGGCGTGTGTGCTGCGAGGAGGATGCCGAGAAACTCCAGGATGATTTGGACAGGTTGGGTGATTGGGCAGAAGTGTGGCAGATGCAATATAACGTGGATAAATGCGAGGTTATCCACTTTGGTGTCAAAAACAGAAAGGCAGATTATTATCTGAATGGCAATAGATTGGGAAAAGGGGAAGTGCAATGAGACCTGGGTGTCCTTGTGCACCAGTCGCTGAAGGTAAGCATGCAGGTGCAGCAGGCGGTTAAGAAGGCAAATGGTATGTTGGCCTTCATAGTGAGAGGGTTTGAGTACAGGAACAAGGATGTCTTGCTGCAGTTGTACAGGGCCTTGGTGAGACCACACCTTGAGTACTGTGTGCAGTTTTGGTCGCCTTATCTGAGGAAGGATGTTCTTGCCATGGAAGGAGTTCAGCGAAGATTCACAAGGCTGATACCTGGGATGACAGGAATGACGTATGAAGAGAGATTGGGTCGATTGGGCTTATACTCGCTGGAGTTTAGAAGAATGAGAGGGGATCTCATTGAAACTTATAAAATTCTGATAGGACAGGACAAACTAGATGCAGGAAGGATGTTCCCGATGGTTGGGGAATCCAGAACCAGGGGTCACAGTCTAAGGATAAGGGGTAAGCCATTTAGGACAGAAATGAGGAGGAATTTCTTCACCCAGAGAGTGGTGAACCTGTGGAATTCTCTGCCACAGAAGGCAGTAGAGGCCAATTCATTAAATATATTCAAGAAGGAGTTGGATATATTTCTTAAGGCTAAAGGGATCAAGGGATATGGGGAGAAAGCAGGGACAGGGTACTGAATTTGGATGATCAGCCATGATTGCATTGAATGGCGGAGCAGGCTAGAGGAGCTGAATGGCCTACTCCTGCTCCTATCTTCTATGATTCTATGACTAATGTCCTTTCGGGAAGGAAATCTGCTGTCCTTACGCGGTCTGGCCCATATGTGACTCCAGACCCACAGCAATGTGGTTGACTCTTAACTGCCCCTCTGAAATGGCCGAGCGAGCCGCTCAGTTGTACTAAAACCACTATGACAAACTCACCTCACGGACTGCAGCGGTTCAAGAAGGCGGCTCACCACCACCTTCTCAAGGGCAATTAGGGATGGGCAATAAATGCTGGCCTTGCCAGCGACGCCCACATCCCACGAACAAATGAAAAAAACAAAGAAGTCGGTGAAGCAAACTCAAACCATTCTTCAGTTTAAAAATGGGATTATTTTTAAAATGGGTGAAACTGGAATTAAACTCTCTTAATTCCAGATCTCTTGCCTCAGGACTGGAAAGCAAAGATTTCTGTTTCATAAATGCATCAATTGTCTATCCTCCCTCCCCTTAAAAAAAAATCCCACAGAGAATGCCAGCAAGTTGTTTATTATTATATTATCCATTAAATTGATGAAAAAGGAAGAGAAAGTACTTTAAAAGAGCATTGGCGTCGCATTTTAAAAATCACTAGGCTGAATGAATAATTCGCATCCTTGGCTTCTCCATTCCACCTGCTAATTTTATAACGTCTGTACATTTTTAAACAGCGAATGCTGAAGATGTTATCAGATGTGGGAGGATAGACTGAGTCTCACAGCATGAAAAAACACTAAACTAACATCAACCATGACTGTCACTAATCCGGGTACTCCTGCAACTGCATCATCTCAACTATGTACATTATTCAGCTCTCCCAGCCAGACACATTAACTGCTACAAGCCAATCTGGTATCAACACCATTGTTTAAATAAAAATACTTTGTAAAGACAGACTTGCATTTCTGTAGCGCCTTTCACGACCACCGGACGTCCCAAAGCGCTTCACAGCCAATGAAGTACTTTCAAAGTGTCGTCACTGTTGTAATGTAGCAGCCGATTTGCGCACAGCAAGATCCCACAGACAGCAATGTGATAATGACCGGATAATCTGTTTTTTTAGTGATGTTGATTGAGGGATAAATGTTGGCCCAGGACACCGGGGAGAACTCCCCCTGCTCTTCTTCGAAATAGTGCCCGCGGGATCTTTTGCGTCCACCCGAGAGAGCAGACGGGGCCTCGGTTTAACGTCTCTTGGGTTGAGTTAGTGTTGATAGATTATCAAGATTTGCTTTCCCGGATTATGAAGCCTCAATCCCTCGATGTGTTACTGCCCTGCAACGCACCACAACCTGCATATAATCCTCTCGACACCACCTTCCAGCCTGCCTGCTACGCTCACGATAGTATATCCCATCTTCTGTGCAAATGCAGGAAAGAGGAGCAGTGTCTATGAGGAATAATAGAGGAAAGTTCAGAATAACACCTTCTATAGCTTTCCCTATAAAATAGAGAAATAACAAAGGTTGCGATGGAAAGAGAGAGGCTTGAGGTGGATACTAGTTACATTATATTGTAATAATATAATGAGGTGGGCTGCCATCTGATTTCCCTGCCCCTCTATTACATTACACATAAAGCACTTTATTTTCAGTGAGAGCATTTGCCAGTAAAGTTGAACCTTAGTAAAAATGTGGTTGCCCATTCCAGATGTTCTTGGTAATAATAGTGTTCAAAAGCAAAATACTGCGGATGCTGGAAATCTGAGTTAAAAACAGAAGATGCTGGAGACGCTCAGCCGGTCAGGCAGCATCTGTGGAGAGAGAAACAGAGTTAACGTTTCAGCTCGATGACCTTTCGTCAGAACAGGAAAAAGTTTGAGATGTAACAGGTTTTTAAGTGCAGATGATGCGGAGATGCCGGTGTTAGACTGGGGTGGACAAAAGTGAGAAGTCGCACAACACCAGGTTATAGTCCAACAGTTTTATTTGAAATCACAAGCTTTCGGAGCGGCTGCTCCTTCGTCAGGTGAAGTGAAGAAATACAAATGTATTTCTTCACTTCTTCACTTCACCTGACGAAGGAGCAGCCGCTCCGAAAGCTTGTGATTTCAAATAAAACTGTAGGACTATAACCTGGTGTTGTGCGACTTCTCACTTTTAAGTGCAGAGGCAGGGAAAGGGGGGAGGGGAGGAAAGAACAAAGGGAAGGTCTGTGATAGGGTGGAAGGCAGGAGAGATTAAATGACACAAGGGATGATGATGCAAGGCGAAAGGAGATGGTAATGGGACAAGTTAAGAAACAAAAGATGGATCTAGAAGAGGTGTAAATGGGAATGGCAGAATCATCAACAGCTGCCATCTGAAAAAATAGTGTTCAACTTTGCTAAAACTCTCTGGCCAATGCTTAGTTTTACAATAACCGGCAATGTTAACTGTTTACTAATGGCAAAACTTGAGACTGTTAGACAGACAAGAGTGCGTCTGAAACTGGGAAACGGAACAGAAAATAATCAACCGCTTTCACGAAGGAGTTGGAGCCAACCGATAATCTACACGGTTTTATTTCTGTGTTGTGTATATTATTGCGGGTTGAGAATTGGTGGTGTGAGTTTCAGCGGCACAGTGCAAAACCCAGACGGTTCTCACTGTCTCCTCTTCTCTTTTGGAAAATGAGACATGACTCACTTGAGTGAGTGAAAAAATGACCGAAATCATAACTCACCACGCAGGTCAAGCAGGGTCAGCACTGTACCGTGGGAATTAACTTACCAAATGCACAACTAATATTACAACAAAACTCCAGTTCTGGTCTTCTTGGAATTAATCACTTTGTAAATTTTGGAGGTGCGCTTTCTTGAAGATGATAACCTACATTAGATGCATCAAACCGACCTGGTTTAATTTCCTATTGATAATCTCATTTGGTTTTAATAACAAGTCGTCAAAATGAATATATTTTTCCATTAAAAAATATTATAACCATGCAAAACGAAATAATTTGGGGATCCCCTTGGGAGGAAAAAGGTAAGACATTTAAGAATTTAATATTCCAATTGTTTGCCCAACCTTGTAAGTCACTTACTTAAATTTACAATACAATGTTGCTCGATCCTTTCACCGACTTTTTTAAAATAATGCAGCAAAATGTTGTTTTCCGTAATTATTTAAACTCGATCACATCTCTTCTAAAATGTTATATTTTACTGTCTGAGTCTACGGGAGATGTTTCTCAACCAGCCTGAATATTGAAAGTACGGGTTGGCTAATATAAAATGAATGAATGAAACTGAGATCAACTGGTATCGCAGTCTACCGAAAAAGAGCTAAGTTTCTTAAGTGGTTGCCGTAGTGTTATATTTGTAGTTTAAAGGATAATCCCACAGTTATCTTTCATTTATAAAATCTTACAGCACTGGAGGAGGCCATTGGTCCCATCGTGCCTGTGCCGGCTCTTTGAAAGAGCTCTCCAATTTAGTCCCACACCCCCAGCTTTCTCCCCATAACCCTGCAAATTAATCCTCTTCAAGCACATGTCCAATTGCCTTTTGAAAGTTCCTATTTAATCTGGTTCCACCACCCTTTCAGGTATTGCGTTCCAGATCTTAACAACCCTCTGTGTGAAATAATTTCTCCTCATTTCCCCTCCAGTTCTTTTGTCAATTATTTTAAATCTACAAAAGTTGCTAGATTTACTTCAGGAGTACGCTTTAAATCCAGAGCGGAGCATCTGATCCTCAGGTGAAGGAGGGACCAGATTGCCGTGTCTCTTTTAGTACAATTCACGCCCGTGTTAGACGATGGTGTCCAGACTGCGGGATAACTATTGTATCTTGCTTCTGACCTGCATTGTTCTAACTATGTGGAGTTAAAGATCAGAATTGTTGTTTAAACTCTACATAAATGTATCAGTAACTTTTCATTAGCTCTTTATCATTTTTATAGAACTCAGACTGGGAAGACTTAAGAATGAAATTTATTTCAGTAGAAGGTCTAAGCTGAGTCTGTGTTATAAAAATATTACTGAAAGTCATCTCTTAATTGTTTTTTCGTTGTAGTTATATTCATTTGTGACACAAGCTCCAAACTCCAGGAAGGGTAAAGGATCAATCAGTTTTTTTTTAAAATCCATTTTATTTTAAAGATAATATAAAATTAATAAAATGAAGTACAATGCAATGGATATTGGCCAATTGATGGAATTATAGAATCACAGAAATTTACAGCACAGAAGGAGGCCATTCGGCCCATCGTGTCTGTGCCGGCCGACAAAGAGCCACCCAGCCTAATCCCACTTTCCAGCTCTTGGTCCGTAGCCCTGTAGGTTACGGCACTTCAGGTGCGTATCCAAGTATTAAAGTTGATGTTGTGTGTCCTGGTCAGGTAAAAGAAAACACAAAACAGAAATCAGAGATCAAGCATTGAACACCCTTAATTTAATATTTATTGGCATGCCAGTCTAATCTCAGCATTCCCTGACAATGTGCCATATGTAAATTATATTACTACATCTTGCGGCTTCAGATTATCCACAGCTCGGAGAATTGACCAAGATTAATTGTTGCAAACTAACTGGATGTTCCCTTTTCTAATTTTTGTAATTTTAATTTAAGTTTAAAAAAAAAAAGTCCTTTATTTCATTAATGGAGCTTTACTTTTTATAAATATAAAGTTGGTATGAATTTGGACAATATGTAGCTGTCTATGCCAAGTAAAAATAGTTTGCTAGACTTTTACCTGTAAATGCACAAACACTTTCCGCCTCCACCCTCCCCCCACTGCCTGTCCTGACGACAAATTCAAATATGAAGCTTCAGTTATATTGTTGTGGTAACATTTTGTTAGCGCCGAGGAACCAAGTCAGACACCTCTTTAAGTCAATGCTACATCAACCAGAACACAAGGCGCCTGTATTTCACCCTTAACATATTGCCCGAAGTCTGCTTTTATAGCCGGAAACCAAGAGTAAAATCAGGTTTTCTGATATGTCGCCAAAACAGATACAATTGTTCAACACATAAACAAAATAGAAATGTATCTTATTATTTTAGTATCATCAACGTTTAATTTAGTTTAGTCACAATTTTTCAAGAGTTGATCATTTTAGAAACACAATCCTGAAATATAATGTATAAATTGTGTGATCATATAGTTTGAGATTAAAGCTTTATGACGAATTAGCTTGTTCTACCACAACAATGGTTGTCTTTTTTTAAGTAAAATTGCTTGTCTTCCAGTTCACCGTTTCCATTAGATTCCACAAATCATTCATTTATTCTTTAAGTAAAAATCAGTAAAACAAACAGATTTAGCTGTTCAATTCACTAATTGCACAGATTAATGTCTTCAACAGTTCAGGCAGCAGAATGCAGAACCATTGTGATAAGCTTGAGATGATCTCATTGAAACATACAAAATTCTTACAGGGCTTGACAGGATGTTTCCCCCTGACTGGGGAGTCTAGAACCAGGGGTCACAGTCTCAGAATAAGGGATCAGCCATTGAGGACTGAGATGAGGAGAAATTTCTTCACTCAGAGGGTGGTGAATCTTTGGAATTCTCTACCCCAGAGGGCTGTGATGCTGAGTTGTTGAGTACATTCAAGACAGAGATCGATAGCATTTTGAATATTAAGGGAATCAAGGGATATGGGGATAGTGTGGGAAAGTGGAGTTGATGTAGAAGATCAGCCATGATCTTATTGAATGGCGGAACAGGCTCGAGGGGCCGAATGGCCTACTCCTGCTCCTAATTCTTATGTTCTTATGTTCTAAGCTGCAGAGTTGTCAAAAATTGATAGGACAGAAGGATATAGCCAACAGCTAGTTTATGTCATTATTTCATAGAATCATAGGGGGGAAAATTCAGTTGGGTGCGACTCCCGTTAGCGCCTTACGAGGGCGCTAATGGGGCACAAAGCATCTAGCGCCCGGGCGCGGCGATGTTTGCGCCGCTCGCGAAATTAACTAGACATTTTGCGGTGGCGCTAAACACTACCGCCACGATCTCCTGCGCCCGCAGATCGTGACGTCAGTCGAGTGCGCAACGCCCGGGTATCGCCCCGGAGCGGATATTGAGTGGCGTCCCCTGCCTTACCGCCTGCCGCTAGCAACGACAGGTTGAGGGGAGCGTTTTGCAGTCAGGAAGGGACTGGGGGAGCGCTATTTAAAGGCGACCACTTCCTGCCTTTTATTGTTGGTGACATTTTTGAACCACGCATTCTGAGAGAGAGAGAGAGAGACTTCTGGAGAGATTCAACGCTGTGTGAAGGAGTTTTGGGTACTGAGCAGCACTTTGCAGGTTCATTTTGATTTGCCCTTCCTTGTATCGATTTAGAAGAGACTGTGGGGGCTGCACTCTGAGCTCTTTCCCTGGTACTCTCCATTGTTCTTTCCAGCAGATTTGATGTGCAGGTCTCTCCAGGCCGAGATTCAAGGCTGCAATGAGCAGGATGGGATGGAAAGCAAGATCAACCCTCCCCTTTAAGAACTGGCCCGCGCCATTGTGTGTGTGTTCCATTGCTGACTGACATCACATGAGCTTCGCCAGCGCTCTGAGGTAGCGCCTCGCTCCTCGGCCTTTGCGCCTTAAGAGAGGTGTGTATCGCCTGATTTAGCGCTCCAATCGCCTCCAGGGGCGATAAAAGTCAAGTTTGCAGTCGGTGGCGATAATTAGCACCAGGCGCTAATCTTTGCACCCAGCCGATAATTGCGCCCCAAATGGGGCGATACTGAATTTCTCCCCCATAGAATCATAGAATAGTACAGCACAGAAGGAGGCCATTTGGCTCATCGAGTCTGCGCCAGCTCTTTCGAAATCCCACTCCCCCGCTCTTTCCCCACATCCCTGCAATTTTTTCTCCTTCAAGTATTTATCCAATTCCCTTTTGAAGTCTACTATTGACTCTGTATCCACCACCCTATCGGGCAGCGCATTCCAAATCTTAACCACTCGTTGCATAAAAAAGTTTTTCCTCATGTCGCCTCTGGTTCTTTTGCCAATCACCTTAAATCTGTGCCCTCTGGTTATCGACCCTTCAGCCATTGGAAACAGTTTCTCTTTATTTACTCTTTTATTTCTACACAAACATAATATTAACATAAATGTAATCGTAACAAACTGTACACTGTTCTTAACATCATACCCTTAGCTGGTTTCCAACTTTTTATGTAATCTAATCATTTTGACAGTCTTTTTAGCTTGCATAGCAGCACAACCAATTCTAGTCTCACACTTGCAGCTCCAGTCTAGGTTTGTGATTTTAAATCAGAGTTATGTCGCCTCCTCGATTTGGTGATGGCTCTCTCTTCCTCTGTCACATTACGGTTCTGTCTTTCTGAGTGATGGTGCTGGGGCGGGTATCTAGGTCATGCTTTCGGCGAGTCACCTTGCAGTCTTTGCCGCGATTCATCGGCATCTTTATCTTCACTATTTCTAGAATTTATGCTACAGACTAATTTGGACGACTTTCTTAACTGACTCTGAACCTAATCTAACATGAGGATACACAGTCATTTCTCTCTTTCAAACTCTCTTGGCATTTGTGACTCGGGAATGGCACTAATGTTGAAAATCTCTTGCTGCCTCTGCTCCTGTTCCTGCTGATCGCTGTTGAAGAGTATGTGCGGCAAAACAATTATCTGCTTAATGCAGGAGTGGACAGCAGCATTCTGACTGACTCCAGTGAATCTTCCCCTGGCTTGGAAGGACTTTGTGAGACTTGTGGCCAGTATTGCAGTGGCTGTTGTACGTCCCCTCTCCAATTCTCACTTCACTGTAACAAATGCTGAACTACTGTGAGGATTAATTGCAGTTGAATCACATTAAGACATGATGCGGAGATGCCGGTGTTGGACTGGGGTGGACAAAAGTGAGAAGTCGCACAACACCAGGTTATAGTCCAACAGTTTTATTTGAAATCACAAGCTTTCGGAGCGCTGCTCCTTCGTCAGGTGAACTGTTGTCATATGTACCTCTTTTTTGTCATTGATTTTTATCTTTCCACATAAAATAAAAAACTACTGTTGTCATAACAATAGTTTAATGACTTCATTATTATTCATCAAAAATAATCCAACAGATTAACTATAACACCATCAATAACTGTAAGTCAACGGTTTAGAATAAGGTCAGAGACAGACTGTGGCTATTGAGTGCGGACTGAGTAATTGCGATCTAGTTTATCTATTAAAAAAAATTAATAAAACCTTGAGGACAACAGTTGCCATTCCATGAATCAATATGACATTCAAGTCTAGAATTACATCAGAGAAAACCGTTAATCCCACATCCAAATCAGAATAATTAGCTTCACTGAATGTCTCGTGTTGATGTCAGCCGTGGCTCAGTGGGCAGCACCCTCACCTCTGAGTCAGAAGGTTGTGGGTTCATAGTCCCACCCCAGAGACTTGAGCACAATAAATCTCAGCTGACACTCCAGTGCAGTGCTGAGTGAATGCTGCACTGTCAGAGGTGCCGTCTTTCAGATGAGACGTTAAATCGAGGCCCCGACTGCTCTCTCAGGTGGACGTAAAAGATCACAGGGCACTATTTTGAAGAAGAGCAGGGGGAGTTCTCCCCGGTGTCCTGGGGCCAATATTTATCCCTCAATCAACATCACAAAAACAGATTATCTGGTCATTATCACATTACTGTTTGTGGGAGCTTGCTGTGCGCAAATTGGCTGCCGCGTTTCCTACATTACAACAGTGACTACACTTCAAAAAGTACTTCATTGTTTGTAAAAAGCTTTGGGACGTCCTGAGGTTGTGAAAGGCACTATAGAAATGCAAGTCTGTCTGTCTGGTATTATCAACAGCAATGGTAGAAGTGAATGACCAAAAATGGAATAAAACTGTCGCATAAGCTCTGAAATTTATGTAATGAGAAGGAGAGTGAGCTAATGGCAGTAATCTGATCTGAAGGTTCAGCTGACTCCTGTAAATTACAAAATTTGCTTTTGTGGTTTATAATTATCAGTAGCCACCTCTTCCGTCCCCATCGAACTGTCTCATTATCACTCCTGGGCATCTGCTACTCTGAATTTATCTATTACACAGTGGCTTTTAAAAATAAATCATACTGTAACAGCATGTCCATAATCTATAAATCCAAATAAGTGGGAAAATCCTCAAACCTTGGGCCTAAATTTCCACTCGGGCTCCGGGTGCTTCTCCAGTGTAGCTGCGGGATGGGGCTCAGATCCCCTGGGATTTTACCCCCATGGAGAAGAGGCCAGAAATTTCCTGTTGGGGGTGGAGAGGGGCAGGCGTCCACCCGCTCTCCCTCACGTCAAGGGGAAGGGTTTGGGGGATTTTCCTGGGCTTCCCAAGGAATTCTACCCATTATTTCCTTTTAAGACCCAGTGGAGCTAGTCACGCTGCAGCCTCAGGAAAGGCCCCACAACTATTGTTGCCACAGGTAATCTATCCCTGAGGAATTCAATACCTACAAGAAATCCCCAGAGATCTGTATGAGGAGCTGAAGATTAAAACAAAACTTTAATTTTTGTTGGACCCTTCTTGGCCTTCACTCTAAATATAAGTCTGCAGCAAGAAGAACTCACGGGGTTGGGGGTAATATATTAGCATGGATAGAGGATTGGCTAACTAACAGAAAACAGAGAGTCGGGATAAATGGGTCATTTGCCAGTTGGCAAACCTGGAGTACTGCGTACAGTTTTGGTCTCCTTATTTAAGGAGGGATATACTTGAATTGGAGGCAGTTCAGAGAAGGTTCACTAGGTTGATTCCTGAGATGAGGGGGTTGACTTATGAAGAAAGGTTGAGCAGGTTGGGCCTATACTCATTGGAGTTTAGAAGAATGAGGGGTGAGCTTATTGAAACATATGATTCTGAGGGGGCTCGACAGGGTAGATGCTGAGAGGATGTTTCCCCTCGTGGGGGAATCTAGAACTAGGGGGCATAGTTTCAGAATAAGGGGTCACCCATTTAAAACGGAGATGAGGAGGAATTTCTTCTCTCAGAGGGTCGTGAATCTTTGGAATTCTCTACCCCGGAGAGCTGTGGAGGCTGAGTCATTGAATATATTCAAGGCGGAGATAGACAGATTTTTGAACAATAAGGGAGTCAAGTGTTATGGGGAGCGGGCGGGAAAGTGGAGTTGAGGCCAAGATCAGATCAGCCATGATCTTATTGCATGGCGGAGCAGGCTCGAAGGGCCGAATGGCCGACTCCTGCTCCTATTTCTTATGTTCTTATGTAAGAAAAACTAAAATCACATTTTCCGCACGGTTTCTTGAAAGTCGGGTTTTGCAGCTTTGGAGCGACAGCAGGTGCACAGATGTTGTATGTGCACAGATGTTGTATGTGCACAGATGTTTTACGTGCCTAGCTGTTCCAGCATCGCTGCCGGTGCTTTGAATCTGTCCTGCAGAATAAATGGAGCAAATTCAGAACTCCAGCAGCCACATGAAGAAGACTGACTGACATTATGGTGGATTGTCAACTATCACTTGAGAAAGGGTTCAGGGCACCCCCTCCCAGGTCAAGAGCAAGTATTGGAGGAGCCAACATTTCTTCGGCAGCACCTCCCAAACCCGCGACCTCTTCCACCTAGAAGGACAAGGGCAGCAAGCGCACGGGAACACCACCACCTCCACGTTCCCCTCCAAGTCACACACCATCCTGACTTGGGAATATATCGGCCGATCCTTCATCGTCGCTGGGTCAAAATCCTGGAACCCCCTCCCTAACAGCACTGTGGGAGCACCTTCACCACACGGACTGCAGCGGTTCAAGAAGGCGGCTCACCACCACCTTCTCGAGGGCAATTAGGGATGGTCAATAAATGCCGGCCTCACCAGCGATGCCCAGATCCCAATGCCTGATGCCCTACGTGTTGGGGGAAGCGGCACTTTCTCTTGTTTGTGTGATACACTGGAAGAGCATCTTCAACATAGAAGGAGTATAAAGAGTACTTTGCACCGAGGTGTCCGAATGGTTATTTATTTTGTAAGTGAGGGTGGCAGCTTGCCACAGATAATGAAACTGCCGGGGTCTTATAGTGTTTCTGGTTTCATTGTGGGAGTTGGTGCGCTATTTTGTCGTGTGAACTTTACATTTAGCTAAAGTAGTAGTGTGGGATAGATTAGGTGGTGATCGCCCACGCACTGAAACTCATCTTTCACATATGTGTCAGATATTCTAACTAATTTCACAGGTCAAATCACAGGCAGCACTGTACCGTGAGAATTCAGGGGAAAAAAAACATTCAATCCTCATGTAATGGAGTGCAGGTGCACCACTTTTCGTGCTAAAGCAGGTTTTTTATACATCCGGTCCGTGACTATTTTTCTATCACTCTATCCTCCGTAAACTTGATGTCATCCAAAACTCTGCTGCCCGTGTCCTAACTCACACGCCGTCCCGTTCACCCATCACCCCCTGTGCTCGCTGACCTATACTGGCTCCCGGTTAAGCAACGCCTCGATTTCAAAATTCTCATCCTAGTTTTCAAATCCCTCCATGGTCCCACCCCTCCCTATCTCTGTAATCTCCTTCAGCCCCACAACCCCCCGAGATCTCTGCGCTCCTCAAATTCTGCCCTCTTGAGCATCCCCCGATTATAATCGCTCCACCATTGGTGGCCGTGCCTTCAGCTGCCGAGGCCCTAAGCTCTGGAATTCCATCCCTAAACCTCTCCGCCTCTCTCTCTCTCCTCCTTTAAGACGCTCCTTAAAACCTACCTCTTTGACCAAGCTTTTGGTCACCTGCCCTAATATCTCCTCATGTGGCTCGGTGTCAAATTTTGTCTTATAATACTCCTGTGAAGCACTGTGGGACATTTTACTACGTTAAAGGTACTGTTTAAATTCAAGTTGTTGTTGTATGTCTTCATGAGGGGAGAGGAGAGGGAGGGAAAACCTACAGATGAACTCCCTTTTTGTTATTGACCTTTTTATCAACAAATTGGCCAATATAGGGGAAACGTTAGAAGAGCGATGTCTGATTAGAGAATGGACCCTGTGGCCGACTCATTTCAAAACCTGGGTTGTGCTCATTTCAGAATGAGATGCGTCAACGCAGACGTTTCAAATTTAGACAGCACCTGAGATTTAACCGCAAATAACTGTAATCCAGCAAATCTAAAGGGCCGACTTTAACCTGGAGCGGGAACCGGGGGGGGGGGGCGGGGGGGGCGGGGGGAGGGGGGTGAGGGGCGAGGGCGAGGGCGAGGTCCCAGGCCTCAAATGTGTGCTCCCAGTCAGTTGCCCGCCCGGGACAGGAGGGACATGGGCGGGAGTGACATTTTGGGCAGCAGGAGGCTGCCAGCCAGGACCAAAGGGACGGTCGCCGGCACTCGGGACGGTCGGCGGCCCTCGGGAAGGGGGTTTTCAGGAGGGTCTTGCGTTCGAGGAGAGGGGAGGGTGGAGAGCAGGCCAGGGGACATCTGAACTTTCCTTGTGGGGCCTGGGGGACCACCTCCTGCTCCTCAGATGACCTTAACTCTCCCCCCAGTCAACTCGTCACTGTTTCCCAAGAGAAGGAACAGCCAAGGAAAGATGGTTCTAGAGGATGCTTCATGTATAAATGGATTGCACATGTTCACTGAGGTCGAATGGTTGATGAGAAATGACCTTTGCTACATAATTGTGGTAAGAAACATAATCAGATGTGATTAACAGGGCCAGTCATGCTTTGCCAGGACTGCCATCTGGCCAGTAATTTGTTCAAGTCTTTGAAAATTATACTTACAACAGAAAGAGTTCTAAAAAACTAACATGTGAAGTGAAGGAATAAAAAACACACTTCCTTCCAGATGATTATGTTGATCCTGTAATCTATTATTGATAGGGTAAAATGGAATCAAGGGATATGGGGATCGGGTGGGAAGGTGGAGTTGAGGTCGAAGATCAGCCGTGATCTTATTGAACGGTGGAGCAGGCTCGAGGGGCCGAGTGACCGACTCCTGCTCCTAATTCTTATGTTCTGAATTCGTTAATCTATTGCACTTGTTTTGTTTCACGTAACATTTGTAAAAGTCAGATCCTAATTTAAAACTTCAATGATCACTAGCCTGATGGGTTGGTGATTAAATACGTCATGTAGTGTGGTAAAATGAAAGACTTGCATTTTTATAGCGCCTTTCACAACCTCAGGACGTCCCAAAGTGCTTTACAGCCAATGAAGTACTTTTTTGAAGTGCAGTCACTGTTGTAATGTAATAAACGCGGCAGCCAATTTGCGCACAGCAAGCTCCCACAAACAGCAATGTGATAATGACCAGAGAATCTGTTTTAGCGACGTTCGGTACTGAGACACAGAGCAGGAAGTCCCTGGTTTGATCCACAGTCAGCCGATCTCATCCAGTTGGGGAGCTACACTCGACTTCAGCACTTCTGCCAAACTGGTGATACTGGCAAAAGCAGCCCAGGCACCTCCAAATAGCTGATCGTTCAAAACTAGCCCATGAATAGAAACATAGAAACATGGAAAAATAGGAGTAGGCCATTCGGCCCTTTGAGCCTTCCCCGCCATTCAATATGATCATGACTGATCCTCTATCTCAACACCATATTCCCGCTCTCTCCCTATACCCCTTGATGCCTTTTGTGTCTAGAAATCTATCTATCTCCTTCTTAAATATATTCAGTGACTTGGCCTCCACAGCCTTCTGTGGTAGAGAATTCTACAGGTTCACCACCCTCTGAGTGAAGAAATTTCTCCTCATTTCAGTCCTAAATGTCCTACCCCATATCCTGAGACTGTGACCCCTCGTTCTAGACCCCCCCAGCCAGGGGAAACATCTTCCCTGCATCCAGTCTGTCTAGCCCTGTCAGAATTTTATACGTTTCAATGAGATCCCCTCTCATTCTTCTAAACTCTAGTGAATACGGGCCTAGTCGATCCAATCTCTCCTCATATGACAGTCCTGCCGTCCCAGGAGTCAGTCTGGTGAACCTTCGCTGCACTCCCTCTATGGCAAGTATATCCTTTCTTAGGTAAGGAGACCAAAACTGTACACAGTACTCCAGGTGTGGTCTCACCAAGGCCCTGTACAACTGAATAGTTGCCTTATGGCAAGTGAAGGCCAGGTGTTAGACTGAAAGCGCAGTGGGGCGAGATGTGATTTAAGCTGCGGGCACAACAAATAAGGAATCACTTTTTTTGCAGGGGAAACATTCTAAACTACATAAAAGCACATAAAAGCCCCTTTTGGTTCGTGCCTTTTTCCTTTTTTTTCTCTCTCTCCCCCTACGGCAGCTGTCTCTCATTCTGCCAGCATTTCACACTTCACAATTTGTTTCTTAACCTGTCCCATTACCATCTCGTCTTGCCTTGAGCATCTCTTAATGTCTCTACTTACCATAGTTATTCCTCCCCCCCAGCCTCCCCCTTGCATTTTTATCTGTTTCATTTCCTGCTCTTTTCTCAGTTCTGACGAAGGGTTTCGACCTAAAACGTTAACTCTGTTTCTCTCTCCACGGATGTTGCCTAGCCTGCTGAGTTTTTCCAGCATTTTCTGTTGTTTCAATTTTCCAGCATCCGCAGTATTTTGCTATCGTACATAAAAGCACAGTCTGCTGCAGTGGTAAATTGAGAAATTATAGAAGTGGGATGTGGTTGTAGCAGATACGAGAATCATTTTCTTATGATGCCTGGGACATCCCTCCCAACGTTCCCGTTAAGCTGCGCGGCCGCGCAACGGTCTGGTGGTCCGGCACCGGCCACTCACTGGCTTTCGAATGGAAAAACCGCACACGCGCGGAAATTTGAGTGGGCCGCCCACCCAAAAAAATAATCAGAGGGAACATTGATCCCTTCCCTCTCCCCTCTGCCAAAAATTTTAGATTTGTACGGTGCTTTTTCCGTTGTTTTGAAGACTACTTTAATTCTGCTTTGCAAGTTTAAAAAAAAAAATGGTTTGCCTGAAAGGTTTGCAGATATTTTAAAGATGAAAATCGAAGTAGAGACCTCAATCCAACTTCACAGGGTCCAGTTCCTTTCACTGGATTTCCAGATCCATCATGTTACTTTGTGAACTGGCACCTTTTCACCAACAATAACTCCCAGTGACAGCATATTCTACACTCACAAAGCAAAGCTGGATCACGATTACACCGCTGCCCAACTCCCTGCTGGCCCTGGGGAAGGCAGGTGATTGAAGAGCTACCGATTTAACTGCATTAAATAAGCAGCTTTTATTTTTTAAAAGCTTCAGGGTGGATCAGGGCGAGTCAGTATCGTTAAAAACAAAATCTCAGACTCGAGTTCTGATGACGAGTCGCACCCAAGCATGACCCGGTCTTTTCCTCTTTTAGATGCTGATTAACCTGCATTCATTCAAAAACATACACTTCTAGAACCAGGGGTCACAGTCTCAACATAAGGGGTCGGCCATTTAGGACTGAGATCAGGAGGAATTTCTTCACTCAGAGGGTGGTGAATCTTTGGAGTTCTCCACCCCAGAGGGCTGTGGATGCTGAGTCTTTGAGTATATTCAAGGCTGAGACCGATAGATTTTTGGACTCTAAGGGAATCAAGGGATATGGAGATCGGGCGGGAAAGTGGAGTTGAGGTCGAAGATCAGCCATGATCTTATTGAATGGCGGAGCAGGCTCGAGGGGCCGGATAGCCGACTCCTGCTCCCAATTCTTATGTTCTTATGTTCAAGAATCCATCCAAACATTTTGTTTTTAAAACCTTAAAAACCATTATAAGTTACTGTTGGAATCCATCCATCCGTTACATATTAAAATTGGTGAGTGGTCTCAACATTCACCTGTAGGTGGCGCTGTGAGTACAGTGTTACGTAATGTAACGTTACTTGACAGGGCCACCAGAAGGAGACATTAGAAATCGACCTTTGGAAACATACAGATAAAAACAAAATCAACAAAGGTTTATTAATAAAAATATTAAAAAAAGAAGTGGATGAACAGTAAAAAAAAAATTAAGAATCTGCTGAAAGGAGCCCAGAGGCGGCTGTGACTGAATCTCACTCCGTGCGGTTTTTGGCCGGCAGAACAGTGGAGCGCGCCCGAACATCCTCCCGCCAAGGCCGGAATAGGACTCTGGCCACACACACACCCATCCCTGAGGTAAAAAATACAAGCCGGCCCCATTGAAGTGAAATGATCTCCCTGTCTTCCTCCCCCGCCCAAACATGAGGCAAAATCTGCAGCTGTCCACCCTCATTGAGGCAAAGTTCCCCCTCCTAATTATCCCTTTCTCCTCCCACCCCCTCTCCACAACCCCTCTCCTCCCTCTCCCTCTACCCCTGCTCCCCACCTCCTCTACCACATCCACTCTCCACAACCCCTCTCCTCCCTCTCCCTCTACCCCTGCTCCCCACCTCCTCTACCATATCCCCACTCCCCCTCATCTCCTCTTCCCCTCATCCCCTCTTCCCCTCATCCCCTTCCCCTCTCCACCTTATCCTCGCTACCCCTCCTATCCCCTCCCTCCCATATCTCTCTCCCCATCCCCCTCTCCCTTCCCACTACCCCCTCCTGCCCAGTCCACCCCATTTCCCTTCCACCTTTCTGTTCTGAACTCCTCTACCCAAACCCCTCTCTTTCCCCTTCTCCCTCTTCCCCTCTCACTGCTCTCCATGTTCCCGCATTCCTCTCCCCTCCCCTCCTCTATTCTCTTCTTCACTTCTGCTCCTCTCCTCCCCATCTCTTGCCCCGATCCAACCCCTCCACTCTCCCCATTCACCTCCTCATCTCTCCTCTCCTCCCCTCCCCTTTCTCTTCTTTCTCCTCTTCTCCCCCTCTCCAGTGAGCCAGGAGTCTAGAACAATGGGACACAGATGTAGCATTAAATGCAAGTGATTTAGAACCTAGAGCAGGAGAAACCGACACAAAGGGTTGTGAGGGTGTGGAATGTATCACGAGAGGTAGGAAATGAAGCAGAATCCATGCCAACATTTAAGAATAGTTTAGAATCAACGGACGTGATCTTGCCAGCCCTGGGGAGGCGGGTAAGGAGGCGGTACTGCCGGGAAAATGGCAGAATCTGGGGGCGGGTGCCCATCCCGCCCCCAACCCGCCTCCGTGCCATCTTGCCAGCAGGCGGGTAGCTGACCCGTGCCAGGGACCCGTCTCCTTGGAGGCGGGAAGGGGATTAGTGCCACTTATCTGCCTGTTAACAGGTAGTTAACAGGCAGAAAATAGGATTATCCCCTTTTTACCCACACAAGTGCGGGCTTCCCGAAGGCTGCGAACCCCGCCAGGGTCACCGAGGTGAGTAGTGGGTCTGCGGGGGTCGGAGGGGTGCAAAAGTGTGCTGTGAAGGTAAGTGATGGGTGCAAGTATGGAGAGGTGAGTATGTGAGGTGAGTGGAAAGTGTTAGTAAAAGTTTACTTACCTTTGTTTCTTCCTGCAGGCTTCAATCGGTGGGGATGCGGAGAATCTCGCACCTCCGCGGCAGAGATGACAGATGGCCGTTGCATTCTCCAATGCAGCAACCATCTAAAGAAAGAGGTTTGATGAGTCTTGAATTCAAGGACTCATCAAACTGCAGAGAATGTCAGTGTTTGACAGCTTCACAGAGCTGCCAAATGATGACAATCCATCTGTCAAAAATTTTTGACCGATGAAACGTCATACGCTGACGTTCTCTGTAACCGGCTTCCCCTTAATTGGCCTGCTAAGCCCACTGGGCGGGATTAACAAGGTCAATCAAGGGAAAATAGCGTGGGTTGGCCAGAAGATGATGGAGGCGGGACTGAAACCCGACAAGTGGGAGTCCCGCCTCCAAAAGCTCCCCATTGGCAAAATCCAGCCCATAGAATCATAGATTAGATGAGTGGGTCAATAACCAGAGGTCCTGGATTCAAAATCATTGGAAAAAGATCTAGAGGGGAGATGAGGAGAGATTATTTTCACTCAGAGAGTTGTGGGGATCAGGTACGCTCGACCTGAAAAGGTGGAGGAAGCTGATACCATCAATAATTTTAAAAGGGAGTTGGACGGGTTCTGGAGGATGAGGAACTCACAGGGTGACGGACAAAAAGCGGGGGATGGGGCTGAGCACGACTGCGCTTTCAAAGAGCCAGCACAGGCACGACGGGCCGAATGGGCTCCTTCTGTGCTGTAAGTTGAATCTAGATAGGTGGTTGAAAGAAAGAGGAATAAGGAGCTATGGGAACAGAGTGGGCACATGGGATTAGGATTGTTCATGGAGGATAAATACCAACACGGACTGGCTGGACCAAGCGGTCTATTCCCATGTCGTAATTCTATGTAGAAACTCCCGAGCAAAGGAGTTTGTGATGTTCCTCTACTTGCCGTTCCTCTACTAACCAGTGGTGGCACTGTAGAGCACATTCAGCATTGAGATCCGCCAGTAAGTCCGAAACACGCAATAACTATCTGCATTTATATAGCACCTTTCACAACAATGAAACGATTTTCTAATTTAAAAATTCAAAAGTTTCCATGGGAACATGGCCCCCGGGCTCCCTTGAAATGTAAGTAGTGGCGGGCGCACAACAGCATTTGCAAGAAATAATGCACAATTTAAAATTTGCTGCCTGCAGCCCTGGTTCTATCAGAAGAATCCCGGGGTAGCGCCCTGTCCCACCCTTCACAATAACCGAGGAGACGTGGACTGTCACTGGGGAGAGGGGAGGGGGGCGGAGAATGCCATTGTGAACTGTGGCGGAGTGGGTCAAAGTTCTTCAATCCTCAGTTGAGGCTTCCTCCAGCTGCGCTCCTCTAATCCTGACCTCTTGCCCATCCCCGATTCCCATCGCTCCACCATTGGTGGCCATGCCTTCATCTGCCTGGGCCCCAAGCTCTGGAATTCCCTCCCATAAACCTCTCCGTCTCTCCGCCTCTCCTCCTTTAAGACGCTCCTTAAAGCTTTTGATCATCTGCCCTAATATCCCCTTATATGGCTCAGTGTCACATTCTCTGTCCTATAATCGCTCCTGTGCAGTGCCTTGGGACACTATTACTGCGGTAAAGGACGCTGTATAAACACAAATTGTTGTTGCTGTCGATGAGAATAAAGCGAGGAAATAACAGTGGGGTTTGCTCAACAGCTTTATTTTTTAAATGGAAAAGCAAGGCAGTTGCTTTTCATTAAACGTTGTATGGTTATCTAAGCAATTGAAAATCTCAAACCTTGTCCTGGCCAATATTAACTGGTCATTATCACGTTGCTGTTTGTGGGAGCTTGCTGTGCACAAATTGGCTGCCGCGTTTCCTACATTACAACAGTGACTACACTTCAAAAAGTACTTGATTGGCTGTAAAGCGCTTTGGGACGTCCGGTGGTCGTGAAAGGCGCTATAGAAATGCAAGTCTTGCTTTCTTTCTTTCAAATTATTTTCTCTTCACAGCCACGCACTGCAGCTTAATTTAAGTCAGATTTTCTAGAGTTTGCAACCTCAACCAATCTAACGTGTTGGGTTCCCACACTTTATGCTTCCTTTGGGAAATAAGGCTGGAATATTCAGAAAAATGTGTAGTTCTATTTTGAAATAATTTAAAAGTCTTCTGCCGATTGAACACCCGTACCCAGACACGTTGATAGCACACAACTCTCTCGCGTTACCGGCAACAGCCAGTTATATTTGCTGGCATTGTGTTTCTGTTATCACTTTGGAGCTGGGTCTCCACACTGCCAGAGGCACTCGCTATGCCCCATTTAGATCACAGCACTGTAAATAAATGCGCCATCATTTGTTCTAAGCTTCATCTCCTCCAAATTACACCACCAATTGCCGTCCTTCCCTCCCCCACCTGCATGTTAATAAAACTGGAGTTTTAATAATAACTGGAGTATTGTGTCCAATTCTGGGCACCGCACTTTAGGAAGGATGTGAAGGCCTTAGAGAGGGTGCAGAAAAGATTTACTAGAATGGTTCCAGGGATGAGGGACTTCAGTTACGTGGATAGACTGGAGAAGCTGGGGTTGTTCTCCTTAGAGCAGAGAAGGTTGAGAGGAGATTTGATAGAGGTGTTCAAAATCATGAGCAGTCTGGACAGAGTAGATAGAGAGAAACTGTTCCCATTGGCGGAAGGGTCGAGAACCAGAGGACACAGATTTAAGGTGATTGGCAGAAGAATCAAAGGCGACATGAGGAAAACTTTTTTACTCAGCGAGTGGTTAGGATCTGGAATGCACTGCCTGAAAGGGTGGTGGAGGCAGACTCAATCGTGGCTTTCAAAAGTGAGTTGGATAAGTACCTGAAGGAACTAGCTGAAGTGCTCTTGCAGAGAGCCGGCACGGGCTTGACAGGCCAAATCACAGAATCCCCACAGTGCAGATAGAGGCCATTTCGGCCCATCGAGCCTGCACCGACACATATCCCACCCTAACCCCGTAACCCCACGTATTTAATCCCCCTAACACTAAGGGTCAATTTATCATAGCCAAATCAATCTAACCTGCACATCTTTGGACTGTGGGAGGAAACCGGAGCACCCGGAGGAAACCCACGCAGACACGGGGAGAATGTGCAAACTCCACACAGACAGTCACCCGGGGCCGGATTCGAACCCGGGTCCCTGGCGCTGTGAGGCAACAGTGCTAACCACTATGCCACCGTGTTGCCACATGGCCTCCTTCAGTGCTGTAACCATTCTATGATTCTATGATTGTATGAAAAGTTATAACTTTGGTGCCAGTGCTAAAGCTATGACCTCACTCTTGTCAATTAAACTATCTCGTCAGGCAGCTGACCTGCAATCCCATCAGTCAAAGCCACTGCTGAGAGCAGAGGAATTGATTGTGTTTCTGCTGCTGATCCACATCTCAGCACCCACTAGGGCAAAATTTCAATAAACGTTAACATTTAACCTACCACCAACCCGTCTCAAATCGAGATGGCATTTTGGACCGTCGCTGAAGCCCTTCAGCGATCTCCCCTCAGCCTTGATGACCGATGGTGAAATGCTTGGAAGAACTGCGACATACGGAATGGATTCCTTATCGAGGATCCCACAGTACAACCTAAAGGGTCAAACCTTCCTTGCAAACAGTGGACAACCGCCAACCGTCTCAGCACCAGTCAAGGTCGATGCTGCCACCTTCTCCATAGATGGAAGATTAAAGCATCCCCATCATGTGACTGTGGAGCTCCTGATCAGACCCTGGAGCTCATCATTGAGCACTGCCCTCAGAGGAAATTCACAGGCAGCCCACAAGATATCCACGCTGTTACACCGGAAGCTTTGGCCCGGATATCTGACTTAGATACTGACATTTGATTTGCTACCACCATAGGATAGAAGAAGATTTAAAAATTGCAACAAAAGAGCAAAAGCTGAAATATTTGAGGCCCTTTCCCCAATATCAGGCAGCAATTGTTTCAGCTGATGGCAGAGATCATCAGCCTGAAGCCAAGCAGTTTATTAGGTGCTGGGGAGTGACGTACACTTACTAGATTTTGATGTTTTGAATATTATGGCTAGTTATCAGAATTTCAAAAGCACACTTTAAAAGCCTGGAGGTTAACCTTAGTTATGACCCCTCTTCCATATACAACCATATTTGAGATAAATGCACTCATTGCTTCTTGCTGAATTATCTTGCTAGAAGGAGAAGTCATTACATAGAAACTACAACACAGAAAACAGGCCATTCGGCCCAACGGGTCCATGCCTGTGTTTATAGTCCACACGAGCCTCCTCCCACTCTAATTTCCTCTCCCCACCCTGCCCCCTTATCCCTCTATTCGCTTCTCCCTATTCAAGTCCCACTCCAGAGACTTGAGCACAAAAATCTAGGCTGACACTCCCAGTGCAGTGCTGAGGGAGCGCTGCACTGTCAGAGGTGCCGTCTTTCAGATGAGATGTTAAACCGAGGCCCTGTCTGCCCTCTCCCGTGGCACTATTTGAAGAGGAGATGGGGAGTTATCCCCCTGGTGTCCTGGTCAATATTTATCCCTCGATCAACATCACTACAAAACAGATTATCTGGTCATTATCACATTGCTGTTTATGGGAGCTTGCTGTGCTAAAAATTGGCCGGCGTGTGACTACACTTCAAAAAGTGCTTCATCGGTTGTGAAGGGCGCTATAGAAATGTAACTCTTTTTGCATCAAGCCCCCGCCTTCAATGGGTCAATGCTCACCGCTTCAAACACTCCCTGTGGCAGCGAGTTCCACATTCTCACCACTCTCTGGGTAAAGGAATGCTCCGAACTTCCTTATTTGAGCTGTGAGAGGCTATCTTATATTTATGACCCCTTCTTCTGGACATGCTTATATGAAATATTTTCAATGGAGACTATTTGTAGTTTTATTAGAATATTTAAGCAGGATACAATCGCTGACTCACAAACGGTTAATATTTGTATTAGAATCAGGTAATGAAAACCCCTTGACTCGAGCAGTGATGGCTAATTTATAGCAAGGCCCTGCTGTGAGGTAAATTAAAAGCTATTATATTCTACGTTTTATTATGCGAAGCGAAATATAAAAAAACAATGAACCAAATTTAAACGATCAGCCCAGAACGATTTGCGCTCCTCTGCCCCCCCATCCATGCTCACTCTCCGGGGTCACAGCGAGGAGTTTCATCGACAATCCGTTCCCAGGCCTCCATCGCTTCTTCTCTTCTTCTGAGGCAGTCCCTCGGAGCTGAGGATGACTTGCTTCCACACTAAAAATGAGTTCTCAGGTGACTGATGAGTCCACTGCGGGACCTACAGTCTCTGTCACAGGTGGGGCAGACGGTGGTTGAAGGGGCGGGTGGGTGGGTTACTTGGGTTAACGTGCGCTCCTTCCGCTGTTTGCGCTTGGCTTCCGCTTGCTCCCAGCGAAGAGACTCGAGGTGTTCGGCACCTTCCCGGATGCTTCTCCTCCACTTTGTGCGGTCTTGGGCCAGGGATTCCCAGGTGTCGGTGGGGATGTTACACTTTTTCAAGGAGGCTTTGAGTGTGTCCTTGAAGCGTTTCCTCTGCCCACCTGGGGCTCTCTTGCCGTGCTGGAGCTCCGAGTAGAGCGCTTGTTTTGGGAGTCTCGTATCGGGCATGCGGACGATGTGGCCCGTCCATCGGAGCTGATCGAGCGTGGTCAGAGCTTCGATGCTGGGGTTGTTGGCCTGAGCGAGAACACTGACGTTGGTGCGCCTATCCTGCCAATGGATTTGCAGGATCTTGCGGAGGCAGCGTTGGTGGTACCTCTCCAGTGCTTTGAGGTGCCTGCTGTACATGGTCCATGTCTCTGAGGCATACAGCAGGGCGGGTATCACTACTGCTCTGTAGACCGTCGCTAGTGCTCTTAAGTCAAGCATGATGCGATCTCTTCACTGCTCCCTCCCACTTTGTAATGGAAAATCTAACCTCAGTTTAATGTTCTCGCTATCAGCCTTAGAGCGTAAGCTCACCGTCTGAGAAATCCCGTGTGTGACTCTGTCTCTCACCACTTTGTGTCACTGTTGAGCCGGAATCCTGTTAACGCCTCAAGTTTCCCTTGGCAGGAATAAGTCTCACCTCACATTACCAAGCTGGAGCGAATGAAGCCGTTTACATCCATTGCTAATCTGCTTTTGTATTTTTACCCTGCCCTGCCCCCGCTCCCCCCCTTGCCTCCCCAACCCCGCCCTCAGAGAATCACCCGACCTCCATGAAGAGGCACAGTTGCAAAGTGGAATTACACAGTATTTACAGCACAGAAACAGGCCATTCGGCCCCACTGGTCCGTGCCGGTGTTTATGCTCCACACGAGCCTCCTCCCACCCCTCTTCATCTCACCCCTATCAGCATATCCTTCTATTCCTTTCTCCTCACGTGCTTATCCAGCTTCCCCTTAAATGCTTCTATACTATTCACCTCAACCACTCCCTGTGGTAGCGAGTTCCACATTCTCACCACTCTCTGGGTAAAGTTTCTCCTGAGTTCCCGATTGGATTTATTGGTGACTTTTTTTAATATTTATATAATGCAAGCTCCTGTGCACCAACTAGGCGATAGTTTCTGATCAGTAACGCCCAATTATCAAATGTACAGCTACCGATCGGCAAATGTCCAAACACGTGCATCTAAGTAAACTGGATTTCATAGAATCACAGAAATTTACTGCACAGGAGGAGGCCATTCTGGCCCATCGTGTCCGTGCCTGGCCGAAAAAGAGCTCTCCAGCCTAATCCCACTTTCCAGCTCTTGGTCCGTAGCCCTTCAAGTGCATATCCAAGTACTTCACCTGATGAAGGAGCAGCGCTCCGAAAACTTGTGATTTCAAATAAAACTGTTGGACTATAACCTGGTGTTGTGCGACTTCTTACTTTTTAAATGTGATGAGGGTCTCTGTCTCTACCACCCTTTCAGGCAGTGAGTTCCAGACCCCCACCACCCTCTGGGTGAAAAAAGTTCCCCTCAAATCCCCTCTAATCCTTCGACCAATTACTTTAAATCTATACCCACTGGTTATTGACCTCTCTGCTAAGGGAAATAGGTCCTTCCTATCCGCTCTATCTCGGCCCCTCATAATTTTATACACCTTAATTGTGTCACAAAGTTCAAGTCTAACTAAATAAAATGTGAGAGCCGATGAGTTGAATTGACAGTAAGTAAGACAGCAGCGCTCCGAAAGCTTGTGATTTCAAATAAAGCTGTTGGACTATAACCTGGTGTTGCGCGACTTCTCACTTTTGACAGTAAATAAAGATAAGAACTGACTGTTATTGAAAGAAAGCAATTGTTTAAAGAACTGAAGCTTCATCTTGATATGAGGAGCGAGCAGGTGAAATTACACCTCAGCATGTTTCCTTTAAGTTGATCAGTTCTGGATGTGATAAAACAAATGTATTTTGTTTCCTATTTGAAAAATTTTTTTTTTTTATTCGTTCATTGGATGTGGGCGTCCCTGCCAAGGCCAGCATTTATTGCCCATCCCTAATTGCCCTCGAGAAGGTGGTGGTGAGCCGCCGTCTTGAACCGCTGCAGTCCGTGTGGTAATAAGCAATCTTGTACAAGTGTATTAAGGAATAAACATAATGGGCCGTAATTTGCGGCCCCTATGGGTGTGTACAAGGTGCGTACACGCCCGTAGGGGCCGCGCAAGTTCCGGGCATTTTAGCATGTGCTAAAATCCGAACTTGCGATCTGTCGAGAATCTTCTTGACAGATCTCACGCGTCTCCGGGAAATGGGTCTCCGCGGGTGGAGAGTTCTGCCCAGCGAATGCCCGTGAAATTCTTATGCCCGGTAAAAGCAAGTGTAAGGCCTGCTTTTACCAGCATAAGAGATTTAAAAAACAGAAAAATAAAATTTTATCAATAATTTGTACATTTAAAAAACCTGTGAAATAAGGTAAGTTTAGTTTCAGCCCCTTTAAAACATTTAAATTTATTTTTCAAAAAATTTAATTTTTGTTTTAAATATTTAATTAAATGGCACTTTAATTAATTTGAAATATGTGATTATTTATTTATTTATTTGATGTCTAGGTGTATTTTTGGGGTTTTCCCATTCATGCTCATGGGGTTTCTGTACATACGGAATCTCCATAAGTATGAATGGGGATTCCCTTCTGTCATTGGTTGGGCCGGCCCACATGATCCCAGGGGCGCTCGCGACCCGCCTGAACCCCGGGATACGCGGGCCTCTACCCGCGGGTACCCGGAGAGGCCCAGGACCGCGAGTCTCCGCATCTCCCGGACCACCAGGTACGCGGGCATCTTATTTGCGGATCGGAGGCGTTTCCCCGCGGGAAGCCTCCGACCGCCAATTCAGGGCCGGTGTGATCAATTCTGAAAGAAGAAAGGGTGATGTACACTCCAGTCATCAAGCTCTGCAGTGGGAGGGCTAAGTCATAAGATTTACCCCGAAAGAATGGCCATTGAGAAACGCATACTTGGCTCGACACAACATTCTAATACCGTTCAGTCATTTTATACAACAGGAATACCAAGGACGCTGTTTGTAATATATTGGTATGTAAAACTGGGTGGTAGTTATTGCCATCTGGTGGCTAGCAAGAAATAACAGTTTGCAATTTAGAGAAGTACACCTCTCACTTTAATTCTCCACTCCACTCCCACTCTGACCTCTCTGTCCTCGGCCTCCTACACTGTTCCAATGAAGCTCAACGTAAGCTCGAGGAACAGCACCTCATCTTTCGATTAGGCATTTACAGCCTTCTGGACTCGACACTGAGTTCAACAATTTCAGATCATAAGAACATAACAACAACAACAACTTGTATTTATATAGCGCCTTTAACGTAGTAAAACGTCCCAAGGCACTTCACAGGAGTATTATAAGACAAAAGATTTGACACTGAGCCACATAAGAAGAAATTAGGGCAGGTGACCAAAAGCTTGGTCAAAGAGGTAGGTTTTAAGGAGCGTCTTAAAGGAGGAAAGAGAGGTAGAGAGGTTTAGGGAGAGAATTCCAGAGCTTAGGGCCTCAGCAGCTGAAGGCACGGCCGCCAATGGTGGAGCGATTAAAATCAGGGATCCTCAAGAGGGCAGAATTAGAGGAGTGCAGATATCTCAGGGGGTTGTGGGGCTGGAGGAGATTACAGAGATAGGGAGGGGCGAGGCCATGGAAGGATTTGAAAACAAGGATGAGAATTTTGAAATCAAGGCGTTGCTTAACTGGGAGCCAATGTAGGTCAGCGAGCACAGGGTTGATAGGTGAACGGGACTTGGTGCGAGTTAGGACACGGGTAGCCGGGTTTTGAATCACCTCAAGTTTATGTAAGGTAGAATGTGGGAGGCCAGCCAGGAGTGCGTTGGAATAGTCGAGTCTAGAGGTAACAAAGGTATGGATGAGGGTTTCAGCAGCAGATGAGCTGAGGCAAGGGCGGAGACGACGATGTTACCAAGGTGGAAATAGGCGGTCTTAGTTATGCTGCGGATATGTGGTCGGAAGCTCATTTCAGGGTCAAATATGACACCAAGGTTGCGCACAGTGTGGTTCAGCCTCAGACAGATGTTAGGGAGAGGGATGGAGTCAGTGGCTAGGGAACGGAGTTTGTGGCGGGGACCGAAAACAATGGCTTCGGTCTTCCCAATATTGAATTGGAGAAAATTTCTGCTCATCCAGAACTGGATGTCGGACAAGCAGTCTGACAATTTAGACACCGTGGAGGGGTTGAGAGAAGAGGTAGTGAGGTAGAGCTGGGTGTCGTCAGCATACATGTGGAAACGGACGCTGTGTTTTCGGACGATATCGCCAAGGGGCAACATATAGATGAGAAATAGGATTTGGTAAAACAAATTTGTTAGGGATGGGCAATAAATGTTGGTCTTGCCAGTGACCCCCACATCCTAGGAACGAATAAAAAAAAATATATCCTGGGACTGAGTGAATTCCAGACTGTACATTATTTCACTGAGGCTATATTCTATAAACTCTTTTTTACATGACTTAGTTGGGAAATATCTAATACTGTGTCAAAATTAACAAATAATCAAAGTCTATTAGCTTAACTAAAGTACTTTAGTGCCAACAATAGATTCCTTTGGAGAGGAGCAGCCCAGTGTAGGAGAACGTGCCATGTTTATGCAAATAGAGATTTTTTTTCTTATTTATATGTAAGGGTAGTCCAAAAAGATAATGGTTGAGTAAATAATCACATTATTAAGTATTATTTCTTTCAGCATAGCCCTCCAAATTCACCATTTTCCTGGGCTGGGTCAGAACCCGCTGCAAATGTTGGAAAATCTACAGAAGATGCGAGAAAGATGAAAGACAAGTGAAGAGTCCTGGTGGGGAGCCTACCTTAGAACTGGTGGAGATGGCGTGGCCTGTGGGCTGAGAATAATCCAACATATAATTTGTAATAGTCCGTTTTTTTCACCTTACTGCAGGTGGAGATACAAGTGGGTCAACAATCAGATCAACTCCCAATCCTCACCGCTCAGAGCTTTGAAGAGCAATCTTGTTCGGTCTTCCCTAATTTTGTAGTTTCACTATTCATGTCAATAAAGACGGTCTAAATCCCTGCCATGAGATTTGTTGTTTTATGTTGTATATAATGGGGAGGATTCTTTGGTTAATTCAGCGACAACTTATTAGAGATGTGTCGATTTGAATCAGTTCTACAGATAATGCTTCTCAATTTCAAACTCTTCTCTGAACTTTCAGAGTGATGTAATACCCTCCTGGCAGAACAGGTCTGTACATTCATGAAGCCCTTTTTGGCGGCAAAGCCTGTTGTGTGGCTGCGGGTTCAAATAGCGCCCAATCGAAAAGAGACAAGACTCAGGCCTAGAAATTGGTCTCGGGCGGTGGGGCAGTGAGGGCGGTATTGGACCGGCCGCCCATCATACGCAGCGCCGAATATTCAGTTACATTTCGGCCAATGGCCGGCCGATCCGATACCGCCCGTCTTGCGCCACGGCCCAAGACCAATTTCTAGCCCCTAGTGTCTGGAATTTGTAAGTGCTTATAAACGTTTTTCTCAGATTTCAGACAATATCACGGATTTCTCCACATGTTCAACAAAATGGCTCTTGTAAGGGAATTGGCGAGCTTTGATAAACATATTCTATGCTGTAAATCAGATTAATTTTAATTACATTAGTCTGCCTGGAAGGGATGGAAAGCGACAATCACCTCTCAGGATCTTAATCTGATAAACTAATTTGGAGGCAGTTTGTTTTAACTAAATTCTGAAAGTCGTGTAATTTGTACTCCAAGATAGCAATTCCCTCGGAGCCCACTTGAAAGGTTTGGGAGGAGGAGGAGGGCATGGTAAGGACAGTTTCAAATTCATCTTAATTTGTCTCGTGGGTGGAAATGTTAGGTCTTTCTCTTTGATAATAATTAGGGTGATGTTGGTATCATTCAAGGAATCTGGGGATATATAATCATGTAATCAAAAATTTGCCATTAATAGAGGGGTTAACTCCAGCAGAAATGTTTGCTGGAATGTTCCAGTGGTTCGCTGTCTCAACTAGGAGCTTCGTGAACTTACACTTTCTGAATCATTGCCACAAGCTCTTCCTCAGCAAAGAACAGATCTGGCTCAAGCTTCAGCAGAAGGAAATTCCTCAGCTGGCTTTGTAGACAGGACTTGTACAAATGTAATTGTCTTCTTAGCTCAGTTAGTATCACTCTTGCCTCTGAATCACAAGTATGTGGGTTCGAGCCCCACTCCAAGAACCGAACATGTAATCCAGACAGACACCTCAATGCAGTACTAAGGAGGTGCTACATTGTCAGAGGTGCCATCTTTCAGATGAGATGTTAACCCAAGGCTCTATCTAAGGTGAATGTACAAGATACCATGGCATTATTTGAAAAAGAGCAGGGGTGTGTCCTGGTCAATATCCCCTCCTCAACCAACATCACAAAAAACAGATTAACAATTAACAGATTTACACTATAAATGGTCGGACACTGAGAAGTGCAGAGGAACAGAGGGACCTTGGAGTGCATGTCCACAGATCCCTGAAGGTAGCAGGGCAGGTAGATAAGGTGGTTAAGAAGGCATACGGGATACTTGCCTATAATAGCCGAGGCATAGAATACAAGGGCAGGGAGATTATGCTTGAACTGTATAAAACACTAGTTCGGCCTCAGATAGAATACTGCGTGCAGTTCTGGTCACCACATAACAGGAAAGATGTGATTGCACTCGAGAAGGTACAGAGGATTTACGAGGATGTTGCCAGGACTGGAGAATTTTAGCTATGAGGAAAGATTGGAGAGGCTGGGGCTGTTTTCTTTGGAACAGAGGAGGCTGAGGGGAGATTTAATTGAGGTGTATAAAATTATGAGGGGCCTAGATAGAGTGGATAGGAAGGACCTATTTCTCTTAGCAGAGAGGTCAGTAACCAGGGGGCATAGATTTGAAGTAATTGGTCGGAAGTTTAGAGGGGATTTGAGGAGAAATATTTTCACCCAGAGGGTGGTGGGGGTCTGGAACTCACTGCCTGAAAGGGTGGTAGAGGCAGAAACCCTCATCACATTTAAAAAGTATTTGGATATGCACTTGAAGTGCCGCATCCTACAGGGCTATGGACCAAGAGCTGGAAAGTGGGATTAGGCTGGATAGCTCTTTGTCGGCCGGCACGGACACGATGGGCCGAATGGCCTCCTTCTGTGCCGTAAATTTCTATGATTCTATGAACAGGATATTTATCTCGTTTGCCAGTTGCCCTGAAAATAGTAGCCACTATATTACAAAAGTGTATTGGATCTGAAGTGCTTTGAGATATCTTGATATGTTAAGTCACCGTAAGTTCTGTATGGTATGCGTTGAACCCTTACTTACTGTCGATACACTAACTGGACATGGAGGAAGTTCATTATCCTGACAAGTGAGAAATCATTGCATGAGATCAACTGTTTGCCAAAAGGTCTAAACGTTTTGAAGAGTGCACAATGTACGACACAGACTAACATTTCAACAGAGACTGATGATGTATTTTGAAAGTTGAAATGAAGCAAGTCAAAATCACTTGCCTAGAATGGGAACAGTCTCTGGTGGAGGCAGATTCAATCGTAGCCTTCAAAAGGGAATTGGATAAATACTTGAAGGAGAAAAAGATTGCAGTGATATGGGGAAAGAGCGGGGGAGTGGGACTAACTGGATTGCTCTTCGAAAGAGCCAGCGCAGAGTCGATAGGCCGAATGGCCTCCTTCTGTGCTGCGCTGTTCTATGATTCTATCAGATGAACAAATGAAGGACTCTGATATGGATCTGCTTTTGGAGGATTACAGCAATATTCATCCTCCTGTTCTTAATATTTTGTTCTAGTGGCTAAAAGGTGTAAATCTAGCCGGGTGGATTTGCTGTCCATTACAGAATTCGGCCAATTTTTATTTCCAATGAAATCACACATGGGCGTGTTAGAAACCGTGCGACTGACTGTGCATTTGGAAAAAACCCTTCATTAATAAGGATCTTTCAAGGTTTCTTCAGTTCATCGCAGAGATGGGAATTCTTGGCACTCATAATCATCTGCAGAAAATAGTAATAGCTGCTGACAGATTGAGAACTGAAAGGTTCAGGTACTTGAGAACTACAGATTAAGATACCAACAGTGTGCTTGATGGGAAACATAGAAAAATAGGAGCAGGAGTAGGCCATTCGGCCCTTCGAGCCTGCTCCGCCATTCAATATGATCATGGCTGATCCTCTATCTCAATACCATATTCCCACTCTCTCCCCATACCCCTTGATGCCTTTTGTGTCTAGAAATCTATCTATCTCCTTCTTAAATATATTCAGTGACTTGGCCTCCACAGCCTTCTGTGGTAGAGAATTCCACAGGTTCACCACCCTCTGAGTGAAGAAATTTCTCCTCATCTCAGTCCTGAATGTCCTACCCCGTATCCTGAGACTATGACCCCTCGTTCTAGACCCCCCCCCCAGCCAGGGGAAACATCCTCCCTGCATCCTGTCTGTCTAGCCCTGTCAGAATTCTTTACGTTTCAATGAGATCCCCCTCTCATTCTTCTAAACTCTAGTGAGTACAGGCCTAGTCGACCCAATCTCTCTCATACGACAGTCCTGCCATCCCAGGAATCAGTCTGGTGAACCTTTGCTGCACTCCCTCTATGGCAAGTATATCCTTTCTTAGGTAAGGAGAAAGGTTTAAGGATTACAAATTGAAAAGAAACAGGAACGCTCAATGGGTCTGATGCAACGCTCGGATATTTCCCACATAGCTGATTACTAAATAAGACACAGAAACAGCCACTTGTCAATAAGATGTGGACTGAACAGGAGGTTGATGGATGCTGGCAGTATTGTCTCTCTGTAGAATTAGCTGTCGTTTGCAAGTAAATTACTATTAAATCTTACCCTTATATGTCTAAGTGCAAGAGGCATGAAACTATTTTGCATCTGATGGACATGTGTAAAAAGATCTTTGCCAATACATACGGACCATATTTGTGATGAATGTTTTTTCAGTTTAGAACGGTGATGATTATTAATTAAGATAGGAAAATCCTCTGTACATGGAAGAATGAGAAGATGGCAATCACTAGTCCGGTCATTCTCTGGTCATCTTGTTATCTGTTGAATGTGTTACATGGGCCATGGCAGGCCTCATATTTTGGGGGCGATTTTAACCCTATTCGCTCAGCAGAAACCTGGTGGGTGGGCAGTTAAAATCGCCTTGGCTCTTATCTGTCCGCAAGCCGCCATGATCGCAACATCTGCAATTTTAACCTGCTCTCCTGAGCAGGCAGCAAGGACACGCGCTCGGAGCCAACAGGGTCCTTCTTTACACAGCCATGTTGTGGCCTGATGACATGATTGAGAGCCGACTGTAATTTTAACTCAGGCCCTGGCGGGGAATCCACCTGAAGTTAAAATCGGGCCCATTTGTCTCATTCAGCACTGCTATTCTTCCTCATTTTGGGCAGGATCGGGGAGAAGAATCCAGCCATGAGTTTCATCGGTTACTCGGCCACAGGGGATCACAGTCAAGACCAATCTTGTCCTCACCTGACTGCCAGCAGGTTCTGCATCAGGATTGGAAACTCTGGTCAGGTTTCTTTCCCTACACTGGCTCTGAGGCTAATCGACTGCCACCTCGGTTGAAATCAGCCAACTCAGCATAGACCAGGGAATTGAATCTGGGATCCTGCTGGCCTGTATGATCGAGCTACTCCCTGTTTTAACAAGCCAAGCGGCGGGGGAGCTCTGCCTGTATTTCCTGAAGAACTCTGTTATTCTTTTTGAGCAAAGGTAATATTTTTTCCTTTTAATAAGACGATTGAAACCTTTCACATTGGGTGACACACTTTGATAGAGGTCATTTTCAACAGAACTAGAATCACTGAAGCAGTTAACACATTTACCATGTATGTGCGCACTGGGAATTAACTTGCCCTTTTCAAAGCGCATGGTGTGAAATTTCTATCAGTGCCGATAAACAACACCACTGAGCAAAGCTGCAGGTGTTTAATGTTTTAAATTTATTTTTCAATTTTTCTCCTTTCTATCCCTCTTTGCTCTCTCCCTTTGCCCGACAGTCTTTCTCTTTCCACTATTTTCTCTCTATCTAGCATGGATTGAGAATTGCTTAACAGACAGAAAACAAAGAGTAGGGATAAACGGGTCTTTTTCAGGATGGCAGGCTGTGACTAGTGGGGTACCGCAAGGATCGGTGCTTGGGCCCCAGCTGTTCACAATCTATATCAATGATTTGGATGAGGGGACTAAATGTAACATTTCCAAATTTGCTGATGATACAAAGCGAGGTGGCAGTGTCAGCTGTGAAGAGGATGTGAAGAGGCTTCAAGGGGATCTCGACAGGCTCAGTGAGTGGGAGAGAACATGGCAAATGGAATATAATGTGGATAAATGTGAAGTTATCCACTTTGGTAGAAAAAACAGAAAGGCAGAGTATTTTCTAAATGGTGAAAGATTGGGGAATGCAGATGCTCAAAGGGACTTGGGTGTCCTTGTACATGAGTCACTGAAAGTGAATATGATGGTGCAGCAAGCCATTCGGAAGGCAAATGGTATGTTGGCCTTCATTACAAGAGGATTTGAGTACAGGAGTAAAGAAGTCTTACTCCAATTATATAGGGCCTTGGTGAGACCACACCTGGAGTACTGTGTACAATTTGGTCTCCTTACCTAAGGAAGGATATACTTGCCATAGAGGGAGTGCAACGAAGGTTCACGAGATTGATTCCTGGGATGGCGGGACTGTCGTATGAGAAGAGATTGAGTAAACTAGGCCTGTATTCTCTTGAGTTCAGAAGAATAAGAGGGGATCTCATTGAAGCATACAAAATTATTACAGGGCTTGATAGGGTGGATGCTGGGAGAATGTTTCCCTTGGCTGGGGAGTCTAGAACCAGGGGCAACAGCCTCAGGATAAAGGGTAGGCCATTCAGGACTGAGATGAGAAGAAATTTCTTCACACAGAGGGTGGTGAATCTTTGGAATTCTCTACCCCAGAGGGCTGTGGAGGCTCAATCATTGGGTATATTCAAAACAGAAGTTGATAGATTTCTAACTAGCAAGGGCATCAAGAGATATGGCGATAGGGCCGGTGAATGGAGTTGAGGCAGAAGATCAGCCATGATCTCATTGAATGGCGGAGCAGGCTTGAAGGGCCGAAAAGCCTACTCCTGCTCCTATCTCTTATGTTCTTATGTTCCTCTCAGTCCTTTCTCTATCTGGCACATAGAGTTCACACACAGGCCCTGAATAGGCGGTCGGAGGCTTCCTGCGGGGAAACGCCTCCGATCCGCAAATAAAATGTCCGTGTACCTGGTGGTGCGGGAGGTGCGGAGACTCGCGGTACTGGGCCTCTCCGGGTACCCGCGGGTAGAGGCCCACATATCCCGGGTCACAGGCGGATTGCAAGCACTCCTGGGATCAAGTGGGCCGGCCCAACCAATGACAGAAGTGAATCCCCATTCATACTTATGGAGATTCCGTATGTACGGAAACCCCATGAGCATGAATGGGAAAACCCCAAAAATACACCTAGACATCAAATAAATAAAGAAAAAAATCACATATTTAAAATTAATTAAAATGTCATTTAATTAAATATTTAAAACAAAAATTTATTTTTTTGAAAAATAAATTTAAATGTTTTAAAGGGGCTAAAAATAAACTTACCTTATTGCACAGGTTTTTTAATGTTTAAATTATTGAAAAATATTTATTTTCATGTTTTTTAAAACTCTTCCGCTGGTAAAAGCAGGCCTTACGCTTGCTTTTACCAGGCGTAAGAATTTCACGGGCATTCGCTGGGCAGAAGTTGGGCAAATAGCGCAACTCTCCGCCCACGGATAGCCCATCTCCCGGGGATGCGGAGGATCTGTCAAGAAGATCCTCGACAGATCGCAAGTTCCGGGTTTTCGTGCACACGCAGCACATGCCTAAACCCAGAACTTGCGCGGCCCCTACGGGCGGGTGCACACCTCGTACACACCCGTAGGGGCCGCAGATTACGGCCCATTGTTAGCCAGAGTTCCTATGTAGCCCCCATTTTTCATGCTGTATGATTTTGCCATTCCCATTTGCAACATTTTATCTTTCCTGCCTCTTACATAAGCACAGTATATTCTTTCAATTCCTTCTCAGTCATGTAGTTAAAGCCATGACTATATCAACCTGTATGGCAGAAAATATCCCACTATTTCGAGCAGCAGGCAACACTGCTTAGAATTCCATGTCCCTTCCCACTCTACCTCTTGTGATTTATAGATTAAAGGAATTGATAGCTTTACCTTGGGCTATCTTTAGCCACAATATTTACGCAATTACAGTCTAACCAGCATCCCTGTCTGCTGACATCCTTCAAGTATTTTATTCCTTATTTTGAAGGGGCTGTTGCTTCAGCTTGGAGAAATGTCAAGTGGAGGCGAGGTGCTCCCACAACATAAGGGAGAAAAATTAAAAGGTGCTCAATTCAGAGTAGCATTGGCAAAAGCCTGGAAATAGGAAGCGTGTGGCACAGATAGAAGAAAATAACACAAAGTTTGTCAAAGCAATATGTGAGAGGAAACTTCTCCATTAGTTTTATTATAGGAACATTGGAACAGGAGGAGGCCATTCAGCCCCTCGAGCCTGTTCCGCAATTCAATGAGATCATGGCTGATCTGCGACCTAACTCCATATACAAGCCTTTGGCCCATATCCCTTAATATATTTGGTTAACAAAAATCCATCAATCTCAGATTTAAATTAACAATTGATCTAGCATCAATTGCTGTTTGCGGAAGAGAGTTCCAAACTTCTACCACCCTTTGTGTGTCGAAGTGTTTCCTAATTTCACTCCTGAAAGGTCTGGCTCTAATTTTTAGACTATGCCTCCTAGTCCTAGAATCCCCAACCAGTGGAAATAGTTTCTCTCTATCTACCCTATCTGTTCCCCTTAATATCCTGAAAACTTCAATCAAATCACCCCTTAACCGTCAAAATTCCATGGAATACAACCCGAGTTTGTGTAATCGCTCCTCGTAACTTAACCCTTGGAGTCCAGGTATCATTCTGGTAAACCTACGCAGCACTCTCTCCAAGGCCATTACTTTTAACAGCGCAGAGTACTTATGGGCAACACAGTGGCATAGTGGTTAGCACTGGTGCCTCACAGCGCCAGGGACCCGGGTTCGAATCTGACCTCGGGTGACTGTCTGTGTGGAGTTTGTACATTCTCCCCGTGTCTGCGTGGGTTTCCTCCGGGTGCTCCGGTTTCCTCCCACAGTCCAAAAATGTGTGGGTTAGGTTGATTTGGCTATGATAAATTGACCCTTAGTGTTAGGGGGGGATTAAATATGTGGGGTTATGGGGATAGGATGGGATATGTTAGGGGGAATTAAATACGTGGGGTTACGGGGGTAGGGTGGGATATGTGTACTGTGGAGATTAAAGCAGGGACAGGGTACTGGATTTGGATGATCAGCCATGATCGTATTGAATGGTGGAGCAGGCTCGATGGGCCGAATGGCCTACTCCTGCTCCTAGATTCTATGTTTTTAAACAGCGAGGATCTAATTGGAGACACCAACAGCGGTGGGGGAATCTTCCACGATTTCCAAAAAAATAACATGTGACGTCACAAGGCAGCAGTACAGTCTGAGCGAGTGGACCTGCGGGAGGAACGGAGTCGGAGACCGGGGATAAAGGCAGAGCGGAGCAGAGGCCTGGAAGTCTGAGCAAGCGGACTACCTGCGAGGGAGACAGTCGGCAAGCGAACCAACGAAGGAGTAACGTCAGAATTCAAAGGTGTCGCTGACACAAGGGAGCTGAGAGGTGAGTATAGGGTGAGTATTTGTGGTAAGTTTTGTTTGTTCAGTTTTGAGTATATTTCTGCTAAGTAGTTCATAGCCTATCTAATAGAGGGAAGTGCTGATTGGTGGATAGCTGTTGAGTGTTTCTTGTTAAGTTTTAAGTTTATTTCTGCTAAATTACCTCCATAGTCTGGTAAATAATGGCAGGGCAGCTCAGTCCCGTGATTTGCACATCCTGAGCCATGTGCGAAATCCTGGATGCTTCTTGCGGCCTGGGCGACCACGTGTGCACGAAGTGTCGCCAACTGCAGCAACTCGAGCTCCAGGTTTCGGAGCTTGAGCGGCAGCTGGAGTCACTACAGTGCATCCATGAGGCTGAGAAATACTTGGAAAGCACATTTCTAGAAGTGATCATCCCGCAGCCTCAGAATGTGCAGGCAGAGAGGGAATGGGTGACCACCAGACAGAGAAGGAGGACCAGGCAGGTAGGGCAGGAGTCCCTAGAGTGCATCTCGCTCGCTAACCGGTTCACAGTTGTGGAAACTGGTGGGGGTGATGGTTCCTCTGGGGAGAGCAGCCAGAGCCAAGGCCATGGCACCACGGGTGGCTCAGCTTAACGGGGGGTAGGGAGGAAGAAGAGTGGAAGAGCAATAGTGATAGGGGATTCATTGGTTAGGGGAACAGATAGGCATTTCTGCGGCCGCAGATGTGACTCCAGGATAGTATGTTGCCTCCTTTGTGCCAGGGTCAAGGATGTCACTGAGCGGCTGCAGGACACTCTGAGGGGGGAGTGTGAACAGCCAGAGGTTGTTGTCCATATCGGTACCAACGACATAGGTAGAAAGAGGGATGAGGTCCTGCAGGCAGACTATAGGGAGCTAGGAAAGAGATTAAAAAGCAGGACCTCAAAGGTAGTAATCTCCGGATTACTCCCGGTGCCACATGCTAGTGAGTACAGGAAAAGAGGATAGAACAGATGAATGCGTGGCTGGAGAGATGGTGCAGGAGGGAGGGCTTTAGATTCCTGGGGCATTGGGACCATTTCTGGGGAAGGTGGGACCTGTACAAGCCGGACAGGTTACACCGCAACAGAGCCGGGACCAATATTCTCACGGGGAGGTTTGCTAGTGCTGTTGGGGAGGGTTTAAACTAGCTTGGCGGGGGATAGGCACCAGCATATAGGAGTAGAAAAGAGGAATAAGGTCCATAAAAGAGTGAGTGTGTTGGATAGTACTAGAGAAGAAAGTAGTACTAGAGGCGGAAGTAGTACCATATTAGATAGAGCAGACTAAGAAAGGCTACGAAAAATTCAAAAATGGGTTCAGAATGCATGTACGTAAATGCACAAAGTGTGGTGAATAAGGTTGGTGAGCTACAAGCACAATTAGTCATGTGGCAATATGATGTTGTGGCAATAATGGAAACGTGGCTTAAAAACGGTGAGGACTGGGCACTTAATATTCAAGGGTACAAGGTGTTCAGAAAAGATAGGGAACAAAAAAGGGGGGTGGGATGGCAGTGCTGATTAAGGAAGACATTGTAGCGTTGGAAAGGGAGGATGTTTTTGAGAGGACAAGAACAGAATCCATTTGGTTAGAGTTGAGGAGCAAAAAGAGTATGATCACACTATTGGGTTATTCTACAGGCCTCCAAGTAGTGAGAGGGAGGTAGAGGAGCAAATCTGCAGGGAAATCGCAGAGCACTGAGTGCAGTGAGCACAGAGTGAACTACTGGGAGTTTGGTAAGTGTGGGAGTTTTAAGGGTTAATCTCTTTTAAAATCTAGTGTAAATTGCTATTAGCTCTTAAGTAAGATCAACTGTTTAAGTTAAAATTTAAACTTAAAATTTTTAAGTTTCTTCAGGCTTAAGCAGAGACAAACAAGCAAGCTCTCCTGCTGGAGAGCTGCTGTAGTTAGTTAATTAGATAACTGGATTAAACCGGTTCCTGAAACAGTAGCAGAGCAGTGCTGACCCATCTGAATCACAAACAATATAAACACAGGGGCCTGTGAGTGCAGCCAGCACTGAGTGCAGCGAGCACAGAGTGAACTACTGGGAGTTTGGTAAGTGTGGGAGTTAGGTGAAGTGGAGGAAGGAGGTGCTTGCTTTTCCTAACTTCTCCTGCAGAGCGGCGGCGGACCTGAGCGGGAGCGACTGAGGTCCGAGAGCGGGAATAAAAGCAGCAGCAGACCTGCATCAACAAGAGAAAACGGCAGTGTGACGTCACAGGTAAGGCAGGTAAGTGATTGGTAGTGACTGTGGGCTAAGTTTTAAGTTAACATATAACATATAACTAAATTTTAAAAACTAAACGTAATTTAATTAATTTAATAAACTAAACGAGGTAAATAATTTGATTCACTCTAAACTAATTAATTAAATAAATTAAATAATGGGAGAACAGGAGATGTGTTGCTGCTGCAATATGTGGGAGCTTGTGGACATTTTTGTCCAGGGCGACTACATCTGCGATAAGTGTCTGCGGCTCGAGGAACTTCGGCTCCGAGTTGAGGAGCTGGAGTCCGAGCTGCAGACATTGCGAGACATCAGGGAGGGAGAAAGTTACCTGGACCTTTTGCTCCAGGAGGCAGCCACACCCCTTAGATTAAATACTTTAGAATTGACACATGGTCAGGGACAGGAGGGTGTGACTGCGAGTGAGGCAGGTACGGGGATCCAGGAGGTAGTATTGCAGGAGCCTCAGTCCCTGCACTTGTCCAATAGATTCGAGGTTCTTGCAACCCTTGCGGACAAGTGCGGGGACTGCGGGGAGGACAAGCAAATTGGCCACGGCACCATGATACAGGAAGCCATTCAATGGGGGGAGTAAAAAGGAAGGTGGTTGTAGTAGGTGACAGTATAGTTAGGGGGATAGACACTGTTCTCTGCAGCCAGAGCGTGAGTCCCGAAGGCTATTTTGCCTACACGGTGCCAGGGTAAAGGACATCTCCTCCAGGCTGGAGAAGAACTTGGAGTGGGAGGGGAGGATCCAGTTGTCGTGGTCCACGTAGGTACCAACGACATAGGTAGGACAAAGAAAGAGATTCTGCTGACAGAGTTTGAGCAGCTAGGACTAAATTAAAAAGCAGAGCCACAAAGGTCATAATCTCTGGATTATTACTGGATCTACAGGCAAATTGGCATATGGTCAATAGGATCAGGAGATGAATGTATGGCTCAAAGATTGGTGTGGGAGAAGTGGGTTTCGATTCGTGGGGCACTGGCACCAGTACTGGGGAAAGAGAGAGTTGTTCCGTTGGGACGGACTACACCTGAACCATGCTGGGACCAGAGTTCTAGCAAATCGAATAACTAGGGAGGTAGATAGGGCTTTTAACTAAATAAGAGGGGTGGGGGGAGGGTCCCGGTGGAGAGAAATCTAGAATGCTAAAGAGAAAAGACAAGGAAGCAGTGCAGGAAAGGGATTGGGGTAAGGATAACCAGATTGTGTCAGGAAGGGACAGAGCGTATAAACAAAGGAGTGCACTAACAAATAGGGTCTGGGTAAGAAAAAATGGTACTAAGACAAATAGAGCCATAGTACAAAAAAATGTTAAGATGTCTAAACATGTTAAATAGACAAATCTAAAGGCACTGTATCTGAATGCACGAAGCATTCGTAATAAGGTAGATGAATAAACAGCACAAATAGATGTAAATGGATACGATATAATTGCGATTACGGAGACATGACTGCAGGGTGACCAAGGCTGGGAGCTGAATATCCAAGGATATTCGATATTTAGGGAGGACAGGCAAAAAGGAAAAGGAGGTGGGGTGGCCTTGTTAGTAAAGGATGAAATCAGAGCAATAGTGAGAAAGGATATTGGCTCAGAAAATCAAGATGTAGAATCAGTCTGGGTGGAACTAAGAAGCACCAAGGGGCAGAAAACATTGATGGGAGTTGTCTATAGGCCTCCAAACAGTAGTGGTAATGTAGGGGATGGCATCAAACAGGAAATTAGAGATGTATGTAACAAGGGTACTATAGTAATCATGGGTGACTTTAATCTACATATAGACTGGCTAAACCAAATTAGCAATAATACTGTGGAGGATGAATTCCTGGAGTGTGTACGAGATGGTTTTTTAGACCAGTATGTTGAGGAGCCAACTAGGGAACAGGCTATCCTAGATTGGGTATTGTGCAATGAGAAGGGGTTAATTAATAATCGTGTTGTGCGGGGTCCTTCAGGGAAGAGTGACCATAACATGATAGAATTCTTCATTAAGATGGAAAGTGAAGAAGTCCAATCTGAAACTAGGATCCTAAATATAAACAAAGGAAACTACGAAGGTATGAGGAGTGAGTTGGCTATGATAGATTGGGGAGCTACATTAAAAGGCATGACGGTGGATAGGCAATGGCTAACATTTTAAGGAACGAATGCATGAATTGCAACAGTTATACATTCCTTTCTGGCACAAAAACACAAAAGGAAAAATGGCCTAACCATGGCTAAAAAAAGAAAGGATAGTATTAGATCCAAAGAGGAGTCATATAAAGTTGCCAGAAAAAGTAGCAAGCCTGAGGATTGGGAGCAGTTTAGAGTTCAGCAAAAAAGGACCAAGAGATTGATTAGGAGGGGAAAATAGAGTACGAGAGTAAACTTGCAAGGAACATAAAAGCGGATTGTAAAAGCTTCTACAAGTATGTAAAAAGAAAAAGATTAGTGAAGACAAATGTAGGTCCCTTACAGTCAGAAACGGGAGAATTTATAATGGGGCACAAGGAAATGGCTGAGCAATTAAACAAATACTTTGGTTCTGTCTTCACGGAAGAGGACACAAATAACTTCACAGAAATGCTAGGGAACCAAGGGTCTAGTGAGAAGGAGCAATTAAAGGAAATTAGTATGAGTAAAAAAATAGTGCTGGAGAAATTAATGGGACTGAAAGCCGATAAATCTCCAGGGCCTGATAATCTGCATCCCAGAGTACTAAAAGAGGTAGCCATGGAAATAATGGATGCATTGGTTGTCATCTTCCAAAATTCTATAGATTATGGAACAGTTCCTGCAGATTGGAGGGTGGCAATGTAACCCCACTATTTAAAAAAGGAGGGAGAGAGAAAACAGGGAACTACAGACTGGTTAGCCTAACATCTGTAGTAGGGAAAATGCTAGAATCTATTATAAAGGATGTGATAAACAGGACACTTAGAAAATATCAACAGGATTAGACAAAGTCAACATGGATTTATGAAAGGGAAATCGTATTTGACAAACCTACTGGAGTTTTTTGAGGATGTAACTGGTAGAATAGATAAGGGAGAACCAGTGGATGTGGTGTATTTGGATTTTCAGAAGGCCTTTGATAAAGTCTGACGTAAGAGGACGGTGTGCAAAATTAAAGCACATGGGATTGGGAGTAACATACTGGCATGGATTGAAAATTGGTTAACAGACAGGAAACAGAGAGTAGGAATAAATGTGTATTTTTCGGGGTGGCAGGCGGTGACTAGTGGGGTATCACAGGGATCAGTGCTTGGGCCCCAGCTATTCACAACCTATATCAATGATTTGGATGAGGGAACCAAATGTAATATTTCCAAGTTTGCTGACGACACGAAGCCAGGTGGGATTGTGAGTTGTGAGGAGGATGCAAAGAGGCTTCGAGGCGATTTAGACAAGTTGAGTGAGTGGGCAAATACATGGCAGATGCAGTATAACGTGGATAAATGTGAAGTTATCCACTTCAGTAGGCAAAACAGAAAGGCAGAGTATTATTTAAATGGTGATAGATTGGGAAATGTTGATGTACAGAGGGACCTGGGTGTTCTTGTACACAAGTCACTGAAAGCAAGCATGCAGGTGCAGCAAGCAGTTAGGAAGGCAAATAGTATGTTGGCCTTCATTGCAAGAGGATTTGAGTACAGGAGCAAGGATGTCTTACTACAGTTGTACAGGGCCATGGTGAGACCACACCTGGAGTACTGTGTGCAGTTTTGGTCTCCTTACCTAAGAAAGGATATACTTGCCATAGAGGGAGTGCAGCGAAGGTTCACCAGACTGATTCCTGGGATGGCAGGACTGGCGTATGAGGAGAGATTGGGTCAACTAGGCCTGTATTCACTAGAGTTTAGAAGAATGAGCGGGGATCTCATTAAAACGTATAAAATTCTGACAGGGCGAGACAGACTGGATGCAGGGAGGATGCTTCCCCTGACTGGGGGTTCTAGAATGAGGGGTCACAGTCTCAGGATACGGGGTAGGACATTTAGGACTGGGATGAGGAGAAATTTCTTCACTCAGAGGGTGGTGAACCTGTGGAATTCTCTACCACAGAAGGCTGTGGAGGCCAAGTCACTGAATATATTTAAGAAGGAGATAGATAGATTTCTAGACACAAAAGGCATCAAGGGGTATGGGGAGAGAGGGGGAATATGGTATTGAGATAGAGGATCAGCCATGATCATATTGAATGGCGGAGCAGGCTCGAAGGGCCAAGTGGCCCACTCCTGCTCCTATTTTTCTATGTTTCCATATGCAAGAGCTATAGAGTGGTGATATTGGGGGACTTTAATGACCCAAATATCAATTGGGATAATGCTAGAGTAAAGGGAAAGGAGGGGGAGGAATTTCTGAAATGTGTTCAGGAGAATTATCTTGACCAATATGTTCTTGGTCCAACTAGGAAGGAAGCATTGCTGGAGCTGGTGCTGGGGAATGAGGTGGGCCAGGTCGACCAAGTGTCTGTGGGAGGACACTTGGGTACGAGTTATTATCATATCATAAGATTTAGATTAGCAATGGAGAGGAGCAAGGTACAATCTAGAGTGGAACTTCTAAACTGGATTAGGGCTAACTTCAATGGGATGCGAAAGGATCTAGCCAGAGTAAAATGGAACCAAAGACTGACAGGAAAAACTGTAATGGAACAATGGGTGATCTTTAAGGAGGAGATGTTCCAAGTACAGGCTAGGTACATTCCAACAAGAGGGAAGGGTAAGGGAACCAAAGCAAGGGCTCCTTGGATGACGAGGGAGATAGAGAAGACAATGAAACAAAAAAAGCGGGTGTATGATGAATGTCAGGTGAATTCTTCAAGAGAGAACCAGACCAAATACAATAAGTTGAGAGGGGAAGTGAAGATGAAAATAAGATTGGCAAAGAGAGAATATGAGAGTAGAATGGCGGTTAACATAAAAGGGAACCCAAAAATCTTCTACCGGCATGTAAACAGTAAGCGGGTATTAAGAGCTGGGGTGGGGCCTATTAGGGACAAAGAAGGTGATATATGCTTCGAGGCGCAGGGGAAGGCTAGAATACTCAATGAGTACATTGTATCGGTGTTTACTAAGGAGATGGATGCTGACAAAATATCGGTAGAAGTGGAAAAGGTAGAAGCAATGGAAGGGATGAAGTAGAAAGGCTGGGTATGCTTAAAGTGGATAAGTCGCCTGGTCCAGATGGCTTGCATCCCAGATTACTAAGGGAATTGGGGGATGAGATAGCGGAAGGGCTTGCCATAATTTTCCAATCTTCCCTAGATGCGGGGGAGATGCCTGAGGATTAGAAAGTGGCAAATGTGGCAACCTTGTTCAAGAAAGGGTGTAAGGACAATCCTAGTAACTACAGGCCAGTTAGTTTAACATCAGTGGTGGGTAAAGTTTTAGAAACAATAATCAAGCAAAAAATTAACGGGCACTTGGAGAGGTTTAAGCTAATTAAGGAGAGCCAACACAGATTTGTAAAAGGACGATCGTGTTTGACTAATTTAATTGAATTTTTTGATGAAATAATAGGGAGGATTGATGAAGGGAATGCAATGGATGTTGTCTACATGGATTTTAGGAAGGCGTTTGACAAAGTACCACATAGAAGGCTGGTTAACAAAATTGAGGCTCATGTAATAGGTGGGTTAGTGGCAGCTTGGATAAGGAATTGGCTTAAGGACAGAAAACAGCGAGATGTGGAAAATGGCTGTTTTTCACACTGGAGGATGGTAGACAGTGGTGTTCCCCAAGGGTCAGTGCTGGGGCCACTGCTTTTATTGATATATATAAATGACCTGGATATTGGAATACAGAGTAGAATTTCTAAATTTGCTGATGACACCAAACTTGGGGATGTGGCAAACAGTGAGGATGATACCAATCGACTGCAACAGGACATAGAAAGGCTAGCAGAATGGGCAGACAAGTGGCAGATGGAATTTAATACAGAGAAGTGTGAGGTGATGCATTTTGGCAGAAGGAACAGGGAGAGGCAATATACACTTAATGGCACAGTTTTAAAGAGTGTGCAGGGACAGAGGGACCTGGGAGTTAATGTGCATAGGTCCCTGAAGGTGGCAGGACATATTGAGAGAGTGGTTAGCAAAGCATATGGGATCTTGGGCTTCATAAATAGAGGTATTGAGTACAAAAGTAGAGAAGTTATGCTGAACCTTTATAAAGCGCTGGTTAGGCCACAACTGGAGTATTGCGTCCAGTTCTGGTCACCACACTTTAGGAAGGTTGTGAAGGCCCTTGAGAGGGTGCAGAGGAGATTTAACAGAATGGTTCCAGGGATGGGGGATCTTAGCTACAAGGACAGGTTGGAGAAGCTGGATTTGTTTTCATTAGAGCAAAGCAGGTTGAGGGGAGATTTGATAGAAGTGTACAAGATTATGTCAGGTTTGGATAGGCTAGACGGGGAAAGGCTGTTCCCACTAGTTGATGGTACAAGGACTAGGGGACACAGATTTAAGGTTTTGGGCAAGATATACAGGGGGAATGTGAGGAAAAACTTTTTCACGCAGCGAGTGGTGATGACCTGGAATTCGCTGCCCACAGAAGTGGTGGAAGCGGAGACACTCAATGTTTTCAAGGGGGGACTGGATAGGCACTTGAGGGAAATAAACTTGCAGCGCTATGGGGATAGAGCGGGGGAATGGGACTGACTGGATTGCTCTACATAGAGCCGGCATGGACTCGATGGGCCGAATGGCCTCCTTCTGTGCCGTTATGACTCAGAGATCACGAGGTCTTTGTGGCCAGCTTTCATAATTTCATAGAATCATAGAATGGTTCCAGCATGGAAGAAGGCCATCGAGCCCGTGCCAACTCCCAGCTAGTCCCACTGGCCCGCCCTTTCCCCGTAGCCCTGCAAATCTTTTTCCTTCAGATACTTATCCAATTCCCTTTTGAAAGATAAGATTGAGTCTGCCTCCGCCACCCTTTCAGGCAGTGCATTCCAGATCTTAACCACTTGCTGCATAAAAAAGTTTTTCCTCATGTCGCCTTTGGTTCTTTTGCCAATCACCTTAAATCTGTGTCCTCTGGTTCTCGACCCTTCCGCCAATGGGAACAGTTTCTCTCTATCTACTCTGTTCAGAGCTCTCATGATTTTGAACACCTCTATCAAATCTCCTCTCAACCTTCTCTGCTCCAAGGAGAACAACCACAGCTTCTCCAGTCTATCCACGTAACTGAAGTCCCTCATCCCTGGAAACATTCTCGTAAATCTTTTCTGCACCCTCTCTAAGGCCTTCACATCCTTCCTAAGTTTGGTGCCCAGAATTGGACACAGTACTCTAGTTGGGGCCGGACCAGTGTTTTATAAAGCTTCATCATAGCTTCTTCGAGGTCAGCAGCGAGCGCCATCACTTCGCCTCTGACCGCAAAATCCGAGGCCAACATGAGCGAAAATTCCGCTCCAATATCTTTTCTCAACGAGCAATTCTGATTTTATTTGTAAATCTAATTCCTTTTAAATGGCAGCCTGGAGGTCACCAGTGGTCGCCCTCTCTCTCTATTCTGGCAGACCAAACATTGATTATTTCAATGGCCTCTATTGTCAAGGTCATACATCCCGAGGGATTCCACCATGTTGTACTTACAGAAGTCTCTAATAATGTCTGGATTTCAGTTACCCTCTCAGATGCAAACCCGTCTATCTTTGAACCACCATTCCGTGTGACAGATTGCTTTTTTCAATTGCTACGTATCTAACTGTGGTGAGAATGGACCTGATCTCGCGTTTAAATTGTTTAATTTCTGCAACCATGGTGGTGTCAGCACTTCTGATAGCCTAATCCAGGTAAACTGCTGGCAGCAGTCGCTAGTGAGACCATGGAAATGTTGTTTGTAACTGGGCAGGGAATCATAATGTCGACCTTGGAAGTTTTTACTGTGGACGTTCCATTCGCGTGAGAGATTAAAGCAATTGATAGAGTCCGTGATAGCGAAAGTTGTACGTGGTATACTGGAGCAAACTGTCTCAAAGCAACAAAAGGTTTTTCTTTATTTTGGATTTCGTCTTTCGGATGAGACGTTAAACCGAGGCCCCGTCTGCTCTCTCAGGTGGATGTAAAAGATCCCGTGGCACTATTTCGAAGAAGAGCAGGGGAGTTCTCCCCGGTGTCCTGGGGCTAATATTCATCCCTCGATCAACATCACTAAAACAGATTATCTGGTCATTATCACATTGCTGTTTGTGGGAGCTTGCTGTGCGCAAATTGGCTGCCGCGTTTCCTGCATTACAACAGTGACTACACTTCAAAAGTACTTCTTCTTTAAAGCGCTTTGGGAGGTCCGGTGGGCGTGAAAGGCGCGATATAAATGCAAGTCTTTCTTTCTTTCTTATTCCATACTTTTTTTATGTTCTTAATAGCAATATATCTTCAAAGATGTCTAAAATAAATTTGAAGATGGTTTTACCTTGGTGGCTGCTTGAAATTAACCTCTATTGATGAGCACCCGTGTTAGTATTCACGACTGACGATGAAGTAATTTTTGTACAACTTGATAGCAGTATGAATAAACATGTATTCTGGACAAGCTCGACAATGAACCTCAACTAACACCATCACAACAGATTTTTTAAATTAATTCACGGGATGTTGGCATTGCTGGCAAGGCCGGCATTTATTGCCCATCCCTAGTTGCCCTTGAGAAGGTGGTGGTGAGCCGCCTTCTTGAACCGCTGCAGTCCGTGTGGTGAAGGTGCTCCCACAGTGCTGTGAGGGAGGGAGTTCCAGGATTTTGACCCAGCGACGATGAAGGAACGGCCAATATACTTCCAAGTCAGGATGGTGTGTGACTTGGAGGGGAACTTGGAGGTGGTGGTGTTCCCATGCGCCTGCTGCCCTTGTCCTTCTAGGTGGAAGAGGTCGCGGGTTTCGGAGGTGCTGCCGAAGAATTGTTGGCTCCTCCAATACTTGCTCTTGACCTGGGAGGGGGTGCCCTGAACCCTTTCTCAAGTGATAGTTGACAATCCACATTAATGCCAGTCAGTCTTCTTCATGTGGCTGCTGGTTTTCTGCGGGTTTAAGATGTACTGCCAAAGAAGCCTTGACGAGTTGCTGCAGTGCATCTTGTAGATGGTACACACTGCAGCCATGACGCGCCGGTGGTGGAGGGAGTGAATGTTTAAGGTGGTGGATGGGATGCCCATCAAGCGGGCTGCTTTGTCCTGGATGGTGTCGAGCTTCTTACGTGTTGTTGGAGTGGACCGGTTATTTATCTCATTGCTGTTTGTGGGACCTTGCCATATGCAAATTGGCTACTGTGGTTTCCTACATAACAACTTGTGACTGCATTTCAGATGATCTCATTGGATGTAAAGCACTTTGGGACATCCTGCAGACGTGAAATGTGCTATTTAAAGGCAAGTTCTTTCTGTTTTCTGGGACACACAAAACTGAAGCGCTGCAGACAATGTTCCCCCTAATTTTTTTTGGAGGTGCACGGCCCCTTTAAGGGGCTACGTGGCCCATTCACAGTTTCGCGCTTTAACATTGGAAAAGCCAGTCCCGGGCGGCACTGGGAGGGAATGTTGGCTGCAGTACCTCGGTAGGATAGTGTAGTTACAGCGTGACACGTTTACAGAGGCAGTCTCCATTCTAAATGTTGACATGGGAGTTTATAATAAGGAAAAGTTGACGCAAAAGTGTAACAAAAACCTGACCAAAGGAAGTAAGGTTATTGTAGACAGGGGGTGCGCACAGATCTAAGGTTTTTAATATATTATATGTATAAAGCTAAAAGCAGATTGTATTATGTGTGCCATGATCCATGCTTTGTTTGAAACTGGTGTGCAGTTAAAGAAAGAACATCCATTTCTATAACACCTTTCACGATATCCAAAAGCACTTTACAACCAATGAAGTACTTCTTGAAGTGTACTCACTGTAATAATGTAGGAAACACGGCAGCCAATTTGTGCACAGCAAGCTCCCACAAACAGCAATGAGATAAATGACCAGATAATCTGTTTAATGGATAAATGTTGGCCAGGATACTGAGAGAATGCCCTTGTTCTTCTTCAGATAGTTCCATGGATCCTTTGCGTCCACCTGGGAAAGCAGACAGTACCTCAGTTTAACATCGCACCTGAGAGACAGCACCTCCAACAATGCAGCACTCCCTCAGAAAGAAAGAGCGAAAAACTTGCATTTTTATAGCGCCTTTCACGACCACAGGTTGTCCCAAAGCATTTACAGCTAAATGAAGTACTTTTGAAATGTAGTCACTGTTGTAATGTAGGAAATGTGGCAGCCAATTTGCGCACAGCAAGCTCCCACAAACAGCAATGTGAGCTTAGATTATGTGCTCAAGTCACTGGGGTGGGGCTTGAACCCACAACCTCCTCACTCAGAGACGAGTGCCACCACTGAACCAAGGCTGATAGATAAAGGAGAGTTCCTTCATTACAGACTTAAACAAACCATCTCTTTTTCAAATACATTAACAATTCATCAGTCTCCTCTTTCTTAACTTGTTTATCTACTCTGTACCTGTTTAATGCAGTATACTCCTAACTTTAGGTGTTAATGAAAACAACCTACTGATTTACCCTGATCTATATAACATAACAATAATTGGTCTCTGTTTAGCTTTTAATAAACATAAGAACATAGAACATAAGAAATAGGAGCAGGAGTCGGCCATTCGGCCCCTTGAGCCTGCTCTGCCATTCAATAAGATCATGGCTGATCTGATCTTGGCTTCAATTCCACTTTCCTGCCCGCTCCCCATAACCCTTGATTCCCCTGTTTTTCAAAAATCTGTCTATCTCCACCTTAAATGTATTCAATAACCCAGCCTCCACAGCTATATGGGGTAGAGAATTCCAAAGATTCACAACCCTCTGAGAGAAGAAATTCCTCCTCATCTCCATTTTAAATGGGCGACCCCTTATTCTGAAATTATGCCCCCTAGTTCTAGATTCCCCCACGAGGGGAAACATCCTCTCAGCATCTACCCTGTCAATCCCCCTCAGAATCTTGTATGTTTCAATAAGATCACCTCTCATTCTTCTCAACTCCAATGAGTATAGGCCCAACCTGCTCAACCTTTCCTCATAAGACAACCCCTTCATCTCCGGAATCAACCTCGTGAACCTTCTCTGAACTGCCTCCAATGCAAGTATAAAGGATGCCATATTTTGGTCACTCGCATTGTCCTACATTCAACCAAATAGCATGAATTAAAAAAAGGTTATCCTGCCAACAGTCGGAGTGAAATGCAGCGTTAATTTAAAACAATTTAACTCTTGGATTATCAGAAACCAAGACATGGAAGGTAACACGGAAGTGTATCTCCAACATTACTTTATTTCCTACAACTCTACGGATGTAAAGATCACATGATTATCAAAATAATCATCACAATATTTAAATAACACGGTTTCCGGGTCAGAACAACATAACAGTAGCTGGGTTCATTTCTCAGCTTAGCATTAACGGTTTACAGTAAGCTAGTGACATACCGATAACAATTGTATGTTCTGTTTAATTCTATTTACGGTATTAATAAAATGGCTTACAGACATTGTGGCTCCAAAAATGGTTGCAGTATTGAATTAAACTTGCAACAATCTGGTTCTGCCGACTTGCCTGTCATTCTCTGTAATATGAATGACAGACAAGCTGTGCCTTTCAGCACCTGCTCTGTGACCATCTTTTGTTGCTGGTTCCTCGGGTATCTTTCTTTGTTTCACCTAGCTTGACCCGCACATATCTTAATATTGTATCTCTTGCAACTCAAGAGCTTATGTTACTGGACAAACTATCAAAGCACCTGCCAAACTTTTCTCTGAGTTGAACTGCGTCCTGTCTTCTCTTTCTTTCTCTCCTGAAAGCTGTCTTTTGCTGTGTTTGACGAAAGTAAGGCAAACATTTCCTTTCTTATATTCCCAAGATCAAGATGGCCCGTAATGAACGCTGGCCCTGAAGTACGCTTCACACAAAGGTCTCGCGATCTCTGTGACGAGAGGTTCAGCTTTTCCGATGCATAATTGAAATCAACTCAAATTAATGGGGAATCCCTAACGCGAGCTGCTGTGACCTCAACAAGCTGTCTAAGCAGCCAATCACAATGCAGAATTCTCACAGACAGCGAACCAGGAAGTGAATAAGCTGCTTTGATTCTAACTTTTTTTAAATGTTAGAGAGAGCAAAACAAAGCTTGGGGCGCTCAGACGGGGAAAAGGTAAACCTGAAATAAAGATGAACAAACTTAGTTCCTTAAAAATCTGACGCTCCACAAAATTAAAATTAGTTTTTCAGGGCCATAACGTTTGTTTAGCAGTCAATACGCTGTTAAAACCCAAGTTACACCTAATCTAAAAGAGTCTAACTTTTAATGGGGTGTTTAACAGCGATATTACCGCGGAAGAGCAAAGTTTTCGTCAGTTTCACTGATTGCCGGCTATGGGGAGGTCACAGCGCAGCCAGTGTCGGAGCAGTGAATGACTGACCGCAACTTCAGGATTTCCGTGTTAGGATGCGCACGCGCTAAATCCTCAAGTTGCTGTCAGTTTCAAAGGGGTAATAACAGCGAACGCTGACAGTTCGTCGTCATTACCCACCGCAAAATCCGGGCCAACCTTCGATCACTTCCTCAAGATTAAAATCGTTCCTTTCTAATCAAATTGATTGAAAAGCATCTATCGAGGACGTTAATGACAAGAGTCATTCGTGCCAATAGTTTGAGTCAGGGACCACCTTTTAGCTCTTTACGGAGGGGATCTCCTTATAAGGACTTAATACTTACTGTTAATAGTTGTAAAGTGGTGACAGGAAAACTTTTGCTTTGGTTTATTGCTATCCATATCAGAAACTATGCTAATTTAGATTTATCAGTTTTCTAAATTCTCAAAGAGGTTTTTTTCCTTTTATATTACTTCCTCTACCACTTGGTTATTTACTGGCCTTAGCCTGACCTGCCTATCGGTATTAACACCTTAAACGGTCCTGTGTTTACAAGAATTTCCTGAGTTCACAAAATGGAGTTTTAACCCGAGCCTGAGCTGAGGGTTTGACTTTGAACTCCTCCTACAATAAAGAGATGCCTGGTGGAGGAACGCGTAGGTGCCTCAGCAAGCACAGGCTGTCTGCATATTCCACACAAATCAAGTTTCCAATCTCATTGGACCTTCGGGGAGAGTTGTTGCGTGAACCCGGAGTGCTTCACTACAACAGGGTTACCAACCCTCCAGGATTGCCCTGGAGCCTCCAGGAATTGAAGATGAATCCCCGGGATGCACTGCGAGCAACACCCGGGAGAAAAAGCGGAGCAGCATTAAACAAGAATGATGTGTGTTAGTTTTTTTAATTTTCTTTTAATACTTTTGTTTATTAGTTATAGAAATATTGGAAATAGTTTTGATAGAGTGGATACAGAGAGAGTGTTTCCACTTGTGGGGAAGAGCAAAACTAGAGGCCATCAATATAAGATAGTCACCAAGAAATCCAATAGGGAATTCAGAAGAAACTTCTTTACCCAGAGAGTGGTGAGAATGTGGAACTCGCTACCACAGGGAGTGGTTGAAGCGAATAGTATAGATGCATTTAAGAGGTGGTTAGATAAGCATATGAGGGAGAAAGGAATAGAGGGTTATGCTGATAGAGTTACATGAGGGAAGATGGGAGGAGGCTCGAGTGGAGCATAAATGCTGGTCACAGAATCATAGAATCACAGAAATTTACGGCACAGAAGGAGGCCATTCGGTCCATCTTCTCCGCGCCGGCCGACAAAGAGCTATCCACCCTAATCCCACTTTCCAGCACTTGGTCTGTAGCCCTGTAGGTTACGGCACTTCAAGTGCATATCCAAGTACTTTTTAAATGTGATGAGGGTTTCTGCCTCTACCACCCTTTCAGGCAGTGAGTTCCAGACCCCCACCACCCTCTGGGTGAAAAAAGTTCCCCTCAACTCCCCTCTAATCCTTCTACAAGTTACTTTAAATCTATGCCCCCTGGTTATTGACCTCTCTGCTAAGGGAAATAGGTCCTTCCTATCCACTCTATCTAGGCCCCTCATACAGCTACCTTACCTGAAGAAGGAGCGAACAGCTCCGAAAGCTTGTAAAATTAAATAAATCTGTTGGACTATAACCTGTTGTTGTGCGACTTCTCATAATTTTATACACCTCAATAAGGTCTCCCCTCAGCCTCCTCTGTTCCAAAGAAAACAACCACAGCCTATCCAATCTTTCCTCATAACTAAAACCTGGTATGGACTGGTTGGGCCGAATGGCTGTTTCTGTGCTGTATATCCTATGTACTTCTGTATATTCCTATGAAAACAGGCTGTTTTACTGAGCAGGGCCACTGGAGGTCTTGTGCTGAATCCTCCAGGAATACATCCAACCAGAGTTGGCAACTGTACTCTACAGGGGAGAGGGGGGTGGGGGGCGGAAACAGAAGACTACCTCCTAGTGTCAGTTATAGACTAACATTTATGAAGATCTTGATCAAGTCATCTATTGACCCTTCCTGCCGAGTAGAACACATGTGCAAAATGATTTAAAGAGAACAGACAACGATGGTTCTTTAAAAAAAGATCAAATCACAAATTCCATCCCGCCTCACACCATTCCACGTTACTGTAGTCCACAATGGATGGAACTATAATGAAATTTCAGCCAACTAAAATTTGATCCATAAACAAACATCATGTCAATATTCTGTCACTTTGAGTGCAGTTTGTTCTGGTTGAGGTTTAATTAACAAATAAATTGTGAACCATTATGTCTTCTCCAGGCTATCCATTTCCCCATAAAGAGAGTCATTTGAAAGAAAGCTGAGATCAGAAGGTTAACCTTTTGCTCACAACATCCTAATTTCTGGTTCAGACAGTAGTCTCTTTGTGGTAAATAAGTTGACTGGTGAGGGCAAAGGGTTAAATCTGCAGAGAGATGACTCTTGACACACAGGTCACCCTAACCCCTGCAGTGTAACATTAAGTTGCAAAGAGAACCCAGTCTACTCACGCCTGGTAAAGAACACAGTGGTAAGTGGGGCATATGTTCAAAGTGAAACATCAAGCCTTAGTAAAAACAATTCCAATACATTAAACATAGTACAATGCAAAACTGCTATAAAATAAACAGGGTTTGCTATTCCACTGTAAGCTGCAGTGAAGTAAAACTCTATCCCTGCAGTTCAATTCAAATGTTACAACAGCACTTCAGTTTAAATGGTGTAATTAGGTTGTGGGAGGTGACTATCCATCATGTTCTGCCATGCCAGAAAAAAATCTAAAAAAATACAAAATAAACTAGCCACTCCAATTTTTGAAGAACAACCACAGTATTTTTCAAATATTATCGTGTCTCAGCGTTCAAAAGATGTTAATAAGTAGATCAAACATTGCTCTTTTGTTTCTGACATCCTAACCTCTCAATTGCTCACCGGCGTATTACATCAGTAACAAATGTTTGGGGTGATTCTGTGATCAGAAATTCACAGGGAGCACATGGTAGCTGTCATTGAGTTGTCAGCTGTGGCTCAGTGGGTAGCACTCTCGTCCTCCTGAGTCAGAAGGTTGCGGGTTCAAATTCCACTCCAGAGACTTGAGCACAATAATCCAGGCTGACACTCCAGTGCAGTGCTGAGGGAGTGCTGCACTGTCAGAGGTGCCGCCTTTCCGATGAGATGTCTGCTCCCTCAGGTGGACGTAAAAGATCCCGTGGCACTATATAGAAGAAGAGCAGGGGAATTATCCCCGGTGTCCTGGGGACAATATTTATCCCTCAATCAACATCACTAAAACAGATGATCTGGTCATTATCACATTGCTGTTTGTGGGAGCTTGCTGTGCGCAAATTGGCTGCCGCGTTTCCCACATTACAACAGTGACTACACTTCAAAAAGTACTTCATTGACTGTAAAGTGCTTTGGGACATACTGAGGTTGTGAAAGGCGCTATAGAAATGCAAGTCTTTCTTTCTTCAGATGTAATGTCAGTGTAAAATGGTAAATATGTACCAGGTTAATTTTTGGGTGTTTTGGGGACCAATTTAATTTTAAATAAATCCATTTGCATAGCTCCATCACAGTCCCCTGTATATATTATTTTGTTCATTCTCAGGATGCGGGTGTTTAGTAGCAATGCCGGCGTTTATTGCCCATCCCTATTGATACAACTGAGTGACTTACTCAGTCACTTCAGAGGACAGTTAAGAATCAACCACATTGGTGTGCGACTCCAGACCGGGTAAGGATGGCAGGTTTCCTTCCCTAAAGGACATTAGTGAACCAGTTGGGTTTTTACGACATGGTCCCCTTCAGCTCCTAAATTATGAATTGAATGCACTGGGTGATTGAGGTGTATAAAATTATGAGGGGCCTAGATAGAGCGGATAGGAAGAACCTATTTCCCTTAGCAGAGAGGTCAATAACCAGGGGGCATAGATTTAAAGTAATTGGTCGAAGGATTAGAGGGGAGTTGAGGAGAACCTTTTTCACCCAGAGGGTGGTGGCGTTCTGGAACTCACTGCCTGAAAGGGTGGTAGAGGCAGAAACCCTCATCACATTTAAAAAGTACTTGGATATGCACTTGAAGTGCCGTAACCTACAGGGCTACGGACCAAGAGCTGGAAAGTGGGATTAGGCTGGAGAGCTCTTTCTCGGCTAGCAAGGACCGAATGGCCTCCTCCTGTGTCGTAAATATCTATGATTCTATAACCCTTCAGAATGAGTCAGATTCTTAATCTGTGCCATCACTATGGCCTGATTGTTTAAAACAGCAAAAACTTGGCAGAGACAGAAAGAAACAAAGACGACCCCACAATGGGCCTGTAAATAGATCAATCTTAGCCTTTGTTCCTACTTAAAATCTTTTGCCATCTGAATGGGAACTTCTATGTTAACTGAACTGGGCCAACCATCTCCTACACAACAACTGAGGTCCCCAGATACTACTGTCCCGAAGCCAACTGCAGGGTCCCTCCTGTTTAGGCTGAAATCATCTCACTCCACACAAGCCAGTGATCAAACCTGGGGTCTCCTGGGCCTGTGAGATTCAGTACTGCACCGGCCGGTGCCCACGGAGCCATCAGCTATTCCTTTATTACAGATCACAACATACAATCATGATTGCAAAAGAAAATAGTATAACTACATTAGAAAAAGTAGTTTATGTGCTACACAGCACAGAGAAACAAAACAATACATTGGGATGTTTTATTTTACTTATTACTAATCACTCATATTTCCTTTGAACATCCAGCTCCCTTAAAATTGAATCTCATTCTTGGATGAGTTAATATAAGTTTGAAACATACAAATTTGATTCTGGCCTCTTGCGCATCCCCGATTTTAATCGCTCCACCATTGACGGCCGTGCCTTCAGCTGCCGAGGCCCTAAGCTCTGGAATTCCCTCCCTAAACCTCTCCGCCTCTCCACCTCTCTCTCCTCCTTTGAGACGCTCCTTAAAACCTACCTCTTTGACCAAACTTTTGCTCATCTGTCCTAATTTTGTTTGATAACGCTCCTGTGAAGCGCCTTGGGACGTTCTACTACATTAAAGGTGCTATATAAATACAAGTTGTTGTTGCTGATATGGCATTTGCCCCAAAATTATCATATAGTGAGGCATCAAAGAACACAAACTAAGATCCCAATATCCCATTTGCACATTCAACATTGATGCTCCCTTGTGAATTGTCCTGAATCAACCATATTGGGGGTACAACAACAACTTGCATTTATATAGTGCCTTTAACGTAGAAAAAGATCCCAAAGTGATTGACAGAGACGTGATCAGAAATAAATGCACGCCAAGCCAAAGAAGGAGATATTGGGAAGGGTGACTAAAGGCTTGGTCAAAGAGGTGGGTTTTAAGGCGGAGCTTAAAGGAGGAGAAGGAAGTGGAGAGACGGAGGGGTTTAGGGAATTCCTGAGTGTGAGGCGTACGCAGCTGAAGGCACTGGTGGGGCGAAGGGAGGGGGATGCACAAAAGGTCAGAGGAACAGAGTGTTGGGAGGGTTATAGGGCTGGAGGAGGTTACAGAGTTGGGAGGGTTGTAGGGCTGGAGGAGGTTACAGAGTTGGGAGGGTTGTAGGGCTGGAGGAGGTTACAGAGATAGGGAAGGGCGAGACTATGAAGGGATTTAATTACGAGGTTCAGAATTTTAATTGATGACTTTGGGGAACGGGAGCCAATGTAGGTCAGCAAGGACAGGGGTGCTGGGTGAGCGGGACTTGGTGCAAGATGGGGAACAAAGTCTTGGATGATCTGAAGTTTATGGAGGGTGGAGATGGGAGGCCAGCTCGGAGAGCGTGTTTCCCCGGACGCTGTGGCGGGGTGGGGGGAGGGGGTTCCGCGATGTTGATGGGGGAGTTCGGTGATCCTGGGGGTGGGGTCCACGATGTTGATGGGGGAGGTCGGTGATCCTGGCAGGGGGGGGTTTGCGATGTTGATGGGGGAGGTCGGTGATCCTGGCGGGGGGGGGTTTGCGATGTTGATGGGGGAGGTCGGTGATCCTGGCGGGGGGGGGGTTTGCGATGTTGATGGAGGAGGTCGGTGATCCTGGCGGGGGGGGGCTCCGTGATGTTGATGGGGGGGGTCAGTGATCCGGCGGGGGGGGGCTCCGTGATGTTGATGGGGGGGTCAGTGATCCGGTGGGGGGGTTGTTGCGTGATGTTGATGGGGGGTGTCAGTGATCCTGTGGGGGGGTTGTTGCGTGATGTTGATGGGGGGGGTCAGTGATCCGGTGGGGGGGTTGTTGCGTGATGTTGATGGGTGAGGTCGGTGATCCTGGGGGGGGGGGCGGTTTGCGATGTTGATGGGGGGGGTCAGTGATCCGGTGGGGGGGTTGTTGCGTGATGTTGATGGGGGGTGTCAGTGATCCTGTGGGGGGGTTGTTGCGTGATGTTGATGGGGGGGGTCAGTGATCCGGTGGGGGGGTTGTTGCGTGATGTTGATGGGTGAGGTCGGTGATCCTGGGGGGGGGGGGCGGTTTGCGATGTTGATGGGTGAGGTCGGTGATCCTGGGGCTGGGGGGGTCCGCGATGCGGAGACGGGAGGTCGGCACTTACATCGCCCATGAAGCAGTCCTCGCCTTCCTTTAGCTGTCGGGTTTCCCGAGGCCAGGGTTAAAGCTGGAAGAGATAAAATGTGAGGCAGGCAGCCTCATTAAAATAATTAAATGACCAACCTGAACCCCCCCCCTCACCCCCCCCCTCCCTCACCCCACCCCGTCTCGCCTCCGTTAAAACCGGAAGTGGGCAGGTTGGGTTTGGGTTGAGATTTAAAAATTTTTCACAGCCCACCCAACCCAAACCCACCCATTTTGGGGGTTAAAATTCCCCTTATTAACATTTCCTTTCAGACATTGATTGTCCTGTACATTTCCAGCATCTCTTCAGATTCCCTGCTTTAAAAGAAATCTTTGCAATGTAACAGTTAATACAGGTACCTTAGAAAGTCATCCTGGCCAAAATGCCACTTGCCTGCATTTCAATCACTCCTTTAAATCTGTCCAAGATGCCAGCAGCTGTGGTTTGGCCTCGGGTACTGCCAGTAGGTAGTAAAGGAGGGAAGTTCAATTGCCTTCTAACCCTTACATCTGCCCGAGGTTCGAATGGTGTGGAGCTGCCGTGTGAATTGTGTCTCAATCATGCAGTTGTGTTGGGCTTCACGTGGTGTGTAGTAGATGGTATTTTAGTTTAAATTGTTGTAACAAACCACACGCAGCTGTGATTTCCTTGGCACTCATAGAGCTGCTGACAACCAGTCCGAATTCTTGGATGACTTTGCAGGCAGCCCAGGCAGAAATTTGGGGGAAAAAAACAGATTGCAACAGCGGTGGGCTGAAATGTGCTGTGCAAAACTAACTAACGTGTTTGTATGAAATTACTTTGTCTGCTATTTCACAAGATGTGTCAACACAATTGCTAGTTCCCAAGTGTTTATAATAAATGTAATCCATTAAATGTTGGTGAGACGTGATTAGTCCTCCTCTTCAACTGACTGAGTAGAACTTCAAAATTTTTAAAGAAAGACAGACTTGCATTTCTACAACGCCTTTCACGACCTCGGGTCGACCCAAAGCGCTTTACAGCCAATGAAGTACTTTTGAAGTGTGGTCACTGTTGTAATGTAGGAAACGCAGCAGCCAATTTGCGCACAGCAAGCTCCCACAAACAGCAATGTGATAATGACCGGATAATCTGTTTTCAGTGATGTTGATTGAGGGGGAAATATTGGCCAGGATACCAGGGAGAACTCCCCTGCACTTCTTCGAAATAGTGCCACGGGATCTTTTACATCCACCTGAGAGAGCAGACAGAGCCTCGGTTTAAAGTCTCATCCGAAAGACAGCACCTCCGACAGTGCTGCACTCCCTCAGCCCTGCACTGGAGCGTCAGCCTAGATTTTTGTGCTCAAGTCTCTGGAGTGGGACTGACTCAGAGGCGAGAGAGTGCTGCCCACTGAGCCACGACTAACACATTGTATTCCAGCTTCAGAGTCTGGATTTCATCACCGCTGGACAGTGTAATGTGTGGCACTAATGTTAGCCAGTAAGGTGCGAATCACACACCATATTTGTATTCTTCCCCATTTCCATGTCCTTGTGTGACCGTTAATATCACCTTGATTGCAGTGTCTCTATACGATTTGATGTTGACATTTTAATTAAGGGGGTGAAATTTGCCTCCTTTGTGCCTGCCGCTAGCGCCTCTGGGGGGCGCTAATGGGGCACAAAGGGCTTATCGCCCGGGGGGGGGAGGGGGTGCGATGATTGCGCCTCCCGAGAAATTTGGCAGGACGCTGCTGAGGCACTAGCCGATAGCGCCACCCCGCTGGTAGCTTCCCAAGCCACTGCGCCGCAGGCGATGAGGTCATCGGCGAGCGACGCAGGCCCCTTACAGCCCCGCAGCAGAAATGTCAGCGGCAGCCTCGCAGGTCGTGAACCGTGCCGACCTCTGCCCGCGGTGCGGTATTTAATGGGGAGGTGCGGCTGCAACCCGCGCCGCCATTTTCTTCTTTTGGCCGAACTCCAGGTCGGCCCTTCGTGGCAGCCCTTGGCGTGGTCCGTGGCCGCCATCGCGCAGCCCGGCACAGCGACTCAGTGGTGGGCTAGTGTTGGCCATTGAGGCCCTGCAGAGCTCGCAGCGTCCCTCCCCTTTAACGGAAGGGGAGGGGCGCTGAAACGCGTCAGCGCTACGCGGAGCTGGCTGCGGAGCGCTCCGGCGTTTGAGCACTTTGCGCCAGCAGCACCGCCCCGAGAGGAACTGAAGCACCCGAGATAGCGCCCCACTTCCTCGCCAGGGCGGTAAGCCGAATTTAGCAGCCGGGGTGGTACTTCTGCGCCTGGACGCTAAATGTCCAGCGTTAATTCGGTTACCGCCCCCAAACGGGATGTAACCGAATTTCGCGGCCTAAGAGTTTAAACTTTCATGAATGCTTCTAACTGGGGCAGGGAGTTCCACAAATTTAGTAGCCTGGAAATTCCGGTCCGGACCGTTGTGCTGGGGCAGGTGCAGTGGGGCAGGACTTTGGTCCACTCGTATGCCCCCCCGCGCTGACCCTGCCCCAAATCCCAGGGATGGGGTCATTAGCATAAAAGGGGGGTCACCCATGCCATTTATGGTGTTCCTGGGCATCCACCCCCTCTCCAGAGGTATGGAATTTAGGAATGTGTTCATCAGTATGGTTTGCCTGGAGGTATACAGGTCAGTGTTTTGCTGTCGTTTCAATGTCAATGGAGTGTCAGAGAAACCAAAGGTGACCTCGTGGTCACTGTGGATTTAGTGTAAGAGATGGACACAGATTGAAGGTGATTGGCAAAAGAACCAGAGGCGACCTGAGGAAAGATTATTTTACGCAACGAGTGGTTAGGATTTGGAATGCACTGCCTGATAGGGCGGTGGATACAGATTCAATAGTAGCCTTCAAAAGGGAATTGGATAAATACTTGAAGGAGAAAAAATTCGCAGGGCTATTGGCAAAGAGCGGGGGAGTGGGACTAATTGGAGAGCTCTACCAAAGATTCGGCACAGGCACGATGGGCCGAATGGCTTCCTTCTGTGCTGTTTCATTCCAAGTACACCTGTGTCATGCAGGCATACTTTACATTGGCACAGGCAGGATTTCAATCTGGGTACGCCATCCCACCTGTCCCGACTCTTACTGTAATGTCACGGTGATGGGGAGGAGTGAGCAGATTTGATAGAGGAGAGCAGGACCCGATAGTGCTTTATGTGGTCCAGCCAGATCTGGCGATGAATGGCTCAACCAATTCTGTGTCCCTTGGACTTAAGGGAGCGGAGATGAGGGCCGTACCAGGGGGAACGACCAGGGTGAGAGAGAGTAATGGTTTTAATGGGGACCTAGGACATCGAAGGTGGAGGTGACAGTGTGGTTGAGCAGATCAGTGGCTCTAAATTCGGCTTTATAACTTGTTTGCTAATTCAATTAATTCAGTGGTCCAACTCTGGTTCGCCAATGAGTTACAAAGCTGAATTTAGACCACCACGGAGGAAAAACACATCTATTTATTAAGTGGCAATTATAGCGTCACTTTACTCAAAAAACAATGTCATTTTGTGGTTAAAACTCTGCTTATGCTCCTCACACAGCTGATCTGAAGCCAAGAGTGTGGGATAGCAATCTGCTGACAAGTCTTTCCAAATACCATTGGGAACTGACTGTTGGAAGGTGTGCACGAGCAAGTACTCTCCTCCCATTTTCTCCGCCTACGCATTAGGAAGCAGTCACGCACTGGTGTGCGGTACCGCAATGTGTGTCCGTGTGTCCAATAGAGCCATCAACGTTAATTTTACTTGTATCTCTGTGAGACTGTGCCAGTTAGAGAGAATTACATCGAGTCTACAGCACAGAAACAGGCCATTCAGCTCCACTGGTCCGTGCCGGTGTTTCTGCTCCACACGAGCCTCCTCCCACCCCTCTTCATCTCATCCCATCACCATATCCTTCTATTCCTTTCTCCTTCATGTGTCTATCTAGCTTCCCCTTAAATGCATCAGTGTATGTACAAACAAAATAAATCAAATTTAGCTCAAAAAGTTGTATTAAAATGCAGTTTCACTGACACCATCAGTGGGTAGCACTCTCGCCTCTGAGTCAGATGGTCGTGGGTTCAAGTCCCACTCCAGAGACTTGAGCACAAAAATCTAGGCTGATACTCCAGTGCAGTGCTGAGGGAGAGCTGCACTGTCGGAGGTGCCGTCTTTCGGATGAGACGTTAAACCAAGGCCCCCGCCTGATCTCTCAGGTGGACGTAAAAGATCCCATGGCACTATTTTGAAGAAGAGCAGGGGAGTTATCCCTAGTGTCCTGGGCCAATATTTATCCCTCAATCAACATCACTAAAAAACAGATTATCCGGTCATTATCACATTGCTGTTTGTGGGAGCTTGCTGTGCGCAAATTGGCTGCCGCGTTTCCGACATTACAACAGTGCTACACTTCAAAAAGTACTTGATTGGCTGTAAAGCGCTTTGGGATGTCCTGAGGTGGTGAAAGGTGCTGTGGAAATGCAAGTCTTTCTTTCTATCAATAGCTTTTTAAATAGTCAAATTGATAAAATATTAAGATTAATTCTGACGTAATTTGTTGATGCTGAGGCGGACGCCTTTTCTACAAGGAGGACCAGGCAGATAGCGCAGGAGTCCACTGAGTGCATCTCGCTCTCGAACCAGTGGTGAGGGCGATGGTTCCTCTGGGGAGTACAGCCAGAGCCAGGTCCACGGCACCACGGGTGGCTCAGCTGTTACAGGGGGGAGGAGGAAGATCGGGAAAGCAATAATGATAGGAGATTCAATAGTTAGGGAAGCAAACAGGCGTTTCTGCGGCCGTAGACGTGACTCCAGGATGGTATGTTGCCTCCCTGGTGCCAGGGTCAAGAATGTCACTGAGCGGCTGCAGAACATTCTGAGGGGGGAGGGTGAACAGCCAGCGGTCGTGGTCCATATCGGAACCAACGACATAGGTAGAAAGAGGGATGAGGTCCTGCAGGCAGATTTTAGGGAGCTAGGAAAGAGATTAAAAAGCAGGACCTCAAAGGTAGTAATCTTCGGATTACTCCTGGTGCCACGAGCTAGTGCGTATAGAAATAGGAGGATAGAACAGATGAATGCGTGGCTGGGAGATGGTGCAGGAGGGAGGGCTTCAGATTCCTGGAACAGTGGGACCGGTTCTGGGGGAGGTGGGACCTGTACAGGCCGACGGGTTGCACCTCAACAGAGCCGGAACCAATGTCCACATGTGGCGGGGGGGTTTGCTAGTGCTGTTGGGGAGGGTTTAAACTAATTTGGCAGGGGGATGGGCCCCAGGATGTAGCATTAGAAAGGAGAAACAAGGTGCACAAAGGATTGGGAGAGACAGATAGCACCAGAGTAAGAAATAGTACGGTATTAGGTGAGGTCAGACTGAGAGAATACAAGAAGGTCTAAGACAGTTTTACAGTGCATGTGAGTAAACGCACAAAGTGTGGTAAATAAGGCTGGTGAGCTGCAGGCGCAAATAACCACATGGGAATATGATGTTGTGGCGATAACGGAGACCTGGCTCAAAAAAGGGCAGGATTGGGTATTAAATATTCCTGGATATAAGGGAGGTAAAATTGGATCGTGCCCCCATTGGGGCGCTAACTTCGCCGGAGTGTTACTTTTAGCTCCCCGAAAAAGTTCATGCCCCACACCCAAAATTGAATGGTAGCGCCCCAAGCAGGGAGCGGGGCTACTGGAAGCGCTCCCCCTCCCCCTTGGGGCGCACCCATTAAATATCGCAGCGCTACGTGCAACAGCGCCACCCGCGTCGGCACGTAGCGCACTGCAGGCCTCCCTCCCCTGATTAAAGGGGAGGGGCCTAGCGCAGCGCATATCGGGGCCCTGCTGGACCACCGGGGAGCGGGGTGCCTGGAAAACAGCCTGGCACTCAAGAGGAGCGCCAGGCTGATGGATCGCGGCCGGTACACCGCAGCAGGAGGCGAGAGGGGGCGGGTGTTGGCAGGCAGCCCCAAAAAAATGGCCACCCAGCACCTGCCCTTTAATTTGCGCCACCCTGGCCGCAAACACGGTGCCCTGACCCTGTTGGACATAGTGTCCGGCGGTAAGTCAGGGGGCACTAGTGAAGATTGCAGCCGGGGCGCGAGTGAGGCGCTGCGCACGGCGATGACGTTATCACCAGAGTGGGGCACCACAGGGCCCTTACCGTCTACCACCAACGCTAACTTCCCGCTGAATTTCACGGGAGGCGTTAGTGGCGCCGTGCCTGGGCGCTAGGTGCTTTGTGCTCCGTTAGCGCCCGCTTGGGACGCTAACAGGAGGCGCAAAGCAACTGAATTTTCCCCCCAAGGTGTTCTTGAAAGATAGGGAAGGAAAGAAACATAGAAACATAGAAGATAGGAGCAGGAGTAGGCCATTCGGCCCCTCACGCCTGCTCCGCCATTCAATGCGATCATGGCTGATCATCCAAATTCAGTACCCTGTCCCTGCTTTCTCACCATATCCCTTGCTCCCCTTAGCCTTAAGAAATATATCTAACTCCTTCTTGAATATATTTAATGAATTGGACTCAACTGTCTTCTGTGGCAGAGAATTCCACAGGTTCACCACTCTCTGGGTGAAGAAATTCCTCCTCATCTCAGTCCTAAATGGCTTACCCCTTATCCTTAGACTGTGACCCCTGGTTCTGGACTCCCCTGCCATCAGGAACATCCTTCCTGCATCTAGTCTGTCTAGTCCTGTTAGAATTTTATAAGTTTCAATGAGATCCCCTCTCATTCTTCTAAACTCTAGCGAATACAAGCCCAATCGACCCAATCTCTCTTCATACGTCATTCCTGCCATCCCAGGTATCAGTCTGGTGAATCTTCGCTGCACTCTCTCCATGGCAATAACATCCTTCCTCAGATAAGGCGACCAAAACTGCACACAATACTCAAGGTGTGGACTCACCAAGGCCCTGCACAACTGCAGCAAGACATCCTTGCTCCTGTACTCGAATCCTCTCGCTATGAAGGCCAACATACCATTTGCCTTCTTAACCGCCTGCTGCACCTGCATGCTTACCTTCAGCGACTGGTGCACAAGGACACCCAGGTCTTGTTGCACTTCCCCTTTTCCTAATCTATTGCCGTTCAGATAATAATCTGCCTTCCTGTTTTTGCCACCAAAGTGGATAACCTCGCATTTATCCACATTATAATGCATCTGCCATGCATCTGCCCAATCACCCAACCTGTCCAAATCATACTGGAGTTTCTCTGCATCCTCCTCACAGCACACACGCCCACCCAGCTTTGTGTCGTCTGCAAACTTGGAGATATTACATCTAGTTCCCTCGTCTAGATCATTAATATATATTGTGAATAACTGGGGTCCTAGCACCGATCCCTGCGGTACCCCACTAGTCACCGCCTGCCACTCGGAAAAAGACCCGTTTATTCCAACTCTTTGCTTCCTGTCTGCCAACCAGTTTTCTATCCAAGACAGTACCTTACCCCCAATCCCGTGTGCTTTAACTTTGCACGCTAATCTCTTATGCGGGACCTTATCGAAAGCCTTCTGAAAGTCCAAATACACCAGATCCACTGGTTCTCCCTTATCTATTCTACCAGTTACATCCTCAAAAAATTCCAGTAGATTAGTCAAGCATGATTTACCTTTTGTAAATCCATGTTGACTTTGTCCGATCCTGTCACTGTTTTCCAAGTGCTCTGCTATTACATCTTTTATCATGGACTCTAGCATTTTCCCCACTACCAATGTCAGGCTTACCGATCTATAATTCCCCATTTTCTCTCTCCCACCTTTTTTAAATAGTGGGGTTACATTAGCTACCCTCCAATCCATGGGAACTGTTCCAGAGTCTATAGAATTTTGGAAGATGACCAGCAATGCATCTATTATTTCTAGGGCCACTTCCTTAAGTACCCTAGGATGTCGATTATCAGGCCCTGGGGATTTATCAGCCTTCAATCCCGTCAATTTCCCTAACACCATTTCCCTACAAATACTGATTTCATTCAGTTCCTCCCTCTCATTAGACCCTGTGTTCCCCGACATCTCTGGGAGGTTATTTGTGTCCTCCTTTGTGAAGATAGAACCAAAGTATGTATTTAATTGGTCTGCCATTTCTTTGTTCCCCATTATAAATTCCCCTGATTCTGACTGCAAGGGACCTACGCTTGACTTCACCAATCTTTTTCTCTTCACATATCCATGGAAGCTTTTACAGTCAGTTTTTATGTTCCCTGAAAGCTTACTCTCATGCTCTATTTTCTCCCTCTTAATTAATCCCTTTGTCCTCCTTTGCTGAATCCTAAACTGCTCCCAATCCTCAGGTTTGCTGCTTTTTCTGGCCAATTTATATGTCCTCTCCTTGGATCTTATGCTATCCCTAAAGGAGGTGGGGGTGGCAGTATTGATTGAGGATAATGTTACAGTGCTGGAGGGAGCGGACATCCTGGAGGGATCAAGGACAGAATCTATTTGGTTGGAGCTGAGAAACAGTAGAGGTGCCATTGCACGACTAGGGGCTGCGATTTTCCCTACCTCAGTGTGTCCGTGGCAGGCGACGTCGGTGGCGGGTCCCGACCCCGCTGCTGGCTCCAGCCCGCTGTGTAGAATGATTTTCCCCTGATTGAGCTTGTTAAGCCCGCCCAGCGCATTTGCCGGCCAATTGAAGGAAGTGGATCTGATGATGTCATTTGATGACGCGTCATCAGCCGGTTTCCTTAAAGGGACCATGGCCAAATTGATTTTGACAATTGTGCTGTCAGTGTTCTACAGCATTGAGGTGCTGCAAACACTGACAAGCACTGCACAGAGGTGCACGGCTGCACCCAGGCTCTCCCATGACACCCTCCATATGCTTATGGAGGGAGTCACAGCATGCAGGGAGGTTCTCTTCCCTTCCAATGGGCAGAAGAGACCTCCCCAGGAGATCAACGCAGCCTGGTTGCACATTGCACAGGAGGGCACAAGCAGGGATGTTGTCAGGAGGACCAGGCTGCAGTGGCGCAAACCTTTCAAAGATCTCAGTAGATCACAAAACTTTACTGCAAAGCCACACTTAGCCTCATCCTGCTGTGCCACTCATCACATCCCCATCACCCTGCCTGCCCTACCCTACTCCTACACATCCTTACTCACACCAACTTACTCTGCCCATCCCTCTCTATCTACTTTATCACTTCCCCATCTTACTAGCCACCCCTCACACTCACCCTCATCCTAGTCCAATCATACCAACTAACAACACACAAGGGTAGGCACTTGGGTGTGTTATGCAATGTTCATGTAAAGGTTCTTTTAATGTGATGTCAAACATTGAAACCTTTATTTTTAACACTTTGCGTTCTTGGACAGATCTGTGTGCACCTTTGGAAATGGCTTTGTGAGTTGCAGTGAATGGTGAGACATAACGTTACCCCTGCAATGGTGATGAGTGTGAAAGGAATGGCTTGGGCATTGTAGGGATGCTTTACAGTGTTGGTGTGGGGTGGTGCCAACCTGGCGAATCAAGTGGCAGCCAGGGTGTACAGCATCAAGTGAAGTAAATCTGACCATGGTGAGGCCATCCCTGGCCTCCCGGGCAGCAATGTGGTTGGGTGCTGATGCCCTGTGTCCTGTGCAGCATCAGTTAATTGCAGAGAAGGTTGGTGTTGATGTTGGTGATGCTGGTGTGCCTGGTGCTGCTGGTGTTGGGGCTGATCATGGAGGGATTCTGAGGACCAAGGTGAGATAGTTTCAAGGGCACCGATGATGATGGAATAGATGGCAGGTGAAGTTGAGATGACAGAAGCGATCTGTCAATGGTGAGAGAGGATGTTCCAATGAGGTGACACCGAATAGAGAGTTTACTCCAAACTTCTGGAACCTGCATAAAGCTCAATCTGTCTTCCAAATGCAGTAAGCAACATCTTCTGAGCTTGGAAAGTGAACAGCTGCGCGATGGGAGCTTTTATAGCACTTTTGCAGCTGTCAAGTAATGAGATGATCCCATGTGGATTCAACTCCCGACCTCCTTACCTGACGTGATCCCCGAGCAGCGTGGACCCCAAGGGTGACCTCGTAAAATGGTAAGGTGAGCTTAAAATACTTTTTAATGGGCTGTTAACAAGGTCATAATGACCTGAATTGCCTCCCCTGCCGTTGAGTGTCGGGTCTGTTCAGCCCTGACAGACCCGACATTTGGGAAAGTCACGTGGTGGCGGGTTGACAGCGGGGTCCCGAACCGCAGTCAAAAAAAAAAATTCCCACCCAACCCGCCACCGAACGCGCCCGTGACCCCCTGAAAAATTCCCCCCTAGGTGTATTCTATAGGCCGCCAACTAGTGGGAAAGATATAGAGGAGCAAATTTGCAGGGAAATTACAGAGAGGTGTAAGAACTATAGAGTAGTGATAATGGGGGACTTCAACTATTCTCATATAGACTGGGATAGTAATAGTGTAAATGGCAGAGAAGGGGAAGAATTTCTGAAGTGTGTTCAGGAGAACTTTCTTGATCAGTACGTTTCCGGCCCAATGATGAAGGAGGCATTGCTGGATCTGGTTCTGGGGAATGAGGTGGGTCAAGTAGAGCAAGTGTCAGTAGATGAACATTTAGGCAACAGTGATCACAGTATCATAAGGTTTAGATTAGCTATGGAAAAGGACAGGGAGCAATCTAGAGTAAAAATACTTAATTGGGGGAAGGCCAATTTCAGTGGGTTGAGAATGGATCTGGCCCGGGTAAACTGGAATCAAAGATTGGCAGGCAAAACTGTAATCAAACAATGGGCTGCCTTTAAAGAGGAGATGGTTCGGGTACAGTCGAGGTACACTCCCACGAGGGGGAAAGGTAGGGCAACTAATGCCAGAGCTCCCTGGATGATGAAAGAGATAGAGAGTAAGATGAAGCTGAAAAAGAGAACGTATGACGGATGTCAAATTGAGAAAACAAGCGAGAACCAGGCTAAATATAGAAAGTTCAGAGGGGAACTGAACAAGCAAATAAGAGGAGCAAAGAGAGAGTATGAGAATAGATTGGCAGCTAACATAAAAGGGAATTCAAAAGTCTTCTATTGGCATATAAATAGTAAACGGGCAGTAAGAGGAGGGGTGGGGCCAATTAGGGACCAAAGTGAAGACCTACGCATGGAGGCAGAGGGCATGGCTGAGGCACTAAATGAGTACTTTGCATCTGTCTTCACCAAGGAAGAAGATGCTCCCAAAGTCATAGTGAAAGAGGAGGTAGTTGAGATACAAGATGAGATAAAAATTGATAAGGAGGCGGTACTAGAAAGGCTGGCTGTACTTAAAGTGAATAAGTCACCAGGACCAGATGGGATGCATCCTAGGATGCTGAGGGAAGTAAAGGTCGAAATTGCGGAGGTACTGGCCATAATCTTCCAATCCTCCTTAGATACGGGGGCGGTGCCAGAGGACTGGAGAATTGCAAATGTTACACCCTTGTTCAAAAAAGCGTGTAAGGATAAACCCAGCAACACAGGCCAGTCAGTTTAACCTCAGTAGTGGGGAAGCTTTTAGAATCGATAATCCGGGACAAAATTAACAGTCACTTGGACAAGTGTGGATTAATTAAGGAAAGCCAGCACGGATTTGTTAAAGGCAAATCGTGTTTTACCAACTTGACTGAGTTTTTAGATAAGGTAACAGAGAGGGTTGATGAGGGCAATGTGGTTGATGTGGTGTACATGGATTTCCAAAAGCTGTTTGATAAAGTGCCACATAATAGGCTTGCCAGCAAAGTTGAAACCCATTGAATAAAAAGGACAGTGGCAGCATGGATACGAAATTGGCTCAGTGATAGGAAACAGAGAGTAGTGGTGAACGGTTGTTTATCGGACTGGAGGAAGGTATACAGTGGTGTTCCCCAGGGGTCGGTACTAGGACCACTGCTTTTCTTGATATATATTAATGATTTGGACTTGGGTATACAGGGCACAATTTCAAAATTTGCAGATGACACAAACCTTGGAAGTATAGTGAACAGTGAGGAGGATAGTGATAGACTTCAAGAGGACATAGACAGGCTGGTGGAATGGGCGGACACGTGGCAGATGAAATTTAACGCAGAAAAGTGCGAAGTGATACATTTTGGTAGGAAGAACGAGGAGAGGCAATATAAACTAAAGAGTACAATCCTAATGTGGGTGTACGAACAGAGAGACCTGGGGGTATATGTGAACAACTCGTTGAAGGTTGCAGGGCAGGTTGAGAAAGCGGTTAAAAATGCATACGGGATCCTGTGTTTTATAAATAGAGGCATAGAGTACAAAAGCAAGGAAGTTATGATGAACCTTTATAATTATAAACACTGGTTCAGCCTCAACTGGAGTATTGTGTCCAATTCTGGGCACCGCACTTTAGGAAGGATGTGAAGGCTTTAGAGAAGGTGCAGAAAACATTTACAAAAATGGTTCCAGGGATGAGGGACTTCAGTTATGTGGATAGACTGGAGAAGCTGGGGTTGTTTTCTTGGAGCAGAGAAGATTGAGAGGAGGTTCGATAGAGGTGTTCTGGACAGAGTAGATAGAGAGAAACTGTTCCCATTGGCAGAAGGGTCGAGAACCAGAGGACACAGGTTTAAGGTGATTGGCAAAAGAACCAAAGGCGACATGAGAAAAAACTTTTTACGCAGCGAGTGGTTAGGATCTGGAATGCACTGCCTGAAAGGATGGTGGAGGCAGATTCAATCATGGCTTTCAAAAGGGAATTGGATAAGTACCTGAAGGAAAAACATTTGCAGGGCTACGGGGAAAGGGTGGGGGAGTGGGACTAGGTGAAGTGCTCTTGCAGAGAGCTGGCACAGGCTCGACGGGCCGAATGGCCTCCTTCCATGCTGTGACCATTCTATGATTCTGTGATTCTATAAATGGTATTGCTTTCAAATGGAAAATGTTTATAGATGGATAGATCTCATGCTCTATATACTTTTTAAAATATACATTTATTAAATGGCCAAAAGAAAAGTGCATTTTATTTTTTCCAGCTTAGACTCTATGGGGTAGAAATTAGGTCGCGCCCCATTTGGGGCGCAAATATCGTCCGCGCGCAAATATTAGCGCCTGGCGCTAATTATCGGCACTGACAGGAAACTTCACTTTTACCGCCCCGGGAGGTGAGTGGAGCGCTAAATTAGGCGCTGCACACCTCTCTTAAGGCGCAAAGGCCTAGGAGTGAGGCGCTACCTCAGCGCACGAGCGCAGCGCAGCTGCTGCCAGTTAGCGAGGGAACACAGACACACTGGCGCCGGACACTTCTTAAAGCGGGGGGGGCCACTTGCTCCCCAGCCACACCCTGCTCATTGCAGCCTTGAATCTCAGCCTGGAGAGACCTGTAATCCATTTTGCTGCCAAGCATGGAGAGGGTGAGAGAACGCGCTCATCGCTTCACCGAGCGGGCCTTGGATGCTCTGGTTGACGCAGTGGAGCGCAGACGATGTATGCTGTTCCCGGAGAGTGGCAGGAGGCCTTTGCCACGCGAGTTCAGAAGAGTGTGGAGGGAGGTGGCTCAGAGCGTCTCCTCCAGGAGCATGGTGCCCAGGACCCATGTTCAGTGCCGCAAAAGGTTCAACGACCTCACTCGGGTCGTCAGGGTGAGTGGCTTTTTCTCAATACCTCTCCATCCCTCCATCTCAACCTCACTCTATGGCCAGAGGGTCTTAAAACCCCAATGCACAACACTCATGCAACACCTATGGCCCTTTCATCAAACACACACACACATTCCACACTTTGCATACAGTAAGGGCTATTCACCTATGGGAGGCACATCAGGCAAGACCATGGCTGCATATTGTAAGGGCTATTCACCTATGGGAGGCACATCAGGCAAGACCATGGCTGCATATTGACTCAGATGCTGTCCTTTTTCTTGCAGGCTAAGCTGGCTCATAATCGGAGACAGCAGCAACGGACGGGTGGAGGGCGGCTTCAGCTGCAACCCCTCAGCGATCTGGAGGAGCGCGTCCACAGGATTGTGGCAAGCCGGGTGATCGGTCCCGTCGCCACTGGGGACGCCGACCCCGTTGTGGACAGCAATGGTAAGGTCATCACCTTTTTGTCCTCTGTCCTTCCACTTGTCCCTCACAATACCAGCCTTTGACACTTTCAATCCAACTTGCTAACTCGCTGCACTTATTCCTCCCTTACTGCCACCCTGTCCTCACGCTAAAGCCACTCTTGTACCTCCCTGCTTTCAGATGGTGATTCACCAGCTGAGGAGATGGTCCCTGAAGCTGCCACTGGGAGTGATGCTGCAGCTGAGGAGGAAGAGGAAGCCGGAGCATCAGTGCCACCCTCTCCCGAGGAAGCCCATGGCCACACTGGGAACACGCCTTCCCCGGAGGGGAGCAGGGGGGAAGGGGCTGATGATGGTGAAGTTCCAGGACCCAGCGGGCTGCAGCAACGCCAGTGGGGGGGGAGGGAAGAACGGGGGAGCAGGGGGGAAGGGGCTGATGATGGTGAAGCTCCAGGACCCAGCGGGCTGCAGCCACGCCATGGGGGGGGGAGGGAAGAACGGGAGCCTTCTCCCCAGAGGGAGAGTATGCCAGACACTCCTAATGCAATGGACGCAGAGGAGGAGTGGCTGATTGCAGAAATGAACAGCCAGGCGGTGGGCATGCACACTGAGCTCATGGGTGCAGTGGGAAGGGTGCCCGAATGCATTGAGGCACTGGCAAGGAGTGTGGAGCACTTCGCTGTAGCACAGGCGGATGCCACACTAAAGCTTAGTGCTGCAATTCAGTCACTGGCTGCCAGGAACCCATCTGAGACTGCTCTCATGCAGACTCAGATTGAGGCCACGCGAGCACTGACTGCTGCCATCCTCGATGGTTCGTGCACATGTCCCCGGGGCTGTCACCGCGCCGCAGCAGGCCAGCAATCTGTTCTCCGGCAAATTGCTCCGGATGCTGAAGTGCTGCCCCGTGGGAGTGCCAGTGTGTCGGGCGAGCAGGGAGTTGCTGTCCTCTCTCACGATGACAGCATTCCTGCTGCCAACACTGTCACTTCTCCACTGCACTTGCCACCGCCTGTAGGACAGACTGCTGCCGCCCATGCAGAGTTGGTGCAGTCTGCAGCCGGGCCCTCCAGGCCCAGAAGTGGTCGAGGCCGTCCTTCAGGGGCATCTGCAGTGTCAGGGTCTGACAAGCAGCAGCCTTCCACCAGCCTTGCTGCAGCCACTGAGGTCCCATTACGGAGGAGCAGTAGGGTTAGAAGGGGGGAAGTGCGCAAGGGAAGGAGATCACCCTCGAAGGGCAAAAAGTAGGAGGTGTGCCAAAATGCTGGTCATTTTTTTATTAAAGGCCGAGGTTCATGGCCCAACTTTTGTTTAGTGTTTTGGACATTATCTCCAGGTTGTGAGAACCAGTTATGTTATTGACTGTTTTTTTGTGTTTATTTCTATGAGTTTGTCATGAGGAATTGACACACACAGAGTTTGTACAATAAATAAGTTTCTGTATTCAAAATATACATGGCTGGTGGTTGGAATTATTGGTGCCTTGGCCGGCTTAGGGGTTGCGTGCTGGGTTGATTCGTGTTTGTAGCAATGGCAGGGGCCCTAGAAGCGGCTTGCTATTAGTCGTTGACGGACGGCCCTTGCAGTTTGACCATTGTGGGCCGCCCTCCTGCCTTGGTGCTGCTGCTGATCATCGTCCTCGGCCTGTTCCTCCTCTTCCTCCTCCTCCTCTTGTGGTGCTGCAAGGCCTGGTGGCATTGGCTGCGTCCTGAGGATTGCCATGTTGTGCAACATGCAGCACACCACTACGAATTTGGAAACTTGCTCAGGCGAGTACTGCAGGGCTCCTCCGGAATGGTCCAGACAGCGGAATCGTTGTTTGAGCACGCCGATTGTGCGCTCAATAATGTTCCTGGTTGCTTGTTGGCTTTCCTGGTACCGCAGCTCAGCAGGGGTGTTTGGCGCACGGAGCGGTGTCATCAGCCAGGTGCTCAATGCGTACCCCTTGTCCCCCAGAAGCCAACCAACTGGCTGATGCGGTGCCTCGAAAATTTCTGCCACAGTACTCTGGCGCAGGATGAAAGCATCGTGGCAGCTGCCCGGATAGTGGGCATTGACAGCGAGAATCACCTGTCTGTGGTCACAGACCAACTGCACATTCAAGGAATGGAACCCCTTTCTGTTCCGGAACTCCTCTGCATTCTCTCGCGGAGCACGCAAAGCCACATGCGTGCAGTCAATGGCGCCCTGCACCATGGGGAAGCCCGCTACCCTCGCAAAGCCCAGAGCACGGTCATGCTGCTTGTCTGGGGTCATAGGGAAGGAGATGAAGTCTCGTCTCCTTGTGAAGAGGGCATTGGTGACCTGCCGGATGCAGCGATGCACCGCAAACTGGGAGATATTGGCGAGGTCCCCAACAGCAGCTTGGAATGAGCCAGTGGCGTAGAAGTTCAAAGCCACTGTGACCTTCACTGCCACCGACAGAGACGTCCTGGACCTCAGCTGAGGCTGCAGATCTGGCTGCAGCAGGTGGCAGAGCTCAGTGACCACCTCCTTGCTGAATCGCAGCCTTCGCAAACACAGCTCCTCGGACATGTGGATGTAGGAGAGCTGTTCACGATATACCCTGGGAGGGTAAGCTCTCCTGTACATGCGCCTGATGGCCCTCCTCCGTCTGGCCATCATTGCCACTCTCTGTCTGCGTCTCACTATCCTCCGATTGAGCTGGAGCAGGACGACGCCCCCAATCATTGCAGCCCCCATATTCTCTTTGCCAGAAAAGTAATGAGGTACAGCAACGAAAGTAGCAGCAAAGTTAGGATGAACTAGGCAAAACTACCTCACAAAGCGTTGAGTCAATGTAGAAGTCTCTCTCTCTCTCTCTCCGAATCTCTCTCTCTCTCTCAGAACGAGTGGTGCATAAATGTCGACCACAGAAAAAGACAGGAAGAGGCCCCCTTTAAATAGCGCCCCCCCCAGCCCCACACCGATTGATAACGTTCCAGTCTTCCGGTCGTTGGAAGCGCCAGGCGGTAAGGCAGGGGGCGCCACTCAATTTCCGCTCCGGGGCGCCCCAAGGGCGTTGCACCACGGAATGACATCACAATCTGCGCGCGCAGGTGGTCGCAGCGGTAAGTTTTAGCGCCGCCGCACAATCTCAAGTTAAGTTCTCGAGCGGCGCAAACAGCGCTGCGCCCGGGCGTTAGCGCCTTAACGCCCCATTAGCGCCCTTTTAAGGCGCTAACGGGAGGCGCAACCAACTGAATTTTTACCCCTATATCTAGATGAGCAAACCTTTTTTCCTGTGAGTTTGGGGATATCGCACAAAGACTCCTGTGATTGGAACCACAGTCACTGGTGGCGTGTATAATACCAGCCTACCATCTTTGCGTGTAATCCTGTGTGTAAACGCTATCTTCTGCTCATTCCATATAGGCAGGGATAAAGTAACACACACTGGTGGTAATCCCGTCCCCCGAGGGATCCCCATCGTTCTCCGACTCAAATCAATTTGCACAACAACCACTAGAAACGGTTACTGACTGCGGCCCTTGGGCTCTACTCTAGATACCCCTATACTGCAGACACAGCTCTCGCGGCCACCCCCTGCCTCCTGTTACACACATCAGCCCAGACATTTGTGCCCTAGGCAGTACTTACAAAGATCAGTCCATTAAACACTCAGCATAAGATTAATATTGTTCAACGCGCACTATTTTATCTTTGGCTGCTCTTAAACTTGGTACGAATTGCGCTCTTGTTCAGCGAGTATGTGAGTCGAATCCACTGGGCACATTTACCGTGAAATTTTATAAGTTAGCTCCATCAACTGCTGTCATTATCAGCTACTATTTCATCATTGCAAGAACGTCAATGATGAAGACCCACCCCCCCAGTCAAGACTGCAACATTTTTATATTGGAAAAGCACAGATTTGGTGAGCCCGTTCCAGCTCTGCTTCATCACCTAGTTACAGCTCCCTCCACCACAGTTTTCTTATCTCAGGTGAAACAAGTGAGGAACATTAAGGTAGAGCGAAGAGATGGGGGATTTTCTGTGACAATTCTACTGCGGCAACAAAGCCCTACTTTATTGAAATAACCATCTCCGTAATTGTTGTCACACTTCCGAATTTTCTACTGCCTCAGAAGAATCACAGAATCATAGAATGGTTACAGCACGGAAGGAGGCCATTCGGCCCGTCGAACCCGTGCCGGCTCTCTGCAAGAGCACTTAGCTAGTCCCACTCCCCCGCCCTTTCCCCGTAGCCCTGCAAATCTTTTTCCTTCAGGTGCTTATCCAATTCCCTTTTGAGAGCCGCGATTGAGTCTGCCTCCACCACCCTTTCAGGCAGTGCATTCCAGATCCTAACCACTCGCTGTGTAAAAAAGTTTCCCCTCATGTCTCCTTTGGTCCTTTTGCCAAAGTCGTAAGGATCTGCATACTAATCCCCATTTTAATTCCCCAACACCTCCTCTGTAAGCAGGCTTTCGAAGCAAACTAAATATGGGGCTAGAAATTTGTAGCCTTAGCGCCACTACGTCTCCTCCAAGGGGGTGAGGTGAGGCTAGGAATGGGAGAGGTGCCTCGTCATTGGTGCAGATTGTTGGTAGGTGAGTGATTGGGGGTTGTGCATTGAGCAGTGTGTGAGGCTAGTGGTGCAGTTGGTAGGAGGCTGTTTTTGAAGATGCATTCACTGACTTTGACCAGTGGTCTGAGCTCATGAAGCTTCTTTGGGCACTGGAGCCAGGTGATGGGGGCAACACTGCTGGCAATGACGGCCTCAGTGATGTACTCCCACATCGTTCTTTCTGGAGGGCCTCCTGGCCCCTGTGGGTAGAGGGCCGCTCTTGCAGTATTGACCCTCTGCACAAAGCTGGAGTCCTGCGTGTGAGACCATGGGTGCCCCTTCCCTGGCTTGCTGAGCCATTTGTGTTAGTGCTGAAGCAGTTTTCCAATTTTTTGAGGTTAGGAAGGGAATTCAGCTTTAAGAGCTGAATATTCACATTTGGGACTTCTTTTTAATGGGCCGTATTTTCCGATCGGAGGTTTCCCGCGTGCAAAAGAACCAGAGGCGACATGAGGATAAACTTTTTTACGCAACGAGTGGTTAGGTTTGGAATGCGCTGCCTGATAGGGCGGTGGATACAGATTCAATAGTAGACTTCAAAAGGGAATTGGATAAATATTTGAAGTAGAAGGATTAGAGGGGAGTTGAGGAGAACTTTTTTCACCCAGAGGGTGGTGAGGGTCTGGAACGCATTGCCTGAAAGGGTGGGAGAGGCAGAAACCTGCGGACCAAGAGCTGGAAAGTGGGATTAGGCTGGATACCTCTTTACAAGCCGGCACAGACACGATGGGCCAAATGGCCTCTTTCTGTGCCGAAAATGTATATGATTCTATGAAACAATTGCAGGGATATGGGGAAAGAGCGGGGGAGTGGGACTAACTGGATTGCTCATCGAAAGAGCTGGCGCAGACTCGATGGTCCGAATGGCCTCCTTCTGTGCTGTACTATTCTATGATTCTATGAAGTCTCACGCTATCAAATAAAAATAATTATGACAAGATCTGCTTTGTTATTTTGGAGTTATGTCATCACTGTGGCCGCGATTTCGCCGACCAAGGCGGGTCTGGGGCGGCCGGTGTCGGTACTGTGGTCCCAGCCCGCACTCTCCAAGTGATTTTACGTTGATTGGGCTTGTTAAGCCCGCCCAGCGAGGTTCCCGGCCAATTAAAAGGAAGCGGGTCTGGTGACGTCATTTGATGACGCATCATCAGCCGGTTTCCTTAAAAGGACCATGCGCAAATTGATCTTGACAGTTGTGCTGTCAGTGTTCTACAGCATTGAGGTGCTGCAAACACTGACGAGCACTGCACAAAGGTGGACGGTTGCACCCAGGCTCTCCCATGACTCCCTCCATATGCATATGGAGGGAGTCACAGCACGCAGGGAGCTTCTCTTCCCTTCCCATGGGCGAAAGAGACCTCCCCAGGAGATCAACGCAGCCTGGTTGCACATTGCACAGGAGGGCACAAGCAGGGATGTCGTCAGGAGGACCAGGCTGCAGTGGCGCAAACCATTCAATGATCTCAGGAGATCACAAAACGTTACTACAAAGCCACACTCAACCTCATCCTGCTGTGCCACTCATCACATCCCCATCACTCTGCCTTCCCTACCCTACTCCTGCACCTCTTTACTCACACCAACTTACCTTGCACCTCCACCCATCCCTCTCTATCTACATTAACACTTCCCCATCTCACTAGCCACCCCTCACACTCACCCTCATCCTATTGCATTCATACCAACTAACAACACACAGGGTAGGCACTTGGGTGGTTTAGCCAATGTTCATGTGAAGCTTCTGGTAATGTGCTGTCAAACATTGAAATCTTTATTTTCAACACTTTGCATTCTTGGACAGATTTGTGTGCACCTTTGGAAGTGTCTTAGTGAGTTGCAGTGAAAGGTGAGACATAACAGTACCCCCCACAATGGTGGTAAGTGTGAAAGGAATGGCTTGGGCATTGTAGGGATGCTTTATGGTGATGGTGTGGGGTGGTGCCAACCTGGTGCATCATGTGGCAGCCAGGGTGTGCAGCGTCAAGTGAAGTAAATCTGGCCATGGTGACGTCATCCCTGGCCTCCCTGGGCAGCAAAGTGGTCGGGTGCTGATGCCCTGTGTCCTGTGCAGCATCAGATGATTGCAGAGAAGGTTGGTGTTGTTGTTGTTGGTGCTGCTGGTGTGCCTGGTGCTGCTGGTGTTGGGGCTGATCATGGTGGGATTCTGAGGACCAAGGTGAGATAGTTTCAAGGGCACCAATGCTAATGTAATAGATGGCAGGTGAAGTTGAGATGACAGAAGCTATCTGTCAATGGTGAGAGAGGTTGTTCCAATGAGGTGACACTGGATAGAGAGTTTACTCCAAACACTTGCAACCTGCATAAAGCTCAATCTGTCTTCCAAATGCAGTAAGCAAGAGCTTCTAACCTTGGAATGTGAAGACCTATGAAATGGGAGCTTTTATAGACCATTTGCAGCTGTCAAGTTAGTATACCTACCCATGTTGACACAACACCCGACCTCCTTACCTGACGTGATCCTCGAGCGCCGTCAACCTCGTGAAAAAGGTGTAAAAATAGTAAGTACCTGGTAAAATTGTGTTTAACAACCTTTTAAATAGCTTTTAATGAGCTTAATTGCCTGACCCGTCGCTTGGTGTCGGGTCTGTTCAGCGCTGACAGACCCGACACTTGGGAGACTAGCATGGAGGCAGGTTGACAGCGGGCTCCCGACCCCCTGTCAATCTTTTCTATTTTGACAGCTGACCCGCCTCCGATCCCGCCCTCTCAACGCCGGCAAAATTCCAGCCTGTTAGTTTTCACATCGCTGCACAAAACCCAAAATAGCCACTCGCTGATTATTAACCAATAGTATAAAATTACAGTTGTTTTCTTAAACTCACAAAATGGCCTGACACCACATTCAAATTGCCACTAAAAGAAAAGTAAGATTTGCATTTCTATAGCGCCTTTCACAACCTCAGGATATCCCAAAGTGCTTTACAGCCAATGAAGTACTTTTGAAGTGTAGTCACTGTTGTAATGTAGGAAACGCGGCAGCCAATTTGCGCACAGCAAGCTCCCACAAACAGCAATGTGATAATGACCAGATAATCTGCTTTTTGTGATGATGATCAAGGGATAAATATCAGCCAGGACACCGGGGAGAACTCCCCCTGCTCTTCTTCAAAATAGTGCCATGGGATCTTTTACGTCCACCTGAGAGGGTAGACGGGGCCTCGGTTTAACGTCTCATCTGAAAGACGGCACCTCCGATAGTGCGGCACTCCCTCAGTACTGCACTGGAGTGTCAGCCTAGATTTTTGTACTCAAGTTTCTTGGAGTGGGATTTGAACCCACAACCTTCTGACTCAAGGCGAAAGTGCTACCCACTGAGCCACAGCTGACACGGCGCGAGGAGTACAATTGGATGCAACTGTAATACTCAAAATGACAGCACTGAAGAAATGGTCCTGCGATTTCATGTAATCAGTAAGATCTCCAAACTGTAGGCAATCACTTATAATGCGTCTTCAAATGAAACACGGAAAGTGCTGAAATGCAACTTAATTCTTTTAAATCATTTCTCTCCTTCATCCTCCTTTTTAAATGTCCTTTACAACAGGCAGATTACCCAGCAACAGAGCAGCCTCAACAAATGCTGCCTTTCATCCATCGGTTTCGAGATTATAGGCAAGGCCACGTGGGATGGCATTTTTGGATCTCCTTACTCAAGGGAAATATGTCACCCCATTCATCTCCTGGAGTATCCCAACAGCAAACTGTAGGCAATTAACCTTTTAAATCTGAATTAAAAATTCTGACAAAGAAGGCTTCCACTTTCAAAAATCTCCATCATTAACCGGTTCAGTGCAAAGCCACAGTCGTGGATTTATGCCCCTGAAATAAATATCAGGTTAGTCTTACTTCTTTGGAGTTACATTGTGCTATAAGGTTCAGTGAAAATATACTGATACAGAAGTTATGCAGATCCCTGAATCTTTACAAGTTTTCTGTATGTTTCATTGAAGTGTACAAGTCTTTAGGAAGGACGTGAAGATTTTGGAGAGGGTGCAGAAGAGATTTACGAGAATGGTTCCAGGGATGAGGGAATACAATTACCTGGATAGACTGGAGAAGCTGGGGTTGTTCTCCTTGGAGCGGAGAAGGCTAAGAGGAGATTTGATGGAGGTGTTTAAAATCATGAAGGGTTTAGATAGAGTAAATAAAGAGAAACTGTTTCCAATGACTGAAGGGTCGATAACCAGAGGGCACAGATTTAAGGTGATTGGCAAAAGAACCAGAGGCGACATGAGGAAAAACATTTTTACGCAACGAGTGGTTAGGATTTGGAATGCGCTGCCTGATAGGGCGGTGGACACAGATTCAATAGTAGCCTTCAAAAGGGAATTGGATAAATACTTGAAGGAGAAGGATTAGAGGGGATTTGAGGAGAACTTTTTTCACCCAGAGGGTGGTGAGGGTCAGGAACGCATTGCCTGAAAGGGTGGGAGAGGCAGAAACCTACGGACCAAGAGCTGGAAAGTGGGATTAGGCTGGATACCTCTTTTTCAGCTGGCACAGACACGATGGGTCGAATGTCCTCTTTCTGTGCCGAAAATGTATATGGTTCTATGAAACAATTGCAGGGATATGGGGAAAGAGCGGGGGAGTGGGACTAACTGGATTGCTGTTCAAAAGAGCCGGCGCAGACTTGATGCAGGACGTCCCAAAGTGCTTTACAGCCAATGAAGTACTTTTGAAGTGTGGTCACTGTTGTAATGTAGGAAACGCGGCAGCCAATTAGCACACAGCAAGCTCCCACAAACAGCAATGTGATAATGACCAGATAATCTGTTTTTTGTGATGATGATTAAGGGATAATTATCGGCCAGGACACCAAGGATAACTCCCCTGCTCTTTTTCGAAATAGTGCCATGGGATCTTTTACATCCACCTGAGAGAGCAGACAGGGCCTCAGTTTAACGTCTCATCCAAATGACAGCTCCTCTGACAGTGCAGCACTCCCTCAGCACTGCACTGGAGTGTCAGCCTAGATTTTTGTGCTCAAGTCTCTGGAGTGGGACTTGAACCCACAACCTTCTAGACTCAGAGATGAGAGTGCTGCCCACTGAGCCACGGCTGACACTAATATTACTGTGATCAGCCTGTGATTGGTGCATTGGTCCATTACAATTAATAAATGGCTATCAGAAGCAACTGGATCAAAGAAGCACCGACACATTATAGAGGTTTTGTGGAATCCTGTTTTACTGATCACTGATTAAGCTGCTAATTGTAGTTAGCGCTGAAGGATAATGAGGGTGACTCGATGACAGCACTGTTAAGCAATGCTACTTATTGCTCACCAGTACAGCGCCACTCAGAATCATAGAAAAGAATCATAGAAATTTACAGCACAGAAGGAGGACATTTGGCCCATCGTGTCAGTGCCGGTCGACAAAGAGCTATCCAGCCCAATCCCACTTTCCAGCTCTTGGTCTGTAGCCCTGTAGGTTACGGCACTTCAAGTGCATATCCAAGTACTTTTTAAATGTGATGAGGGTTTCTGCCTCTACCACCCTTTCAGGCAGTGAGTTCCAGACCCCCACCACCCTCTGGGTGAAAAAAGTTCTCCTCAACTCCCCTCTAATCCTTCTCCCAATTACTTTAAATCTATGCCCCCTGGTTATTGATCTTTCTGCTAAGGGAAATAGGTCCTTCCTATCCACTCTATCTAGGCCCCTCATAATTTTATACACCCCTCAGTTAAGTCTCCCCTCAGCCTCCTCTGTTCCAAAGAAAACAACCCGAGCTTATCCAATCTTTCCTCATAGCTAAAATTCTCCAGTCCTGGCAACATCCTTGTAAATCTCCTCTGTACCCTCTCTAGCGCAATCACATCTTTCTTGTAATGCCAGTTTTGAGTTGAGAGATTAATGAATGGAACAAAATTAAAGCATTAGCATTTTTGTTACAGCACTAACATGCTAAGCAGAACATTGGGAAGGAGAGGCTGAATAGCTATTTAAACAGCTGTGTCATGCGCACCAGCCGTACACATCGGAGATTGCTACCTATTGATCTGCTGATCAGTTGGTTATAGTGATCAGTTGGTTATAGTGATCAGTTGGTTATAGTGATCAGTTGGTTATAGTGATCAGTTGGTTATAGTGATCAGTTGGGCTACTGGACAAATCGATCACCGTAACACGGTTCCAGCAGGATAAAGACCTGAGGGTTATAACTTGAGTCATTGAAGCTCCACAACCCCTGTTGCCAGGTTATTGTTAAAGTAGATGGTGTGCTAGGAGGCATAGTTAAGACAATTACATATAAAATTAAAAGTACAATCCTTAACCTGCACAAGGCCTTAGTCCGGGTGCATTTCGAATACTGTGTCCAATTTTAATACCCTCAAATGGCGGAGATATCAAAGCTCTGGAAAATGTTCGTAGGAGGGTCACTGGATTGATACCTAGTTTAAGGGCCTCTAGTTATCAGAACAGGCTCAGAGAGCTGGGATATTTTACCTTGGAAAAGCATAGACTTGAAGAGGATAAACTGAGGTCTTTAAGATTATGAGGGGATTAAATTCTGTCCGCATGGATGGGTTACTTGAGCTAGATAGGTGGGGGAGAACTAGGGGGCGGCAGTGCAAGTTATAGGAACATACGAACAACGACAGACAGGTAAAGACCCTCTGGTCCATCCAGCCCGTCCCACACAATCACGATACCTCGTGTATCACAATATATACACTCCCCACCCCACCCGAAACCATGTGATCTCCTGGGAGAGGAGAGAAATCAGATAAAAAAACCCCAGGCCAATTTGGGGTTGGGTGGGGTGGGGGGGAGTGGGGCAGTGGGGGAGGTGGGTTGGGGAGGTGGTTGGGGACAGTGGGGGTTGGGGGGGAGTGGGGAGGTGGGTTGGGGAGGTGGTTGGGGACAGTGGGGGTTGCGTGGGGGTTGGGTGGGGTGGGGGGGTGGGGCAGTGGGGGAGGTGGGTTGGGGCAGTGGGGGAGGTGGGTTGGGGAGGTGGGTGGGGACAATGGGGGTTGGGTGGGGTGGGGGGGAGTGGGGCAGTGGGGGAGGTGGGGTGGGGAGGTGGTTGGGGACAGTGGGGGAGGTGGGTTGGGGAGGTGGGTGGGGACAGTGGGGGTTGGGTGGGGTGGGGGGAGTGGGACAGTGGGGGAGGTGGGTTGGGGAGGTGGTTGGGGACAGTGGGGGTTGCGTGGGGGTTGGGTGGGGTGGGGGGGTGGGGCAGTGGGGGGGAGGTGGTTGGGGACAGTGGGGGAGGTGGGTTGGGGAGGTGGGTGGGGACAGTGGGGGTTGGGTGGGGTGGGGGGAGTGGGGCAGTGGGGGAGGTGGGTTGGGGAGGTGGGTGGGCACAGTGGGGGTTGGGTGGGGTGGGGGGGAGTGGGGCAGTGGGGGAGGTGGGGTGGGGAGGTGGTTGGGGACAGTGGGGGAGGTGGGTTGGGGAGGTGGGTGGGGACAGTGGGGGTTTTGGTGGGGGTTTGGGTGGGATGGGGAGGAGTGGGGCAGTGGGGGGGGGGATCGGGTGGGGTGTGGGATGACTTCAATGCTGTGAGCAGGTTGCACCATGAGCAATTGAACAGGCTTCAATGGAGCAACTGGTCTTTTGCTGTCTTTCTTTTTCGGATGTTTGTATTTTTCGAAGGGTTTATTTTCTCCGGTGTCACGTTGTGTAACAGCAGAGTGCAGAGAGGAAGTGTGCTGAGACCAGATGTCCCATCAAACTGATCCTGAGGGCTGCTGAGAGCACAAAAGGCCTGGAATAGTTTAACAGTGGGAGTCTCATCATGGCCTAATGTGTGCTTCAGCGACTCTGAATCTAATTGCTGCAGTGAAAAAGTGATTGTGTGTAAATGTAATGATTCATGAAATGAGCCGCGTGTTTACTAACATGCTTCTCGGGGTTTTATATTATTGATAAGATGTGATATGTTGTCTCTGCTGATGACAAAAAAAAATTGCTTGGATGGGGAAATCGTCCTGCCGATTCAATGCTGTTACAGATGTCACTCAAAAGACAAACTGTAAAATCTACCAAAATTTTCTGCTGATTTCCACAAGCCCTATTTATAGTTAATATATATTCTCGGCAGAATTCCCTTGCCAAACATTATGCAACAGGATAAGGCAATTGCACAACTGGTCAAAGAGTTGTACGGAATTTAATTTCAATTTGAAAGAAAGTAGCTAATTTTCAGGGCCATTGGCTTATAGTTACTGAATAATTCAAATTCTGATTGCATTACACGCGATCCTGGGATGTTTACTGGTGTTTTGGGGATTGCAGGCTGCTTTTCTGCCCGTTTTTTTCCCCGCGACAATGGCAAACCAGAGACCTTGTAAATCTTTTCAGTGTATCTTCAAAGAGCCTTAAATTATATCCCAAAGCAGACGAAATGGCTCTGTGCTGTTCCTGTGTAACGAGTTCCCAAGAAATACAGACTGATGCTTCCCAGGGTTGGATGAAATATAAGAGGCAGGAACCTCGGAAATAAACAAATCTAGAGCCCCCTGGATGTCTAAAGAAATACAGGGTAGGATAAAGAAAAAAAAGGGAGGTGTATGACAGATACCGAGGGCTAAATACTCCAGAATCTTTAGAGGAGTACAGAAAGTGCAGGGGTGCAATTAAAAATGATATTAGGAAAGCAAAGAGAGAGCATGAAAAATTCTTGGCAAGTAAAATCAAGGAAAACCCAAAGATGTTTTATAAATATATTAAGAGTAAGAGGATAACTAAAGAAAGGGTAGGCCTATTAGAGATCATGAGGGTAATGTGTGTATGGAGACGGGAGACGTCGGTAGGGTTCTTAATGAATACTTTGCATCTGTTTTCACAAAGGAGAGGGGCGAAGCAGACATTGCTATCGGGGAGGGGGAGGAGTGGAAAATATTAGATGAAATAAACATAGTGAGAGAGGAAGTATTAAGGGGTTTAGCAGCTTTGAAAGTGGATAAATCCCCAGGCCCGGATGAAATGTATCCCAGGCTGTTAAGCGAAGCAAAAGAGGAAATAGCAGAGGCCCTGACCATAATTTTTCAATCCTCTCTGGCTTCAGGTGTGGTGCCGGAGGACTGGAGGACTGCTAATGTGGTACCCTTGTTTAAAAAGGGAGAAAGGATAGATCGAGTAATTACAGGCCAGTCAGCCTAACCTCGGTGGTGGGAAAATTATTGGAAAGAATACTGAAGGACAGGATAAATCTTCATTTAGAAAGACAAGGATTAATCAAGGACAGTCAGCACGGATTTGTTAAGGGAAGGTCGTGTCTGACAAGCTTGATTGAATTTTTTGAGGAGGTAACAAGGAGGGTAGATGAGGGTAGTACGTTTGATGTAGTGTATATGGACTTTAGCAAGGCTTTTGATAAGGTTCCACATGGCAGGCTGGTCACGAAGTTAAAAGCCCATGGGATCCAGGGCAAAGTGTCAAGTTGGATTCAAAACTGGCTCGGAGACAGGAAGCAGAGGGTAATGGTTGATGGGTGTTTTTGTGACTGGAAGGCTGTTTCCAGTGGGGGTCCGAAGGGCTCAGTACTAGGTCCCTTGCTTTTCGTGGTATATACCAACGATCTTGACTTGAATATAGGGGGTATGATTAAGAAGTTTGCAGATGATACTAAAATCGGCTGTGTGATTGATACTGAAGAAGGAAGCTGTAGACTGCAGGAAGATATCAATAAATTGGTCAGGTGGGCAGAACAGTGGCAAATGGAATTCAATCCGGAGAAGTGTGAGGTAATGCATTTGGGGAGGGCTAACAAGGAAAGGGAATACACATTAAATGGTAGGACACTGAGTAGTGTAGAGGAACAAAGGGACCTTGGAGTGCATGTCCACAGATCCCTGAAGGTAGCAGGCCAAGTAGATAAGGTGGCTTCAGCTGCCGAGGCCCTAAACTCTGGAATTCCGTCGCTAAACCTCTCCGCCTCTCTACCTCTCTTCCCTCCTTTAAGACGCTCCTTAAAACCTACCTCATCTGTCCTAATATCTCCTTGTGTGGCTCGGTGTCAAGTTTTGTTTTCTAACACCCCTGTGTTAACACTATACCTTGGGACGTTTTACTACGTTAGAGGCGCTATATAAATACAAGTTGTTGTTGTGGTACTTTACCTGGTATAGTGCAGTAGGGGCCTGATAAATTGATGATCCTGTGAGCAACTTCATAAAAATTACCCAAGACATTTTAAACTAGACTTCAGTTTACAGTAGGAATTATCACTTTTCAAGCGCCCTTTATTTTATTTTTAAAAACTTATTTCAACCAATATGTAATTGTCCAGATAAGCTCGCTTAAAAAGGAAAGATGTCTCAAGTAGATTCAGCTGATTAAACTGAATAAAGTCAAGTTGAACAGCAATGTGCGGCTTTATTTGATTCCTGACAGAAGCCTCATGAGAACAAAACCTATTTTGTGTTAACAATTGGTGAAATTTGAAGACGGATGCCTTCAGAATGTTATCTATTAGCAGTTGTAAGAATTGAAGTGATGTATCATCCCATTGAGAAGAGCCGGCAGCGATGGTGTTTGACAGAATCATAGAAATCTACGGCACAGGAGGAGGCCATTCGGCCCATCGTGTCTGTGCCTGCCCAAAAAGAGCTCTCCAGCCTAATCCCACTTTCCAGCTCTTCAGGAAGAGCGTGGACTTCCAATCGCATGCTTAATTTTGGGAACAGAGGTGTGGTCTAATAACAACAACAACAACTTGTATTTATATAGCGCCTTTAACGTAGTAAAACATCCCAAGGCGCCTCACAGGAGTATTCAAAGACAATAAATTTGACACCGAGCCACATAAGGAGAAATTAGGGCAGGGCTTGGTCAAAGAGTTTGGTTTTAAGGAGCGTCTTAAAGGAGGAGAGAGAGGTAGCGAGGCGAAGAGGTTTAGGCAGGGAATTCCAGAGCTTGGGGCCTAATATTGGTGCTTAGTTGGGGGACGCAGGGAATGCAACTTTTCCACCAGTGTTAATATTGTTAATAATATTAATAATCTTTGGAATTCTCTCGGTATCAGTCATTGAGTATATTCAAGGCTGAGATCGATAGATTTTTGGGCTACTAAGGGAATCAAGGGATATGGGGATCGGGCAGGAAGGTGGAGATGAGGTCGATGATCAGCCATGATCCTATTGAATGGCGGAGCAGGCGTGCGGGGCCGTATGGCCGACTCCTGCTCCTAATTCTTATGTATTTATGACGGCACAAAATTACATTTAAAAAAAAAGTCTTTAGGCAGACGTGGACAGGTTAGCAGAATGGTCGCGTAGGCGGCAAGTGCAATTTAAGCTGGATCAGTCTGAGGTAATATACATAGGGTGGAAAAACCGCAACAGTCACCAAGGCTTGCGATTGCAGTGCACCTCAGGCTGCTCTCCCAAAGTTTTGTAAAATTTGGCACTTACAAACTTTAATTCTTGGTTGCTGGGATGCTAAGTAAGGCTGGGTCACTGCTTGGCATCACTAAAGCAGTCTTCGTTCTCTGCTGGCGATGAGGGCTCTAAATGAATTGTGACTTGTCTTCCTATTCATTTTTACTCGATTTGCCTGAGAAAGAAAAGCCACTGTATCCAGTACTGCCAACGTTTCACATCGCATAGCAGCACGCACTCGCTCCCTCGCAAAGACCAACTCAGATACATCAATCACGGGGGATTTAGAGAGTGAGCTGGAGGGGAGTGCACTGGGTGAGGCTCACCGCACTAGTGGCAGAGGAGCGGAATGGACATGTGGCCTGAGGGTCAGCTTGTGTTGCACCCTGGCTGAAGAGCTGGCCGTGTATCTCACACGTGCCAACAGCAGGACCTGTAAAACATCCAGACTTGGGCTGACACGTGGCTGGTAACATTTGTGCCACGCAAGTGCCAAGCGATGACTACCTCCAACAAGATATGTCTGAACCGCCTCCCCCTCCCCCTCAACAGCATCACTATTGCCAAGTCTCCCACCAGGAACATCCTGGGGGGTCGGGGGGGGGGGGGGGGGTCATCACTGACCAGAAGCTTAAGTCAATAGCCATATCAACGCCTTGGCTACAAGAGCAAGCCAGATGCTGGATATTCTGTGATGAATGGCTCACCTCCTAACCCCTCAAAGCCTCTTCACCAGCTACAAGGCGTAAATCAGGACTGTGATATAACACTTGCCACTGACCTAGATGGGTGCAACTGCAGCAACACTCAAGAAGCTAGACACCATTCAGGACAATGCAATCCATTGATTCGTTTCCTCCCACTGATCAAAATATCCATCCCCTCCATCACTGTGGCTGCCGTACGTCCAACCCGCAGGATGCACTGCAGCAACTTTCCAAGTTTACGTCAACAGCATGTCACAGCCCGTGAGAAGGATAAGCGCAGCAATATCATGGGAACACCATCACCTTCAAAATTCCCCTTCAAGTCACACACCATCCTGATTGGACCATTCCGTCGTTGTCATTCATAACTCTGTGACAACTTCCCCAGTGAATCAAAACCTCTACAGGCACTGCTTCTCAGACAAAGAAAATGTTTGCACTTTGCCACTATATACTAGCATATGAGTAGAGCTTATAAGCTCTGATTGCCTCAGGTACATAGCCGGACTTGTCCAACATTACCCTGTTGGTCCTCCTCTTCTTGCTCCAAAAAGAGCAGAGATGGGGGTATTCCTAGTGGGAAAGTCATGATGCAAGGAAGTTTTTCATGCAAAGAGTGACTAACACTTTGAATGAGCTTCTGGGTAAACAGAACAGAATTATTTTAAGAGACACTGGGATGCTGTGATAAGAGGCCTGTGGGTTTGTCTAGATAGACGAGCTAAATGGGCTGAAGGGCCTTCCTAATCTAGATTTATCTTGTGATCTTCTGTTAATATGGTGTGACAATATATTAATCTGTAAAGTACTGTAGCCCAGCTCCTTTATCATCATGTGTAGATTATTCCTTTTAATGCTCTACTTCCCATATCTGATGCCTACCCCAGCGTGCACATTATTCATGTGGGTTGTTCTTCATCGGAACTTGTGCAGCCAAATTAATCTAACTTGATGACAGGCAATTTGAATGAACCAATCCTAGAAAAACAAAAGGAGGAGCACGTAAATATTTAGAGACCATTTCTACTTATTGTCTTCATCACTGGACTTACATAGGAATTGCTGGAAGGAAAAGACCAGGGGTCCATCTTGTTTTCCTTCTACCATCCTGGTGGTCACATGGTACAAGATAATGGAGTCATTGACTAATCACAGCGATCAATTTCTATCAATGAGTCGACAACAGACCCAGCCACGAGGCGAGGAAAACCCCCAATGGTGGAGAGCTTTGGGAACCACAGGTCCAAAGTCACCCGATCCTCCCGAGCACGCTACATGTCTCAAATTACTCAAACTCTATCCCAAACCATCATATAATGATATTAAATTGGAACCCTTACCAGCACCCACAGCCTAGTGGACTGGTGAGACTTCAAAACTTAATTAGGAATGGGACACATAAGAACATAAGAATTAGGAGCAGGAGTAGGTTATTCGGCCCCTCGAGCCTGCTCCGCCATTCAATAAGATCATCGCTGATCTTTGACCTCAACTCCTCCTTCCCGCCCAGCACGTGAGTGCAAAAGACAAGGCTGAAGCGTTTGCAACCATCTTCAGCCAGAAGTGCCGAGTGGATGATCATATCGGCCTCCTCCTGAGGTCCCCACCATCACAGAAGCCAGTATTCAGCCAATTCGATTCTCTCCACGTGATATCAAGAAACGGCTGAGCGCACTCGAAACAGCAAAGGCTATGGGCCCCTGACAACATCCCGGCTGTCGTGCTGAAGACTTGTGCTCCAGAACTAGCCACGCCTCTAGCCAAGCTGTTCCAGTAGAGCTACAACACTGGCATCTATCCAACAATGTGGGAAACTGCCCAGGTATGTCCTGTCCACACAAAGCAGGACAAATCCAATCCGGCCAATTACTGCCCCATCAGTCTACTCTCAATCATCAGCAAAGTGATGGAAGATGTCATCGACAGTGCTATCAAGCGGCACTTACTCACAATAACCTGCTCACCGATGCCCAGTTTGTGTTCCGCCAAGACCACTCGGCTCCCGACCTCAATACAGCCTTGGTCCAAACATGGACAAAGGAGCTGAATTCCAGAGGTGAAGTGAGAGTGACTGCCCTTGATATCAAGACAGCATTTGACCGAATGTGGCATCAAGGAGCCCTAGTAAAACTGAAGTCAATGGGAATCGGGGGGAAAACTCTCCACTGGCTAGAGTCATACCTAGCACAAAGGAAGATGGTTGTGGTGGTTGAAGGTCAATCATTACAGCCCCAGGACATCGCTGCAGGAGTTCCTCAGGGCAGTGTCCTAGGCCCAAACATCTTCAGCTGCTTCATCAATGACCTTCCCTCCAACATAAAGTCAGAAATGGGGATGTTCGCTGATGACTGCACATTGTTCAGTGCCATTCGCAACTCCTCAGATAATGAAACAGTCTATGCCCGCATGCAACAAGCCCTGGACGACATTCAGGCTTGGGCTGACAAGTGGCAGGTAACATTCGCGCCACACAAGTGCCAGGCAATGACTATCTCCAAAAAGTGAGAGTCTAAACACCGCCCCTTGACATTCAACGGCATTACCATCGCCGAATCCTCCACCATCAACATCCTGGGGGGTCACCATTGATCAGAAACTTAACTGGACCAGCTACATAAATACTGTGGCAACAAGAGCAGGTCAGAGGCTAGGTATTCTGCAGCGAGTGTCTCACCGCCTGACTCCCCAAGGCACAAGTCAGGAGTGTGATGGAATACTCTCCACTTGCCTGGATGAGTGCAGCTCCAACAACACTCAAGAAGCTTGACACCATCCAGGACAAAGCAGCCCGTTTGATTGGCACCCCATCCACCACCTTAAACATTTACTCCCTCCACCCCGGCGTACTGTGGCTGCAGTGTGTACCAGCTACAAGATGCAGTGCAGCAACTTGCCAAGGCTTCTTCGGCAGCACCTCCCAAACCCGTGACCTCTACCACCTAGAAGGACAAGGGCAGCAGGCGCATGGGAACATCTCCAAGTTCCCCTCCAAGTCACACACCATCCTGACTTGGAAGTATATCGCTGATCCTTCATCGTCGCTGGGTCAAAATCCTGGAACTTCCTACCTAACAGCACTGTGGGAGTACCTTCACCACACAGACTGCAGCGGTTTAAGAAGGCGGCTCACCACCACCTTCTGAATTGCAACTAGGGATGGCCAATAAATGCTAGCCTTGCCAGCGACGCCCACATCCCATAAAAACAAATTTTTTAAAAAGCACTGCAGAGCTTTGATCTGATCCGTTGATTGTGAGATCGCTTTGCCCTGTCTATAGCATGCTGCTTCCGTTGTTTGGCATGAATGTAGTCCTGTGTTGCAGTTTCCCCAGGTTGGCACCTCATTTTTAGGTACGCCTGGTGCTGCTCCTGGCATGTTTTCTACACTCCTTATTGAACCAGGGCTGGTCCCCTGGCTTGATGGTAATGGTAGAGTGAGGAATATGCTGGGCCATGAGGTTACAGATTGTGATGGAATACAATTCTGCTGCTGCTGATGGCCCACAGTGCCTCATGGATGGCCAGCTTTGAGCTGCTGGATCTGTTCTGAATCTATCCCATTTAGCACGGTGGTTGTGTCACACAACACAATGGAGGGTGTCCTCAGTGTGAAGCTGGGACTTCGTCTCCACAAAGACTGTGCGGTGGTCACTGCTACCAATGCTGTCATGGACAGATGCATCTGAGACAGGCAGATTGGTGAGGACGAGGTCAAGTAGGTTTTTCCCTCGTGTTGGTTCTCTCACCACCTGTCGCAGGCCCAGACTGGCAGTTATGTCCTTCAGGACTTGGCCAGCTCGGTCAGTAGTGGTGCTACCGAGCCACTCTTGGTGATGGACATTGAAGTCCCCCACCCAGAGTACATTCTGTGCCCTTGCTACATTCAGTGCTTCTTCCAAGTGGTGTTCAACATGGAGGAGTACTGATTCATCAGCTGAGGGAGGGCGGTAGGTGGTAATCAGCAGGAAGTTTCCTTGCCCATGTTTGACCTGAAGCCATGAGACTTCATGGGGTCCAGAGTCAATGTTGATGACTCCCAGGGCCACTCCTTCCCGACTGTATACCACTGTGCTGCCACCCCTGGTGGGTCTGTCCTGTCGGTGGGACAGGACATACCCAGGGATGGTGATGGAGGAGTTTGGGACATTTTTGCAGCATATTGCAATGTTAATGGATGCACTTAAGGATTCAGGGTTGCATGGGGCTGTATTGCAGTGTGCATGGATGCATTTACTGATTCAGGGTTGCAAGGGCTTGCATGCAGCATTAGTGGATGCATTAGGTGATTCGGGGCTGCACAGGACTGCATTACAGCGTTAATGATGTATTTAGGGATTCAGTGTTGTACAGGGCTGTATTGCAGCGCTAAAGCATGCATTTAGGGATTCAGGGCTGCATGAGACTGTATTGCAGCGTGCATGAATGCATCTAGTGATTCAGGGTTGCATGGGACTGCATTGTAGCGTTCATGGATGCATTTACTGATTCAGGGTTGCAGGGGCTTGCATGCAGTATTAGTGGATGCATTCGGTGATTCGGGGCTGTATAGGACTGCATTGCAGCGTTAATGATGCATTTAGGGATTCCGGGTTGCACGGGGCTGTATTGCAGAATTAATGGATGCATTTACTGATTCAGGGTTGCAGGGGCTTGCATGCAGCATTAGTGGACGCATTAGGTGATTCAGGGCTGCATTGCAGCGTTAATGATGCATTTACTGATTGAGGGTTGCACGGGGCTGTATTGCAGCGCTAAAGCATGCATTCAGGGATTCAGGGCTGCATGGGATTGCATTGCAGAATTAATGGATGCATTTAGGGATACGGGGCTGTATTGCAGCGTCTGCTGCCGGGCGATGAGCAGCTGCGCAGCCGCCGTCTGTGCGGAGAGGCGACAGGAGCGCGGAGCCCGAGTGTGGGACTGAGTGGAGCAGATTGCAATGTTGCAAATATAACAGACGGGATCGTGTCAGCGGATGATGCATGTGCAAATCTAAACGCACGTTTTTCCCGTCCTGAAACATAAGGTAGGTTTTTAATCTATAAATATCTATATATATGTGTGTGTGTGTGTGTATATTTGCAGGATGGTGAATAACACGGTTTGCATCAGACGATGGGGCTTTTCTGTCTTGTGCTGAAGGCTGTAAGTAAATGTGTGACAGTGGTATTTTTTTTTACCTTTCTCTGCCTAGAATTAAATTGGGGGACAGATTGGGTCTGTGCATTTGCATTCAGCTTGTCTGCCCTCCCTCCCTTGCTGGTGTGCAGACCTGTTGCAAACACTCTCTCTCTCTCTACCTTTATCTGGTGGTTCTGCTGCAATGCAGTCTTTAAACTGAGGAGTTCACGACTGCTTTTTGAGGTGGGTGCAGATGAATTGGGATTGTTCAGTACGTGCAAAGGATGCACAAGGTAGGTCTGCAGTTTGCAGGGGTAGCAATCAGATTCCAGAATTGCATTGCATTGAAAATTGAGTGAATGAACATTTAGAGTTTAATACACACACACTAAAGTGAATCCTCTGTATTGAGTTAACAAAAACTTGTGCATTTTGCACTGATTAAGGTTTTTTTTTCGCACCCCACCCTCTGCTTTTCTCATTGGGCCATCATAGAAACATAGAAAAATAGGAGCAGGAGTTGGCCATTTGGCTCTTCGAGCCTGCTCCGCCATTCAATATGATCATGGCTGATCCTCGATCTCAATACCATATTCCCGCTCTCTCCCCATTCCCCTTGATGCCCTTTGTGTCTAGAAATCTATCTATCTCCTTCTTAAATATGTTCAGTGACTTGGCCTCCACAGCCTTCTGTGGTAGAATATTCCACAGGTTCACCACCCTCTGAGTGAAGAAATTTTTCCTCATCTCAGTCCTAAATGTCCTACCCCGTATCCTGAGACTGTGACCCCTCGTTCTAGACCCCCCCAGCCAGGGGAAACATCCTCCCTGCATCCAGTCTGCCTTGTCCTGTCAGAATTTTATACGTTTCAATGCGATCACCTCTCATTCTTATAAACTCTAGTGAATACAGGCCGAGTCGACCCAATCTCTCCTCATACAACAGTCCTGCCATCCCAGGAATCAGTCTGGTGAACCTTCGCTGCACTCCCTCTGTGGCAAGTATATCCTTTTTTAAAGCGTGGAGCCTTTTTCATGCGTCTCTGAACATTAAAAATCAGCAGTGGAAAGAGCAGACGTCTGAACATGCGTCCAAGCAGGCAGGTGCAAGGTGCTCTGTTGGCACTGCCTGTCAGTGCGGTGGTCAGTGGGCAGGTGCCCACGGCAAAGTGTGGTGGGCAGACCGGCGCTATATCGCACGCTCACCTCAGCATGACCAGCAACGTGGAGCCTTCGATGAATTCACATAGGTGGATGAAATAGTGCTTCAGATGTTAAAAAAAAGAAAGACTTGCATTTCTATAGCGCCTTTCACCATCTCAGCACGTCCCAAAGCGCTTTACAGCCAATGAAGTACTTTTTGAAGTGCGGTCACTGTTGTAATGTAGAAAACGCGGCAGCTAATTTGCGCAGAGCAAGCTCCCACAAACAGCAATGTGATAATGACCAGATAATCTGTTTTAGTGATGTTGGCCACAGGACACCGGGGAGAACTCCCCTGCTCTTCTTCGAAATAGTGCCATGGGATCTTTTACGTCCACCTGAGAGAGCAGACGGGGCCTCGGTTTAACGTCTCATCCGAAAGACGGCACCTCCGACAGTGCAGCACTCCCTCAGCACTGCACTGGAGTGTCAGCCTAGAGTTTTGTGCTCAAGTCTCTTGAGTGGGACTTGAACCCACAACCTTCTGACTCAGAAGTGAGAGCTCCGCTGGCTGACACGAGCCTACTGTACACTTTTTAATTAGCAGCTATGTGGCAGCGGCTGGATCATTCTGTGTATCTAAATTTACCTTTTGGAAATCATTTTATGAGAAACAATGATTTTGCGTCTGTTTTGCTGTTTAATTGATGTTGTGAGGAGTGGGCACACCTGCCTAAACTGGAGCAACATCTTTAAACTCTGGGGCGAAATATTTCTTTAAGCGAGCCTTTGCTGGTAGCTTTCTCATGTGACCTCTCCTTGACACTAGAATTATGATTAGAAACTACGTAATTGTTCAAACAAGATTTCCTGTGCCCTCACCGTACTATCAGGGGATTATTTTTTACCGATCTCTTGTCTCTTTAAATATTTGTCACTTGAACATTTTTCTCACGTAATGCTTAAATATTCACAGAATCCCCACAGTGCAGATAGAGGCCATTTCGGCCCATCGAGCCTGCACCGACACATATCCCATCCCTATCCCCGTAACCCCACGTATTTAATCCCCCCTAACACTAAGGGTCAATTTATCATAGCCAAATCAACCTAACCCGCACATCTTTGGACTGTGGGAGGAAACCGGAGCACCCGGAGGAAACCCACGCAGACACGGGGAGAATGTGCAAACTCCACACAGACAGTTGGACTGTAGGATTGGTGTGCCGATGTTGTGTTAACAGCTTAGATTCTGCTTAAAGGCCATTGGTGCAGGTAAGGCAATCCCAGAACAACCTGATTTTCAGACTAGAATCATGAGGGGTCTAGATAGAGTGGATAGGAAGGACCTATTTCCCTTAGCAGAGAGATCAATAACCAGGGGGCATAGATTTAAAGTAATTGGTAGAAGGATTAGAGGGGAGTTGAGGGGAACTTTTTTCACCCAGAGGGTGGTGGGGGTCTGGAACTCACTGCCTGAAAGGGTGGTAGAGGCAGAAACCCTCATCACATTTAAAAAGTACTTGGATATGCACTTGAAGTGCCGTAACCTACAGGGCTACGGACCAAGAGCTGGAAAGTGGGATTAGGCTGGAGAGCTCTTTGTCGGCCGGCACAGACACGATGGGCCAAATGGCCTCCTTCTGTGCCGTAGATTTCTATGATTCTGTAAAACACCATCGCTGCCGGCTCTTCTCAATGGGATGATACATCACTTCAATTCTTACAATTGCTAATAGATAACATTCTGAAGGCATCCGTCTTCAAATTTCACGAATTGTTAACACAAAATAGGTTTTGTTCTCATGAGGCTTCTGTGAGGAATCAAATAAAGCCGCACATTGCTGTTCAACTTGACTTTATTCAGTTTAATCAACTGAATCTACTTGAGACATCTTTCATTTTTAAGCGATCTTATCTGGACAATTACATATTGGTTGAAATAAGTTTTAAAAAATAAAATAAAGGGCGCTTGAAAAGTGATAATTCCTCCTGCAAACCGAAGTCTAGTTTAAAATGTCTTGGGTAACTTTTATGAAGTTGCTCACAGGATCATCAATTTATCAGGCCCCTACTGCACTATACCAGGTAAAGTACCACAACAACAACTTGTATTTATATAGCGCCTGTAAAGTAGTAAAACACAGGGGTGTTAGAAAACAAAACTTGACACCGAGCCACACAAGGAGATATTAGGGCAGATGAGGTAGGTTTTAAGGAGCGTCTTAAAGGAGGTAGAGAGGCGGAGAGGTTTAGGGACGGAATTCCAGAGCTTTGGGCCTCGGCAGCTGAAGGCACGGCCGCCAATGGTGGGGCGATTAAAATCGGAGATGCTCAAGAGGGCAGAATTAGAGGAGCACAGAGATCTCGGAGGTTTGTGGGTCTGGAGGAGATTACAGAGATAGGGAGGGGGCGAGGCCGTGGAGGGATCTGAAAACAAGGATGAGAATTTTGAAATCGAGGCGTTGCTTAACCGGGAGCCAATGTAGGTCAGCGAGCACAGGGGGCGATGGGTGAATGGGACTTGGTGTGAGTTAGGACACTATCAATCCGCACAGCAAAAGAGCAGTGCAATATTTTTCTGGGTTAGTAGGCACTTTGTCAAGCACCTAGTGTTTCAACGTGCTGGATGAGGTTGAAGATTCCTCAACTTGACATTCCAGAGCAACACCCAGCTGTGCCCTGCACACGATGTGGAGCTGCTTCTGGCCTCCCTTTACCCAGCCCGACCTGTCTGCCTCAGTGCCCGCCCCACCAGAGGGACTTCTGTCACCCTCTGTTTTACTACTTTGCTGAATCACTTTTTATAAGTTTATTTCTTTCTCTTAATTTGCAGAATTGAGTAACAAGCCAAAGAACAACATGAACTTGCAGTGGATTTGATATTCAGTGCAATTACCACCCACTATGAGCACATCAGCACACAGAAGGAAATTAACCATCGCATTGGGACCCAAGTAATAAGTTGTCTTACCCGATGATCCTCGGTCCCAATCCAAGCCAATCCAGTGGTGGAAGGTTTATTTTGTTCATGTATATATCTTGAACGGGATCTTTGGCTGATCAGGAGTAGCCTGTACTAGAGAGATCATTAAAAAAATGGGGTCCGGGGAAAGCGGGAGCAGAATGCGGTGGGGGGGGGTGTGGGGGAGGTAGATGTGGCAGAATGGGAACAATGGCAGATGGACTATAGTTGCCTTTTTAAATTTGCATGCAGTCTCGCACTGAAGTCTCCTCCTACTCCTGTGAGACTTCTACGGCTTGGCACCATTTTCAAATCTAGGAATTTCACATTTAATAATGCTCAAATTTGCAAAAAAAAACCCGCAAATTTACATAAGAACATAAGAAATAAGAGCAGGAGTCGGCCATATGGCCCCTCGAGCCTGCTCTGCCATTCAATAAGATTATGGCTGATCATCGACCTCAACTCCACTTTCCCGCCCGATCTCCATATCCCTTGATTCCCCTAGAGTCCAAAAATCTATCTATCTCAGCCTTGAATATACTCAAAGACTCAGCATTCACAGCCCTCTGGGGCAGAGAATTCCAAAGATTCACAACCCTCTGAGTGAAGAAATTCCTCCTCATCTCGGTCTTAAATGGCCGACCTGTTATCCTGGGACTTTGCCCCCTAGTTCTAGACACTCCAGCCAGGGGAAACAATCTCTCAGCATCTACCCTGTCAATCCCCTTCAGAATCTTGTATGTTTCAATGAGATCACCTCTCATTCTTCTAAACTCCAGAGAGTATAGGCCCATTCTACACAATCATCATAGGACAGCCCTCTCATCCCAGGAATTAATCTAGTGAACCTTCGTTGCACCGCCTCCAAGGCAAGTATATCCTTCCTTAGATAAGGAGACCAAAACTGTGCACAGTACTCCAGGTGTGGTCTCACCAAGGCCCTGTACAATTGTAGCAAGACTTCCTTACTCTTATACTCCAACCTCCTTGCAATAAAGGCCAAAATGCCATTTGCCTTCCTTATTGCTTGCTGTACCTGCATGCTAGCTTTCTGTGTTTCTTGCACGAGGACACCCAAATCTCTCTGAACACCAACATTTGAAAGCTTCTCACCATTTAAAAAATATTCTGTTTTTCTATTCTTCCTACCAAAGTGAATAACCTCACATTTCCTCACATTATACTCCATCTGCCACCTTACTGCCCACTCACTTAGTCTATCTATATCCCTTTGCAGAGTCTTTGTGTTCTCCTCACAGCTTACTGTCCCACCTAGCTTTGTATCATCAGCAAACTTGGATACATTACACTCGGTCCCTTCATCTAGGTCATTAATATAGATTGTAAATAGCTGAGGCCCCAACAGTGTTCCTTGTGGCACCCCACTAGTTACAGCCTGCCAACCTGAAAAAGATCCGTTTATCCCTACATTTTGTTTTCTGTCCGTTAACTAATCCTCTATCCATGTTACTATATTACCCCCAACCCCATGAGCCCTAATCTTGTGTAATAACCTTTTATGTGGCACCTTATCGAATGCCTTTTGGAAATCCAAATATACTACATCCACTGGTTCCCCTTTATCTACCCTGCTAGTTACATCCTCAAAAAAATCTAATAAATTTGTCAAACACGATTTCCCTTTCATAAAACCATGTTGACGCTGCCTAATCATGTTATGATTTTCTAAGTGCCCTGATACCACTTCCTTAACAATGGATTCCAGCATTTTCCCAACAACTGATGTCAGGCTAACTGGCCTGTAGTTCCCTGTTTTCTCTCTCCCTCCTTTCTTGAATAGCGGTGTTACATTTGCGACCTTCCAATCCGCTGGGACCATTCTAGAATCTAGGGAATTTTGGAAGATCAAAACCAATGCATCCACTATCTCTGCAGCCACCTCTTTTAGAACCCTAGGATGTAGGCCGTCAGGTCCAGGGGATTTGTCGGCTTTTAGTCCCATTAGTTTCTCTAGTACTTTTTCTCTACTTATATTAATTATGTTAAGTTCCTCACCCTCATTAGACCCTTGGTTCCCCACCACTTTTGGTATGCTTTTTGTGTCTTCTACTGTGAATAAGATACAAAATATTTGTTTAACGTTTCTGCCATTTTCTTGTTCCCCATAATAATTTCTCCTGTCTCAGCCTCTAAGGGACCAATGTTTACTTTTGCTACTCTCTGCCTTTTTACATACTTGTAGAAGCTCTTACAATCGGCTTTTATATTTCTTCCAATTTTCTCTCATTCTATTTTTTCCCTTTTTATCAATTTTTTGGTCAACCTTTGCTGGTTTCTGAAACTCTCCCAATCCTCAGGCTTACTATTATTCTTTGCAACGTTATAAGCTTCTTCTTTCAATCTAATGCTATCCTTAACTTCTTTAGTTAGCCATGGTTGGATCATTTTTCCCGTGGAGTTTTTGTTTCTCAATGGAATGTATTTTTGTTGAGAATTATGAAATATTTCTTTAAATGCTAGCCACTGCTTATCTACCGCCATACCTTTTAATCTATTTTTCCAATCTACTTTAGCCAACTCGCCCCTCATACCTATGTAATCGGCTTTATTTAAGTTTAAGGGGTAAAAATTCAGTTGGTTGCGCCTCCCGTTAGCGCCTTAAGAGGGCGCTAATGGGGCGCAAAGCCGCTAACGCCCGGGCGCAGCGATGTTTGCGCCGCTCGGGAACTTAACTTGACATTGTGCGGCAGCGCTAAAACTTACCGCTGCGACCACCTGCGCGCGCAGATTGTGACGTCATTCCATGGTGCAACGCCCTTGTGGCGCCCCGGAGCGGAAATTGAGTGGCGCCCCCTGCCTTACCGCCTGGCGCATCCAACGACCAGAAGACTGGAACGCTATCAATCGCTGTGGGGCTGGGGGGGGGGCGCTATTTAAAGGGGGCCTCTTCCTGTCTTTTATTGTTGGTGGCATTTTTGAACTACGCATTCTGAGAGAGAGAGGGAGAGACTTCTGGAGAGATTCAACGTTGTGTGAAGGAGTTTTGGGTACTGAGCAGCACTTTGCAGGTTCATTTTGATTTGCCATTCCTTGTATCGATTTAGGAGAGACTGTGGGAGCTGCACTCTGAGCTCTTTGCCTGGTACTCTCCATTGTTCTTTCCAGCACATTTGATGTGCAAGTCTCTCCAGGCTGAGATTCAAGGCTGCAATGAACAGGATGTGGATGGAAAGCAAGATTAACCATCCCCTTTAAGAACTGGCCCGTGCCATTGTGTGTGTGTTCCATTGCTGACTGACATTACATGAGCTTCGCCAGCGCTCTGAGTTAGCGCCTCACTCCTCGGCCGTTGCGCCTCAAGACAGGTGTGCAGCGCCTGCTTTAGCGCTCCACTCACCTCCCGGGGCGGTAAAAGTGAAGTTTCCAGTCAGTGCCGATAATTAGCGCCAGGCGCTAATATTTGCGTCCAGACGATATTTGCGCCCCAAATGGGGCGCGACCTAATTTCTACCCCTAAGACTCTAGTTTCGGACTTAGGCAAGTCACTCTCAAAATTAAGGTGAAATTCTATCATATTATGATCACTCTGCCCCAGAGGATCCTTTACTATGAGATTGCTAATTAACCCTGTCTGATTACACAATAGAAGATCTAAAATAGCCTGTTCCCTGGTTGGTTCCATGACATATTGCTCTAGGAAACTGCCCCGAATGCATTCCATGAACTCATCCTCCAGACTACCTTTGCCAAATTGATTTGTCCAGTCTATATGAAGATTAAAGTCCCCCAAGATTATTGCATTACCTCTGTTGCAAGCTCCTACTATTTCTTGATTAATATTCTGTCCAACGGTATAGCTACTGTTAGGAGACCTATATACTACTCCTACCAGTGTTTTCTGCCCCTTGTTATTTCTTATCTCCACCCATACTGATTCTACTTCCTGATCTTCCGAGCCGAGATCCTTTCTCACTACTGTCCTTATGTCATCCTTTATTATCAGGGCTACTCCACCTCCTTTTCCATTCTGCCTGTCTTTTCGAAACGTCAAGTACCCCGGAACATTTAGTTCCCAACCTTGGCCACCTTCCAACCACGTCTCTGTAATGGCTATTAGATCAAACCCATTTAACTCTATTTGTGCCACTAGTTCATCTATCTTGTTACGAATACTTCGTGCATTCAGATAAAGAGCCTTTAATTTAAATGTTTTACCATTATTCCCTGCTTTAACCTTATTCTCTGCTGCACTGCTACCGTTAAACTCTCTGTCCCTCCCCGTCACACTCTGCTTATTTTTACCCAAATCGCTACACTGCTCTATTGCCTTGACCTTTCTCTTTAGATTTCTAAATTTCCCCTCACCTTTTTTAGTTTAAAGCCCTATCTACAGCCCTAGTTATTCGATTCGCCAGGACGCTGGTCCCAGCCCAGTTTAAGTGGAGCCCGTCTCGACGGAACAGCTCCCTCTTTCCCCAGTACTGGTGCCAGTGCCCCATGAATTGAAACCCCTTTTTCCCACACCACTCTTTGAGCCACGCATTTAAAACTCTGATCTGCTTGACCCTATGCCAATTTGCGCGTGGCTCAGGTAGTAATCCAGAGATTATTACCCTTGTGGTTCTTGTAAGATTAGGATCACAGGCCACACACAGATTACCCAAAGGGTTTTAGGAGTTGCAAGGCTTTTATTAAAGAGCTACAGTTTTAAAGCATAATCAGATATTATATATGGTTTAAGCTGAATATAATAGACATACAACCCGTGACAGTAGAGAGCAATCTACGACTCCCGAATCGGAATGCCATGATCGGACGGACGGGGAGGCAGTACGGTGGTCTGGGATTGGGTGGATTCCTGCAGTCTGCTGCAGCGGTCACTTCCATTGGGTCATCCCTCGAGCTGTTGGGGGTGTTAGGCCGTCAGCCACCTCAGAGGCTAAACTTGACCAAGGTGTTAGGCCGTAGCCACCTCGGGGAAGCCTTCGCCCCTAACTGCCTGATTTCCTCTCTCGGTCGTCTATTTATAGTTATTTCGGTGGGCTGGTAATCACCTGGTGTCAGTCATTCGATCCCCCATCCTATTGTCCAATTGTGAAGCGGGAAGGCATCCCTCGCCGTCCCTTTCTGCCTGGCTGACGAGGCCTCACTCTTATCTTTCTGAGGAATGTTCTGTTATGTTTCTTTAAGGACATTTTATGACTTTTCGGCTCCATTTTTGTCTATTATCCCACCACCCTGTTGTTTTGCATTTTACGATTCCCTTATCACTTCTATTTGTCTTTTGATGCTTGTTATTCGACCTTGCTGGCATTTCTGCTGTCTGTTCCCGGCTGCATGTTGTCAGTCTCTGTTCTAAGAATTAAAACCCATCTTTGAATCTAACAGCTATTTTTTACATTCTGCTTATTAATTTAGACCCTAGCTCCTCAAACTCCCTCAGCAGAACCTCATTCTTAGTTCTACCTATGTCATTGGTTCCTACATGGGCCATGACAACTGGATCCTCCCCCTCCCACTCCAAATTCTTCTCCAGCCGCGAGGATATATCCTTAACCCTGACACCGGGCAGGCAACACAGCCTTCAAGACTCTCTTTCGTGGCTGCAGAGAACAGTATTTGTCCCCCTGACTATACTGTCCCCTACTACTACCACATTCCTTCCTTCTCCCCCCACTTGGATGGCCCCCTGTACCACAGTGCCATGGTCAGTTTGCCCATTCTCCCTGCAGTCCTTTTCCTCATTCATACAGGTAGAAAGTACCTCGTACCTGTTGGACAAGGTCCAGGGCTGAGGCTCCTCCATCGCTACATCCTGTGTCCCCATCCCTTCCTGACTCACGGTCACACCCTCCTGTCCCTGACCACTGACGAACTCTAAAGTACTACTTAACCTAAAGGGTGTGACTGCCTCCTGGAACAAAGTGTCCAGGTAACTCTCCCCCTCCCTGATGCATCGCAATGTCTGCAGCTCGTACTCCAGCTCAACAATTCTGAGCCGAAGTTCCTCGAGCTGCTGACACTTACTGCAGATGTGGTTGCTCGGGATCGTGATGCTCTCCACAGACTCCCACATGCTGCAGTTATGACACACCACCTGCCCTGCCATCGCTAACCTTGTTTTATTTATTAATTAATTAGTTAAAGATTTTATTCAATCGATATTTTAGGTTTATTCTTTGATTATTTTATTTAGTAGAAAGTTTTTAATTTAATAAGTACTAGCAAGTTACAGTTTCTTAGCTCTTAATTTAACCCCCTTCCCTAACTTAGGGAGCAAAAAAAGAGCTGTAATACTCACCAACCAATCACCAACCTGCTCCCCTGTGACGTCACTCTTTGATGTTGTTTTTGAATCGGAGCCTCGCCGCTGCCGCTGCTTTAATTCAGGTCCGCTCTCGGGCCGCTCTTTATCCTCTCGCCGCTGGTTTAATTCAGCTCCGCTCTCGGGCCGCTCTTTATCCTCTCACCGCTGCCGCTGCTTTAATTCAGGTCCGCTCTCGGGCCGCTCTTTATCCTCTCGCCGCTGGTTTAATTCAGCTCCGCTCTCGGACCGCTCTTTATCCTCTCGCTGCTGCTTTAATTCAGGTCCGCTCTCGGGCCGCTCTTTATCCTCTCGCCGCTGCCGCTGCTTTAATTCAGGTCCGCTCTCGGGCCGCTCTTTATCCTCTCGCCGCTGGTTTAATTCAGCTCCGCTCTCGGGCCGCTCTTTATCCTCTCACCGCTGCCGCTGCTTTAATTCAGGTCCGCTCTCGGGCCGCTCTTTATCCTCTCGCCGCTGCTTTAATTCAGCTCCGCTCTCGGACCGCTCTTTATCCTCTCGCTGCTGCTTTAATTCAGGTCCGCTCTCGGGCCGCTCTTTATCCTCTCGCCACTGCCGCTGCTTTAATTCAGCTCCGCTCTCGGGCCGCTCTTTATCCTCTCGCCGCTGCTTTAATTCAGGTCCGCTCTCGGGCTGCTCTTTATCCTCTTGTCGCTGCCGCTGCTTTAATTCAGGTCCGCTCTCGGGCCACTCTTTATCCTAACAATCAGATGTCCATTGCTAGGACTTTCTTCGGGCAAGGAGAGGAGGCCATTCAGAATTTTTGTTGCCTGAATATCTGTCATTGTTGTGGTCAAATTAAATCTGTAGTTCATACTGAGAGGCACCTTCTGAGGTGGTATTTGAGGTCCAAAATAAGGCGACAACTCCTGCACAAATAGCCTGGTCTTTCATTGATCGAAGTAGAAAAGGACAATGCATTAAAAACTTTCTGATGCTACGTCAAACAGCAGGCCTGATGCATTGTTCACAGAACAAAGGAAGGAAAGATATACTTGCATTGGAGGCAGTTCAGAGACGATTCACTAGGTTAATTCCAGAGATGAGGGGGTTGACTTATGAGGAAAGGTTGAGCAGGCTGGGCCTATACTCATTGGAATTTAGAAGAATGAGAGGTGATCTTATTGAAACATATAAGATACTGAGGGGGCTCGACAAGGTAGATGCAGAGAGGATGTTTCCCCTTGTGGGGAAATCTAGAACTCGGGGCACAGTTTTAGAATAAATGGTCGCCCTTTTAGAACTGAGATGAGGAATTTCTTCTCTCAGAGGGTCGTAAATCTGTGGAATTCTCTGCCCCAGAGAGCTGTGGAGGCTGGGTCATTAAATACATTTAAGGTGGAGATGGACAGATTTTTGCAAGATAAGGGAGTTAAGGGTTATGGGGAGCGGGCTGGGAAGTGGCTTTGAGCCCAAGATCAGCCATGATCTTATTGAATGGCGGAGCAGGCTCGAGGGGCCAAGTGGCCTATTCCTGCTCCTATTTCTTATGTTCTTAAATAAGTTACATGCAATTATTTTAATATTACTATTAACAATTGTGTGGGTAATGCTTTCTTTTTATGCCCTTCCTCACACCTACAAAGTGTCATTTCTCGCTCCACCCCACCACAGCTGAGGGCCCTGGGTAATCCTTTGCCAGACCTGCCCCAATGACAGTCACAGACCAATTACAAAGACTGTTTGCGAGACTGGGCTAAACTGGCACTTCCGCACAATTTTCACTCGGTCTCCAAGGAAAACGCCTGGCCTCTGGTCGTAGCTTCCCGGCAGTGACTTCGCTGAGATTATGCATCTAGCAGTGTTGGGCATTGGGGGCGTTAGCTGATATCCCACCTTTATTTCTCTCCTCACATGACCTGTCAGTGTGACGGGATTCTTTCTGCTGTGTGCACTGCTGGTTGTAACCTGACTACAAAGCAAAGCCTCATAATCAGACCTTAATGTCTGACATGCAGGTAACCAGGTCAGATCAGTCTTATAGCAACAACTATCTATTGTCTTAGACCTTGTTGGCAGAACATTTTGCAATCTTCTATTCATGAGTTTGTAAAAGAAGATACAAATCATTGGCCCTGAAATTCGCCTCTCCGCCTTGCCGCGGGGGTAAGGATCGCGCGCGCACTTACCTACCGCGCCTGCCGTTGACCTCTGGGCCCACGGGAACTTCAGCTCCTGGGCCTGCTCCAAGTGCCGGCGCGCAGTGCTTGCGTGTCCCAGGGGCGTAGTTAGTGCGATGCGTCCCCTGGGATCACGTGGGCCATGGAGAGCCAATGGCAGCAGACCATCTTTCATTCATAGATTTGACAGGAAGACCTGTCAAATCTGTGAATTGAAATCGGCCCCAAAAGAACAGCTAAACTTCAAATAAATTTTTTAAAAACCATCACATTTATAAAATAACTATAAGTTAAATAAATTAACTACTTTAAACAAAAATTTAAATTTTTGAAAAAATTAAAATACTTTATAACAGTGCTAAAAATAAACTTACCTTTCTTTAAAGTATCTAAAAAAGATAAACCCGTTGAAATTTTTTTTAAATTATAATTAATTAACCACTTACCTTGTTGAAAACGGCTCCTGTGCCTCCTTTTTAAAAGCGCAGGTTCTTCAATACTTACCCTCCCGGAGAAACCTGAAAAAAAACCTAAGTTTGCTGCGTGCGCGCAGCCTCTACCGCGCACGCGGTTCACCTCTGAACCGCTCCCTTCACCAGACCGGAAGTTCCGGTTTCCAGGAAACCGGCACTTCAGGACGCCTTACGGGTGAGTACACAGTCCGTACTCACCCGGCAAGTGCCGAATTTTTGGCCCATTGTGATTAAGGTTTCGCACTTCGAAATGACTCCGCGAAGGAACTCAAAGCCCTTGTGATAATACCCTTGAGGAATTTAGTCAATCTGGCCGCAGACAATGTCCTGGTTGCTGCCACGTTTTGTCAAGCATGCCCCCACTTACTCCACAGAGTTTACCAGGTCCAGGGGCAAAGAGTGAGCACTGTAAGGGCAGGTAGCGCAATCAATGTCTGTGTTGCACAGGTCTTCTTGCTGGTTATGAACATGTAATTGATTTTGCTCCGGCTTACACTGTGACTAATAGCTCTAAATGGAAGAGCAATTAATAATCCAATCTCAGAAGTCAAGATGTCTATCTTAAACTGCTTGATCCTTGCTCTTGTGGTTTGATGTAATGCAGGATTTTGTTTCTGACGTTGGATCTATTAGACAAATATTGCGAGCAAATGTCAGGTTTTTTTTTTCTTCAAAAAAGTAGTATAAATATGGTGATGGTGAGCAGTGCGCCCCTAATTTTTGGGGTGGTGTGCGCGGTCCCTTTAATGGGCTGTGCGGCCCATTCAAAGTTTATGTGTGAAACTTCACGGTTGAAAAGCCGGTCCCGGGCTGCGCTGGACCAGCACACTGCTGTGCGGCCCTGCAGCTTAGAGGGAACGTTGATGGTGACCCACTACAGTATGGTTCCTAAATGACGGATGTATTAGCAAAGACTATGGGCTCGATTTTGCCAGGCCCGAGGAGGTGGGATTGGAGGCGTGTGAGTTGTTAAAATCGGCAAAAATGGTGGGCGGGCCCGATCCTGCCTCCATCCTGCCTCCGAGCAATTTTCCCAAAAGCGTGTTTTCTGACCCCCTTTCCATCCCGCCTCCAAGAGGCGGGATAGGCCCTTAAGGCCCTTAACAACCAGTTAAGTGCCTCTATAATCCCATTTTGAGAGGCCTTTCTGATTTTTAGTCATTCCCCCCATCCCTCACGCCTCCTCTGGAACACGCCAGGTAATGCTGGCGGCCTCACAAGTGGATTGCTTACGAACAGCTGCAGCTCCACCATTACAAAGGAGTTTTCAGCAATCATCATTTGCAGGTGGCAGAACTTTGTTGTCTCAGGTCTGGGGGAACTTTTAGCAGGCATACCCATTGTTGTGGAAGTTTGGAGCCTGACACCCATCTCCAGTGTGACCCTGGGAAACCCCTCTCCCCACCTTGACTAAGCGCTTCCTCAACTGAGGCATATACCAGAAGCATGGCGACCATTTAATTCCTTTCCTCCTGGACATCAGATTCGGATGAAGACCAGTCGCGGCAGCAGCAGAACCATGAGCAACAGCAGCACCAACAGCAGGAGCATCAACAGGAGCGCCAAGCTGCTAGTCACCCACCTGAAGATGCACAGGCCAGAAGTCGCCAGAGCGCGACCATATTGCTGCCCGAGATGCAAGGGACGCATTCATGTTGGTCACATTTGCTTAGCCTGTACAATCAAACACTTTTGCCTCGCACCTTCTTACCAGAGCATCGACAATGGGCAAGAACCTGCGGATTCCTATCACTCTGACCACCATACTGACAATTGCAAGTCGCTCTAAGCCCTCAATGTGGAAGTCCCATTTGCGAAATGACACAGGCCACAACTTCAACAGTTTGCCATAAGAATTTTTTATCACAACAAGCAACTGGTGGCATTTCAAAAATAAACACAACATAACACCCAAGTGACTACCCTTGTGACTACTTGTGCATTATCTTCCTCTTATGCGTGCTCCTACGTGGTGCTTCCCCTGTGGCTTCAGCAGATGTGGAGGCCCATTGCTCACTTTCTTGCTGCTCCTATCTCGACACCTTTGGCGGCCGTCCTCTGGGGTTGCGAACCTGTGAGGGCTCGGCAACAGTCTGCTGCTCCTGCGGCTGTGCAGGGGATGAGACACCCATCTCAGTTGGGTGAGGACTCTGGTGGGGCTCTGACCGAGGGCTTTGCAATGGCATGGTCGTTTGAGCGCTTGGAGAGGAGCCCCCACTTCCTTGTTGTCTGCCACCAACATCCCTCTCATGGGTCAGCCCCACTTCAGAGCTAGCAAGTGGCTTGCCAGCACCTTGCTGCACTTCAGAGGAGCCATGAGGACCCGTTTCTGCACTGGAAGTCCTACTCCAGAGGACTTCCATGAAGGTCTGGTTTCTATGCTCAGTAGCTGACCATCGCTCCTCAAGAGATGCCAGTCTATTCTGAACAATGACCATGTTTTCTACACTCTGGCGACTTAGCTCCTCCATGGCCGTAGCCATCCTCTCCTATACTGTAGCCATCCTTTCCATGGAGGTTGCCATCCTTTCTGTGGTGATGCGTTCATGCGCCAATGCCTCCACAAAGGCTCTGCTCATGTTCGCGATGGACTCCTCCATTCGCTCGACACTCGCAGTGACCCTGGAGACAAAACCTGCCAGAGAGTCCTGCACCGCTCTCGTTCTGGATGGACCCGGAGGCACAGGGTTGACATGCAGCTGAGCCGAGCTGGCAGAGTCCTGCGCCCTCTGACGAGGACTCTGCACTGCTGTCCCTGTCTCCATCATCTGCTGATGCTCACTTGTGAGCTGTGATACACCAGGTGCCAACACTACTCTATCTCGCGAAGGTCCCATCGAGGTGTGAGTGTCTGCACTGGTGCTGGGTGCACTGAATTCTGCTGAGGCTGCGCCCTCGGAGGTTGCAGATTCCTCTGAGGAGTCTGGAAGCTCAGGCTCTTCCTCCTGGACAGTGGGGACGGGGGCTTTCGATGGTCCTGTGGGGAGTAAAGGAAAGAGTTAGAGATGTGAGGTCAAGGTTACATGAACATTGAATAGTGCAGATGATCATAAGTCAATCTGTTAGAGCATCAGATTCATTATCAGTGACTCATGCAATGTCAATGAGAGAGATGCCAAACTATTCTGTCACCAGCTTGCTGCGATGCGCCCATCTCTCCGTCCCCCACTTGGGAATCCTCCTCGATCCTGGCGATTTCCAGGGCCGCCTCCTCCCAGGCGGTGAGCTGGGCTTCTGAGGGTGGCCCTCCTCCTGTCATGGCTCTTTCCCTCTTATTGTGGGCTCTCTTTTCCTGCAATGAGGGACACAAGTGGAGTTTGAGTGAGAATGAAGGAGTGAGTGTAGAGAATCCATAGCATAGATGCTTAGAAGGATACAAAGGACCCTCCCTGTGTGTTGAAAGTTGTTGTTGTCATGGCATCACAGTGATAGGGAGTGTGAGGGCTGCATGGTCGAATAGTTAAGTGAATGTGACCTTTGAGAGAGAGGGAATGGGTAAGGGTGCAGGCATGTAAGTGTCAAGTGGCATGTGGAGGAAGAGGTTGGCAAGGCAGAGTGCTGGTGAGGAGAGGCGATGGGAATCAGATTGAGGGTGATGGGAAAGTCATACTCACTTTTCCTGTGCGGAGAAGGTGGTGCACACTTTTGCTTGATCGTGGACATTGTCGGGAAATCAACACCTTCATACAATTTGCAGAGCCTTTGCAGTCTCCAGAGGAAGCAAGGCTGCTTGCAGGTCTTAAATCCAGCAGCATTGATGATGTCATCGGAGGCGACTTTCTGTATGAAAAGACTCATTGGGCCAGGGGTTCCCACACGCAGGAAATCAATTGCCCAATTAGGAGAAAATCCCACTTTTTAAGCACTTCACTTAGGAGTCGGGGGTCCTGACACGATTTCCACCCGACACGCCCCAGCCCACCCACACTGACAAAATCCAGCCCAATGAATACCTGTTAACAAACAAAATACTGATTTCCAAGTGATCTTTTTTTATTATTCGTTCCTGGGATGTTGGCATCGCTGGCAAGGCCGGCATTTATTGCCCATCCCTAATTGCCCCTTGAGAAGGTGGTGGTGAGCCGCCTTCTTGAACCGCTGCAGTCCGTGTGGTGAAGGTGCTCCCACAGTGCTGTTAGGGAGGGAGTTCCAGGATTTTGACCCAGCGATGATGAAGGAACGGCCGATATATTTCCAAGTCAGGATGGTGTGTGACTTGAAGGGGAACTTGGAGGTGGTGGTGTTCCCATGTGCCTGCTGCCCTTGTCCTTTTAGGTGGCAGAGGTTGCGGGTTTGGGAGGTGCTGCCGAAGAAGCCTTGGCGAGTTGCTGCAGTGCATCTTGTAGATGGTGCACACTGCAGCCACCAATCCAGACACCAATTGCGATCTAGGCCGTGGTGAAAATTCTACTCCTGGCCCTCTCTATTAATTTATTATAATCTTGTGAAATGCTTTCTTCAATGGTCAACAGAATTTGCAATCTGTAACTAACATCCCGTTATGTTGAACGATGATGCAGAAATTCTACCACAGAGCTGAGCGAGGTAGAGGATTGTGTACTTAACGTGGGCGAAATCACGTTGAAAAATGATGTACTGCGGAACAGCAATGCACGTTAATCAAATTAAATAGATTACATTTTAATTTATATTAACTGCTATAACAATTTAAAAACAGCTGCCTGCGCATTATATTACAAACCAATTTGTGTCAGCCACCTGACCTACATACGGCTCTATAAATCGATAAAAGCAATAACAAAATTTACTGTAGCAATTAAGCACAAGTGAAGTTGTTTATGGAACTCTCAGGGTTTGGTTAATTGACATAAAGTTGATCGTAATTTTCAGTACGTTAGCAGTGCACTTTACAAATTACAGTCCTTGGCTTAATCATTTTGCCGGACAAGTATGATTGCACAAAAACATTAGGAATTTTTTTTAATTTATTCGTTCCTGGGATGTGGGTGTCGCTGGCAAGGCCGGCATTTATTGCCCATCCCCTAATTGCCCTCGAGAAGGTGGTGGTGAGCCGCCTTCCTGAACCGCTGCAGTCCGTGTGGTGAAGGTACTCCCACAGTGCTGTTATACTTTATGTAGCGATTTGGTATCGCCATTTCAGAGGGCAGTTAAGAGTCAACCACATTGCTGTGGATCTGGAGTCACGTATAGGCCAGACCGGGTAAGGACGGCAGATTTCCTTTCCTAATGGACTTTAGTGAACCAGATGGGTTTTTACGACAATTCGGTAGTTTCATGGTCACCATTACTGATACTAGCTTTTTATTCCAGATTTATTTCATTAACTGAATTTAAACTTGTGTCCCCGGATCAGTTAGTCCAGGCCTCTGGATTACTAGTCCAGTATCATAACCAGTGTGCTACCATATCTGAATATGCTTAGCTTTGTGTTGTGGTGAAATTAGCCTTGAATATTGTTTTCTGTTAATTACCAATAACATTTGCCATATTCTAATTATTCAATTGCAGACACCTCAATCACAGAATTACAACCACATTAAAAATGCAGCGTTTTTATAAAGAGAGTGCATTGTACCTTCATGCCTTTGGTAGATACTTCTAGAATGTGATTTTTTTTTTAACACGGCGGCCTAGAAATTCGACTCGGGGCGGCGGCGCAGAGCGGGCGGTATTGGATCGGCCGCCTGTTATACGCAGCGCCGGGAAGGGTACTGAAGATCCGGCGCTGTGTATACCGCCCGCACTGCGCCACCGCCCCCGAGTCGAATTTCTAGGCCAGCGCCTGAAACACTCCCTCTTGTGTTAATATCTAGCGTTATTTACCAGAACTACATCTTGCATTTATACAGCATGTTTATTGCAGTAAACGACCCAAGGGGCGTCACGGAGGTAAAAGCGGGGCTCCTCCCCCGTGCCATCGAACTCTCAGTATTGTGTGAGAGAGTGGGCGAGAGTGTCACTCCTTTTGTAACATTGTAAATTTAGCATGGAATACTTCTAAAGTTCCTGGCAGAGATTACCCTGTTACGGAACTCAGAATGCACCACCTTCCCCGCTGCCGCACCGTGGCTGCAGTTTGTACTCTCGAGGATGCGTTGCAGCAATTCGCCAAATGTACTTCGACAGCACCTCTCAAGAAAAGAAAGACTTGCATTTCTGTAGCACCTTTCACGACCACCGGGCGTCCCAAAGCGCTTCACAGCCAATGAAGTACTTTTTGAAGTGGAGTCACTGTTGTAATGTAGGAAACGCGGCAGCCAATTTACGCACAGCAAGCTCCCACAAACAGCACTGTGATAATGACCAGATAATCTGTTTCTTAGTGATGTTGATTGAGGGATAAATATTGGCCCCAGGGATAACTCCCCTGCTCTTCTTCGAAATAGTGCCATGGGATTTTTTACATCCACCTGAGGGAGCAGACTCAGTTTAACGTCTCATCTGAAAGACGGCACCTCCGACAGTGCAGCGCTCCCTCAGCACTGTACTGGAGTGTCAACCTAGATTTTTGTGCTCAAGTCTCTGGAATGGGACTTGAACCCACAACCTTCTGACTTCTGCTACCCACTGAGCCACGACTGGCACAGCTCATACCCATTTACCCTAATTGTTCGTTTCCTGTCCAGCAGCCAACTTTCTAACCATGTTGGTATATTTCCCATTGTACCATATGCCTGAATTTTTCTAACATTTCTCTTGTGAGGCACCTCATTGAGCACTTTCTGAAAATCCACACAGATTACATCTACTGCATTCCCTCTATTCAGTCGGTCACTTCTTCAAAGAAACTCTCTTAAATTTGTCAAACATACCTTGCCGTTAAAAAATTTAACGCAGAAAAGTGCAAAGTGATACATTTTGGTCGGAAGAACGAGGAGAGGCAATATAAACTAAAGGGTACAATCCTAAAGTGGGTGCCTGAACAGAGAGACCTGGGGGTATATGTGCACAAATCGTTGAAGGTGCCAGTTGGTTGAGAAAGTGGTTAAAAAAGCATATGGGATCCTGGGCTTCAAAACTAGGGGCATAGAGTACAAAAGCAAGGAAGTTATGATGAACCTTTATAAAACACTGGTTCAGCTTCAGCTGAAGTATTGGCCCGAAAATTAGACCTAATGCGGGAGAGTACGCACTGTGTACTCTCGCGTATTAGGTCCCGAAGTGCCGGTTTCCTGCATGCACTGCGCATGCGCGGGAAACCGGCACTTCGTGTATGGCGAAGGGGGCGGTTCCTAAGTGAACCACGTGCGCGCTACAGGTTTTTTTTTCAGGTTTGATCGCGCAGGTAAGTGTTGGATATTTTACACATGAAGAAAGCAGGCGTAAGACCCCCTTTTAACAAGGTAAGTAGTTAATTAAGTGTTATTTTAAAAAATTTTCAACAGGTTTATCTTTTTTAGAGACTTTAAAGAAAGGTAAGTTTATTTTTATAACTTTTAAAAAGAATTTAAATTTTTTCAAAAATTTAAATTTTTGTTTAAAGTGGTTAATTTATTTAACTATAGTTATTTTATTAATGTGATGGCTTTTTAAAAAATTTAATTGAGGTTTAGCTGTTCTTTTGGGGGCTTGTATTCATAGCTTTGACAGGTCTTCCTGTCAAAACTATGAATGAAAGATGGTGTGCTGCCATTGGCTCTAACTGGCCCACGTGATCCCAGAGGTCGCACGAACTAATTGCGCCTCTGGGACACGCAAGCACTGCGCGCCGGCACCAGTGAGAGGCCCTCAAACTGAAGTTTGTGTGGGCCCGAACCATAAAGGTAGGCGCAGAGTGCGATATCGCGAGGGCTCCTTACCCCCGCGGCAACCATCGATGTTTAATTTCTGGGCCATTGTGTCCAATTCTGGGCACCGCACTTTAGGAAAGATGTGAAGGCCTTAGAGAGGGTGCAGAAAAGATTTACAAGAATGGTTCCAGAGTTGACGGACTTCCGATATGTGGATAGACTGGAGAAGCTGGGGTTGTTCTCCTTGGAGCAGAGAAGGTTGAGTGAAGATTTGATAGAGGTGTTCAAAATCATGATGGATCTAGACAGAGTAGATAGAGAGAAACTGTTCCCATTGGCTTAAGGGTCGAGAACCAGAGGACACAGATTTAAGGTGATTGGCAAAAGAACCAAAGGCGACATGAGGAAAACTTTTTTACTCAGCGAGTGGTTATGATCTGGAATGCACTGCCTGAAAGGGTGGTGGAGGCAGATTCAATCATGGCTTTCAAAAGGGAGTTGGATAAGTACCTGAAGGAAAAAAATTTGCAGGGCTACGGGGAAAGGGCGGGGGAGTGGGATTAGCTGAAGTGCTCTTGCAGAGAGCCAGCACGGGCTTGACGGACCGCCTTCCGTGCTTAAACCATTCTATGATTCTATGATTTAACAAAGGTTGTCCTAGATTAACTCATACATACGGAGATGGGGGTGCTGATCTCACTGTGCAGACCTCTTGTTTAATAATTCCTGGTACATTTTGTGGACTTGAATGTTCTTTCACTTCTGTACAGTATTACAGTCAGTCATGTCCTTGCCATTTGTATTTTGCCGAGCTTTATAGCATTTAAACAGTCTGAATGGAGTGAAATCTGAAACTATCTCAAAAAGCTGTTGAGGCTGGGGGTCAATTGAAAATTTCAAAACAGAGATTGATAGATTTTTTTGTTCGGCAAGGGTATCATCCTCGTGTTCAAATCCCTCCACGGCCTCGTCCCTCACTGTCTCTGTAATGTCCTCCAGCCCCACAACCCTCCGAGATCTCGGCGCTCCTCCAATTCTGGCCCCTTGTGCATCCCCCGATTTTAATTGCTTCACCATTGGTGGCTGTGTCTTCAGCTGCCGAGGCCCGAAGCTCTGGAATTCCCTCCCTAAACCTCTCCGCCTCGCTACCTCCCTTTCCTCCTTTAAGACGCTTCTTAAAACCTACCTCTTTGACCAAGCTTTTGGTCACCTGCCCTAATATCTCCTTATGTGGCTCGGTGTCAAATTTTGTTTGATAATCGCTCCGGTGAAGCGCCTTGGGACGTTTTACTACATTAAAGGCACCGTATAAAGGCAAGTTGTTGTTGTTGGTATTGAGGGTTATGGAACCAAGGCGGGTTGATGCAGTTAGATACAGACCAGCCATAATTGAATGGCGGAACAGGTTTGAGGGGCTGAATGGCCTCCTCCTGTTCCTATGTTCCAGTGAGGTACTGCCCCTTGGTTTTAGGTGCGGATTTGTATATGGTATTTTTTAAATTGACTAGACAAGTTAGGCTCTCTAACTATATTGTAGATACGTCATGAAATCTGTTTGGAGCTCCCCTGCTCCCAGCATGCATTCAGGATTAAAGTTAATCTTATCTTTGCCTGCCTATCGCGATTTATTCTGAAGAAAACACAGAATTCCTAGAGCTTGTTGCTTTACAGGATGTCTCTTGTTTAAGACGGAGATAAGCGGCAGAAATTAATAATACCGTCATGCGTCTCAAGCACAACGGCTGACCAAGTCTCACATGAATAATGTGATGCTTTGACATTTTTTTATTAGAGCGTAAGTGTCTCGGAAGTGCGTGCACATGCAAAGGTAAAAGAGCAACTTATATAAAAGAATCATAATATCCTGCAGCGTATCAAAGAAGGTGACAGCAAGAGTGGTGGATTTTTAACCCCACCAACCTCGCAAGTAAGTTTGTAAATGTGCTTGTGTTGTGTTTCTTCAAATAATTTTGTATTGTGAATGAGATTCTTAATTCTCTCTTTCACAATGTGTATAATCTCTTGTATATATTTTCTTTTCCTCTTTAGGAGACCATGTCAGACAAGTCACAACGCAAGCAACTCAGTGAGTGTCGGCATCATCGAGGCACCTATCAAAGCTCGCACATGGAGCAGCTCCGGCTGCCTCGGGACAGATAGGCTGAACAGCAAGCCACTCACTGTCTCAGGAAATTGGTGAAAATGACACTCCAAATTACCGCTCAAGTGTCATTTTAATTTGCGAAATGCAAATAGTTAGGATGTAGTGGGTACAAAGAGGGCAGAACTGTCTCTACATTGTAGAATCAGGGATCAGTCACCGCCGCGAGTGTCAGTGGATGAACCGTGAGATGTTCCGGAGATTCTAGACCACAAGCAACAACAACAACTTGTATTAATATAACGCCTTTAACGTAGTAAAACGTCCCAAGGCGCTTCACAGGAGGTCAAAGAGGTTGGTTTTAAGGAGGAAAGAGAGGTAGCGAGGCGGAGAGGTTTAAGGAGAGAATTCCAGAGCTTAGGGATGCTCAAGAGGGCAGAATTAGAGGAGCGCAGATATCTCGGGGGGGTTGTAGGGCTGGAGGAGGTTACAGAGATAGGGAGGGGCGAGGCCATGGAGGGATTTGAAAACAAGGATGAGAATTTTAAAATCGAGGCATTGCTTAACCGGGAGCCAATGTAGGTCAGCGAGCACAGGGGTGATGGGTGAACGGGACTTGGTGTGAGTTAGGACACGGGCAGCCGAGTTTTGGATGACCTCAAGTTTACGGAGGGTGGAAGATGAGAGGCCAGCCAGGAGTGCGTTGGAATAGTCAAGTCTAGAGGTAACAAAGGCATGGATGAGGGTTTCAGCAGTGGATGAGCTGAAGCAGGGGCGGAGACGGGCGATGTTCCGGAGGTGGAAGTAGGCGGTCTTAGTGATGCCGTGTATATGTGGTCGGAAGCTCATTTCAGGGTCAAATATGACACCAAGGTTGCGACCAGTGTGATTCAGCCTCAGACAGATGCCAGGGAGAGGGATGAAGTCAGTGGCTAGGGAACAGAACCATAAGCATCACTAAGAAAAAGATCTTTGAGTCCATTTATTCCTCAAGTCATCAGCAGGCTGAAAAGATACAGAGGGTAAGGAATGTTTTTTTTTCGTTTATGGGATGTGGGCGTCGCTGGCAAGGCCGGCATTTATTGCCCATCCCTAATTGTCCTTGAGAAGGTGGTGGTGAACCGCCTTCTTGAACCACTGCAGTCCGTGTGGTGAAGGTGCTCCCACAGTGCTGTTAGGGAGGGAGTTCCAGGATTTTGACCCAGCGACGATGAAGGAAAGGCGATATACTTCTATGAGAAGTCGCACAACACCAGGTTATAGTCCAACAGATTTATTTAAAATTACAAGCTTTCGGAGCTGTCGCCCCTTCCTCAGGTAGAGTTACTGTGAGACAATCTACCAGAATTCACAGAATATAAACACAGAGAAAATGCATTCAATCTTTCCCTACATCAAAGACACACTAAGAGCACAGCCAAGACAATGAGATGTGTCCCAGGGGGTCCAACGTGTCAAAACACCTGCTGGCTGCATATCCTCTCCATTTGGGTTTGTTTCTTGTGTTTGTTTCTTGTGTTTGTTTTTTTAAAAAGCTGGAAAGACCGGCAACGATGTCAAGTCACGTTCTGTATCGTGACATGAACCCGATATCCCGATTGAGGCCGTCCTCATGAGTGCGGAACTTGGCTATCAGTTTCTGCTCGATGATTTTGCGTTGTCGTGTATCCCGAAGGCCGCCTTGGAGAACGCTAACCCGCAGATCCGAGGCTGAATGCCCTTGACTGCTGAAGTGTTCCCCGACTGGGAGGCAACCCTCCTGCTATACTTCTAAGTCAGGATGGTGTGTGACTTGGAGGGAACTTGGATGTGGTGGTGTTCCCATGCGCCTGCTGCCCTTGTCCTTCTAGGTGGTCGAGGTCGCGGGTTTGGGAGGTGCTGTCGAATCCTATAAATCATTCCGGGGGGACAACAGAAGTCTATGTTTTGCACAGTGCAGTACATTGCAAAGTGTAACCGACCATTTGCTAATATCCCATTTTGTTGGCTTTACAAAGTCTAATTTAATTGAATCTTGGAAGGGTTCTTCAATCTAACAGAACTTGTGCTAACACTGCACGTGTCATTGGGGAAAAGCTTCTTAGGTGCACCATTGAAGAGAGAGTACCTGTAAGGATTCCGACTAATGAAAGTACCAGTCTGAACAAAAAACCCAAGTAGTTGTGTGTAAGATGCTCCATAAAAGATCTCCTATCAGAAAGTAGCTTCCTCTGCCTCACGCAGCTTGAATCCATAGCGTCGGAAGACATGAATTAATACTTAATGTTACCCTTGCATAGCCATGGTTTGGAGGACGGTTTTCTGAAGAAGTATCTTCTGTTGTTTTGTTGTAATGGAGCATCTGTCATGGTCAGTGTTGAATTAGGAGTTCTTCCTGAGATCCACAAGTCATTGGATGACATTGTATTAACCATAGACTGATATTATCGATGGCAGATGCGCTTCAGGCAGTATTTATTGAAAAACTCTGTGCTTTTTACAATCAAAGCCCCAGAAACGTGAAGGGAATACATGAAGTGGCATCTGAACTGGGCTAATGTTTGCAGAAAGTGAGGACATTTTTTGGCAGACATTGTGTAGTTTCCAGCTGCAGATATATTGTAGCATCATGGAACTCATTTACAGCTGTTAATCCTGGCTTGAAAACCGCTAATCAAGATCCAGTTAGAGGAAGGAAGATCTACTTTTCCTTGAATAGTCAGAAAATTATTATCAAAGTGTTTTGTTAATGATCGATGGTTGATTGTTTTCCAGAAATCCCTCTATTCAAGACGTCCTTTTGTAACATTACTGTGTCAGCCGTGGCTCAGTGGGCAGCACCCTCGTCTCTGAGTCAGATGGTTGTGGGTTCAAATCCCACTCCAGAGACTCAAGCACAAAAATCTAAGCTGACACTCTAGTACAGTACTGAGGGAGTGCTGCACTGTCAGAGGTACCGTCTTTCAGATGAGACGTTAAACCAAGGTGGATGTAAAAGATCCCATGGCAGTATTTCGAAGAAGAGCAGGGGAGTTCTCCCTGGTGTCCTAGCCAATATTTATCCCTCAAAAAACAGACAATCTGGTCATTATATTGCTGTTTGTGGGAGCTTGCTGTGTGCAAATTGGCTGCTGCGTTTCCTACATTACAACAGTGACTCCACTTCAAAAGTACTTCATTGGCTGTGAAAGCGCTTTGGGACGTCCTGAGGTGGTGAAAGGTGCTACAGAAATACAAGTCTTTTTTAAAAATTGATACAACATTTTGAAGCAAATAATGTAGGTTATATAATTATATTATTACATGCCTGTGGTCTCAACCATATAACTAGATAGGTAAGCACCATGCATTCCCGTTTATCAATTGTGGTTTGTGAAAACATTGTGATTTATCTTTTGGTCCACAGAAAAATATATTTTTTAAGTTCAGTCTTATCCTGAAGGTTGATGTTAGAATTTCCCATTATGATGCAGAGTTAGGGACCAGATGCTCCATTTTGTAGCCACACAGATGATTCTGAAACATCAGATTCCATATCAGGAGATCCATACCATTCCATCATTTGGGGTATTGAAGGAGTGCAGCACTCTGCCATTCTGTATCTAACAGCCACTACACAACAGAAAGTGGACAGAGTCAAATGAACCATGCATTACACAGGATTACATACAGCACAGAAACAGGCCATTCGGCCCAACCAGTCCATGCCGGTGTTTATGCTCCACTCGACCCTCCTCCCATCTTTCCTCATCTAACTCTATCAGCATAACCCTCTATTCCCTTCACCCTTATATGCTTGTCTAGCCTCCCCTTAAATGCATCTATACTAATCGCTTCAACCACTCCCTGTGGTAGCGAGTTCCACATTCTCACCACTCTCTGGGTAAAGAAGTTTCTGCTGAATTCCCCATTTGATTTCTTGGTGACTATCTTATATTGATGGCCTCTGGTTTTGCTCTTCCCCACAAGTGGAAACGCTCTCGCTGTATCCACTCTATCAAAACCTTTCATGATTTTAAAGACCTCTATTAGGTCACTCCCTCAGCCTTTTTTCAAGAGAAAAGAGATCCAGCCTGTTCATCCTTTCCTGATAGGTATAATGTCACATTTCTGGTATCATCCTTGTAAATCTTCTCTGCACCCTCTGCAGTGCCTCTATATCGTTTTTATAATATGGCGACCAGATGTACGCAGGACTCCATATGCATCAGCTTCAGGAACCACCAGAGGGACAGCACAGAAGAAGCAGGGCCGGTCACTTCTTCTGCTGCAGAGACGAGCACATCAACAACGGTGGTTATACAGCAAGCAGATACCTCTCAGCATCCCAGGCTCAGAGGAGATTGCACTTGTTATTCAGTCTAGTTTCTGACCAATATGCTGCATGTTGACTGGGTTCAGTTGGCTAATATAGCGCTCCTCTAATTCTGGCCTCGAGAGCATCCCCGATTTTAATCGCTCCACCATTGGTGGCCGTGCCTTCAGCTGCCTGGGCCCTAAGCTCTGGAATTCCCTCCCTAAACCTCTCCGCCTCTCTATCCTCTCTCTCCTTTAAGACGCTCCTTAAAACCGACCTCTTTGACCACCTGCCCTATTATCTCCTTATGTGGCTCAGTGTCAAATTTTGTTTGATAACGCTCCTGTGAAGCGCCTTGGGATGTTTTACTACGTTAAAGGCGCTATATAAATACAAGTTTTTGTTTAAAAGGAGTAATTTTGAGTCTGCTCTATAAGGCATGTAAATCAGTACATTCAACGGCATTACCATCGCCGAATCCCTCACCATCAACATCCTGGGGGTCACCATTGACCAGAAACTTAACTGGACCAGCCACATAAATACTGTGGCAACAAGAGCAGGTCAGAGGCTGGGTATTCTGCGGCGAGTGTCTCACCTCCTGACTCCCCAAAGCCTTTCCACCATCTACAAGGCACAAGTCAGGAGTGTGATGGAATACTCTCCACTTGCCTGGATGAGTGCAGCTCCAACAACACTCAAGAAGTTCGGCACCATCAGGACAAAGCAGCCCGCTTGATTGGTACCCCATCCACCACCTTAAACATTCACTCCCTCCACCACCGGCGTACCGTGGCTGCAGTGTGTACCATCTACAAGATGCACTGCAGCAACTCGCCAAGGCTTCTTCGGCAGCACCTCCCAAACCCGCGACCTCTTCCACCTAGAAGGACAAGGGCAGCAGGCGCATGGGAACACCACCACCTCCAAGTTCCCCTCCAAGTCACACACCATCCTGACTTGGAAGTATATCACGGCCGTTCCTTCATCGTCGCTGGGTCAAAATCCTGGAACTCCCTCCCTAACAGCACTGTGGGAGCACCTTCACCACACGGACTGCAGTGGTTCAAGAAAGCGGCTCACCACCACCTTCTCGAGGGCAATTAGGGATGGGCAATAAATGCTGGCCTTGCCAGCGACGCCCACATCCCAGGAACGAATAAAAAAAATAGGATCATCTGGGCCCGATAAATCCAGTGAATTCTCTGAGAACCCACTGGCAGTTTTGCATTCTGTTCCATTCTGGCACTCTATGTATTGATGTGTAGCCGTGATCGTATTGAATGGCAGAGCCGGTTCGAGGATCCGTATGGCCGACTCCTGCTCTTAATCCTATGTTTCAAATTATAATCCAGAGTAGCTCCGGTAAACCTGAAGCCTTGGATGTATTCTGGTATTTTTAGAAAGTGTTTTTAAATGCAGAATAATGCTGTATTAACAGAGTATCACGGACATTGGAAACAGTGAAGAGAAATGTATTTTTCTTAACGTTTTCATAGGCAGGTATTGTGTAACCTGACAAATCTGTAAAGAAATGGCCGCACGTGTTCATCACGAGTTACCTTTTAAATGTGATCGATTTAAGTTTGTGTATTAACACGACAGGAATTCAAACACTGCTGGAAAAGATTATTTTATATATTGAAGAGAGGTGAGTAAAGAGGTTGATGGAGCAGTAACCTTTATTTGCAGGACTGCTGCGGTTTAAGAATCGTGTAATATCCTGGGCTGGTTTTTAACGTGAGCTACGAGTTGAAAAACAGTTCAAACATTGTGATTGATGAGGCTACAGTCAAAGGTCGTGGCTACTGATAGACTACTAAATGTAGTCTAGTTGGTTTGGAGTTTTTCAAGTCAAGCATATTTGACAGGTTTATGCGTCATTATAAACAATGATAGCGATGCTCGAGTGGATTACGTGGCCATTATCTGAACCACAGATCACATTGCAACCTGCGTCTTATCCAGCGCCAGTATTATGTTTTTATATGTGACAGGGATGGCGAACCTATCATTCTTTCTTATGTTTATGCTCTGAAGATAAACATTAGTTTTCACTTCATACCGAGTGACTTTGGTAGCTTTGTTTAGGAATGCTGTAGACGTGTCAGGCATGGCTCAGTGGGCAGCACACTCGCCTCTGAGTCAGAAGGTTGTAGGTTCAAGTCCCACTCCAGAGACTTGAGCACAAAAATCTAGGCTGACGCTCCGAGGGAGTGCTGCACTATCGGAGGTGCTGTCTTTTGAATGACATGTTAAACCGAGGCCCCGTCTGCTCTCTCAGGTGGACGTAAAAGATTCCACGGCACTATTTTGAAGAAGAGCAGGGGAGTTCTCTCTGATGTCCTGGCCCAATATTTGTCCCTCAATCAACATCATTAAAAAAACAGATTATCTGGTCATTATCACATTGCTGTTTGTGGGAGCTTGCTGTGCACAAATTGACTGCTGTGTTTCCTACATTACAGTGACCGTACTTCATTGGCTGTAAAGCGCTTTGGGACGCCTGGTGATGGTGAAAGGCGCTGTAGAAATGCAAGACTTTCTTACAGCAACATTTAGAAATATTTGTATCTACATTGCTGCTAAATATTCTTAAACATGGGATAATGCGAGTGTGGTGTGACACAGGACAGTAGCAGCTCTCACGGCAGAGGTCATAAGAGTGAAGCTCGAGTGGTTTTACTGATACTACGGTACTTGCAAAGACACTTCATGGTTTGTTACTCTGTATACTAATGGCCCCGAATTTCCACAGGCCTTTCTGGTGCAATTGAGGTGAGAGGCCTGAGAATGAGGATGGGGCCTGGATAGGCCGGGTCCTGGCCTAGTCAGTGAGTTTCTGAGGGGTCTGTTCTAGGTGGGGGGGTGTTTAGGGTAGGGAGCTCACGGAGTGGATGTAGGTGGAGGAGGGAGTTCCCAGGCTGAGAATTACCTCGGACCCTGCCTGGGTTACGCTGGGCATCTGGCAAACCAGGAGAAACAAAGCACATCAGCCTTGTCAGCGGTGTAAGTGGGGCACACCTGGGGATGTAGGCCTGTGTCCTGGCCTGTACCCCACCCCCCGCCTCCCACATAAAAAGGCCGATATCTTTCTAGCTGAACCATCTCGGCTTTTTGACATGTAATGTGTGCATGTTCTTTTAAATCATTCTCCTCCTGACTGCTCAGTTAATCGTACGGACTTTGCTGTATGGGAAGCCATCTTACCGTTCCGTGATACCGCACTTGGCCACATCTGGCTCTGATTCACTTAACTGCCTTTGCCAGACATTATAGCATTTAAACTTTTTCAATAAAGCTTAATGGAAAATGTCAGTGCTTCTCATATTTAACTCTGCTGTTGAATGTTCTCCCATTTCCTCTCCTGAGGACGGTGACTTGTGCTGAGATTTAGGGAGCCAGTCGCTCACCAGTCTCACCTGGGTAGCTATTTTTCATGTGTGAGCCAAGACGGCGAGTGTCAGTGGGCTGTTCCTGAAAGGTATCGCACCTCAACCCAATTTTGCCAACACCTAACATTCGCACGCCTGCATTTCAAGCATCAGTCACTGTATTGTGACCCTGGTTAGCTTTCTCCTCTCCAGAACCTCATGATGCTGAGGCCCAGCTTTGGCACCCGGTCGAGGTTGGTTCGCTCAGCATAGAGCAGGGGTTTAAAGCTGGGAACTTCAGCTCAGCACCACGCAAGCAATGTTTAATAAAGCAGCCCGCTTGATTGGCACCCCATCCACTACCTTAAGCATTCACTCCCTCCACCACCGGCGTACCGTGTCTGCAGTGTGTACCATCTACAAGATGCACTGCAGCAACTCGCCAAGGCTTCTTCGGCAGCACCTCCCAAACCCGCGACCTCTCCCACCTAGAAGGACAAGGGCAGCAGGTGCATGGGAACACCACCACCTCCAATTTTCCATCCAAGTCACACACCATCCTGATTTGGAAGTATGTCACCATTCCTTCATCGTCGCTGGTTCAAAATCCTGGAACTCCCTCCCGGACTGCACTGAGGGAGCACCTTCACCACACGGACTGCAGCGGTTCAAGAAGGCGGCTCACCACCACCTTCTCAAGGACAATTAGGGATGGGCAATAGCGATGCCCACATTCATAGAATCATAGAATAGTTACAGCACAGAAGGAGGCTATTCGGCCCGTCGAGCCCGTGCCCGCTCTCTGCAGGAGCACTTCAGCTAGTCCCATTCCCCCGTCCTTTCCCCGTAGCCCTGTGAATTTCTTTCCTTCAGGAACTTATCCAATTCCCTTTTGAAAGCCACGATTGAGTCTGCCTCCACCACCCTTTCAGGCAGTGCATTCCAGATCCCAACCACTCGCTGCGTAAAAAAGTTTTTCCTCATGTCGCTTTTGGTTTTTCTGCCAATCACCTTAAATCTGTGTCCTCTGGTTCTCGACCCTTCCGCCAATGGGAACAGTTTCTCTCTATCTACTCTGTCCAGACCCCTCATGATTTTGAACACCTCTATCAAATCTCCTCTCAATCTTCTCTGCTCTAAGGAGAACAACCCCAGCTTCTCCAGTCTATCCACGTAACTGTAATTTCTCGTCCCTGGAACCATTCTTGTAAATCTTTTCTGCACCCTCTCTAAGGCCTTCACATCCTTCCTAAAGTGCGGTACCCAGAATTGGACACAATACTCCAGTTGAGGCAGAACCAGTGTTTTATAAAAGTTCATCATAACTTCCTTGCTTTTGCCTCTATTTATGAAGCCCAGGATACCGTATGCTTTTTTAATCGCTTTCTCAACCTGCCCTGCCAGCTTCAACAATTGGTACCCACATACCCCCAGGTCTCTCTGTTCATTCCGTGAATGAATAAAAAAAATTCGGCTTTTTGTTATTAGAGATTATTCAGGGCCTTTGGGTTTCTCTGCAAGCAGGAGTTAACTGGGATGAATTGCCTCCCTTATCTGTACTCTTCTTTGTGGCAGTAGATTTGGGGAATAGTCAGTTAGACACAGAAGGGACTAAATTGTGACACTGATGTCTTACCTGCTTTCAGATTTGTTCTGGCGATGACCTTTTGTGGAAGAAGATCGGTATAAGAATGCCAGCAAGCAGCGAGGACAGCATTTACAAGACTTTGTAATTGTAAGTAGCTGGAGTAAGGGGTGACTGGGTTATTGTCAAAGTGGACCGTTAATTTTCATGAGTACGATTGTAAACTGCTATAAATATTTAACAAGCTGGTCCGTTGATGATCTCTGGTGAGCTCTGCTGTGGATGAAGCCTGGTTTTATTCCGTCTCTGAAACTTGAGCACAGTGTTTCTGAGTGTGGTTAAATACTTTCGCAAAATACAGTGTGCGTTGGGTCACACGCAGACTCACTGTAATCTGGAATCCTACGTGCAGCCTTTTCCGTAAATGTAATTACACTGAATTGGAAAGAGTTTGTATTTATTAGTTGGAAAACGATGTGTGGTGGGTTGCTGGAATATTGAGTATATTAGCAGAATATTGACAAAAACAGTTATACAAAAGCAAAATACTGCGGATGCTGGAAATCTGAAATAAAAACAGAAAATGCTGGAAATACTCAGCGGGTCAGGCAGCATCTGTGGAGAGAGAAACAGAGTTAACGGTTCAGGTCGATGACCTTACGTCAGAACTGGAAACAGCTGGAGATGGAACAGGTTTTTAAGTAAGTGTAGAGGCAGGGAAAGGGGGGAGGGGAGGAAAGAACAAAAGGGAAGGTCTGTGATAGGATGGAAGGCAGGAGAGATTAAGAGACAAAAAGGATGATGGTGCAAGGCAAAAGGAGATGGTAATGGGACAAGTTAAGAAACAAAAGATGGGTCTAGAGGAGGTGTAAATGGCAATGGCAGAATGAAAGACAGCTGCCATGTGAGAGAGAGAAAAAAAAATGGGAAAAAAAAGATCGGGGCTGAGGTTATGGTCTGAAATTGTTGAACTCGATGTTGAGTCCAGTTCTGAAACTGGGAGCAGAGCAGGCACAGCGACAGGAGGCAGGCAAGTGAAGGTTCCAAAAACAATATTTCTGTTGGTTTTGTTTTATAACTGATTAATTTCTGTAGTTATGGAAAGAGATTTTTTTTTTAAAGAGAGAGTTGGTTCGGTGATATCGTTACTTGCAGTCTCCCAGGTTTGTGCCCACAGCACTAAACCGCCGAAAATTTGGCACAAATGTGTATTAAAATGGATTTTCTCAGTTAGCAAGAAATGAACCATGAACTAGGCTATAAAGTATCTGGAAATAAATCAGCAACAACCAGTTATATCTCTGTCGTGCTTTTCACATAATTCTAATGTCCTAAAACGCTTCACAGAGGAGAAACAGACCCCACCACAGGAAAAGCGGAGTTAAGAGGGGTGACCGTAAGCACGGTCAAAACAATGGCAGAGAGAAGTAGCAAGCTGGAAGGGTTTACGGAGGGAGTTCCAGGGGGTAGGGCTGAGATCTGTGCAAGTTCTGTCCCAATAGCAGAGCAGAGGGAGGTGGGACAAACAGGAGGCCAGAGTCCGAGGTCTAAAGGGTATGAACAGGGATGGTGGGCTCGCGCAGGTGGTAGCAGTAGGACGGGACATGGCCACGAAAATATTTGTAAACAAGGATGGGGATTTTGAATTTGGTGAGTTGGGGAACAGAGAGCAATACAGAGTGGCTTGGCAAAGACAGGGGTGTGATGGGTGTATGGGATAGGTAAAGGTGACAGAGCATTGGATGTTGGAGTTTGTGACGGCTGCAGCTCAAAGAACCAGCAAAGGAGGGCATTGGGAAAAAAATGAGTCTGGAGGTAACAAAAGCATGGATAAGGGTGTCATCTTTGGTGGGAAAGAGATCAGGGCTGAGATGGGTGATGTTGCTGAGCTGGGAGTAGGCGATCTTGGTGATCGATCAGATGTGGGGTTTGAAGATCATTGCCCGCTTGGGATGGGACAAATAAACTGACAAGATGGTGGTGGAGGAGAGTTGTCATTGTACACGTGGAAACTGATTTCACGCCTACAGATGATGTCCCTCAGGGGAAATTTAAGTCAGGCAAAGTAGCGTCCAAGGGTTCATGTAATATATTTGCTAGTGTGTTGTGCCACAGTTAGGATGTTGGTTGTACCTGTGATTCCCAACCCAGTGAGTTCCTGGTCTCAGTCAGGCCATTGGGGAGGACGGAGGCAGAAGTTGTTGAGTTAATGGCGAGAGAGGGTGTTCCAGAAATGGGTCGTTACCCAAGGACTCGGATGTGGTTACCTGCCCATGCTTAGCCAAGAAATTGTTTACATTGTGGGCAAAATGAAAGTGAGATGAATTTTAAAAAAAAATAGATGGGGAGAAACGATGAGAGAAAACAAGAAAGAGACCACAGGTAAATTCAAACTTGTACCCATGACCAGGAGAGTACAGTACCATGGTGGAAGCCTTGTCTGGCAATTATAAATGAGGCGTTGAAGTGGTTGAATCGGTTGTATTATTTGTTGGAGGGATTTTGTGTGTTTAGCTTATCGTTTCCAAAAATGGAAATGTTTAACTATATTTTAGGCTTTGTTTATCTCCAGCATTCTCATGGTGTTTGTTGAATCTCACAGCTTGCACAAGTGCATAGAATGTTATATTTCTGTTTAGAGATTTTGTCCAGATTAATTTGTGGTATTAATTTGTTACCTTTGGTTGCAGTGGTTATGCACCTAAAGCATTCAGCGGTTCGGACCCGGGAGCGCTGCAGTGTTGAGACCTGAGATCTGCTGTGTATTCAATGCCCACTGCATGTCTGCGCACATAGTCAGCATATAGCATTACTGGGACCCTGTGCGCAGACTGTTTGAGACTCACCTAGACAACCATTTTGATGCTAATAGGGAGTCCCTCCTCAACGTGTCTGGAGAGTAGATCCAACAAGTATCCCGTGGGGAGGATGATAAAGTGGCACGAGTGATGTTCCTGGCTGGTTTGCTGGTGTAGACAATCCGGGAGTCTGTGACTTCTGGCTTTTTTTCCAGGAGTTTCTTGGAGGTCAGAGTTGGAAAGGGTCTAGGGGAGAAATTCATTATAGCCCAGGGATGGGCGCTACTTTCTGAAAAGTTTGAGATTTAGCGCCAGGCGCCAGTGAATCTCGCTGCTGGCAAAATTAAGTGTTAGCGCTCAAAGAAAGGACTGGAGCGCTGAATCAAGCACTAATGACCGAGCTCAGTGGCGTTAGACTCAAAGCGCTAAGTAATTTCAGGTGCAGTCTAATCGCTAGTCATCATTGCCACAGGTTCTTGTCAGTTCTTAAAGGGGAGGTTCATTGATGCTGCAGAACCTCATTCTCAGCATTGCTGGTTCTGCAGCTGTCTCAGCAAGCAGCAGAAGGCCAAGGAGAAGGAACCGGACCACTGAAGGAGGTGTCATTATGGCAAATCAACGGCTCAGGGAGAGAGCCCGCAGATTCTACCACCAAGCATTGGAGGCCTTGGTCCTCGCTGTGGAGAGACGGAGGGTGGTGCTCTACCCGGCAAGTGGCAGGAGGCCCTCGCTGCAAGTCTTCCGCGCCATGTGGAGGGAGGTAGTGCAGCAGGTCTCGGGCGGCACTGTGGTCCCCAGGACCCACACACAGTGCAGGAAGAAACTTAACGACCTCACTCGGGTGGTCAGGGTGAGTGAATGCTTCAACAAATGCTACATACCACCATCTGAACCTCAGTCTGCACACACTGCCCAAAGCACCACACCCCCAGCACTCGCCCACCAACAATCTCCACCTACCAACACTCACACCCACATCTCACACCTTGCACACAATGACAGCTATTCAACTATGGCAGGCACATCACCTAAACGCATTGCTCCACACTCACTCACACACTTTCCTTTCTTTTGTAGGCCAAGGTCGCGCACAACAGGAGGGAGCAGGAGCGCACAGGCGGAGGACAAGCTGACACCCAACCACTGTCTGTGCTGGAGAATCGAGTGCTGCAAATCATTGGGCACCAGGTGGTGGGCACCGTGGCCACCGGCGACGTTGACCCCCTTGGGGACAACAACGGTATGTTCATCCCGACTCCTTCTTCTCACATCCCACTTCCCCCTCCTCACCCCACAAGCCTTTCCCACTTTCCAGCTAATCATGCTGTATGCACGCATTTCTCCCTTCCTGCCGCCCTCCCCTCACCTTCACAACAACAATTTGTATTTATATAGCGCCTTTAACATAGTAAAACGTCCCAAGGTGCTTCACAGGAGTATTAAAAGACAAAAAAAAAGTTTGACACTGAGCCACATAAGGAGAAATTAGGGCAGGTGACCAAAAGCTTGGTCAAAGCCGTAGGTTTTAAGGAGCATCTTAAAGGAGGAGAGAGAGGTAGCGAGGCGGAGAGGTTTAGGGAGGGAATTCCAGAGCTTAGGGCCTCGGCAGCTGAAGGCACGGCCACCAATGGTGGAGCGATTATAATCAGGGATGCTCAAGAGGGCAGAATTAGAGGAGCGCAGATATCTCGGAGGGTTGTGGGGCTGAAGGAGATTACAGAGATAGGGAGGGGCGAGGCCATGGAGGGATTTGAAAACAAAGATGAGAATTTTGAAATCAAGGTTTTTGCTTAACCGGGAGCCAATGTAGGTCAGCGAGCACAGGGGAGATGGGTGAACAGGACTTGGTGCGAGTTAGGACACGGGCAGCCGAGTTTTGGATGAACTCAAGTTTACGTAGGGTAGAATGTGGGAGGCCAGCCAGGAGAGCGTTGGAATAGTCAAGTCTAGAGGTAACAAAGGCATGGATGAGGGTTTCAGCAGCGGATGAGCTGAGGCAAGGGCGGAGACGGGCGATGTTACGGAGGTGGAAATAGGCGGTCTTAGTTATGCTGCGGATATGTGGTCGGAAGCTCATTTCAGGGTCAAATATGACACCAAGGTTGCGAACAGTGTGGTTCAGCCTCAGACAGATGTTAGGGAGAGGGATGGAGTCAGTAGCTAGGGAACGGAGTTTGTGACAGCGACTGAAAACAATGGCTTCGGTCTTCCCAATATTTAATTGGAGAAAATTTCTGCTCATCCAAAACTGGATGTCGGACAAGCAGTCTGACAATTTAGAGACCGTGGAGGGGTCGAGAGAAGAGGTAGTGAGGTAGAGCTGGGTGTCATCAGCGTACATGTGGAAACGGACACTGTATTTAGGGGTAACATGTAGATGAGAAATAGGAGGGGGGCCAAGGATAGATCCTTGGGGGACACCAGAGGTAACGATGCGGGAGCGGGAAGAGACGCCGTTGCAGGTGATTCTCTGGCTATGATTAGATAGATAAGAATGGAACCAGACGAGTGCAGTCCCACCCAGCTGGACGACGGTGGAGAGGCGTTGGAGAAGGATGGAGTGGTCAACCGTGTCAAAGGCTGCAGACAAGTCAAGAAGGACGAGGAGGGATAGTTTACCTTTGTCACAGTCACGAAGGATGTCATTTGTGACTTTGATGAGAGCCGTTTCGGTACTGTGGCAAGGGCGGAAACCTGATTGGAGGGATTCAAACATGGAATTGCGGAAAAGTTGGGCACGGATTTGGGAGGCGACAACACGTTCAAGGACTTTGGAGAGGAAAGGGAGGTTGGAGATGGGGCGGTAGTTTGCAAGGACGGAGGGGTCAAGGGATGGTTTTTGAGGAGAGGAGTGATGACGGCAGATTTGAGGGAGAGGGGGACAGTACCTGAGGAGAGAGAACCGTTAACAATGTCAGGTAACATGGGAGCCAGAGAAGGAAGTTGGATGGTCAGCAGTTTGGTGGGAATAGGGTCGAGGGAGCAGGAAGTGGGTCTCATGGACAAGATGAGCGCGGAGAAGTCATGAGGGGAGATCGGAGAGAAACTGGAGAAAGATGTGAGTTCAGGGCTCTTAACCCGACTCTTGTTGCTTTTTGCTTTCAGATAATGAGCAACAAGCTGAGCAGGCTGTCGCTGAGGGCACTGTAGAGAGTGAGGCAGAAGAAGAGGAGGACGAAGAACACACCGCGTCACTGCATGTCTCACCCACAGGCACCAGCTCAGATACTGGCAGTACACGTTCTTTAGAGGCTAGTATAGTAGCGGGATCTGCACAGGGTGAGGCACCGGGGACAAGTGGGCTGCAGCAAGGCCAGGAGGAAAGGGTAGCTCGGGAGTCAGCTCCCCGGAGGGTGAGTTTGCACGCAAGTTCTGCTGCACAGGACTCAGATGAGGACCTCGATGGGGAGGCCTTTAGAAGAAGGATGATGGGCAGCACACAGTGATGGTAGGTGCAATGGCAAGGGTGCCCGAGAGCCTCTCAGCAATGGTAAGGAGCGTGGAGGAGTCCGCCTCCAACATTGCACAGATCTCTGCGCACACCATGGAGCCCATCATTTCAGTCTGCAAAGGATGGTAGACTCCCAGAGAGACTGTGGCGACCCAGACCTGATGCCACGTGCGATGGGCGATCTGGCAGCTTCCATTGCAGCACAGGCGGAAGCGACGCAATGTCTTAGTGCTGTAATGCAGTCTATGCTTGGTGGCATCCAATCTCAGACTGCTCTCATGCAGTCTCAGCTTGATGCCACGCAAGCTCTGACTGCTGCCATCATGGCTGGGTCTACAACCGTCCACCGGGGCTTTCACGGTGTCGCAGCAGGCCAACAATCTGTGCTCCAACAGATTGCTAGGGATGCTGAGGTGCTGCCCCGGGGGAGTGGCAGTGGGTCAGTGGAGCAGGAAGCTGCTGTCCTCTCTCAGGATGACAGCATTCCTGCTCCCACCACTGCCACTCCACCATTGCCCTTGTCGCTGCCTGTCATCCAGCCCAGACTGCTGCCGCCTATGCTGAGGTGGTGCAGTCTACAGCCGGGCCTTCCAGGCCCAGAGCTGGTCGAGGGCGTCCTGCAAGGCCATCTGAAGTCTCCCGCACGGACACTCAGCAGCCTTCCACCAGCCCTGTTGCAGCCACTGGGCTAACACTTTGTAGGAGCACTAGAGTAGGCAAAGGCACAGTAACGAGAGGGACTAAGGGATTGCACAAGGGTGAATAGGTAATAATGTTGTTGTAAATATGTGTTCACTGATTATTGATAAATATATTAATTGGCTTTGGATGATTTTGTGGTGTCTATCATTTCAGCTTTGCGCTGTGATATGGCCTGCGACAGGGATGGAATGATGGGGATGTGGTGAGCAACGGGGATCTGGGATTTAATTTATTGGAACCACAGTCTGATGAGGCGATCATGGACCACCCTTCCGGAAGGCCGATTGAGTGGCTGCCTCCTCCCTCGCTCCTGTTCCTCCTCATCCTCCTTGACTTCCTCTTCCTCCTCCTCTCCCTCTTCCTCCTCCTGAGGTGGTCCCACAAACCCTGGTGGCAAGGGCTGGGCCCTCATGATGGCCAAGTTGTGGAGCATGCAGCAGACCACAACGAAATGGGACACCTGCTCAGCCGAGTACTGGAGGGCTGCTCCGAGCGGTCAAGGTAGCGGAACCATTGCTTGAGCACCCCGATGGTCTGCTCGATGATGTTCCTGGTGGCAGCATGGCTCTCATTATATGAGTGCTGGGCAGGAGTGTTGGGGCTGCGGAGGGGAGTCATGAGCCAGGTGGAGAGCGGATAGCCCTTGTCTCTGACCAGCCAGCCGCGAGCTTGATGCGGTGGCTGGAAGAGTGCTGGCACACCGGTTTGGCGCAGGATGAAGGCATCATGGCTGCTGTCAGGATAGCGGGCATTCACATTGAGGATTCGCTGTCTGTGGTCGCACACCAACTGGGCATTAAGTGAGTGGTAGCCTTTGCGGTTACGGAAGATCTCAGGATTGTTATGCGGTGCCTGTAAAGCCACGTGGGTACAGTCAATGGCGCCCTGCACCATGGGGAATCCCGCTATCCTGGCAAAGCCACATGCACGTTCATCCTGCTTCTCTCTGGTGATGGGGAAGAAAACGTAGTCCCTTCTCCTACTGTAGAGAGCCTCTGTGACCTCCCGGATGCAGCGATGGACGGTGAACTGCTATATCTCCTGTTTCAGACTGGAAGGAACCGCTGACGATGAATTTGAGGGCGACGGTGACCTTGACTGCCACTGAGAGAGCCGTGGTCGACCTGATCTGAGGCTGGAGGTCTGGTTGCAGGAGGTAGCAGAGTTCTGAGACCACCTCCTTGGTGAAGCGGAGCGTTCTAATACACTGCTCCTCGCTTAATTGGAGGTAGGAGAAGTGCTCTCAGAATACCCTCGGAGGGTAAGCTCTCCTGTTGAGAGCCCTGATGGCCCTCCTCCTCCCTCTGGCCACATCTTGCAATCTTTCTCGCTGTCTCCGCTCTCTCCGCAGTAGATCCTGGAGGGCGAAGTCGACTGCCAGTACAGGCCCCCATTAATGTAACGATGTGTAGCACTTTGAAATTTTGTCAGAATAAATGTGATAAATTTTTAGTAGTCACAACACTCCTGATACTAACGAACCTTTAAATGACTGAATTAAACTGTTGCACAATCGTAAACTGACGAGGAAGCAGTGAAACAGGACTAACCTGACCGCCGTGACTGATCCCTTTAAATATCGCCCCATGGAGCCGCCATCCGCCTGCTTCACGCCTCCTCTTCACTGACGTCACGATCTGCCTGGCGCTGAAGCCCCAGGCGCTAATTGTTAGCAGTGGCGCTAAGGGGCGACTGGATTTGGCGTGCAGCGCTGGATTTGCCTCGCCCCGGCGCGACTTCATTAGCCCCCCCGCCAGGTGCTAACGGGAGGCGCTAACCAACTGAATTCCTCCCCCTCTGGGTTCTTCTCCTGCTTGGTGCCATGTCTTGGTGCAGACATTCCTGCTGTAAACATATTCCTGAAAAGTCCTCCAGCCCCACAACCCTCCGAGATCTCTGCGCTCCTCAAATTCTGGCCTCTTGCACATCCCCGATTATAATCGCTCCACCATTGGCGGCTGTGCCTTCAGCTGCCGAGGCCCCAAGCTCTGGAATTCCCTCCCTGAACCTCTCCGCCTCTCTCTCCTCCTTTAAGACGCTCCTTAAAACCGACCCCTTTGACCAAGCTTACCCTAATCTCTCCTTATGTGGCTCGGTGTCAACATTTTTTGTCTTAAAATACTCCTGTGAAGCGCCTTGGGGCGTTTTACTACGTTAAAGGCGCTATGTAAATACAAGTTGTTTATGAAAAGATTGATGAGTGATGCAGTGAGCCAAGCACTGTTCTTTCCTTACCTTGTTGTCCCTGATGTCAGTCTGATGCTGAAGTGTGCTGGGAGAACCGTCTTTTTAAAGGCTGCACTCCTGTTTCCATGCACGCCAGTTAATTATACCGGTTTTATACGAGATTTGCCCGAATGACTATTCCATTGGCTATCAAATGAGCACAACATCTTTCTCCTCTCCAATTGTGATACAATTGATAGAACAAGTTCCCCACCCATCCCGCTATATGTGCCCGATGGTATGGGATTGGGACATCCTCTGCCTTCCTGCCACCCTTGCCCCACTCCCTAGTCACAGGATGATAAAGTGTTCTTCTTGATTCCCTGTTGGATTCCCCCAGCATGCGTTCTGAGTTGGAACCGACTTCTTGTAGCTCAGCCAGGATGGCTTTCGAGAAGAAGCACAAATGATTAGCTCGCTGCAGAAATTCTCCCGTTCCTTCTCAAATTACTTACTTAACACCTGCTTCACCGTGGCTGACTTGAGGTCAAGTCTTGGGGCTTCTATTTTCATGGAATCATAGAATGATACAGCACAGAAAGAGGCCATTCGGCCCATCATGCCTGAGCCGGCATCCAATTAGTCTCATTCACCTGCTCTTTCCCCAGAGCCCTGCAAATTTTTACCCTTCAAGTATTTATCCAATTCCCTTTCTGAAAGTTACTGTTGAATCTGCTTCCACCGCCCTTTCAGGCAGCGGATTCCAGATCACAACAACTCGCTGCGTAAAAGAAATCTGGTTCTTTTATCTTAAATCTGTGCCTGCTGGTTACTGACCCTTCTGCCCGTCATGATTTTGAACACCTCCATCAAATCTCCCCTTAACCTTCTGTGCTCTAAGGAGAACAATTCCAGCTTCTCCAGTCTCTCCACATAACTGAAGTCCCTCATCTCTGGAAACATTCTAGTAAATCTCCCCTGCACCTTCTCCGAGGCCTTGACGCCCTTCCTAAAGTGTCCTGGGGATGTTACTCTGGGCAAATAGTGAAAGATTGTTTCCACTGGTGGGCAGATCGGGGAACAAGGGTACAGAGACCGAGGATTCTCGCTGCGCCCGGGGGGGAATCGCCTGCCCTGATTTTACACCCCAAGCTCCAACCGTTGCTGTTGAGGTTGGGCTGGGAGAGGAGGGGAGCTGCGCACTGCCCAGCCACAGGTTCCAGCCCTGCTCCCTCCGAGCAACAAACCCCACAAACCACCCCGGCCCCTGATAGGTTAGGCGTGCTATTCATGGGAGTTTGTTTAAGGCGCTCTATACTAAGATTTGTTGAATCATAGAATGATACAGCACAGAAGGAGGCCATTCGGCCCATCGTGTCCGCGCCGGCCGACAAAGAGCCACCCAGCCTAATCCCACTTTCCAGCTCTTGGTCCGTAGCCCTGTGGGTTACGGCACTTCAGGTGCATATCCAAGTACTTTTTAAATGTCATGATGTGGAGATGCCGGCGTTGGACTGGGGTGGACAAAAATGAGAAGTCGCACAACACCAGGTTATAGTCCAACAGATTTATTTAATTTTACAAGCTTTCGGAGCTGTCGCTCCTTCCTCAGGTAAGTTAGCAGTGAGAGAATCTCCCAGAATTCACAATTTAAACACAGACAAAATCTATTCAAATATTTCCCTACATCAAAGACACACTAAGAGCACAGCCAAGACAATGAGATGTGTCCCAGGGGGTCCAACGTGTCAAACCACCTGCTGGCTGCATATCCTGTCAATTTGTGTTGGTTCTTGTGCTAGTCTTTTTTAAAAAAAAAACACCTGGGAAGACCGGCCATGATGTCAAGTCACGTTCTGTATCGTGACATGAACCCGATATCGCGATTGAGGCCATCCTCATGAGTGCGGAGCTTGGCTATCAGTTTCTGCTCTATGATTTTGTGCTGTCGTGTATCCCGAAGGCCGCCCTGGAGAACGCTTACCCGCAGATCCGAGGCTGAATGCCCCTGGCTGCTGAAGTGTTCCCCGACTGGGAGGGAACCCTCCTGCCTGGCGATTGTTGCGCGGTGTCCGTTCATACGTTGTCTCAGTGTCTGCATGGTCTCGCCGATGTACCATGCTCTGGAGCATCCTTTACTGCAACGTATCAGGTAGACAACGTTGGCCGAGTCACATGAGTATGTACCGTGTACCTGGTGGGTAAATTTTAAATGTGATGAGGGTTTCTGCCTCGACAACCCTTTCAGGCAGTGAGTCCCAGACCCCCACCACCCTCTGGGTGAAGAAATTTCCCCTCTAAACTTCCGACCAATTACTTTAAATCTATGTCCCCTGGTTGTTGACATCTCTGCTAAGGGAAATAGGTCCTTCCTATCCACTCTATTTAGGCCCCTCATAATTTTATACACCTCAATTAAGTCTCCCCTCAACCTCCTCTGTTCCAACCCCCCCCCCGCCCCCCCTCAGTCTATCAACTCTCTCCTCATAGCTAAAATTCTCTACTCCCGGCAACATCCTCGTAAATCTCCTCTGCACCCTCTCTAGTGCGATCGCATCCTTTCTGTAATGTGGTGACCAGAACTGCACGCAGTACTCTAGCTGCGGCTAATAAAGGAAAGTATTCCGTATGCCTTCTTAACAGTTTATGAACCTGTTTTCTCGTGCCTCTTTGTTTCTTCCCTGTTTCCCCAGGAGGCTTTGTGTCAAGTGGTCTGACCCGTTGCAAATTGGAAAATAATTAAGAGCTTTGGGCCTGGAAATTTGTCACGGGCGGTGGCGCAAAACAGGCGGTGTCAGATCGGCCGCCTGTTAGACACAGCGCCCATTGCAGTCAATGGAACTGAACACAAGAACATCAGATTTAGGAGCAGGAGTTGTGCTGTCTGCTCCACCACACAGCCCCTCGAGCCTGCTCCGCCACACGGCCCCTCGAGCCTGCTCCGCCACACGGCCCCTCGAGCCTGCTCCGCCACACGGCCCCTCCAGCCTGCTCCGCCACACGGCCCCTCCAGCCTGCTCCACCACACGGCCCCTCCAGCCTGCTCCGCCACACGGCCCCTCGAGCCTGCTCCGCCACACGGCCATTCGAGCCTGCTCCGCCACACGGCCCCTCGAGCCTGCTCCGCCACACGGCCCCTCGAGCCTGCTCCGCCACGCGGCCCCTCGAGCCTGCTCCGCCATTCGGCCCCTCGAGCCTGCTCCGCCATTCAATAAAATCATGGCTGGTCATCGACCTCAACTCCACTTTCCCGCCCGATCTCCATATCCCTCGATTCCCCTAGAGTCCAAAAATCTATCACCCTCAGCCTTGAATAATACTCAACGACTGAATATCCGGCACTGCGTATAACGGGCGTCCGATACCGACCGTCTCGCGCCACTGCCCGCGACGAATTTCTAGGCCTTGACTTTGAATTTTATTGGAAAATTGATCTCTTAGTGATACTAAAAATAAATGTTGCAGGATGCTATTGAGCATTGTTGATTAAAACATGGAGTGATATTGCACTCAGTGTTTGCGATAGATTAACACGGTGTCCCGATTAAGTGATGCGAGCGGAACTCAGAAGTTGAAAGTGATAAAAGGATGATGTTCCTGCTTGCTGCCGGTGCAGCTTTTACTTATCTAAAATTATCACATTGGAAGAAGCCAAGCTTTGACAATGAAGACAGCATTTTTTTTTATCACCGCCGCGGGTGGTAATCCCTTCCTGTGCTGTATTTTTATCTTGGAGCCGCACCAGCTTGGGGAGTTGCAGCTGAGCGTCCCACCTGAAGCCAAGGCTCATTTCTCTGACAGCGCCGGGCGCAGGGGATAAGTTTCGTGTTTTCCCTGCTCTACCTGACTCTGGACAACAGGAGCTGCTGTGATTGGACAGGCTATAATCACAAAAAATGCTTTTTCAAATTGGCCTGCGTCCAAAAATGTTTTGAATAAGCCAGTTCCTTTACCTGTGTGTTTTTTTTTAACAGAAAGTCTTATTAGAATAAAAAATAGCACAGTATAAGATTCTGAGGGGGATTGACAGGGTAGATGCTGAGAGGTTGTTTCCCCTGGCTGGAGAGTCTAGAACCAGGGGCCACAGTCTCAGAATAAGGGGTCGGCCATTTAGGACTGAGATGAGGAATTTCTTCACTCAGAGGGTGGTGAATCTTTGGAATTCTCTACCCCAAAGGGCTGTGGGGGCTCAGTCGTTGAGTATATTCAAGACAGAGATCGATAGATTTTTGGACTCTAGGGTAATCAAGCGATATGGGGATCGGGCGGGAAAGTGGAGTTGAGGTGAAAGGTCAGCCATGATCTTATTGAATGGCGGAGCAGGCTCGAGGGGCCGAATGGCCGACTCCTGCTCCTAATTCTTATGTTCTTTTGTATGAATTGCGTCATGTGGTAATATTATTAACCTCATTGCCAACTAGTTGATCTCCCGTGGTCTTGCTCATGAACTAAATGAAGAAATGTTCCCAACTGCTCCTTTCTCACTCTCTAATCCCTTTTGTCTTCTTTTCCTGTTTTTGTTTGTCTTCCATACTTTGTCTCTCTTCTTCGCTCTCTGCCTCTCACACATTTTCTCTTGTTTCTGTATCTCCTTTTTCTGACTCTCCCTTTCTGTGAGTCTTTCCTCTCTGCTCCCTTTTCTGCACGTCTCTTGCTCTTAAGAAGAAAGAAAGACTTGCATTTCTATAGCGCCTTTCGCGGCCACCAGATGTCCCAAAGTGCTTTACAGCCAATGAAGTACTTTTTGGAGTGTAGTCACTGTTGTAATGTAGGAAACGCGGCAGCCAATCTGCGCACAGCAAGCTCCCACAAACAGCAATGTGATAATGACCAGATCATTTGTTTTAGTGATGTTGATTGAGGGATAAATATTGGCCCCAGGACACCAGGGATAACTCCCCTGCTCTTCTTCAAAATAATGCCGTGGGATCTTTAACCTCCACCTGAGAGGGCAGACGGGGCCTCGGTTTAACGTCTCATCTGAAAGTGCAGTTAGGGAGGGAGTTCCAGGATTTTGACCCAGCGACGATGAAGGATCGGTGATATATTTCCAAGTCAGGATGGTGTGTGACTTGGAGGGGAACTTGGAGGTGGTGGTGTTCCCGGGCGCCTGCTGCCCTTGTCCTTCTCGGTGGTAGAGGTCGCGGGTTTGGGAGGTGCTGCCGAAGAAGGCTTGGCGAGTTGCTGGGTGTGGTGGGTGGGTGGAGAGAGGAATGGGCTGGGGTTGTGTAGCTGTGGGGATCATCATTTTCTGCACAGCCGGAAGCAACAGCAACCTGGTTTCAAATACAATTGCATCAATAGCATGTGACTTCTTTACCTGACGTTAGCCAGCACACCTGGGAGAGGTGGCCATAATAGTTGGTTACAAAGCAATATTGTCAGTCTGGTAATAGCCTGTGTTGTCGACTCTCTCAATCTTGAATAGTGCATGCCGTGGTTGGATAAGAGGAAGGAACAACAGAGTGATATATTTAAAAGTAGAATAACAATAAAAAACAAAGGTTCCCTTCAGTTTAAAAAGAAGCACACAATATCATACCATAGCTGAGGTGAACCACCGCGCTCCGTGAGATGGAAACAATCACGAGCAACATCGATCTTCCCATTCACGAAGACTTGAAAAACCCACCAGGAAAGCGCTTTAAATCGCGCCGGCCATTCTCGGAAACGGCAGCCAATATTCACGCAGCCGGTATCGACCCACTGTCCAGAGGGACGGAATTGTGGGACGCACGGCAACATAAAGAACCAACACCTCATCACTGACCCAACAGCAGAGGTCCCTGACTCCGACCTCCCTCGAAGACAGCGGTCAGCGCTCAACCCAATCCGCATGGGGCTCGGATGATGCGGCCACCCGCTCCACCAGTGGACGACGAAGGACGACCCGAAGTGCGACTGTGGCCACGAGTCCCAGACCATGGAACACATCACATCAACCCGCCCACTGAGATCTGTGGCGGGAGGCTCCTCATTTCTCCACTCGCCATCTCAGGAGGCCGTCGAATGGAGAGCCAAACTAGACATCCCATGAGAAGCTTCTCCCGTCATACGAAACAACAGGGGCAAACATGAAATCTCCATTTCAGGACAGTCTTTGATGCGATGAATGGATTACTGTTTTGCCTGTGCTAGTCGACAAACTATTTAAAAATTATTACTACTTTTATTTCCCCAAAGGTAGCCTGATAGTTAACTACACATTACAGTCAATTAATAATTCTCCCGGTATGCACTGTAGTAAGCATTAAGGTATTGCTTTACTCTTCCATTTCCCCTCTGTTATTCCACGCCACTTCCTTTCAAGTTTTGCACCACTTACTCCCTTTTGTAGTTGAAGAGCACCTCGCAATGTGAATGCTGCTTCACAGCTCAGTCGCTAAGAGGTTAGAAAGGCTAAATAACAACAGAAAACGCTGGAAAAACTCAGCAGGCCAGGCAGCATCCGTGCAGAGAGAAACAAGAGTTAATGTTTCAGGTCGAAGACCTTTCGTCAGAACTGGAAAGAAGCAGGAAATGAAATGGATTTAAAGCAAGTATAATGCTGGGAAAAGGGGGAGGAGATGAAAGAACAAAGGGGAAGGTCAGTGGTGGGATAGAAAGCAGGAGAGATTAAGATCAAACACGAGAAGGGAAACTGAAAGCAATGAAGATGAACAAGGTTGAAGAGACAAACGGAAGTCCCGTCGAAGAGAAGAGCAGAACTTCTTCAAGGTGGGCATTCCTAGAAGAGAGGTGGCAGTGGACCAAACACTAATACAATAGCAAAATACTGCGGATGCTGGAAATCTGAAATAACAACAGAAAACGCTGGAAAAACTCAGCAGGCCAGGCAGCATCCGTGGAGAGAGAAACAGAGTTAACGTTTCAGGTCGAAGACCTTAGGAAAGGCTGTTAGTTTTGTCTCAAGGTGGTTGTTTCATGCTACTTACAGTAAAATGTGGTTTACCAATCACTGTTTCACGCCCTCTAATCAACTTATACACCATACAAAGGGATGTGCTGCCTGCCTCACATCCTGGCTCCATTAGGCAATTTGGAAATTTGCAATTCTCGTCTTAATGTTAAGAGTAGATCTGAAGTGAAAACCTGCAGTGACTTGAATTACCTCGTGTCAGATTAATTCGCAGATAACCAGATTTAGCCCAGAGTTCACCATTTCCGGTTGAGGTTGAACTGCCTCTGATATATGTGCAGAGTATCCATTTTCTATATTCTGTTTTTACTTGTATTTATGTAGCGCCTTTTAACGTAGTAAAACGTCCCGTGCAATGTTCCTCTTTATTTTTTTTTTGGGGTGCGCGGCCCCTTTAACGGGCTGCCCGGCCCATTCAAAGTTTCGCACGTGCGCGTAATTTCACGTTGGAACAGCCGGTCCCGGGCTGCGTGGGACCGGCAGACAGCTGCACGGCCATGTGGCTTCGAGGGAACGCTGGTCCCAAGGCGCTTCACGGGAGCGTTCTCAAACAAAATTTGACACCGAGCCACTTAAGAAAGAAGGAAAGAAGGACTTGCATTTCTGTAGCGCCTTTCACGACCACCGGACGTCCCAAAGCGCTTTACAGCCAATGAAGTACTTTCTTGAAGTGTAGTCACTGTTGTAATGTGGGAAATAATGTTATAATAACAACAACAACTTGTATTTATGCAGCGCTTTTAACGTAGTAAAACGTCCCAAGGTGCTTCACAGGAGTATTAAAACACAAAAAATTTGACACCGAGCCACATCAGGAGATATTAGGGCAGGTGACCAAAAGCTTGGTCAAAGAGGTAGGTTTTAAGGAGCGTCTTAAAGGAGGTAGAGAGAGGCGGAGAGGTTTAGGGAGGGAATTCCAGAGCTTAGGGCCTCGGCAGCTGAAGGCACGGTCCCTAAAACAAAAATCGTGTATTTAAAAGTTATTTTATTCGCTGGAGTTGCATGGCTTGTTTCACCAGTGTGGAACGTTATCCGAAAATGATAGAGTTGGATCTTTGGCATGATCTCTGCCGTGCTGCTGCTGGGAGAGAGGCCCTGTGGAGTCTGGCACTGCCGATAGGATCCTTGGAGGAAGATTTGGAGGGAGATTCATCTTCAGGGCATTCTCATGTACCTCCAAGGGTGACACTGGCAGAGAATATAAGCAATAGAATAGAAGTAAAGGTACGTCCTAAAGCACTTTACAGCCAATGAAGTACTTTTTGAAGGGTAGTCACTGTTGTAATGTGGGAAACACAGCAGCCAATTTGCGCACAGCAAGCTCCCACAAACAGCAATGTGATAATGACCAGATAATCTGTTTTAGTGATGTTGGTTGAGGGATAAATATTGGCCAGGACACCTCCCTTTTCTTTGAATAGTGCCGTGGGATCTTACACGTCCACCGAGAGAGCAGTCGGAGGTGCCGTCTTTCGGATGAGACGTTAAACCGATGCCCCGTCTGCTCTCTCAGGTGGACGTAAAAGATCCCACGGCGCTATTGCGAAGAAGAGCAGGGGAGTTATCCTCGGTGTCTTGGGGCCAATATTTATCCCTCAATCAACATCACTAAAACAGATTATCTGGTCATTATCACATTGCTGTTTGTGGGATCTTGCTGAGCGCAAATTGGCTGCCGTGTTTTCTACATTACATCAGTGACTTCACTTCAAAAAGTACCTCATTGGCTGTAAAGCGCTTTGGGACGTCCGGTGGTCGTGAAAGGCGCTGGGGAAATGCAAGTCCTTCTTTCTCGAAATCCCCAAAACCTTTTTTAAATATTCATCTTTTTCAAGCAGCAACCTCATTCTCTTCGAGGGCTTTCTTTCTAATGGCGCATTATAAAACTGAGAAGGAGCATATGGACCACTGTGTGGGGGGGCCCTTTCATCGTTAATTGGATAAGGAGTCTTAAATCCCCTCAACGGCTCTTGTTCGGTGAGATTAGGTATGTGTGTTTCTTTATCTTGAAAGGTTGACTCCCCCAGTTGGTTGAATATGTTGCATGCACTGCCAGTTGGCAGGCTGTAATCTCGCGGAATGCTTGGGAGCACGGCTAGTACACGGTGGGCCTTTTTATTTAGCTCATTATTTGATGTGTGCCTGCTAGATATCTTGGGTTCTGTCACTTGTCAGCATGCTCAGCAGACGCTGCTAACCAGAATATTCTGCTCTCTAGTGTCTCGGACAGTCCTTTTATAAAACACTGCTTTGGGGAGAGATTGCCCAGTGTATAAAAAAAATACATATTAAACGAAGAGGAAAGGTATGTTACTTTCCTTTGAGGTGTCATACAGCTTTCCCGGGATTGATTCCCTTCAGAGTGGTGCACTCGGAGTGGTTTCGTGTTTCGCTGTACGTGTTGCTTTGTTACAGCAATTACCCGCAGTTGTGTCAAAATTCAGCTGGGACTCTGTGCCTCCGCTCCACCTGACTGCTCTCAGATACTTGGGGGGGTGATTTTGCCAATGGGGGCGCGTTGGAGGCGGGACTGCTGCTTGTCGGGTTTCAGTCCTGCCTCCATCGACGTCTGGCCAACCCACGCTATTTTCCCTTGATTGACCTTGTTAAGCCCGCCCAGCGGGCTTAGCAGGCCAATTAAGGGGAAGCCGGTTACAGAGAACGGCAGCATATGACGTTTCATCTGTCAAAAATTTTTGACAGATGAATTGTCATCGTTTCAAAGCTTTGAGAAGCTGTCAAACACTGACAGTCTCTGTTGTTTGGTGAGTTCTTGTACTCAAGGCTCACCAAACCTAATTCCTGAGCAGAAAGCTGATGGCTGTTGCATCGGAGAATGCAGCAGCCATTCTGTCATCTCTGCCGTGGAGATGCCGGAGCCTCCGCATCCCCAACGATTGAAGCCTGCAGGAAGAAACAAAGGTAAGGAAACTTTTTCTATCACTTTCCACTCACCTCACATACTCACCTCTCCACACTTGCACCCGTCACTCACCTCCACAGCGCACTTTTGCACCCCTCCGACCCCCGCAGACCCACTGCTCGTCTCGCTGACCCTGGCGGGTTTCCCGACGCTGGGAAGTCCACACCTCTGCTGGAAAAATGGGGATAATCCTCTTAACTGCCTGTTAACTACCTGTTAACAGGCAGTTAAGTGGCTGTAATCCCCTTCCCGCCTCCAGGAGACGGGACCCGGCGTGGGTCGGCTACCCGCCTCCTGGGAAGATGGCATGGGGGCGGGTTGGGTACCCGCCCCCGATTCTGCCATTTTCCCGGCAGACCCGCCTCCCCAGGGCTGGCAAGATCGCGCCCATGGTCATTCTCCTAAGCATTACTTCATGAATTGATAGCAACCACTCTTTGTAAAAAGAAATGCCAACATAAGATCAATTTATTACTCTGGTGGGAGTGTTTTCTTCCAAGTTTAAGTACAATTCCTTGTAGGGAGAGCACAGATGATGGTGAGGAAAATCGCAAGCTGTGTACGAGCTAGCATTTGGTAATAGAATCACAGAATAGTACAGCACAGAAGGAGGCCATTCGGCCCATCGAGTCTGCGCCGGCTCTTTCGAAGAGCAATCCAGTTAGTCCCACTCCCCCGCTCTTTCCCCATATCCCTGCAATTTTTTCTCCTTCAAGTATTTATCCAATTCCCTTTTGAAGGCTACGATTGAATCTGTATCCACCGCCCTATCAGGCAGCGTATTCCAAATCCTAACCACTCATTGCGTTAAAAAGTTTTTCCTCATGTCGCCTCTGGTTCTTTTGCCAATCACCTTAAATCTGTGCCCTCTGGTTATCGACCCTTCAGCCATTGGAAACAGTTTCTCTTTATTTACTCTATCTTAAACCCTTCATGATTTTAAACACCTCTAACAATTCTCCTCTTAGCCTTCTCTGCTCCAAGGAGAACAACCACAGCTTCTCCAGTCTATCCGTGTAACTGGAGCCCCTCATCCCTGGAACCATTCTAGTAAATCTCCTCTGCACCCTCTCCAAAGCCTTCACGTCCTTCCTAAAGTGTGGTGCCCAGAATTGGACACAAGACTCCAAGTAGTCCACTGGTGCCCAAAATGTGGGGCATGGGTGAATGATGCCAACCTCAATTATTCAGAATCAACAGGAAACTCAACAGGCCGTCTATAAAATAATTATAATCAGAGTAACCGCTGCCAACCCTGCCATGATGGTAAGTTTCTCCAACCTTGCTTGCTCCAGGACACCTGGAGCTCACTAGTGTGTGCAACACTTCAGATTGTGGGTCACCAAGACATTCCCTAACAGCAGCCACTAGTGGTGAGTGTGCCAAAATTCAGCTGCGACTCTGGGCCGTCCTCCCTTTCGAACTTTTGGTGCTGGATTGTGGGTCACCTTCAGAGTTGTATTGATTCTCTTAGTTATTCTGGTCAGACATGTTCAATTCTAAATCCTCTCTAGTCTCCCCATCCACCGTCAGCCGTGGCTCAGTGGGCAGCTCTCTCGCCTCTGAGTCAGAAGGTTGTGGGATCAAGTCCCACTCCAGAGACTTGAGCACAAAAATCTAGGCTGACACTCCAGGGCAGTGCTGAGGGAGTGCTGCACTGTCGGCGGTGCCGTCTTTTGGATGAGACGTTAAGCCGAGGTCCCGTCTGCTCTCTCAGGTGGACGTAAAAGATCCCACGACACTATTTCGAAGAAGAGCAGGGGAGTTATCCCCAGTGTCCTGGGGCCAATATTTATCCCTCAATCAGCATCACTAAAAAAAGATAATCTGGTCATTATCACATTGCTGTTTGTGGGAGCTTGCTGTGCGCAAATTGGCTGTTGCATTTCCTACAACAGTGACTACACTTCAAAAAGTACTTCATTGGCTGTAAAGCGCTTTGGGATGTCCTGAGGTGGTGAAAGGCGCTATAGAAATGCAAGACTTCCTTTCCTCCGTTGTGCGGGAGGATGCACAGCAACCAGATATCCGTACAAAAGGGCAACTTAATGGATTCGTGTGCAGGAGAGTCCACAAGAGTGAGAGAAACAGCAGTGAAGAGAGAGGGACAGTGAGAGAAACAGAAATGAAGGGAGCAGAGTGAAAAAAAACAGCAGTGCAAGAGAGATTAAAAACAGAACTGGAGGAGAGAGGGACAGAGAAACAGAAGTGAAGAAGTAGAGTGTGAATTATGACAGTGCAAGCTTCGTAGTACGTTTAGACTTGTTATCCGTATCCGTTGCTGTTGGAATGTGAGAGGTTATGAGAATTTTTTGGTGGTGCTTAAGAAAACTTAAGATGGTGGGACTTATCCGAAATGCGTCCGGGATGATGGATGACTTGAATCACGTTCGTTATCTAATCAGTTGGATGAACCATTAGTCTAGTGAATGAGACTCCATTCAACAGAGGCTATGTTGCACAGCAGAGGTACAAGTGACATCAGAGCTCTGAACAGCAACAGCAAATACCATTGTTCATGTCAGGTTGGACATTGTTTAACTATTGTGCAACTAGGTGAATCCCGTACAGGTCCAATATTTTTAAACAGGCCCATTTTTTTTTAATAATAGCAAAATACTGCGGATGCTGGAAATCTGAAATAACAACAGAAAACGCTGGAAAAACTCAGCAGGCCAGGCAGCATCTGTTGTTACTTCAGATTTCCAGCATCCGCGGTATTTTGCTTTTGTATTAGTGTTTGGTTCACTGCCACCTCTCTTCTAGGAATGGCCACCTTGAAGAAGTTCTGCTCTTCTCTCCGACGGGATTTCCGTTTGTCTCTTCAACCTTGTTCATCTTCATTGCTTCCACTTTTTTTTATTCGTTCCTGGGATGTGGGCGTCGCTGGCAAGGCCAGCATTTATTGGCCATCCCTAATTGCCCTCGAGAAGGTGGCGGTGAGTCACCTTGAACCACTGCAGTCCGTGTAGTAGGTCGTAGCGGTTGTGTACAACTGAGTGACTCACTGGGCCATTTCAGAGGGCGGTTAAGAGTCAACCACATTGCTGTGGGTCTGGAGTCACATATAGAGCAGACCAGGTAAGGACGGCAGATTTCCTTCCCTAAAGGACATTAGTGAACCAGATGGGTTTTTACGACAATCCGGTAGTTTCATGGTCACCATTACTGATATGAACTTTTTATTCCAGATTTATTTAATTAATTGAATTTAAATTCCCCAGCTGCTGTGGTGGGATTTGAACTCACATCTCTGGATCATTAGTCCAGGTCTCATGGATTACTAGTCCAATGACAGAACCACTATGCGACCGTCCCCCGTTGTGGGGGTATGTCACTCGGCATCAGGCGTGCTTAAAAAATTGTGGCATCTCTGGTAAGAAATAGTGAATCAGCTCTGTCTTGTCCTGAATCTATAATGAGTTACGGTTTGAATCTTTGAAATGGAAAAACCCCTCACCATCTGTTTAAATGAGATCCGAGGCTGCCTGTCAGTCATGGATAGCGCTGCGCCGTGAGGATGTCCGCCTGTGATTTCCCCGGCTGTCCGTGACTGTGAGCGCGTTCCCCACACACACACACACACGCTCCAAGCTCTTCAATCAGCCGCGGTCAGTATTTACCAAGGGTTTAGCAACAGCAGCGATGACAATGAAGCCTGCCTAATGTGTAATGCTATTTGAATTTTGAAATCAAAAACGCTTTTTAAAAAATAAAAAAAAATTGCTCACACATTGGCGACACACCAACCTTTACACGGGTCGCTTCTTCATACAGGTTTTTATGAGCTGCGGGTTTGGAGCGGTGACCTCACCTGGTGCGATTTGGAGATTTTGCTGGATGGTGTAAAGATCACAGATGCGACTAGACAATAAACGCACGATATCTTAATTTCCAGTTCGTTACTGCTGCTGAAAAAGATGTTTTGAGGATTAAGATCAGAAGAAATATGAGCAGGAGTTGGCCATTCGGCCCCTGGAGCCTGCTCCGCCGTTTAATGAGATCATGGCTGATCCGATTTTGGCCTCAACTCCACTTTCCTGCCCGTTCCCCATAACCCTTGACTCTCCTGTAGCTCAAAAATCTGTCTATCTCCGCCTTGAATATATTCAATGACTCCGCCTCCACAGCTCTCTGGGTAAAGAATTCCAAAGATTCACAACCCTCTGAGAGAAGAAATTCCTCCTCATCTCCGTCTTAAATGGGCGACCCCTTATTCTGAAACTATGCCCCCTAGTTCTAGATTCCCTGACGAGGGGAAACATCCTCTCAGCATCTACCCTGTCCAACTCGCTCAGAATCTTATACGTTTCAATAAGATCACCTCTCATTCTTCTAAACTCCAATGAGTATAGGCCCAACCTGCTCAACCTTTCCTCATAAGACAACCTCTTCAATTCAGGAATCAACCTAGTGAACCTTCTCTGAACTGCCTCCAATGCAAGTATATCCCTCCTTAAATAAGGAGACCAAAACTGTACACAGTACTCCAGGTGTGGTCTCACCAGCGCCCTGTACAGTGGTAGCAAGACTTCCATTTAATACTGAATACAATATTGAACACAAATATAAAAGAATGGCTCTGTAGGAGAAAGATCAGGTCCACATTGGTTCTAAAATCTTTCTCAAAGGTTCAAACTTGAAACTGAAATGCTGCAAATGTACAGCAATGGGGAATAGTTCTTCTGAGTGCTAATTGTTAAAACGTGCGTTATTCCTCGAGTTACGCAGCATCAGTCAGATCTGTGGGTATCGAGCACAGATTTCTACCAGCGGGGAAAAGCCCCTCCATGAATTCAACATTAAAGTTTAAAAAAAAACATAATAACACCCAATGCCATTCTTTCAGTCCCAGAGTGATTCTCGACAATAGTTTTTTTTTAAATTTAGCCATGAACAGGACCTTAATGCTTGTTAATGCCGATAAGGACACTACTTCCAGGGTCACTCTCTGGCAGGGAAGGGATGGCACTGGGAGTTACTAACGCCAGCTCAGATGGCTAACCAGGGAAAGGATGAGAAAGCCAATAGGAATCGGCGGGGGGGAAAACTCTCCACTGGCTGGAGGCTTACCTAGAACAAGGGAAGATGGTTGTGGTGGTTGAAGGTCAATCATCACAGCCCCAGGACATCGCTGCAGGAGTTCCTCAGGGCAGTGTCCAAGGCCCAACCATCTTCAGCTGCTTCATCAATGACCTTCCCTCCAACATAAGGTCAGAAATGGGAATGTTCGCTGATGACTGCACAGTGTTCAGTGCCATTCACAACTCCTTAAATAATGAAGCAGTCTATGCCCGCATGCAACAAGACCTGGATGACGTTCAGGCTTGGGCTGATAAGTGGCAGGTAACATTCGCGCCACAGAAGTGCCAGGCAATGACTATCTCCAACAAACGAGAGTCTAACCACCTCCCCATGACATTCAATGACATTACCATCGCCGAATCCCCCACCATCAACATCCTGGGGGTCACCATTGACCAGAAACTTAACTGGACCAGCCACATAAATACTGTGGCAACAAGAGCATGTCAGAGGCTGGGTATTCTGCGGTGAGTGTCTCACCTCCTGACTCCCCAAAGCCTTTCTACCATCTACAAGGCACAAGTAAGGAGTGTGTTGGAATACGCTCCACTTGCCTGGATGAGTGCAGCTCCAACAACACTCAAGAAGCTCGACACCATCCAGGATAAAGCAGCCCGCTTGATTGGCACCCCATCCACCACCTTAAACATTCACTCCCTCCACCACCGGCGCACCGTGGCTGCAGTGTGTACCATCTACAAGATGTACTGCAGCAACTCGCCAAAGCTTCTTCGGCAGCACCTCCCAAACCCACGACCTCTTCCACCTAGAAGGACAAGGGCAGCAGGCACATGGGAACACCGCCACCTCCAAGTTCCCCTCCAAGTCACACACCATCCTGACTTGGAAATATACCGGCCGTTCCTTCATCGTCGCTGAGTCAAAATCCTGGAACTCCCTCCCTAACAGCACTGTGGGAGTACCTTCAACACGCGGACTGCAGCGGTTCAAGAAGGCGGCTCACCACCACCTTTTCAAGGGCAGTGAGGGATGGGCAATAAATGCTGGCTTTGCCAGCGACGCCCACATCCCAAAAACAAATTTTTAAAAAGCAGCCGCGAAGGCTCACGGTAGGAGTCAGACTCAGGTGATGTGGCTGTTCAGGGTTACAATCAAATTATCAACAGGTTCCGGGGCGATTTGGATGGACTTTTGATTGAAAGTAAATCTATGTAAGGACATGTTAAAGTCTAGTTTCCCAATTGTGCACTGCTGGTGAATGATGCTTCCTAAATGTGGTGCCGAAGTATGTTGGAACAGAGAAATAGCTGCACAACAAAACGTATAATATTCTTAATATGATGAGGTAAGAGGAATAAGGAAGCCTCATACCCCTTGGAAAATAAGAGTCTAAATGGGGTAGAGGAGCAAAGGGATCTTGGGTACAGATTCACATCACTCAAAGTAGCGACGCAAGTTAACAAGGTCATAAAACCTGCAAACAAAGCGCTGGGGTTCATTTATATAGGAATAGAATTGACCAGCGGAGCGGTTATGTTAAACTTGTACCCAACCTTGGTTAGACCACACCTAGATTACTGTGCACAGTTCTGGTCTCTATATTACAAAAAGATATAGAGGCACTGGAGAAGGTGCAAAAAAGATTTACAAGGATGATACCAGAACTGAGGGGTTATAACCATCAGGAAAAGCTAAACAGGTTGGGGCTCTTTTCTCTAGTAAAGAGAAGGCTGAGGGGTGACCTGATAGAGGTCTTTAAAATTATGAAGAGGTTTGATAGAGTAGACATAGAGAAGATGTTTCCACTTGTGGGGGAGTCCAGAACTAGGGGACATAAATGTAGGATAGTCACTAATAAATCCTGATATGCTGATGGAGTGATATGAAGAGGGGTGGGAGGAGGCTCGTGTGGAGCAAAAACACCGGCACAGACCAGTTGGGCCGAATGGCCTATTTCTGTGCTGTAAATACTATGTAACTCGATACTGTTATTGTGCTGATTCTGTTGAAGGACGTGTGACAGGGGCATGTGTTACATAAGAACATAAGAAATGTTAGCAGGAGGAGGCCATTTGGCCCTTCGAGCCTGCTCCGCCATTCAATAAGATCATGGCTGATCTTCTACCTCAACTCCACTTTCCTGCACTACCCCCATATGGAATTTTTTGAGGGAGTAACTGGTAAAATAGATGGGGGAGAGCCAGTAGATGTGGTGTACCTGGACTTCCAAAAGGCCTTCGATAAGGTCCCACATAAAAGATTAGCAGGGAAAATTGAAGCTCATGGGATAAAGGGGAAAGTATTGACGTGGATAGAGAACTGTCTGTCAGATAGAAAACAGAGAGTTGGAATAAACGGCTCATTTTCTGAATGGCAGGCAGTAACAAGTGGGGTACCACAGGGATCTGTCCTGGGTCCCCAGCTGTTCACAATTTACATTAATGACCTGGATCAGGGAGTCGGATGCAGCATTTCCAAATTTGCAGACGACACTAAACTAGGAGGGGGGGTGGGCTCAGAGGAGGAGACCAGGAAGCTCCAGAGCGATTTGGACAGACTGGGTGATTGGGCGGATAAATGGCAGATGCACTATAATGTGGACAAGTGCGAAGTTATCCACCTTGGGTGCAGGAACGGGAGGGCAAATTATTATTTAAATGGCAATAAATTGGGAGAGGGGGAAGTACAGAGAGACCTGGGTGTTCTTGTACACCAGTCACTGAAGGCGAGCATGCAGGTGCAACAGGCGATCAAGAAGGCAAACGGTACGCTGGCCTTCATAGCAAAAGGGTTGGAATACAGGAACAGGGATACCTTGCTGCAGCTGTACAGGGCACTGGTGAGACCACACCTCGAGTATTGTGTACAGTTTTGGTCGCCTCATCTGAGGAAAGATGTTCTTGCCATGGAGGGGGTGCAGCGGCGATTCACCAGGCTGATACCAGGAATGGCGGGATTGACCTATGAGGAGAGACTATGTAGTTTAGGGATGTACACACTGGAGTTTAGAAGATTGAGAGGGGACCTCATAGAAGTGTATAAAATTCTGACAGGTCTAGACAGACTAGATGCAGAAGGAATGTTTCCCTTGGCGGGTGAGAACAGAACTAGAGGACATAATTTAAGGATAAGGGCTAAACCATTTAGGACAGAAATGAGGGGGAATTTCTTCACTCAGAGGGTGGTGAACCTGTGGAACTCATTGCCACAGAGGGCAGTGTACGCCAGCTCATTAAATATATTTAAGAGGGAATTAGATGTATTTCTACAGGCAAAAGGGGTTAAGGGTTACGGAGAGAAGGCGGGGACGGGATACTGAATTGGAGGATCAGCCATGATCTCATTAAATGGCGGAGCAGGCTCGAAGGGCCGGATGGCCTACTCCTGCTCCTATCTTCTATGTATCTATGTATCCTTTGATTCCCTTAATATTCAAAAATCTATCGATCTCTGTCTTGAATATACTCAATGACTGAGCCTCCACAGCCCTCTGGGGTAGAGAATTCCAAAGATTCACCACCCTCTGAGTGAAGAAATTCCTCCTCATCTCAGCCCAAAATGGCCGACTCCTTATTCTGAGTCTGTGACCCCTGGTTCTAGACTCTCCAGCCAGGGGAAACATCCTCCCTGCATCTACCCTGTCAAGCCCTGTAAGAATTTTGTATGTTTCAATGAGATCACCTCTCATTCTTCTAAACTCTAGAGAATATAGGCCTAGTCTACTCAATCTCTCCCCATAGGACAATCCCCCCATCCCAGGAACCAGTCTGGTGAACCTTCGTTGCACTCCCTCTACGGCAAGTATATCCTTCCTTAGGTAAGGAGACCAAAACTGTACACAATACTCCAGGTGTGGTCTCACCAGGGCCCTATATAATTGCAGTAAGACATCTTTACTCTTATACTCAAACCCTCTTGTAATAAAGGCCAACATACCATTTGCTTTCCTAATTGCTTGCTGTACCTGCATGTTAACTTTCAGTGATTCATGTACGAGGACACCCAGGTCCCTCTGAACACCAACATTTCCCAATCTCTCACCATTTAAAAAATACTCTGCTTTTCTATTTTTCCTACCAAAGTGGATAACTTCACATTTCTCCACATTATATTCCATTTGCCATGTTCTTGCCCACTCACTTAGCCTGTCTATATTCCCTTGAAGCCTCTTTGCATCCTCCTCACAACTTACATTCCCACCCAGCTTTGTATCATCAGCAAACTTGGATATATTACATTTGGTCCCCTCATCCAAATCATTGATGTAGATTGTGAATAGCTGAGGCCCAAGCACTGATCCTTGCGGTACCCCACTAGTTACAGCCTGCCAACCCAAAAATGACCCGTTTATTCCTACTCTCTGTTTTCTGTCCCTTAACCAATCCTCAATCTATGCTAGTATATTACCCCCAATCCCATGAGCCCTAATTTTGTTTAATAACCTCTTGTGTGGCACCTTATGGAATGCCTTCTGAAAATCCAAATACACCACATCCACTGATTGCCCCTAATCTATTCTGCTAGTTACAACCTCGAAAAACTCTTAACAGATTCATCAAACACGATTTCCCTTTCATAAATCCGTGTTGACTCTGCCCAATCCTATTATTATTTTCTAAGTGCCCTGCTGCCACATCCTTAATAATAGATTCTAGGATTTTCCCGACTACTGATGTCAGGCTTTCTGGTCTGTGGATCCCCGTTTTCTCTCTCCCTCCTTTCTTAAATAGTGGGGTTACATTTTAAATCATAAGAAAGTGAGATGTGGCTGGGGGCTAAATGTTATATATTTGTGACAGGCGGATGAGCTGATGAGATAAGTTGTCGCACTCATTCAGCAGGCAGGGCATTATTAGTATGAAGATATATTTTGATTGCAAATCAAACAGAAACCACTTAACACAGACTGCTTGCATTGTCCTGAAGACAGGTAATTTAAAGCAAATGATTTGGTAGCACCCGGTAATGGGTTTGCGTTTAGAATCATAGAAATTTACGGCGCAGAAGGAGGCCATTCGGCCCATCGTGTCTGTGCCGGCCGACAAAGAGCTCTCCAGCCTAATCCCACTTTCCAGCTCTTGGTCCGTAGCCCTGTGGGTTACGGTACTTCAAGTGCATATCCAAGTACTTTTTAAATGTGGTGAGGGTTTCTGCCTCTACCACGCTTTCAGGCAGTGAGTTCCAGACCCCCACCACCCTCTGGGTGAAAAAAGTTCTCCTCAACTCCCCTCTAATCCTTCTACCAATTACTTTAAATCTGTGCCCCCTGGTTATTGACCTCTCTGCTAAGGGAAATAGGTCCTTCCTATCCATCTATATCTAGGCCCCTCATAATTTTATACACCTCAGTTAAATCTCCCCTCAGCCTCCTCTGTTCAACAACTCCAGCCTATCCAATCATCCAGCATCCAGTTGAATGTTTAGAAAACCATCAGTTGAATTTGATCAGCTTTATTCAACTGTGGAAGACACTTTTTAAAATTTCCTGTATCCCAGCTTTGAACTTCAAAGGGTGCAAGAGGTTTAGGAGGTAAATCTCGGGCAACATGGCCACAGCTCTTGAGTTCTTCTGAGCCCATCAAGACAGAGACAGGACTCCATAGGGCCGAGCTTGTTCACCACAGCACCTGGGGAACATTCAATCCTAGCAAAGAGAAAAAAAAAGAAAGATTTGCATTTGTATAGCGCCTTTCACGACCGCCAGATGTCTCAAAGCACTTTGCAGCCAATGAAGTACTTTTTGAAGTGTAGTCACTGTTGTAATGTAGGAAACACGGCAGCCAATTTGCGCACAGCAAGCTCCCACAAACAGCAATGTGATAATGACCAGATCATCTGTTTTTGTTATGTTGATTGAGGGAGAAATATTGACACCAGGGAGAACTCCCCTGCTCTTCTTCGAAATAGTGCCATGGGATCTTTTATGTCCACCTGAGAGGGCAGACGGGGCCTCAGTTTAACGTCTCATCCGAAAGACGGCACCTCCGACAGTGCAGCACTCCCTCAGCACTGCACTGGGAGTATCAGCTTGGATTATGTGCTCCAGTCTCTGGAGTGGGACTATGAACCCACAACCTTCTGACTCAGAGGTGAGTGTGCTACCCACTGAGCCACGGCTGGCAGGAGTGGAGATCCAGTATGTCAGGTCTCGACCCTCATTGTGCAGCCCAGGCTTTTGTGAGGCAACCACCCAGAGACACATCACTGGGCCTACGCCTGGAGTAGGGCGGCTGGCCCAGCTTGCAATATAAAAGAGACAGGAGGGGACCGCTTGGCCTCCCACCTCACATTTCTCATCAGCTGACTGCTGGGCATATGTAGAATACTGCTCGTAGGTCTGGCACTGGGACCCTGGCGGACTGTAGGGTCTGTCGGAAAAGCTGGGGGGGTATGAAAAGATCAAAGAAAAGCCGGGCTTGGTGTTGTCATGGTACTTCTGTCCCACGTGCCTGCGGGTTGATCTTCAGGCCTCAGAGAGCAGCAGTCAGAAGGTGCCAACACCAGCAGCACAGCTGGTGGTCTCTACGGCCTACTTTCCAGTGCAAAGCCCAGCCAGGGGGCACCTGGACCATGCGGATGCCCTGGAACAAGGAATTTAAGGGCAACTCTTTTCTGACAGACGCAGTATAACTTCGGGCAGACTGTGCTGGAGGAGGGGGGGGGGTGTCCCCGAAGCAAAATCTATAATGTGGGAAAATGTGAGGTTATCCACTTTGGTAGGAAGAATAGGAAAGCAAAGTATTAATTAAATGGAGAGAGACTACAGAATGCTGGGGCACAGAGGGATCTGGGGGTCCTCGTACATGAAACACAAAAAGTTAGCATGCAGGTACAGCAAGTAATTAGGAAGGCAAATGGAATGTTGGCCTTTATTGCAAGGGGGATGGAGTATAAAAGTAGGGAAGTCTTGCTACAACTGTACAGGGCGCTGGTGAGACCACACCTGGAGTACTGCGTACAGTTTTGGTCTCCTTATTTAAGGAGGGATATACTTGCATTGGAGGCTGTTCAGAGAAGGTTCACTAGGTTGATTCCTGAGATGAGGGGGTTGTCTTATGAGGAAAGGTTGAGCAGATTGGGCCTATACTCATTGGAGTTTAGAAGAATGAGAGGCGATCTTATTGAAACATATAAGATTCTGAGGGGGATTGGCAGGGTGGATGCTGAGAGGATGTTTCCCCTCGTGGGGGAATCTAGAACTAGGGGGCATAGTTTCAGGATAAGAGGTCGCCCATTTAAAACGGAGATGAGGAGGAATTTCTTCTCTCAGAGGGTCGTGAATCTTTGGAATTCTCTACCCCAGAGAGCTGTGGAGGCGGAGTCATTTGAGCTACAGGGGAGTCAAGGGTTATGGGGAACGGGCTGGAAAGTGGAATAGCAACAGAAAACGCTGGAAAAACTCAGCAGGCGAGGCAGCATCCGTGGAGAGAGAAACAGAGTTAACGTTTCAGGTCGAGACCTTTCGTCAGAACTGGAAACAGCAGGAAATCAAATAGATTTAAGGCAAGGATAAAGCTGGGAAAAGGGAGAGGGGATGAAAGAACAAAAGGAGAGATTAAGAGACATTAAGAGATATTCAAGGCAAGAGGTGGTGTTAATGTGACAGGTTGAGGCTAAATGAAGTGTGAAATGCACTGGCAGAATGAACGACAGCTGCCAGCTTCGAGGAGGGAAAAAAAAGGGGGCAAACAAAAGGGTGGATGAAAAAATAAAATATAAATGTGATTGGGGCTGAGGTTATGATCTAAAATTGTTGAACTCGATATTGAGTCCAGAGGGCTGTAGCGTGCCTAAACGAAAGATGAGGTGCTGTTCCTCGAGCTTACGCTGAGCTTCCGTGGAACAGTGTAATAGGCCGAGGACGGTGAGGTCAGAGTGGGAGTGAAGCGGTGAATTAAAGTGAAAAGTGGAGTTGAGGCCAAGATCAGATCGGTCATGATCTCATTAAACGGCGGAGCAGGCTCGAGGGGCCAAATGGCCGACTCCTGCTCCTATTTCTTATGTTTCTTATGTTTACCCCAGTGTTCATCGACAAACCCTGCTGTGTACGTTAGATTATGTGAGCTGATCTAGGCTTAGTTCTACTAAGAGTGTTGGCGAAGTGTTGCATCTTTTTTGGTAGCCAAGAATGTGTAAGGTAAAAGTTTTGTAATCAGTTGAAACCGTTATATTGATCTGCAGCTGCTTTTAATAAACCTGATTCGTAATGTATAACCTAAGTCATGTGGTCTGGTAGAGCATTTATGCTTCTATTGTCCGAAAACTAAGAGAACACGAGAGAGCGCATGTCAATTCAGTGAGCTGATTACAGTAACACGGATTTCTGTTAGGCAACGCTACATTACCACATATTGTGTCAGCTGTGGCTCAGTGGGTAACACCCTCGCCTCTAAGTCATGAAGGTTGTGGGTTCGAAGTCCCACTGCAGAGACCTGAGCACAGAAATCCAGGCTGACACTCCAGAGCAGTGCTGAGGCAGTGCTACACTGTCGGAGGTGCCGTCTTTCGGATGAGACGTTAAACCGAGGCCCCGTCTGTTCTCTCAGGCGGACATAAAAGATCCCACGGCCACTATTTCGAAGAAGAGCAGGGGAGTTCTCCCCGGTGTCCTGGGGCCAATATTTATCCCTCAATCAGCATCACTAAACTAATAGATGATCTGGTCATTATCACATTGCTGTTTGTGGGAGCTTGCTGTGCGCAAATTGGCTGCTGCGTTTCCTACATTACAACAGTGACTACACTTCAAAAAGTACTTCATTGGCTGTAAAGCGCTTTGGGACGTCCTGAAGGTTGTGAAAGGTGCTGGAGAAATGCAAGTCTTTCTGTATAAAGTCATACTCTAGTTTGTAAGGAGTGAAGGTTCACTTGCAGGAGTGGTCTTTGGTGCAGAGCAGAAAGATAGCTGGAGAAGCCTCGAAAATCTAAAAGTAGGTTTGATAACATTTCTGCCAAGAGATTTTCCTACATTACAACGTTCAACAACTTGCATTCCTGTCGTGCCTTTAACGTAGAAAAATGTCCCAAAGTAACTTCACCGAGATGTGAGGGGAAATAACAGACACCAAGCGAGATTAGCAAGGGTGGCCGAAAGCTTGGTCTTGAAGGAGGTGTGATGTGGAGATGCCGGTGTTGGACTGGGGTGGACAAATGTGAGAAGTCGCACAACACCAGTTATAGTCCAACAGCTTTATTTGAAATCACAAGCTTTCGGAGCGCTGCTCCTTCGTCAGGTGAAGTGAAGAGATGCATATAGGCACAGCATATATAGTCAGAGAACACGGCCAGATGATTACAGTTAATCTTTCCAACTGCCCTTTATCACACCTCGCCTATATGCATCTCTTCACTTCACCTGACGAAGGAGCAGCGCTCCGAAAGCTTGTGATTTCAAATAAAGCTGTTGGACTATAACCTGGTGTTGTGCGACTTCTCACATTTGAAGGAGGTGGAAAGGTGGAGGACAAAAGGGTTTAGTGAAGGAAGTCCAGAGAACTGACCTGTGAATAACACTGAATATGTAAACTGTGTGTTACATTTCCAACCCTTGCTTTTGCCACCACACTCTCACCTTCACCCCTTAGTATTGGCTTTAATCTCTCCACCTCCAAAGCTTAATTGGTCTATAATTTCCTGACTTACCCTTTTCACTTTTCTTGAACATTTGTCAGCCTCCAGCCTTTAGCGTTACTCCCATTCCAGTCATCATCTCGAAGTGGTCCAGATTTTTCTTTTTATTTATATTCTTAAAAGCCTTTGCTATTTCCCTCTATGTTGACCACCAGCCTTTCATACTTCCTCTTTGCTTCAAACATGATAACTTTTTTCAATGATTTAATCATTGGAAGTTGTTAAGTTATTCCAGATCAGGAATTCCCAACCTTTTTTGATTCTGAGGCCCCCCCCCCCGCCATCCCATGTTATAATAATTCCACGGTCCCCCGTAACACAACACATGCATTTTTTCTCTATAAAAATTAGCTATACAATTAAACATATATTTATTATTATTTTTGTTTCACTTACTTAATGAGCCGTATTTTGCGACCCCCCACGGGTGTGTACGAGGTGCGCACGCGCCCGTAGGGGCCGCGCAACTTCCAGGTTTAGGTGAGCGAAGCGCATGCGCTGAAACTTGGCACTTGCGAACTGTCAAGAATTCTCTCACCAGATCCTCCGCATCCCCGGGAGATGGGCCTCTGCGGGTGGAGAGTTGCGCTTTTTGCCCAACTTCCGCCTGCTGAATGCCTGTGAAATTCTTACACCTGGTAAAGGCAAGCGTAAGAGTTTAAAAAATAGAAACATAGAAACATAGAAAACTAGGAGCAGGAGTAGGTCGTTCGGCCCTTCGAGCCTGCTCCGCCATTCAGTATGATCATGGATGATCCTCTATCTCAATACCATATTCCCGCTCTCTCCCCATACCCCTTGATGCATTTTGTGTCTAGAAATCTATCTATCTCCTTCTTAAATATATTCAGTGACTTGGCCCCCACAGCCTTCTGTGGTAGAGAATTCCACAGGTTCACCACCCTCTGAGTGAAGAAATTTCTCTTCATCTCAGTCCTGAATGTCCTACCCCGTATCCTGAGACTATGACCCCTTCTTCTAGACCCCCCAGCCAGGGGAACCATCCTCCCTGCATCCAGTCTGTCTAGCCCTGTCAGAATTTTGTACGTTTCAATGAGATCCCCTCTCATTCTTCTAAACTCTAGTGAATACAGGCCTAATCGACCCAATCTCTCTTCATAAGACAGTCCTGCCATCCCAGGAATCAGTCTGGTGAACCTTCGCTGCACTCCCTCTATGGCAAGTATATCCTTTCTTAGGTAAGGAGACCAAAACTGCACACAGTACTCCAGGTGTGGTCTCAACAAGGCCCTGCACAACTGCAGTGAGACATCCTTGCTCCTGTACTCAAATCCTCTTGCAATGAAGGCCAACATACCATCTGCCTTCCTAACTGCTTGCTGCACCTGCATGTTTGCTTTCAGTGACTGGTGTACAAAGACACCCAGGTCCCTTTGTACATCAGCATTTCCCAATCTATCACCATTTAAATAATACTCTACCTTTCTGTTTTTCCCACCGATGTGGATAACTTCACATTTATCCACGTTATTACTGCATCTGCCATGTATTTGCCCACTCACTCAACTTGTCTAAATCGCCTCGAAGCCTCTTTGCATCCTCCTCACAACTCACAATCCCACCTAGTTTTGTGTCGTCAGCAAACTTGGAAATACTACATTTGGTTCCCTCATCCAAATCATTGATATATATTGTGAATAGCTGGGGCCCAAGCACTGATCCCTGCGGTACCCCACTAGTCACCGCCTGCCACCCCGAAAAAGACCCATTTATTCCTACTCTCTGTTTCCTGTCTGTTAACCAATTTTCAATCCATGCCAATATATTACCCCCAATCCCATGTGCTTTAATTTTGCACACTAACCTCTTATGTGGGACTTTATCAAAGGCCTTCTGAAAATCCAAATACACCATATCCACTGGTTCTCCCTTATCTATTCTACCAGTTACATCCTCAAAAAACTCCAGTAGGTTTGTCAAACACGATTTCCCTTTCATAAATCCATGTTGACTTTGTCTAATCCCGTTGATATTTTCTAAGTGTCCTGTTATCACATCCTTTATAATAGACTCTAGCATTTTCCCTGCTACAGATGTTAGGCTAACCAGTCTGTAGTTCCCTGTTTTCTCTCCCTCCTTTTTTAAATAGTGGGGTTACATTTGCCACCCTCCAATCTGCAGGAACTGTTCCATAATCTATAGAATTTTGGAAGATGACAACCAATGCATCTACTATTTCCATGGCTACCTCTTTTAGTACTCTGGGATGCAGATTATCAGGCCCTGGGAATTTTTCAGCTTTCAGTCCCATTAATTTCTCCAGCACTATTTTTTAACTAATACTAATTTCCTTTAATTGCTCCTTCTCACTAGACCCTTGGTTCCCTAGCATTTCTGGGAAGTTATTTGTGTCCTCTTCCGTGAAGACAGAACCAAAGTATTTGTTTAATTGCTCAGCCATTTCCTTGTTCCCCATTATAAATTTTCCCGTTTCTCACTGTAAGGGACCTACATTTGTCTTCACTAATCTTTTTCTTTTTACATACTTGTAGAAGCTTTTACAATCCGCTTTTATGTTCCTTGCAAGTTTACTCTCATACTCTATTTTCCCCTCCTAATCAATCTCTTGGTCCTTTTTTGCTGAACTCTAAACTGCTCCCACTCCTCAGGCTTGCTACTTTTTCTGGCAACTTTATATGACTCCTCTTTGGATCTAATACTATCCTTAATTTCTTTGTTAGCCATGGTTGGGCCCCTTTTCCTTTTGTGTTTTTGCGCCAGAAAGGAATGTATAACTGTTGCAATTCATGCATTCGTTCCTTAAATGTTAGCCATTGCCTATCCACCATCATGCCTTTTAATGAAGCTCCCCAATCTAGCATAGCCAACTCACTTCTCATACCATCGTAGTTTCCTTTGTTTAGATTTAGGACCCTAGTTTCGGATTGGACTTCTTCACTTTCCATTTTAATGAAGAATTCTATCATGTTATGGTCACTCTTCCCTAAAGGACCCAGCACAACAAGATTATTAATTAACCCCTTCTCATTGCACAATACCCAATCTAGGATAGCCTGTTCCCTAGTTGGCTCCTCAACGTACTGGTCTAAAAAACCAGCTCGTACACACTCCAGGAATTCATCCTCCACAGTATTATTGCTAATTTGGTTTGGCCAGTCTATATGTAGATTAAAGTCACCCATGATTACTGTAGTACTCTTGATACATGCATCTCTAATTTCCTGTTTGATGCCATCCCCTACATTACCACTACTGTTTGGAGGCCTATAGACAACTCCCACCAATGTTTTCTGCCCCTTGGTGCTTCTTGGCTCCACCCAGACTAATTCTGCATCTTGATTTTCTGAGCCAATATCCTTTCTCACTATTGCTCTGATTTCATCCTTTACTAACAAGGCCACCCCACCTCCTTTTCCTTTTCGCCTGTCCTTCCTAAATATCGAATATCCTTGGATATTCAGCTCCCAGCCTTGGTCACCCTGCAGCCATGTCTCCGTAATCGCAATTATATCGTATCCATTTACATCTATTTGTGCTGTTAATTTGTCTACCTTATTACGAATGGTTCGTGCATTCAGATTTAGTGCCTTTAGATTTGTCTTTTTAACATTTTTAGACATCTTAACTTTTTTTGTACTATGGCCCTATTTGTCTTATTACCATTTTTTCTTACCCGGACCCTATTTGTTAGTGCACTCCTTTGTTTGTACCCTCTGTCCCTTCCTGACACAATCTGGTTATCCTTACCCCAGTCACTTTCCTGCACTGCTTCCTTGTCTTTTCTCTTTAGCATTCTAGATTTCTCTCCACCGGGACCCTCACCCCCCTTATTTAGTTAAAAGCCCTATCTACCTCCCTAGTTATTCGATTTGCTAGAACTCTGGTCCCAGCATGGTTCAGGTGTAGTCCGTCCCAACGGAACAGCTCTCTCTTTCCCCAGTACTGGTGCCAGTGCCCCACAAATCGAAACCCACTTCTCCCACACCAATCTTTGAGCCACACATTCAACTCTCTGATCCTATTGACCATATGCCAATTTGCTCGTGGCTCCGGTAATAATCCAGAGATTATGACCTTTGTGGTTTTGCTTTTTAATTTAGTCCTTAGCTGCTCAAACTCTGTCAGCAGAACCTCTTTCTTTGTCCTACCTATGTCGTTGGTACCTACGTGGACCACGACAACTGGATCCTCCCCCTCCCACTCCAAGTTCTTCTCCAGCCCGGAGGAGATGTCCTTTACCCTGGCACCGGGTAGGCAACATAGCCTTCGGGACTCACGCTCCTGGCTGCAGAGAACAGTGTCTATCCCCCTAACTATACTGTCACCTATTACAACCACCATCCTTTTTACTCCCCCCACTTGTACCACGGTGCCATGGTCAGTTTGCTCGTCCTCCCCGCAGTCCTCGCACTGGTCCACAAGGGTTGCAAGAACCTCGAATCTATTGGACAAGTGCAGGGACTGAGGCTCCTGCAATACTACCTCCTGGATCCCCATACCTGCCTCACTCGCAGTCACACCCTCCTGTCCCTGACCACGTGTCAATCCTGAAGTATTTAATCTAAGGAGTGTGGCTGCCTCCTGGAGCAAAAGGTTCCGGTAAATTTCTCCCTCCCTGATGTCTCGCAATGTCTGCAGCTCGGACTCCAGCTCCTCAACTCGGAGCCGAAGTTCCTCGATCCGCAGACACTTACCGCAGATGTAGTCGCCCTGGACAAAAATGTCCACAAGCTCCCACATATTGCAGCAGCAACACATCTCCTGTTCTCCCATTATTTTATTTATTTAATTAATTAGTTTAGTATTAATCAAATTATTTACCCAGTTTAGTTTATTAAATTAATTAAATTAAGTTTAGTTTTTAAAATTTAGTTATGTTATAAAAATAAAATTTTATCACTCAATTATAAATTAAAAATATTCTTCAAAAAGGTAAATTTATTTTTAGCCCTGTAAAAGTATATCATTTTTTTTCAAATAATTACATTTTTGTTTAAAATATATAATTAAATGTCATTTTAATTAATTTTAAATATGTAATTTAAATTTTTTTTATTTCATGTGTTGGTGTATTTTTGAAAGGATCTCCATTCATACTTTTGATAATTCCGTACGTACAGACCTGCCAAAAGTATGAATGGGGAATTCCCTTCTTCCATTGGTTGGGCCGGCCCACGTGATTCCAGGAGCTCCTACGAGTCGCTTGTGCCCCTGGGATCTGTGGGGGCTCTGCCCGCGCCGACCCGGAGAGGCCCAGGAGCGCAAGCCGCCATTCTTCCCGGGCCACCAGGTACTTTCCGAGAAATTTTGCCGGTCGGAGGCGTCCGCCCGCGGGAAGCCTCCGATCGCAAATGTCGGCCCAGTGTGAAACTTGTTGCTGGTGCTGAGCAACAATTGTCAAGACGTGGAGGTATCTTCGAGTATTACTGACGAGGGGCGTTTCTCCTGAGGTTGGCGAAGACAAGTGTATGTCTGACTAGGGAGCATCCAGCAGTTAGTTGCCCCAGCCCTAATATCCCTCTCCTAACACGCACGAAAATTCATCCAAAATATTTGTATTGTTATATTTAAAATAAAAGGTAGGAAAAATGCAATGTTACTCTGTGGGTATGAGTTGCCAGACAAGGCTGGCTCCATTAATTCGTGTTCACACCATCAAGTCTGGGCATAGAAACCTAGAAAAATAGGAGCAGGTGTCGGCCATTCGAGCCTGCTCCGCTATTCAATATGATCATGGATGATCCTCTATCTCAATACCATATTCCCCCTCTCTCCCCATACCCCTTGATGTCTTTTGTGTCTAGAAATCTATCTATCTCCTTCTTAAATATATTCAGTGACTTGGCCTCCACAGCCTTCTGTGGTAGAAAATTCCGCATGTTTACCACCCTCTGAGTGAAGAAATCTCTCCTCATCTCAGTCCTAAATGTCCTACCCTGTATCCTGAGACTGTGACTCCTCGTTCTAGACCCCCCCAGCCAGGGGAAACAGCCTCCCTGCATCCAGTCTGTCCAGCCCTGTCAGAATTTTGTACGTTTCAATGAGATCCCCTCTCATTCTTCTAAACTCTAGTGAATACAGGCCTAGTCGATCCAATCTCTCCTCATCCGACAGTCCTGCCATCCCAGGAATCAGTCTGGTGAACCTTCGCTGCACTCCCTCTGTGGCAAGTATATCCTTTCTTAGGTAAGGAGACCAAAACTGCACACAGTACTCCAGGTGTGGTCTCACCAAGGCCCTGTATAACTGTAGTAAGACATGATAGTAAGGCATGATTAATATGCAGAATCAATGAGCTAGTGCCCAGAACCTGGACTGCATTGTCACCGCCCGCCCAGCCAATCAGGCTTTTGTCGACAATCTAGGCCCAAAACAGCAAAATAAGTGAATTGCCAGCAGGTGTGACATTCCAGTTAACATTCCTGTTAATTTCATTCCAACTCAACCAACCAGAGATCTTACTGAGTTCGGACCGCATCCGCAAACAAGCCCCCCGCCCCTCCCCCGCCCCCCAGGAAAAAACACACCCGCTGGTCCATTTCAGTTCATGAAACAGATAAGAATTTCCGCGTGACAAGAGTTTTTGAAGGAGCTCTACACGCACGAGCTTGACTGGGTGTCCGTGCTTTGTCCGCCCCTCGCTCCCTGCTGGTTTTCCATCTCTTCCCTCTGCTTTGCCGTGAGGAGCCTGGACAGCTCGATGCTCTGCTACTCCGCCTGGAAAGAGCCGGCAGTCTCAGGCATCCAGAAGATCCGTTGTGCCCCAAACTTTTCGCCGGTCCTCTCCTTTCAAAGCTGAATCCAGACTTTTGCTCGTGTGAACCGTTCCCCTTTCCCGACGGCACGCCGCTTTTCTTTTTCAAATTTGTGCGGAATCGCAAGAACTTTTTTTTGTTGGTTTTCCCGCTTTAGCTCAGTTTCCTGGGGCCTGAGAGAGGCGGTGGAGAAGTAGCGGCGGGTGTTGTTGGTGTCCATCTGCAAGTAAACCCCAGAAACCCCCCAGAAAAACCCAGACTAACTGGCCATTAATCTCGTGCTGTCAGACCTTGCTGCACACAAACTGGCTGCAGTGACCACACTTCAAAAAGTAATTCATTGGCCGCTGAGCGCTTTGGGACACCCTGAGGATGGGAAAGGCACTATAGAAATGCAAGACAAAAAGAAAAATACTGCCGATGCTGAAAATCTGAAATAAAAACAGAAAATGCTGGAAACACTCAGCAGGTTGGGCAGCCTCTGCGGAGAGAGAGAAACAGAGTTAACGTTTCAGCTCGATGACCTTTCGTCAGAACTGTTCTCTGTCTTTAACTCTGCTTCTCTCTCCACAGAGGCTGCCTGACCGGCTGAGTATTTCTGGCATTTTCTGTTAGTGTTTTATATAAATGCAAGATCTTTCTTCAACTCACACCAAACGAGAGGAGGAAAGATGGCCATTTTTATTGAGAGGCCTCCTGGCCGATCACCAACGGGGAGGAATTCAGCATCACAGCGCCCGCTCCCCACCCAAAGCTGTGACATACAGTTAAAGAGACAAAGGGCCACGTGGCAGTAAGGTGTTAGACTGCAGTGTGGGCCTGGGACCCAGCGCTGGAAGCTTAAACTGTAAGAGGTCAGTTTTTGCAGTTAGACGTACTCGAAAGAAAGACAGACTTGCATTTCTATAGCGCCTTTCACGACCACCGGACGTCCCAAAGCGCTTTACAGCCAATGAAGTACTTTTGAAGTGTAGTCACTGTTGTAATGTAGGAAACGCGGCAGCCAATTTGCGCACAGCAAGCTCCCACAGACAGCAATGTGATAATGACCAGATAATCTGTTTTTTTAGTGATGTTGATTGTGGGATAAATATCGGCCCCAGGACACCGGGATAATTCCCCTGCTCTTCTTAGAAATAGTGCCATGGGATCTTTTACGTCCACCTGAGAGGGCAGACGGGGCCTTGGTTTAACGTCTCATCCGAAAGACGGCACCTCCGACAGTGCAGCACTCCCTCAGCACTGGACTGGAGCGTCAGCCCAGATTTTTGTGCTCAAGTGTCTGGAGTGGGACTTGAACCCACAACCTTCTGACTCCGAGGCGATAGTGTTACCCACTGAGCCACAGCTGACAAAGATATTCTAGAACAAAGGATATTCCAGAAACATGTAAGTCAGCTGGATGAGTAGAAATTTCCTCCAGTTAAAAATCGGGAAGACCGAAGCCATTGGGCTCGATTTTGCCAGGCCCGAGGAGGTGGGAATGGAGGCGTGTGGGGTGTTAAAATTGCAAAAAATGGCGGGCGGGCCCGACCCCGCCTCCATCCCGCCTCCGAGCAATTTTCCCAAATGCGTGGTTTCTGATCCCGTCTCTGTCCCGCCTCCAAGAGGCGGGATAGGCCCTTAAGGCCCTTAACAACCACCTAATTGCCTCTATAATCCCATTTTGAGAGGCCTTTCTGATTTTAACACTTTTCCGACGTGATGCACGCCTCCTCTGAAACACGACGATGAAACCTGGCGGTAGCACACTTGGATTGCTGACTATCAGCTGCAGGTCCACCATTAAGAAGGAGATTTGATCAATCATCATTCTGGGGGAACTTTTAGCAGTCATAACCATTGTTGTGGGAGCCTGGAGTAGTAGTAGTGGTGGTGGTGGTGGTAAAAAAAATCTGGGAGGAGACTTAGGTCTCCTGCTGCTCATTTTGCCTCCAGGTCCCTCTCACAGCAAAGGCCAAAAGCTTCCCAGTCTTTGAAGACCTTAAATGCAGCAGCAATGATGACATCATCAGAGGCGACTTTCAGACTGAAAACAGTAATTGGTTCATGGGTTCCCACATGCTGCAACTCAATTGCCCAATTAGGGGAAAATCGAATAATTCTCCCACATCCAATTGGAGTCGGGTGGCTAACACGAAAAGCGGATGACACGGCCCCAGCCCACCCCAATGACAAAATCGAGCCCATTGTCTTCGGTTCACCCTACAAACTCCGTTGCCTTACCACTGATTCAATCTCCCCGGCATCTGTCTAAGGCTGACCAAGTCATATTTGAACACGAATTGAGTTTCCTACCTCATCCGTTCTATCACAAAGACTGCCCATTTCCACCTTCGTGATATTGCATGTCTCCACCCTTACCTCAAATTATCTGCTGCTGAAACCCTCATTAATGCCTTTATCACGTCTCGACTTAACTATTCGAACGCATTCCTGAGCGGCCTCCCTAGTTCTACCCTCCATAAACTTGAGGTCATCCAAAACTCAGCTGCCCGTGCCCTAACTCGCACCAAGTCCCGTTCACCCATCACCCCTGTGCTCACTGACCTACATTGGCTCCCAATTAAGCAACGCCCCGATTTAAAAACTCTCATTCTCGTTTTCAAATCCCTCCATGGCCTCGCCCCCTCCCTATCTCTGTAATCACCTCCAGCCCTGTAATCCCCCTAGACCTCAGCGCGCTGCCTATTCTGGCCTCTTGAAAAGCCCCGATTTTAAATCGCTCCACCATTGGCGGCCACGCCATTAGCTGCCTGGGCCCTAAGCTCTGCAGAATTCCCTGCCTAAACCTCTCCGCCTCTCTACCTCTCTTTCCTCCTTTAAGACGCTCCTTAAAACCTACCTCTTTGACCAAGCTTTCGGTCATCTGCCCGAATATCTCCTTATGTGGCTCGGTGTCAAATTTTTTTTTGATAACGCTCCTGTGAAGCACCTCGGGACGTTTTATTGCGCTAAAGGCGCTATATAAATACAAGTTGTTGTTGTTAAATATTCTGTCTCAGAGTCAGAAACATGGATCGTGAACAATTCCCACATTACTTGATTGTACAGTGGAACTGCTAACGGTTGTGGGAAAAGGATCGTAGTTCGGGCTACCCTTATCTTTGGGATGAGCAAGGAATAAATTAAAACAAAACTTACTGAGAAAATAAATAAAAACTGGGTGAACTGTCAATACCAGCTGTGACTTAAGAAGGATTTAATGTTTTTCTTCAGCTCATTAGGGCTCTGAATATGCTACAGATTGTTCAGTATTTTACACCAAGCTCTCACGACAGCCCCTGGATGAGCCACGTAAACATTTACATAATCGGTCTAGACTTATAGTAACCAGCGTCTATAAAATTGCAATGGATAGCATTTATGTCTGGGTTTTCGGCATCCAGTAATTTACTGTTTCCAGGGATGATTTCTCTTTCCGTCCTGAAGCATAGCCCCCTCCCCCCCCCACCCCCCACCCCTTTAATTAGTCTAGTGGTCTGCTGGCACTGTCCGTTGGGACCTGTAACAGAGTGACCTGGAGTGATTGTTCAAAGTCTTTGTCTGTACGAGTTGATCTGGCGCAGCAAGTGCGTGTTCAACACAAGCTAGCATGTTTCCAGTAAGTGCGCAAGCTCTATGGGGAGTTCTGCCTTATAGCCCAGTTTGGGAGGAGGAGATGGAGATTTGATGAGGGGAAAGGGTCACTGATGAACCCAATTCGTATGTAAATAGAATAAAGGTAATCATGCACAGTTTCTGTCATTAACCCTTCTACATTTCGAGGTATTTATGGTCAAAGCTCTCTCTCAATTTTTTTTCGTGCGCGGTCCCTTTAACTGGCTGCGCGGCCCATTCAAATTTTCGCGCGGGCGCGCTGTTTCCTCCATGCAAGATCCAGTGAGCGGCCTGCGCGGGACCTTCCAGACAGCCGCGCGGTTTAGCGGGAACGTTGTTTACGGTGCCTGTATGTTGAAAGTTTCCAAGAGGTGCCGCCGTGTTTGGAAAAGGAAAGAAATCGCCAAAGCTGCCGTCTCCCGACACGTGGTGTGTCCCACCCGCTTCTAGCTTCTCTCGCAAGGTGTAAAAATTGGAGCCGTTCGATCTCGCCGTTCGATGCAGCTCGAGAGCAGGAGGGTTAACGGGGCAAACGGCTTTAAGTATTTCGAGGTGTTTGCTTATATTCAAAGCTGCCTTGCTGTCAGGTGCTTGATCACCGCTTTCTGCATTCCTCCCGAATGGCTGAACCGCTTGCACTTTGCTTAAAGCTCGCTGCTATCTGCAGAATCTTCTCTGAAACCAGCTGCTTCAAGGTTGAGCTGCAGACGTAGTCACTGTTTTTTTTTTATCTAATTAAGCTATTCTCTTCCCCCACCCCCCCCCCCCACAACCCCACCCCACCCCACCCCACCCCTCTGTGCTGCTCTTTCAGTTGCTCGGTTTCTTGTGCTTGGCTTGATTGCAGGCAGTATTTAAGCATTGTTCTCTGGCTTGTTTCCTTTTTTTTGTTTTCTGTGCTGATTTGTAGGTGCATGGATGCTCTTCACAAGAAAACAACAAGGCCAGACACTTGCTTAATGTGAGGGGGTTTGCACTTATTCAGCTGGGAAGAGAGGACCATGGCTGTGCAGCTTGCGCCTGAGCCTTCTTTCAGTTTACTTACGGTAAGCGATGCTGCTGAACTGACACACATTCCACACTGCTGTGATTTTTTTCAACCTGCCTCGTAAAAATAATTTTTTTCTTTGCTCAGTAATTTTTCGACGGTTGTCATGTGCGACGCATAAGCAGGTGCTTCATTTGTCTTGCTCCGATCTGGTCGCGTATTGGGGGGGGGGTGGGGGGGGCGGCGGGGGCCGGGAGGGGTGAAATTTTAGGGCTTTAAATTATAAATAAATCAGCCAAGGCCTGCACTGATCAGGGTTTTCCAAGCAAGGAAGATGTCATCATTCCCCAGGGGAGTGCACCGTTACACATCCTTGACAGGATGGGTTCATCAGACAGGCCCAGCAATCTGTGTAAAATATCTGCTGTGCAACAAGAATATTCTCAGCGTTTCCTGTATGTTACTGCACTGTTTTAATAGCCTACCCACGTCCGTGTTATTAGAAAGGTTTTGTTTAATGTTTTTGGACAATAGAAAATCGCTACGATTCTGCATTTCACTCCGTGTGTGCGCGTGCGCGCGGGGAAGTTTTTGAAAGAAGCAACACAATCCCGGTCGGGAGTGACGGCATTGGCTTAAAAGAGGCTTTTTCCAATAACGCTGTGTGTGTGTCATTGTTGCCACGGGTGACCCGTGAAATATCCCTTTGTTCTGATAGAAGAATCCATTATTAATTGTCTTGCCGATGAAGGGCTTTTTAAACAGAAAAAAAAAAGACTGACGCTCTGTTTATTGTGAGGAGCAAAGTAGCGATCGCAGCCTGTGGTGTCAGGCCCAGAATGGGGTGTCCACACGATGTAACGTAATAGATCTTCGTTACTCTGTTGACTTCGAGTGCGACTGAAATTAAAAGCGAGATAAAGTATAGTTTACGCAATCTGATATTTGACACTTCCTTGCGAGCAAGCTGACTGACACTCCTTTGACGCTTATCATTTTATCCTGATGTTGTGCAAGAGGAAATAAAGGACGTCGCAACTGCCGAATTAATTTTGGTTGATATTCGGGTCCTAACAGCTGACAAATGTGGAAATGCTGCCAAATGTGTGTGTGTGTGTGTGTATGTGGGGGGGTGGGGGGGGGAGCTTGTTGTTGTATTAGATCACTGTAGAGGTTAAGAATGGAGATAAACTACTCTTTCACAAAGTGCCTGGAGATGCCACCTGGTTAAAACTTCGCAGCGCCAACTGGTGGGATGCGCATCACGAGACCAGTCGCTTTGTACTGAAGCCTTTGAGATGACAGTTGGATCAAAAGAAAGAAGCCCGGTAGGACTGAGCGTTACAGTAAGAGGTACGGCCATAACTAGCCACCTATTCAATCGCCATCTGTTTCTGCCCAGAACAGCTGCAGGGCTGACAGACTGTACTGGTTTGTCACTTGATTTTTGCAGACATTAAGATGTTCAACAGCAGGAATCTGTGACTGTGTAAGTGTCTCAAGTGTATACAATCCCCCGCCACCCATACGCTGGAGAAACAAGTCAGCAGTTCACAGCTCTTCAGATAATTTTGGGTGACAAAGATGTCAAGCCAATATTAGACGATGTTGGTTTCATACTGGATTGCCAAAAGAGGTTGGAAAAACTAAAGTTAAGTTAATATGTTTTCCTCCTGTTTGACTTTTCCCCCTCAGCTTCCACTTCCAGCTCCGAATGTGGGATGTGCTAGACTGTGGACAGAGACATTGTAAACATGAGAGCTCCTGCATAACTCTGCTGCCCGTGTCCTAACTCGCACCAAGTCCCGTCCACCCATCTCCCCCTGTGCTCACTGACCTACATTGGCTCCCGGTTAAGCAGCGCCTCGACTTCAAAATTCTCATCCTTGTTTTCAAATCCCTCCACGGCCTCTGCCCTCTCCCTATCTCTGTAACCTCCTCCAGCCCCACAACCCCCTGAGATATCTGCGTTCCTCTAATTCTGACCTCTAGAGCATCCCTGATTTTAATCGCTCCACCACTGGCGGCCGTGCCTTCAGCTGCCTGGGCCCTAAGCTCTGGAATTCCTCCCTAAACCTCTCCGCCTCTCGACCTCTCTCTCTTCCTTCAAGATGCTCCTTAAAACCTACCTCGTTGACCAAGCTGCCCTAATATCTCATGTGGCTCGGTGTCAAATTTTGTTTGATAATCGCTCCTGTGAAGCACCTTGGGTCGTTCTACTACGTTAAAGGCGCTATGTAAATACAAGTTGTTGTTGTTGTAAATACTGTTTCTGATCAACTGAGAGATGCACTTCTACTTTCTCCTTCCCTATTCTGCCCCCCCCCCCCACCTAAGCAATGGCGTTCTCCACTGCCGCCCCCCCCCGCTTCCCCCACCGTGTGCTTCACCTTGAGGCCTGCACGCAAATAGGCAAAAATAATCCAGTGAAGCAAAGCAAGTTACAGTGTGAATTGAAGGTGGGAGTCAGACAATGTCAACTCCAGACATTGGGCCTGTGCTCAAAGGAAACATTCATGTCACAATTCGAACAAATGTATTGCACTTTTTTTTTTAGCCATCTCTGCTTTCTAAATCTTTCTCTCTTCCTCTGTTGCTCTCTTACTTTTAATATTTTACTGTATAGGTTTACCCCCCCCGCGCCCGGCCCGGCAGTAACGGTGTGGGTAGGAGGGGCTTTAAGATTGTGGGGAGGGGGGGTGGGGTGGATTTGTTCCACGTTCCAGCCCCCCGCTATCTTTAGTTACCTGACTTCGGTCATGGGAAGACCACCCATCCCGGGGTGGGGGCGAATTTAAATGACAGTGTCGCGTCCTGATTACATCAACAGGGCGCACACCGGGGTATCCAAACATTCACACCCACACTCAACCACAGACTCACACATACAAGCACAAATAAGCACACGTCAGACATACACATATATATACATGTATATCACCATATTATAAAAAGGATACAGAGGCACTGGAGAGGGTGCAGAGAAGATTTACAAGGATGATACCAGAAATGCGAGGGTTTACATATCAGGAAAGGTTGAACAGGCTGGGTCTCTTTTCTCTTGAAAAGAGAAGGCTGAGGGGTGACCTAATAGAGGCCTTTAAAATTATGAAAGGTTTTGATAGAGTGGATACAGAGAGAATGTTTCCACTTGTGGGGAAGAGCATAACTAGAGGCCATCAATATAAGATAGTCACCAAGAAATCCAATAGGGAATTCAGAAGAAACTTCTTTACTCAGAGAGTGGTGAGAATGTAGAACTCGCTACCACAGGGAGTGGTTGAAGCGAATAGTATGAATGCATTTAAGGGAAGGCTAGACAAGCACATGAAGGAGAAGGGAATAGAGGGTTATGCTGATAGATTTGCTTTTTTATTTTTCCTGCCAAAGTGGATAACCTCGCACTTTCCCACATTATACTCCATCTGCCAAATGTTTGCCCACTCACTTAGCCTGTCTATATCCCTTTGCAGGTTCTTTGAGTCCTCTGCACAACTTGCTTTCCCACCCATCTTTGTATCATCCACAAACTTGGCTACATTACACTCGGTCCCTTCATCCAAGTCATTAATGTAGATTGTAAATAGTTGAGGCCCCAGCACCGATCCCTGTGGCACCCCACTAGTTACCGTTTGCCAACCGGAAAATGACCCATTTATCCCGACTCTCTGCTTTCTGTTAGTTAGCCAATTCTCTATCCATGCTAATATATTACCCCCAATTCCGTGAGCTCTTATCTTATGCAGTAACCTTTTATGTGGCACCTTATCGAATGCCTTCTGGAAATCCAAATACACCACATCCACTGGTTCACCTTTGTCCACCCTGCTTGTTACCTCCTCAAAGAACTCCAGCAAGTTTGTTAAACATGATTTCCCTTTCATAAAACCATGCTGACTCTGCTTGACTGCATTATGATTTTCCAAGTGCCCTGCCACTGCTTCCTTAATGAAGGACTCCAGCATTTTCCCAACGACAGATGTTAGGCTAACTGGTCTATAGTTTCCTGCTTTCTGTCTCCCTCCTTTCTTAAATAGGGGTGTTACATTTGCGGTTTTCCAATCCGCTGGGACCTCTCCAGAGTCCAGGGAATTTTGGTATATTGCAATTAATGCATCCACTATCTCTGCAGCCACTTCTTTTAAGATCCTGGGATGCAGGCCATCTGGTCCAGGGGACTTGTCATCTTTTAGTCCCATTATTTTACCAAGTACTATTTCCTTAGTGATAGTGTTTGTCTTTACTTCCCCCCTCCCTGTGGCCCCTTGATTATCCATTATTGGGATGTTGTTAGTGTCTTCTACTGTGAAGACAGATACAAAATATTTGTTCAGAGGCTCTGCCATTTCCCCGTTCCCCATTATTAATTCCCCAGTCTTATCCTCTAAGGGACCAATGTTTACTTTAGCTACTCTCTTCCTTTTTATATACCTGTAGAAGCTCTTACTATCTGTTTTAATGTTTCTTGCCGGTTTACTCTCATAATTCATCTTCTCTCTCTTTATTATTTTTTTAGTCATCCTTTGCTGGTTTTTAAAAAATTCCCAATCCTCTGGTCTCCCACCAATCTTGGCAACATTGTATGCCTTCGTTTTCAATTTGATACCATCCTTTACTTCCTTAGTTAGCCACGGATGGTGCTCCCTTCTCTTAAAATCTTTCTTTCTCACTGGAATATATTTTTGTTGAGAGTTATGAAATATCAATTAAATGTCCGCCACTGCATTTCAACTGACTTACCCTTTAATTTATTTTTCCAGTCCACTTTAGGCAGTTCTGCCCTCATGCCACTGTAATTGCCTTTGTTTAAGATCAGGACACTGGTTTGAGATACAACTTTCTCACCCTCCAACTGAATTTGAAATTCAACCATGCTATGATTACTCTTTCCTAGAGGATCCTTTACTATGAGATCATTTATTAATTCTGTCTCTGTATATCCTATGTAATCCTATGTAATATATAACCTCACACTCACATATTCCCAAATTTGTTCATGCTCACACTCACGCCTACACTTAAGGGTTTTATTCCAAAATAGTTTTTTTTTGTCACCTTTGGTTAATTTAACAGACATCAGCCCTTACCTTTTGTGATCTTTCACGTTTTGTACTCTTCTCCATACCCAATTCATAGGCAGACCAACAAGAGAAACTCTCAGACTGTCATACCTTTGTGTTTCTAGCACTGGAAGTAGCAGGAACAGGTGGCAAGAAATAAATAGAATTAAAGTTGGGCTGGACCTGTTAGATGGGGATAATAGTAGAGAACTTAGCAGAGCGCATCCTTCAAGGTCAGGTGGCCAGGAAGACTCTAGGTCAGATAGAAAGGCCAAGTCAGGCAAAAGAAAGAAAGGAACTAGATTGAAACATAGAAAAATAGGAGCAGGAGTAGGCCATTCGGCCCTTCGAGCCTGCTCACCATTCAATATGATCATGACTGATCCTCTATCTCAATACCATATTCCCCCTCTCTCCCCATACCCCTTGATGCCTTTTGTCTCTAGAAATCGATCTATCTCCTTCTTAAATATATTCAGTGACTTGGCCTCCACAGCCTTCTGTGGTAGAGAATTCCACAGGTTCACCACCCTCTGAGTGAAGAAATTTCTCCTCATCTCAGTCCTAAATGTCCTACCCCGTATCCTCAGACTGTGACCCCTCGTTCTAGACCCCCCAGCCAGGGGAAACATCCTCTCTGCATCCAGTCTGTCCAGCCCTGTCAGAATTTTATATGTTTCAATGAGATTCCCGCTCATTCTTCTAAACTCTAGTGAATACAAGCCTAGTCGACCCAGTCTCTCCTCATACGACAGTCTCCTGCCATCCCAGGAATCAGCCTGGTGAACCTTCGCTGCACTCCCACTATGGCAAGTATATCTTTTCTTAGGTAAGGAGACCAAAACTGCACACAGTACTCCAGGTGTGGTCTCATTCCTGGGATGAGAGGGTTGTCCTATGAGGAGAGTTTGAGTAGATTGGGCCTATACTCTCTGGAGTTTAGAAGAATGAGGTGATCTCATTGAAACATATAAGATTCTGAGGGGGGATTGACAGGGTAGATGCTGAGAGATTGTTTCCCCTGGCTGGAGAGTCTAGAACTAGGGGGGCATAGTCTCAGGATAAGGGGTTGGCCATTTAGACTGAGATGAGGAGGAATTTCTTCACTCAGGATTATGAATCTTTGGAATTCTCTACCCCAGAGGGCTGTGGATGCTTAGTTGTTGAGTATATTCCAGACAGAGATCGATAGATTTTTGGACTCTAGGGGAATCGAGGGATTTGGGGATTGGGCGGGAAGGTGGCGTTGAGGTCAAAGATCAGCCATGATCTTATTGAATGGCGGAGCAGGCTCGAGGGGCCGTATGGCCGACTCCTGCTCCTAATTCTTCTGTTCTTGTGTAATTGATTTATATTTCAGATTATTACATTTCTGAGAAACTTCCTGTACAATGAATTACTCTGAAGTGCAGTCATTCTTGTGGTGGGCAGAGAGGATGGGTTGAGGTGGAGTTAACTTGAGGGTGGCTGAGAGGTGAGGTTATGCCGAATAGGACAGAGATGCTGGCTTGGATTTAGAGGCTGAGTGAGGCCCTTGGTGAGCAGTCACTCTTGAATGGGAGGGGAGATTAAGGTTGGCCAAGTAGAGAAGCTGAGCAAGTCAGATCCTGGCTGTGTGGGAAGAATAAAAAAAGTAATTTAAAAGAGGAATGCTGAAAAAAAACATTAAAAACAGAAAGCTAAAAATAAGAGGTGGAAAATTAAAATGGACTGCTTGTGTAGCCTTGCAGTGATCTTGTTGGTTAGGCGTGGCATGGTTAGTATGAAGCAGTGTTGGGATGTGCTTGGTCCTTGATATCAAGTGGTTATCATGGACCAATCAGTAGCATTAGAGGCTCATTACAATATTATAGACACACAGACATAAAACTTTTCACAAAATAGATGGACAAAGTATTTTTTTAAACAAAAATCTTGCACACATCTTTTTGTGTGTATAAAGAAGAGCTTAGGCAATGGTGTGATCAGTTCATAGCAGTACGTTGCCTTGTATGCACCTGGCCAGTGCTGGCTGAAGGCCAGTGAGTCCGAGCGCCGTAGGATTACTAATACAGTCACATTTGGAATTTTATGTGCAGTTTGAGACATCCTACTTTCAAATTTATTGATACATTGGGGAGGGTTTAGAGAGCTTTGATAAAGGTACATGCGAATACGAGCAATGAGGGACAGGTAAAGACCCTCTGGTCCATCCAGCCCGTCCCACACAATTACGATACCTTGTGTGTCACAATATCTACACTCTCCACCCCACCCGAAACCATGTGATCACCCGGGAGAGGCGAAAAACCAGGTAAAAAAAAAAATAGGCCAATTTGGGGGGGAAAAAATCTGGGAAATTCCTCTCCGACCCATCTAGGCGATCGAAACTAGTCCAGGAGATCACTCTGGCCCTGAGTTCCCTACCTTCTGTACGAGGTGATCTCCGCCCCAGCCAGAAACTGGTCCAGCTCTCGCTAGAAGGAGGTCAGCAAACCGGCATCCACCGCACGAGACGGCAGCCTGTTTCAGAGGTCCACTATTCTCCGGGAAAAGAACCAACCTCCTGACATCTAACCTGGATCTGGCCTTGCACAACTTCAATTTGTGACCCCCTGGTCCTGCCTAACCTGTTTAATTGGAACAGACTGTCAACTGGGACACAATCTATTCCCTTCAAGGTGATCGTGTGATGTGATGCTTTAAGATATGAAGGAGATTCGCAGAACTGAAATGCTTTATTAAAGAACAGGAAATGGCAGAGACATGATCGTGATTTGTTAAATAATAAAAATGAATGATATAGATGTAAGCAGAGCAGGTTCTGTAACCTCGAGAAAGAGAGTTTGAAAATCCAAGGAAATTCTAATCTCCCTCTCCTGCCTGATGTAAAAAAAAATTCAGTTCACAAAGTATGACATTGAACACACACTAATATTGCAGTAACAAAACTACTCGTGACAGGGTTAGTTCTATTGCCATATTAATTTTATCTAACTAAACATTTGAGAACAATTTAAAAATGCTCTGCTCGCCTTCTCTCTTCTATTTTTACTGTTTTATCTTTGTTCCTACTTTATAATTGAACCTGTTCCACCCACACTCTGCCTCTTTTTTCAGTTGTAGACTTTTTTCCTCCGTATCTTCGGTCCAACCACCAATTTTATGCTGTCTACATTACATCATAAAAAAATTGGCCACTCGAAATTGGCCATCGAGTCATAGATAGAGTCAATAGAGTCATAGAGTTATACAGCACAGAAAGAGGCCCTTCGGCCCATCGTGTCCGCGCCAGCCATCAAGCCCTGTCTATTCTAATCCCATTTTCCAGCATTTTCCAGGCCAATCAAAGACCATATAGTCTAAAGATTGGGATGATGATGTCACACTCGTGACTGGCCAACGTTTGGTACATTTTGAAGCCCTGCTTTAGTGAGCATGAATTATCTCCTCATGCCTGGACTAGATGACTCATTTACAGTGCTTGGACTGTGAGTTGCAGAACTTCAGGACTCCAGCATAAAATTAACCAGTCTTGAGAATATGAGATGACAATGATATTTTACCTCACAGATTACTAGATATGGGAAACAAATATCCATCTAAAGCAGTAAGTGCTTTCAATTGATGCCTTTCACTGGAGCTGAATGAATATCTATGTTGGGAGCAGGATAAAGATGGTTCTAGATGATGTGTTAATGTTGCTGCCATCATTATTCATAGAAACATAGAAGATAGGAGCAGGAGTAGGCCATTCGGCCCCTCTAGCCTGCTCCGCCATTCAATGCGATCATGGCTGATTATCCAAATTCAGAACCCTGTCCCTGCTTTCTCCCCATATCCCTTGATCCCTTTAGCCTTAAGAAATATATCCAACTCCTTCTTGAATATATTTAATGAATTGGCCTCTACTGCCTTCTGTGGTAGAGAATTCCACAGGTTCACCACCCTCTGGGTGAAGAAATTCCTCCTCATTTCTGTCCTAAATGGCTTACCCCTTATCCTTTGACTGTGACCCCTGGTTCTGGACTCCCGACCATCGAGAACATCCTTCCTGCATCTAGTCTGTCCAGTCCTGTCAGAATTTTATAAGTTTCAATGAGATCCCCTCTCATTCTTCTAAACTCCAGCGAGTATAATCCCAATTGACCCAATCTCTCCTCATACGTCATTCCTGCCATCCCAGGTATCAGCCTGGTGAATCTTCACTGAACTCCTTCCATGGCAAGAACCTCCTTCCTCAGATAAGGCGACCAAAACTGCACACAATACTCAAGATGTGGTCTCACCAAGGCCCTGTACATCTGCAGCAAGACATCCTTGTTCCTGTACTCAAACTCTCTCGCTATGAAGGCCAACATACCATTTGCCTTCTTAACCGCCTGCTGCACCTGCATGCTTACCTTCAGCAACTGTTGCACAAGGACACCCAGGTCTCGTTGCACTTCCCCTTCTCCCAATCTATTGCCATTCAGATAATAATCTGCCTTTCTGTTTTTGACACCAAAGTGGATAACCTCGCATTTATCCACGTTATATTGCATCTGCCACGCTTCTGCCCAATCACCCAACCTGTCCAAATCATCCTGGAGTTTCTCGGCATCCTCCTCACAGCACACACGTCCACCCAGCTTTGTGTTGTCTGCAAACTTGGAGATATTATATCTAGTTCACTTGTCTAGATCATTAATATATATTGTGAATAGCTGGGGTCCAAGGACTGATCCCTGCGGTACCCCACTAGTCACTGCCTGCCACTCGGAAAAAGACCCGTTTATTCCAACTCTTTGCTTTCTGTCTGCCAACCAGTTCTCTATCCAAGTCAATTCCTTGCCCCCAATCCCATGTGCCTTAACTTTACACGCTAATCTCTTATGCGGGACCTTATCGAAAGCCTTTTGAAAGTCCAAATACACCACATCCACTGGTTCTCCCTTATCTATTTTACCAGTTACATCCTCAAAAAATTCCAGTAGATTAGTCAAGCATGATTTACCTTTTGTAAATCCATGTTGACTTTGTCTGATCCTGTCACTGTTTTTCAAGTGCTCTGCTATTACATCTTTTATAATGGACTCTAGCATTTTGCCCACTACCGATGTCAGGCTTACCGGTCTGTAATTCCCCGTTTTCTCTCTACCACCCTTTTTGAATAGTGGGGTAACATTAGCTACCCTCCAATCCATGGGTATTGTTCCAGATTCCATCGAATGTTGGAAGATGATCAGCAATGCATCTACTATTTCTAGGGCCACTTCCTTAAGTACCCTAGGATGTAGATTATCAGGCCCTGGGGATTTATCGGCCTTCAATCCCGTCAATTTCCCTAACACCATTTCCCTACAAATACTGATTTCTTTCAGTTCCTCCCTTTCATCAGACCCTATGTTCCCCGACATCTCTGGGAGTTTATTCGTGTCCTCCTTTGTGAAGACAGAACCAAAATATGTATTTAATTGGTCTGCCATTTCTTTGTTCCCCATTATAAGTTCCCCTGATTCTGACTGCAAGGGACCTACGCTTGACTTCACCAATCTTTTTCTCTTCACATATCTATAAAAGCTTTTACAGTCAGTTTTTATGTTCCCTGCAAGCTTACTCTCATTCTATTTTCCCCTTCTTAATTAATCCCTTTGTCCTCCTTTGTTGAATCCTAAACTGCTCCCAATCCTCAGGTTTACTGCTTTTTCTGGCCAATTTATATGTCCTCTCCTTGGATCTTATGCTATCCCTAATTTCCCTTGTTAGCCACGGTTGAGTCACCCTTTTTGTTTTATTCTTATGCCAAACTGGGATGAACAAATTCTGTAGTTCATCCATGCGGTCTTTGAATGTTTGCCATTGCCTATCCACCGTCAACCCTTTGAGTGACATTCCCCAATCAATCCTACCCAACTCGCGCCTCATACCATCGTAGTTTCCTTTATTTAAATTCAGGACTCTAGTCTCTGAGTCAACTACTTCACTCTCCATCTTAATGAAGAATGCTATCATATTATGATCGCTCCGACCCAAGGGGCCTCGTACAACATTCACACATCATCTAGACCCATCTTTTGTTTCTTAACTTGTCCATTACCTCTCCTTTCACCTCGCATCATCGTCCCTTTTGTCAGTCAGTCTCTCTTGCCTTCCATCCTTTCACAGACCTTCTCTTTGTTCTTTCCTCTCCTCCTCCCTGCCCCTGCTTAAAAATCTCTCCTCCCTAACCTTTTCCAGTTCTGACGAAGGAAGGGTTCGACCCGAAACGTTGACTCTGTTTCTCTCTCCGCGATGCTGCCTGACCCGCTGAGCGTTTCCAGCACTTTCTGTTTTTTCAGATTTCCAGCAACCGCAGTATTTTCCCAATGCTATCATTTGATGCCTTTCACTAGAGCTGAATGGATATCTATGTTGGGGAGCAGGATAAAGTTTCAGCAGGATAGTTACAAATAGAAATAACTAATCCCCAACCGTGTGACACATGATGGTTCCTGAGCTTCTGGAACCATGGAAATATCAGGGAATTTTCCGCGGGGGTCAGCGGGCGCGATGGGTGGCGGGTCAGCTGGGAAAGTGTTTTTTTTTACAGCGGGTCGGGACCCCGCTGTCAACCCGCCACCACGCGCCTTTACCAAATGTCGGGTAAGTCAGGGCTAAGCAGACCCGACACGCAGCGGCGGGGGAGGCAATTCAGGTCATGACGACCTTGTTAACAGAGGATTAACAACAACTTTGAGCTCACCTTTAGAATTTACCAGGTCGTCCACGGGGTCCACACTGCTCGGCGATCACATCTGTTAAGCTGGGCGAGAGTTGAATGGCCATGGAATCATCTCATTACTTGACAGCTTGAAATGTGCTATAAAAGCTCCCATCGCAAGCTGTTCACTTTCCAAGCTCAGAAGCTCTTGCTTACTGCATTTGGAAGACAGATTGAGCTTTATGCAGGTTGCAAGTGTTTCGGAGCAAACTCTCTGTCCAGTGTCACCTCATTGGGACAACCTCTCTCACCATTGACAGATCGCTTCTGTCATCTCAACCTCACCTGCCATCTATTACATCAGCATGGGTACAGTTTATACTCTCTCACCTTGGTCCTCAGAATCTGACCACGATCAGTCGCAACACAAGCATCACCAGGCACACCAGCAGCACCAACAACCCACACCAACGTTCTCCGCAATCACCTGATGCTGCACAGGACAGAGGGCATCAGCACCCAACCACATTGCTGCCCGGGACGCCAGGGATGGCCTCACCATGGTCAGATTTACTTCACTTGACGCTGTACACCCTGGCTGCCACATGATGTGCCAGGTTGGCACCACCCCACACCAACACCATAAAGCATCCCTACAATGCCCAAGCCATTCCTTTCACATTCATCACCATTGCGGGGGTAACGTGAAGTCTCACCATTCACTGCAACTCACTAAGCCACTTCTAAAGGTACACACAAATCTGTCCAAGAACACAAAGTGTTCAAAATAAAGATTTCAATGTTTGACACCACATTACCAGAAACTTCACATGAACATTGGCTAAACCAGCCAAGTGCCTACCCTTGTGTGTTGTTAGTTGGTATGATTGGACTAGAATGAGGGTGAGTGTGAGGGGTGGCTAGTGAGATGGGGAAGTGTTAATGTAGATAGAGAGGGATGGGTGGAGGTGCAAGGTAAGTTGGTGTGAGTAAAGATGTGCAGGAGTAGGGTAGGGAAGGCAGACTGATGGGGATGTGATGAGTGGCACAGCAGGATGAGGTGACCTACTGAGATAATTGAAAGGTTTGCGCCACTGCAGCCTGGTCCTCCTGACGACATCCCTGCTTGTGCCCTCCTGTGCAATGTGCAACCAGGCTGCGTTGATCTCCTGGGGAGGTCTCTTCCGCCCATTGGAAGGGAAGAGGACCTCCCTGCGTGCTGTGACTCCCTCCATAAGCATATGGAGGGAGTCATGGGAGAGCCTGGGTGCAGCCCTGCAACTTTGTGCAGTGCTTGTCAGTGTTTGCAGCACCTCAATGCTGTAGAACACTGACAGCACAAATGTCAGAGTAAATTTGTGCATGGTCCCTTTAAGGAAACCAGCTGCTGACACGTCATCAAATGTACACCCTGGCTGCCACATGATGTGCCACACTTCCTTCAGTTGGCCGGCAAATGCGCTGGGCGGGGCTTAACAAGCCCAATCGGGAAAGTCATGCCAGAAGCCAGGATGGAGCCAGCAACGAGGCCGAGACCCGCCACCAATGTCACCCGCCATGGACCCACCGAGGTAGGGAAAATCGCGGCCATCATGTCAGAGAATGCCACTGATCTGGGATGTATATTGTGGCACTATAGTTATACTGGTTGTACCCCACCCACCACATTAAACATTCACTCCCTCCACCTCTGGCGTACCGTGGCTGCAGTGTGTGCCATCGACAAGATGCACTGCAGCAACTCGCCAAGGCTTCTTCGGCAGCACCACCCAAACCCGCGACCTCTTCCACCTAGTAGGACAAGGGTAGCAGGAGCATGGGAACACCACCACCTCCAAGTTCCCCTCCAAGTCACACACCATCCTGACTTGGAAATATATCGGTTGTTCCTTCATCGTCGCTGGGTCAAAATCCTGGAACTCCCTCCCTAACAGCACTGTGGGAGCACCTTCACCACACGGACTGCAGCGGTTCAAGAAGGCGGCTCACCACCACCTTCTCGAGGGCAATTAGGGATGGGCAATAAATGCTGGCCTTGCCAGCGACGCCCACATCCCGTGAATGAATAGAAAAAATACAGGTATTCTGGATTTTTCTTGACTAACCCTTGCAGGAAGAAGCTTTGCTGAATCTTTTCTTAATTGGGTAGAGTAGAAACACCAGCAATAGACCATGTTGCACGATGTCGGTGGAAAGAATTGACTTTGTGTTCTAAACAGCCTTTCCTCATTCTGTGCTTTCTTTTTAAAATGTTAACTCTCTTTCCAGTGCGAAACAATAACGTGGTAAAGGGTAGAGCTGTAAACAGTGCAGTGAAAATGGTTTTCTTGAAGCGCTAACAATGTAGATTCCGCTGCAGAACAACACAGCCCCTTCAGTGCAGGAAATGTGCTCTGTTTGCTAGCCCGTAGCTTCAATTTGTTTTCCATCATCGCGTATAAACAATGAACATGGGGTCAAATAGGACATTTAATATTTGCAGACAGCTGCCGCGAACAGTGAGTTCTCATTTGCCTCGTTATCTAATGGCACATTGGCAGCTGCGGAGAGCTTGGACAGTAACAGTTAGTGTCAACTTCAAAGCCCGTTTACAATGTACGCACAGTGTTCCACGACAAAATTAGCGATTCAGTCCAACGAATTCATCCCGCAGCAAATGTAGTGCGACCTGAACATGATGGTAAAAATTGAACGTCTGCGCAGGGACAAAGTAAAATTAAGAATACATTTTAAAAATCAGATCTGAGGTATTGGAGGTTGATCAGCTTCTGAAAGGTTACCTCTAGACTTGACTATTCCAACGCACTCCTGGCCGGCCTCCCACGTTCTACCCTACGTAAACTTGAGGTCATCCAAAACTCGGCAGCCCGTGTCCTAACTCGCACCAAGTCCCGTTCGCCCATCACCCCCTGCGCTCGCTGACCTACATTGGCTCCCGGTTAAGCAACGCCTCGATTTTAAAATTCTCATCCTTGTTTTCAAATCCCTCCATGGCCTCGCCCCTCCCTATCTCTGTAATCTCCTCCAGCCCCACAACCCCCCCCGAGATATCTGCGCTCTGACAATTCTGCCCTCTTGCAAATCTGCGATTTTAATCGCTCCACCATTGGCGGCCGTGCCTTCAGCTGCCGAGGCCCTAAGCTCTGGAATTTCTTCCTGTGAAGCTCCTTGGGGCGTTGTACTGCATTAAAGGCGCTATATAAATACAAGTTGTTGTTCATGACCTTCATGAGAAATGAAAGAGAATTGGTGTCTTTTGAACTTGGATGATGTGGTACAATGGGAGGCGGGAGTTAATAAACAGTGGCTCATACTTTAGCAGTTGCAAGCTGGATATTGTTTTCTGCTTGTACTCGCTGCTTGTGTTGAGTGGGCGGTGCTTCTCCTTTTAAGTGTTCCGATGCCATTACAAATCTAATTAAAGGTTGCATTTTGATACCCGAGGCATATTTTCCGTGTTAATTCTCCGTTACTTTAAGTTTAGTCTCGCACTTTAAGTCAGATGTGATGCATCTGGGTAAGAACTGCATTGATTGAAAAGATGCTTCCTGCATTAACTCTTACCGCTGGTGATGTCATCTAACCAGTCACACAAGACCCGAAGTAACATGAATCATGAGCTTATGCCTCGGGGAGTTGTACTGGGAAATATAAAACATGCATGTAAGCAATATTAAGAACCCATTATATTTGCAGTGAACAGGAGTCAAACACTGTGAGAATAATTAGATAGGAATTTAGATTAAGTAGCATGATTGTATAATGATGTAAGTGTACATTTTTAACAATATATTCTAGATGAAAACATAGATTACGTTCTGACGTAGGAGCAGAAATTTTATCTTGCTGTGTCGAACAAGTTTTGTTTGTACGTGATCGCTGCATTGCTTTGCATCCTTTCACTTGAGGTAAGCAGATGTTCATTGCAGTACTAATAGTTTAAGTACGACCATTTGTGACAAACACCTGGTTCCGAATGATTTAGACATTGATGAGGTTCCGTCATGATGCACTTAAGATCCCTGAGCGGTAAGTTGGTTAGTAATGATCGTTGCCATTGTCCAGGGCGCTAGGATTGGGTCGCATTATTTTTGCAGTTGTTAAATGAGGTTTTTTTCCCCAAAAGCTTTAAACAAAATTCTGTAATAGCTGATTTTTAGCTTCAGCTACCTGTTATTTTCCTTTGGGGCTTAAATCTTTAGTTAAAAATTGCAAAGACCATTTAAAAAACAACACTGTCCCTGAAATGATGCTATGAGATACTAGCAGCCAGACACTTAACATAGAGTCATAACGGCACAGAAGGAGGCCATTCGGCCCATCGAGTCGGTGCCGGCTCTCTGTAGAGCAATCCAGTCAGTCCCATTCCCCCGCTCTATCCCCGTAGCCCTGCAAGTTTATTTCCCTCAAGTGCCTATCCAGTCTCCCCTTGAAAACATTGAGTGTCTCCGCTTCCACCACTTCCGTCGGCAGCGAGTTCCAGGTCCTCACCACACGCTGCGTAAAAACGTTTTTCCTCACATCCCCCCTGTATCTCTTGCCCAAAACCTTAAATCTGTGTCCCCTAGTCCTTGTACCATCAACTAGTGGGAACAGCCTTTCCCTGCAATTATTCTCTCCACTATGTTTGTACCAAGTGGGACAATGCCATGCTAAAACAGCAAGGAGGCCAGTGTTAGACAAACACGTTACGTGTTCGCTCTCATCCCACAATGTAATGTTAGGGCTATAAACTCTACTGGGTCTGCCAGTGCTGTAGATCTAAAAACACCCTCCTGAGTTTCTTCATAAAAAGGTTATTAATAAAAGTTACGGAACCGTTCTGGAAAGCCATTTGAACTGAATGATTCATAGATTCAATTTTTCAAATTCAGTTAATATTCTTTCTGAATGGTTTGTGTTAGGAACGTTCTGTGAGTAAGATATAGAGGTGTGGGCCAGTAGCTGCAATGGTTTGTGTTAGGAACGTTCTGTGAGTAAGGTATGGAGGTGTGGGCCAGTAGCTGCAATGCTGGTAGATCAGAGGTCTGCAGATGCTGCCTCCTGTGTGCTGAAAATTGACATTGTAATTAATGTAATGCCTTCTCCTTTTGATCCAACCTTGGGTATTTTCACTAAGTCTTAACCCAGTTCAGATATATTGTGTTAATGTTTGTTAAACACTTCTCACGAGGAATGAATGAACAAATAATTTTTGATTTGGAACGTTTACTCAAGGTCAGTCTCTGGCCTGTTCATAAGGGAGCACACACTATTAACTCATTTCGGTTTATCTTTCTCTCCAAATGAAATTACATTACCAATGGGCAGGAAGACCACTGACTTCCTCACATTCCTATAGAGTTCAACTGAAAACACAACAATGGTCGTGGCATGAGGTGACCTTGCTTAGAGTGTCTTATCCTATTTATTCTGTGTCAATAATATATCACCGACACCCCAAACCTGTTCCATGCAAGGACCAAATGGGACAGCAGCACACCTCTTACAATACAAATTTATATTCGATTTCTTGTCACTGAAATTATTTCTGGGGGGGCGGTGGGTTATGCAGTCATTCACCGGAAATAGGTAGACTTTGAGGTTGGATAATCACTTTTCATTGCCTTATGACAATCTATTGACAATCACTATGTATTTTCCTGCTTTTGTCGTTTGTGAATTGAAGTGAAGTTTGTTTATTTAATCTTGTTTGTAGATAAGCAAAAGGTTGCATCACATCTTGCAGATGTGATCTGAATAGTGTAAATCTACTAATGTCACAAAAATAACCCGCAGGTAGAACTTCAAAACATTTTAAACAAGGTACCTTATAGATGTGATTTTTATCTTGCACAGGATCATTTCCAATTTCCTTACACCTAACAATACTGAGATCGATAGATTTTTGGACTCTAGGGGAATCAAGGGATATGGGGATCGGGCGGGAAAGTTGAGTTGAGGTCGAAGATCAGCCATGATCTTATTGAATGGCGGAGCAGGCTCGAATGGCCGTGTGGCGGAGCAGGCTCGAGGGGCCGTGTGGCGGAGCAGGCTCGAATGGCCGTGTGGCGGAGCAGGCTCGAGGGGCCGTGTGGCGGAGCAGGCTCGAATGGCCGTGTGGCGGAGCAGGCTCGAGGGGCCTTGTGGCAGAGCAGGCTCGAGGGGCCGTGTGGCGGAGCAGGCTCGAATGGCCGTGTGGCGGAGCAGGCTCGAAGGGCTGTGTGGCGGAGCAGGCGCGAGGGGCCGTGTGGCGGAGCAGGCTCGAGGGGCCATATGGCCGACTCCTGCTCCTAATTCTTATGTACTCTTAAAGAGCAGCGGTGCGATTGGTGATAAAAGGCACTTGTGTTGCAGAATACCTGTGTTGGTCTTGCAGGTTCCTGAAGCTTGAATTATGTGCCGCTGGGTGCAAGGCGAACGTTGAGCTCCTGGACTCACTAAGACCAGCTTCTGGGAAGACCCATTTCTAGTCGGTCTCTGGACCACAGGTCTTTAACAATTCCTGGCACTTTTACATTTGGCATTCAGGCAGTTGTTGGGAACCTGACAACACGAGATCAATATCAGTGATTCCAGTCCGAGAATATTGATGCTGTACGTAACAGGTTCCCCGCAGCCCGTCCTACCACCACCACCGTTGCTGAGATTGGCAAGCTCAGTACAGGCCAGAAATTGAATGAGGGTCTTTGTAATCAGTCGGACTTAGTGTTGCGCTACCCAGTGCATTTATTCAGTGAGCTGTGGGCCAAGAGGGCAATTTTCCTTTGTTGTCATTTATGATGATTGGCTGACATCGAGCCAGAGTGATGAAACTGTACCAATTAAGAGACCATTGGAAACAAAGAACAATGGATGTGGGTTGTTACCAGTGCAGTAACTCACTGAACAGAAAAATGACCCAGAGTTTGCATGGATTCAATTTCAACTCTAGGGGCAGTCAAAATACCTTGTAATCTTAGCATTATACCGTGTACCCAAAATACACCATAGCATTACCCATCTCTGCTTGAACAGACTTGTGTTCCTAAGGTTGCCATTGGATACTGGGGCTGCTCCTGGTGCAATAGTTGTCGCCGTTAATACCTCTTTTGATCACAGGTTTAATCACAATTCTATGCCGCCCTGAACTATTTTCACGTATTTATTTTTGCTTGCAAACTAAGAGTTCCTCACACTAAGGACAGTCAGCATGGATATGTTAAGGGAAGGTCGTGTCTGATTAACTTGATTGAATTTTTTGAGGTGTTAATGAGGAGGGTCGATGAGGGTAGTGCGTTTGGTGTCGTCCACAAGGCTTTTGACAAGGTCTCACATGGCAGACTGGTCATGAAAGTAAATGTCCATGGGATCCAAGGGAAGTTGGATCCAAAATTGGCTCAGTGGCAGGAAGCAGAGGGTAATGATCGACAGGTGTTTTTGTGACTGGAAGGCTGTTTCCAATGGGGTTCCGCAGGGCTCAGTACTTCAATGTAGGGGGCATGATTAAGAAGTTTGCAAATGATGCAAAAATTGGCCGTGTGGTTGATAGTGAGGAAGAAAGCTGTAGACTGCAGGAAGATATCAATGGACTGGTCAGGTGGGCAGAACAGTGGCAAATGGAATTCAATCCGGAGAAGTGTGAGGTAATGCATTTGGGGAAGGCTAACAAGGAAAGGGAATACACATTAAATGGTAGGACACTGAGAAGTGTAGAGGAACAGAGGGACCTTGGAGTGCATGTTCACAGATCCCTGAAGGTAGCAGGACAGGTAGATAAAGGTGGTTAAGAAGGCATACGGAATGTTTGCCTTTATTAGCCGAGGCATAGAATATAAGAACAGGGAGATTATGCTTGAACTGTATAAAATACTAGTTAGGCCACAACTAGAGTACTGTGTGCAGTTCTGGTCACCACATTACAGGGAAGATGTGATTGCACTAGAGAGGGTACAGAGGAGATGTATGAGGATGTGGCCAGGACTGGAGAATTTTAGCTATGAGGAAAGATTGGATAGGCTGGGGTTGTTTTCTTTGGAACAGAGGAGGCTGAGGGGAGATTTAATTGAGGTGTATAAAATTATGAGGGGCCTAGATAGAGTGGATAGGAAGGACCTATTTCCCTTAGCAGAGGGGTCAATAACCAGGGGGCATAGATTTAAAGTAATTGGTAGAAGGATTAGAGGGGAGTTGAGGAGAACTTTTTTCACCCAGAGGGTGGTGGGGGTCTGGAACTCACTGCTTGGATACGCACTTGAAGTGCCGTAACCTACAGGGCTACGGACCAAGAGCTGGAAAGTGGGATTAGGCTGAAGAGCTCTTTGTCGGCCGGCGCGGACACGATGGGCTGAATGGCCTCCTTCTGTGCCGTAAATTACTATGATTCCATGCTAAATGTGTAACACGTTGCAATCGTTTGCCCCCTGACAGTTTTGTTTTATAGAAAGCATTTTTACATTTTTGAATCCAAATTTATTTCTCATGGCTATGGGTGTTCATTCTACGGTGGTCATGATGCGGAGATGCCGGTGTTGGACTGGGGTGGACAAAATTGAGAGGTCGCACAACACCAGGTTATAGTCCAACAGTTTTATTTGAAATCACAAGCTTTCGGAACTATCGATTTGCTCCTTCCTTCACCTGAGGAAGGAGCAAATCGATAGCTCCGAAAGCTTGTGATTTCAAATAAAACTGTTGGACTATAACCTGGTGTTGTGCGACCTCTCAGTTTTGTTCATTCTACCACAGCGCTTAGTAATTAATGATAAAATGTCTGTGGGTCAGATGCAATTTAGTGGAGGTTGCAATTATAATAATAATTAAAATAAGTGTCAGTGCGTTGAGTGCACTGATAAAATAAAGGTGGGTGTTTTTCATGCAAGTTACAATTTGCCAGTAAAATAATATGAACAGACTGGATGAGCACACTGCGATTTCCCAGGTTTGAATCCAATCAAAATTTATGCTTAAAAGCCTGTGTGAGGGTTCTCGATAAAATACGAACATTCGAGCAATGACAGACAGGTAAAGACGCTCTGGTCCATCCAGCCCGTCACACACAATTACGATACCTCGTGTATCACAACACACACTCTCCACCCCATCCGAAACCATGTGATCTCCTGGGAGAGGCAAAAAAAAAGATTAAAAAACCCCAGGCCAATTTGGGGGGAAAAATCTGGGAAATTCCTCTCCGACCCATCTAGGCGATCGAAACGAATCCAGGTGATCACTCTGGCCCTGAGTTCCCTACCTTCTGTACGAGGTGATCTCCGCCCCAGCCAGAAACAGGTCCACCTCTCGCTAGAAGAATTCAGCGAATCAGCGTCCACCGCACGAGACAGCAGCCTGTTCCAGAGGTCCACTATTCTCCGGGAAAAGAATCAACCTCCTGACATCTAACCTGGATCTGGCCTTGCACAACTTAACTTTGTGACCCCCTGGTCACAAATGATTTCCACCTGTATTATCCCAGTCCCTACTTAGTCCAGGGCAGCAGAAACTGTGTGCATTTCAACACAAATTGACAGGCTCGATCAGAGAACGTCACGAGAGGTGTCACTATCAGATGGAATCATGTGGAATCAGTGGTAATCTGCTGCGTGCCCACAGGCAAAAGATTGTTGTCAGTGGATTTGGATCTGCCAGGAGACCTGTTACCAGTGGTGTCCCATAGGGATCGGTGTTAGCACCAGTGCTCTTTACTATCATCAGTAATGACATAGATGTAGGTGTTGGGGGAATGATCTGCAAGCTTGCAGATAATACCAAGCTGTAGAAAAAGAGACTTGTATTTATATATCACCTTTCACCACCTCAGGACGTCCCAAAAGCACTTTACAGCCAATGAAGTACTTTTTGAAGTGTAGTTACTGTTGTAATGTAGGAAACACAGCAGCCAATTTGCACACAGCAAGCTCCCACAAACAGCAATGTGACAATGACCAGATAATCTGTTTTAGTGATGTTGATTGAGGGATAAATATTGGCCACAGGACACCAGGGAGAACTCCCCTGCTCTTCTTTGAAATAGTGCCATGGGATCTTTTGCATTCACCTGAGAGAGCAGACGGAGCCTCGGTTTAACATCTCACCCGAAAGACAGCACCTCCGACAGTGCAGCTCTCCCTCAGCACTGTACTGGAGTGTCAGCCTAGATTTTTGTGCTCAAGTCTCTGGAGTGGAACTTGAACCCACAACCATTCTGACTCAGAGGCGAGAGTGCTACTCACTGAGCCACGGCTATAGGCAAACGTTAGGAATATAGAGGATGCTCAACTACTGCAAGCAGATCTTATTGTGTTGGGGGAATGGGCCCGTGTTGGGAAATGATGTTTAACTAGGAAAAATGTAGTGTTATGCACGTGTGCAGGTCTGATGCTGAATATACTTGCACCCTACAGGGAACAGAATTGAAGCCCGTGGTGAAAGAAAAAGATGTGGATGTAACATTGCATCATTCTCTAAAGGTTCACGAACAATGCCGTGAAGCTGTAGCTAAAGCAGTTAGGGTTTTAGGTTGTATTCGCAGGATAATCACAGACAGCAAACCAGGAAATGAAAAGCACTGATTAACTGCACTTTTCAAAAATGTTACAGAGAGCGAAATAAAGATTGGGACTGCCACATGAGGTTAAGGTAGAAGCTGAAATATCATGAACAAACTTTTAAAATATTTTCACATTTTTAAAAAAAAATTGTAATTTTTATCATAATGGAGAAATATGACACTCCACAAATATAAAAATTAGTTTTTCAGGGCCAGGACATTTGTTTAGCAGTCAATATGCTGTTAAAACCCCAGTTAAACCTATTCCAACAAGACTTAACATTTAATGGGGTGTTTAACAGCGATATTACCACAGAAAATTTCAAGTTTTCGTCAGTTTCACTGATCACACTGATTGCCGGCTATGGGCGGGATCCACAGCGCAGCCAGTGTCGGAGCAGTGAATGACTGACCGCAACGTCAGGATTTCCGCATTTAGAAGCTCACGCGCTAAATCCTCGAGTTGTGGTCAGTTTCAGAGGGGTAATGACAGCGAACGCTGACAGTTCGACATCATTGCCCACTGCAAATTCCAGGCCAATATGCACCTTACTGAATTGGAATTGCTAATCTTGCTTGACGTCCTCCGGACATATTTTATTGCTCCAAGAATCTGCCAGTTTATCAAGATAAATGAGATTCAGTTTTACGTAGCATGAGTATCTGAGGAAAGTTTATATTTCTTGAATATTTAGTTTTTTGTACGGGCTCTTCTGCCACCTTCCATGTAGGTACACCCCTCAGATCTTCATTGGTTATATTTTGCAATAGTTCTACGCCTGGTCAATGCACTTGCGTTGGAAAACTGCTGGAAACATTGGTCTGGTAAATCCAGTTTAATAGGACGGATGTGAATTTATAAATAATAGAAAACACCATGTAGACCAAACTCATGGTCTACAGAGCAGTAGTGATACCCGCCCTCCTGTATGCTTCAGAGACATGGACCATGTACAGCAGGCACCTCAAAGCACTGGAGAGGTTCCACCAACGCTGCCTCCGCAAGATCCTGCAAAACCATTGGCAGGATAGGTGCACCAACGTCAGTGTTCTCGCTCAGGCCAACATCCCCAGCATCGAAGCTTTGACCACGCTCGATCAGCTCCGATAGATGGGTCACATCGTCCGCATGCCCGATACAAGACTCCCAAAACAAGTGCTCTACTCAGAGCTCTGACACGGCAAGAGAGCCCCAGGTGGGCAGAGGAAACGCTTCAAGGACACCCTTAAAGCCTCCTTGAAAAAGTGCAACATCCCCACAAACACCTGGGAATCCCTGGCCCAAGACCACACAAAGTGGAGGAGAAGCATCCGGGAAGGCGCCGAACACCTCGAGTCTCTTCGCTGGGAGCAAGCAGAAGCCAAGCGCAAACAGCGCAAGGAGCGCACGTCAACCCAAGCACCCCACCCACCCGCCCCTTCAACCACCGTCTGCCCCACCTGTGACAGAGACTGTAGGTCCCGCATTGGACTCATCAGTCACCTGAGAACTCATTTTTAGTGTGGAAGCAAGTCATCCTCGGTTCCGAGGGACTGCCTAAGAAGAAGAAGAAGAAGAAGAATAGAAAACACCATCACCGCAGTTGATTGTCTGCAGTCCTGCAGGTCACAGTGTAAGCGCTCCGAGAGTTGGTCAGTTCAACTTTCCCTTGTGGAAAAAAATAATGGTCCTGTGTGCATTTTGTAAGCATGACCCAGACTGCACGAAAGGATCCGACCTCTCCTCATATAAAAGGAACAAAACAAAATCGTGATAAGAAATTGCAACGTCTAGAGGGTGGCTCTGAATTTTATTGCAATTTTCCAAGCCGCTAGGCAGTGTGAAGTAAAGGCTGTGTTTTACAGATAAGTGCATGCTTGAATACGTTTACAAGTCTTTCCATGGAAACTGTATACGTAAAATAAAAGTGACTCGTGAAACTATTACCTCCAAAAGTATTTGCATAATTGAATTGCGGATATTTTGGCATTTGCATTTTGATGCTGTTGAAAGTCGTTCCACCGTGCAGAACATTTAACCCGTAGTCTGCTGCAGGTCTGACGGCCTCCACCCTCTCTGCTAGCTGGTGACAGTCCCACGTGATCCCACTTGGGGCCGTCACTAGCTAGTTCCTAGTGGGCACACGTTTACAACCGCCAGTTGCTCAGTGGGCAGCACCCTCACTCTACTGAGTCAGAAGGTTGTGGGTTCAAGTCTCACTCCAGAGACTTGAGCACAAAAATCTAGGCTGACATTCCAGTGCAGTGCTGAGGGAGTGCTGCACTGTCGGAGGGGCAGAACTGAGGGAGCGCTGCACTGTCAGAGGGGCAGAACTGAGGGAGTGCTGCACTGTCGGAGATGCCGTCTTTCGGATGAGACGTTAAACCGAGGCCCCGTCTGCTCTCTCAGGTGGATGTAAAAGATCCCATGGCACTATTTTGAAGAAGAGCAGGGGAGTCCTGGCCAATATTTATTCCTCAATCAACATCACTAAAACTGATTATCTGGTCATTATCACGAAGGGCCATCGACCTGAAACGTTGACTCTGTTTCTCTCTCCACAGATGCTGCCTGAGCTGCTGAGTATTTCCAGCATTTTCTGTTTTTATTTCAGATTTCCAGCATCCGCAGTATTTTGCTTTGGAATAATTAGTCACTACCTTGTTAGCCGTAAGGAGGCTGATTGTGGAAAATGCAAAAATGACACTAATGTAATGAGCTCGAGGGCAGAGAGCTTTAGCTTGCATCTGACCCACGCAGTACCTATTTACTGAGGAGCACTTTATGCTAAAATTAGATGCAAAAAAGTTTATATTTCCAGGCATTGACATCCCCCTGCAACAATAAGTGCAAAATTCACCACAAATTGGAAATAACCAAATTAAATTGTTAGCGGTTCAGTTAAATATGAGGAAACTTTGCATACAAGCTCGAGGGGAATCGAGGGATATGGGGATCGGGCGGGAAAGTGGAGTTGAGGTTGATGATCAGCCAATATCAGGCTCGAGGGGCAGAATGGCCGACTCCTGCTCCTAATTCTTATGTTCAATGTTCCCCTTAAGCTGCACGGCCGTGCTGCTGCACCGCGCTCCGGAGGTCCCGCGCAGCTGGCTCACCGACTTTTAAATAGAAAAACCGCACATGCGCAGAATTTTGAACGGGCCGCGCAGCCTGTTAAAGGGGCCGCGCACCCAAAGAAAAATGAGAGGGAACGTTGCATACAAGTGTGTTTAAAAAAAATTGTGCTCATAACAGGGAGGCCTAGATTTTAACTCGGGATCAGTGCGTTGGTGGAGGGGCGGGGTGGGGGCAGCAGAGCGAGCAACAAGCTCGCATGCTGAGGCCCGGAGAGATCTTCGCTCCCGGTCCTCATTTACATATGGAAGATCGAATCCCGGCAGGAATCGCTGCCTGGCCGGTGGGAGCGGAAATTCAGGCAGCAGGAGGCCACCGCTGGGGACCCATGAGAACGGTCGGCGGTACAAGGTAATTCCATGGGAGGGCTGTGGGAGGGGAATCCCCGTCGATGGATGGACCGGGGGGAGGCCCAGCCCAGCCCACGGTTTCCTTGTGGTGCCCCGAGGATCACTCCTGCTGCTCTTGGCCAACAAAGAAACTAAACGTTATATATTTTTTCAAACCTACCTCCTTAATTGTTCTGCCCTGATCGCTGCAGGTTTGGCATTCAAGCTCAAAGATTAAAACAGAGGATCGATGATGTCATGGGAGCCCGATTTGCATATTTAAAGGAGCCCCCGGACAACTTTGAGCCGGGCGTCTGTGACACCTGTAATTTTAAATGATCAGTCGGCCGGATCAGGTCAGGAGTGGAGTGGAGAAGTCCCCCTCCCCACCCCGCCCCACCCCACACCTCCCCCACCCCACCCCACACCTCCCCCACCCCACCCCCAACCTCCCCCTCCCCACCCCACCCCCACCTCCCCCACCCCCACCTCCCCCTCCCCACCCCACCCCACCTCCCCCACCCCACCCCACGCCTCCCCCACCCTCCCCCACCCCACCCGCTCCCCCTCCCCACTCCACCCCCACCTCCCCCACCCCCCACCTCCCCCTCCCCACCCCACCCCCACCTCCCCCACCCCACTCCACCCCCACCTCCCCCACACCACCCCCACCTCCCCCATCTCCCCCACCCCACCCCACCCCCACCTCCCCCACCCCACCCCCACACCTCCCCCACCTCCCCCTCCCCACTCCACCCCCACCTCCCTCACACCACCACCCCCACCTCCCCCTCCCCCTCCACACCTCCCCCCCTCCCCCTCCCCACTCCACCCCCACCTCCCCCACACCACCCCCACCTCCCCCACCCCCACCTCCCCCACCCCACTCCACCCCCACCTCCCCCATACCACCCCCATCTCCCCCTCCCCACCCCACCCCCACCTCCCCCTCCCCCTCCCCACCCCACCCCACCCCCACCTCCCCCTCCCCACCTAGTTTCCGCTAGGCAGAGGGAGTTAAGCTGTTCACCTGCTGCGAGTGTAGATTGAGAATTCCCGTTCAGATATCAGTAGACCCCACAAGAGTTTCCATCCATTAGAATGAATGAACCAGACCAGGCCGACTTGGAACAACCTACCACCAACCCGTCTCAAATCTAGAAGGCCATTTTGGACCGTCGCCGAAGCCCTTCACCGATCTCCCCTCAGCCTTGATGACCGAGGGCGAAATGCTTGGAAGAACTGCGACATACCGAATGGATTCCTTATCGAGGACCCACAGTACAACCTGAAGGATTGACCCTTCCTCGCAAACAGTGGACAACCATCAACCGCCTCAGCACCGGTCAAGGTCGATGCTGCCACCTTCTCCATAGATGGAAGATTAAAGCATCTCCATCATGTGACTGTGGAGCTCCTGATCAGACCCTGGAGCACATCATTGAGCACTGCCCTCAGAGGAAATTCACAGGCAGCCTACAAGATATCCACACTGTTACACCGGAAGCTTTGGCCTGGATATCTGACTTAGATATTAGCATTTGATTTGCTTTGCTACTACCATACGTAAGAAGAAGTAGAATGAACCAGAAATTTGTTAAATTACCCCATAGTACTCAGCTAAATTATTTTAAAAAACTGATGCTCCTGTTTTGGACACATATTCCTGCTGTCCCAGACTTTGCCGAGTTTGCTGTTATAAGCCTTTTTTATACTCGTGCACTTCATCTCGGAGACATGACAGTATAACTGCAGCCCTCTATAGTTCCAGTGGATTACACGGGCGTATCTGGTTCGACTATTGGAGCAGAAATATGTGATTGCCAGGGGCAGGAATGAAACATGGTAATCACTGTAGTCAGGGCTCAGAGAGCTAAAGGCTTGCAGAGTTCACCTGAGTTATTGCACGCGCAGAAACACACACGATATCCTGATTATTCCCTCTACACACTACACAGTAAAAAAAAAACAAGATTGGATAATAAAAGTGCCGTTTGCCTGGCTGTGTTTGTTTATATATAACAAACCTGGGACCGGTGAATTCCACCAGCTACTATGATGTGAAAAATTGCTGCTTTACTCGATTAGTTTGAACAGCACCATTTTTCTGTGGCCTTGTTTGCGGTTAACCCTTCATTACCTCTTCATAGAATCATAGAATGGTTGCAGCACAGAAGGAGGCCATTTGGCCCGTCGAGCCCGTGCCGGTTCTCTGCAAGAGCACTTCAGCTAGTCCCACTCCCCCGCCCTTTCTCCATAGCCCTGCAAATCTTTTTCCTTCAGGTACTTATCCAATTCCCTTTTGAAAGCCACGACTGAATCTGCCTCCACCACCCTCTCAGGCAGTGCATTCCAGATCCTAACCACTCGCTGCGTAAAAAAGTTTTTCCTCATGTCGCCTTTGGTTCTTTTGCCAGTAATGAAATTATTCAGAGATGACAAATATGTCTTCTACAATATGCAGGACTTTAAAAAAACATTCTTCAGTGTAACCCGTACAGCTGCTCAATGCGTGAATAAAGTAAGGCTCTTTTTATTTTTTAATTTGGTAAAGCTGTTGCAAAATCATCACGTTTTAGGATTCAGGCAAAAGAACCAGAGGCGACATGAGGAGAAACTTTTTTGTGCACCGAGTGGTTAGGATTTGGAATGCGCTGCCTGATAGGGCGGTGGATACAGATTCAATGGTAGCCTTCAAAAGGGAATTGGATAAATACTTGAAGGAGAAAAAATTGCAGGGACATGGGGAAAGAGCGGGGGGAGTGGGACTAACTGGATTGCTCTTCGAAAGAGCCGGTGCAGACTCGATGGGCCGAATGGCCTCCTTCTGTGCTGTACTATTCTGTGATTCTAAGTGCAGAGTTTCTGACAAAGATACAACCCTCTCCTCCGTTGGAAAAACGCCTGATCACCAGTCAATACCTTCTTCAGCAGGTTTTGACATTGGGTATTTGGCTTAAGAAGGATCAGAGGCACCAACACAAACAGTGCCACTAACAAGAGAAGTTAAGCATAGTATTAGATCAAAGGAAGAGGCTGAAAATGTTGCCAAAAAGAGTAGTAAGCCTGAGGATTGGGAGGATTTTAGAATTCAGCAAAGAATGACCAAGAAATTGATAAAAAAGAAAGAAAATAGAATATGAGAGTAAACTAGCAAGAGACACAAAAACAGATTGTAAAAGCTTCTATAGGTATGTAAAAAGGAAGAGATTAAATGTGGGCCCCTTACAGGCAGAGACAGGAGAAATTATAATGGGGAATAAGGAAATGGCAGAGACGTTAAACAAATACTCTGTATCTGTCTTCATGGAAGAAGACGCAAAAAACATTCCAGAAATGGTGGGGAACCAAGGGTCTAGTGAGAATCAGGAACTTAAAGAAATTATTATTAGTAAAGAAATAGTGCTGGATAACTTAATGGGACTAAAAGCCGACAAATCCCCTGGACCAGATGACCTACATCTTAGGGTTCTAAAAGAGGTGGATGCATTGGTTTTGATCATCCAGAATTCCCTAGATTCTAGAATGGTCCCTGTGCATTGGAAGGTAGCAAATGTAACTGCTTTTCAAGAAAGGAGGGAGAGAGAAAACGGAACTATCGGCCAGTTAGCCTGACATCAGTCATCGGGAAAATGCTAGAATCCATTATTAAGGAAGTGGTAACAGGGCACTTAGAAAATCATAATATGATTGGGCAGACTCAACATGGATTTATGAAAGATAGATCATGTTTGATAAATTTGTTCAAGTTTTTTGAGGTTGTAACTAGTTGGGTAGATAAAGGGGAACCAGTGGATGTAGTATATTTGGATTTTCAGAAGGCATTCGATAAAGTGCCACACAAGAGGTTATTACACAAAATTAGGACTCATGGGATTGGGGGTAATATATTAACATGGATTGAGGATTGGTTAACGGACAGAAAACAGAGAGTAGGAATAAAAGGATTATTTTTGGGTTGGCAGGCTGTAACTAGTGGGGTACCGCAAGGATCAGTGCTTGGACCCCAGCTATTTACAGTCTATATTAATGACTTAGATGAAGGGACCGAGTGCAATGTATCCAAGTTTGCTGTCGATACAAAGATAAGTGGGAAAGTAAGCTGTGAGGAGGACGCAAAGAGGCTGCAAAGGGATACAGACAGGTTAAGTGAGTGGGCAAGAACATGGCAGATGGAATATAATGTGGAGAAATGTGAAGTTATCCACTTTGGTGAGAGATTGGGAAATGTTGGTATTCAGAGGGACCTGGGTGTCCTTGTACATGAATCACAGAAAGTTAACATGCAGGTACAGCAAGCAATTAGGAAAGTAAATGGTATGTTAGCTTTTATTACAAAAGGATTGGAGTATAAGAGTAAAGAAGTCTTACTGCAATTATATAGGGCCTTGATGAGACCACGCCTGGAGTACTGTGTATAGTTTTGGTCGCCTTACCTAAGGAAGGATATACTTGCCTTAGAGGGAGTGCAACAAAGGTTCACCAGACTGATGGGGGGGATTGTCCTATGAGGAGAGATTGAGGAGACGAGGCCTGCATTCTCTAGAGTTTAGAAGAATGAGAGGTGATCTCATTGAAACATACAAAATTCTTAAGGGGGTTGACAGGGTAGATGCTGGGAGGTTGTTTCCCCTGGCTGGGGAGGTCTAGAACCAGGGGTCACAGTCTCAGAATAAGGGATTGATCATTTAGGACTGAGATGAGGAGAAATTTCTTCACTCAGAGGGTGGTGAATCTTTGGAATTCTCTACCCGAGGGGGCTGTGGAGGCTCAGTCGTTGAGTAAATTCAAGACAGAGATCGATAGATTTTTGGATACTAAGGGAACCAGGGGATATGGGGCAATGTTCCCCCTAATTTTTTTTTGCGTGCGTGGCCCCTTTGAGGGGCTGCACGGCCCATTCACAGTTCCCCGCAGATGTGAAATTTAACATCGGAAAAGTCATTCCCGGGCTGCACGGGACCGGCAGAGAGCAGTGTGGTCGAGCGGCCGTGCAGCTTAGCGGGAATCGAGAGATATGGGGATCGGGCAGGAAAGTGGAGTTGAGATCGAAGATCAGCCATGATCTCATTGAATGGCGGAGCAGGCTCGAGGGGCCGAATGGCCGACTCCTGCTCCTAATTCTTATGTTCTTATGTAATTAATTGTGTCACCGATGGCAGTCTGTGTCTCAAAATGTGTAAATCTGAGTAATTGAAATTGTGAAAAAAATGTTGCGGGTTAGAAATGAAGTCTTCACACAAGGCAGTCTACATGCACTTATTTTAAATTTCCCCTTTATTCATGCAAAATTACTTTTCCTTCCCCGTACAACCTGCTATGGAACGGCCGGCGGAAGTACAGTCCTGTATGAATTTGCTTATCGGAGCATCCGAGGTCACATCCACCACATGGTGTAGAACGTGTTCTTTATTTAGTCACTGGGAGCGTGTGGTGTCTGTGTGTCAGATTGAGTGGTCTCGTTTGCTGTGTATAAAGATTAATTGACCAAGAAAGCTGGAGTTCTCCCACTCTATTTAATTGGCGTGACTGAAGAAGATGCACAAAGATGGTCTGTGAGTGATTACATTTCTTCAAACAACATCGCTCAGCTGTCTCGAGTAATTTATTTTGTTTAGGTTTATGGGGTGCAGGGGATGGGGAAAACATAACATTGCGGATGTGTTTCAGTTTTTCCTTTCTCCTCTCTCAAGAAGCTGGCCCGATTAAGGAAGGAAAGAATGCCAAGAGTTGCTGCGGGAGCTTTTGCCCCGAACTGCCCGTGTAACGTGTTCACGGTCGTGATGCCTGACTTCTGGCGTCAGAAGACCCGTCACTGCTTTATGTCAAAAGCCGCAAGTAAACGCGGGGGCCTAGAAATCTGACCCGGGAGGTGGCGCCACACGGGCGGTCCGGGATCGGCCGACCGTTATACGCAGCACCCGATGTCCAGCTGCCTATAGCGGGCGGCCCATCCGATACCGCCCGAGACGGATTTCGAGGCCGATATATCTTGAATTATGGATGTCTTGTCAAAAGGTCCTGCAGAATTCCAGAAGGTATCCTTGATTTAACCCCCTCACTTCCACGTAGCTAAGTTCATCAGCTTTTACATTCTCGGGCAATTACTGTAAATGCCAAAGTTAGATTTGGCAACCGTAGAATATGATAATTAATGGTAAGTTTTTTTTTAATGGCTTGGCTACAAAACCCAAGGTGGATATGTTGGTTTTTGAAATTTGAAGATAGCATTCACCTCTAACAATAGAGCGAGCCTTTGGCTGAGTGGTAGCATCGTTTCTCTTCAGTCAGAAGGTGCAGGGTTTGAACCTCACTCCAGACAGTCCCGGCGAGCTATGGGTCTGAATTCTAGGTTGACATCGAGCTGGTGGGTTTGGGTGGCCCCCATCATTGTATGGGTTGTGGAGCCCATAAAACTCTCCCTCCGTATAGGTCTATACCCTATTGAATATAAGAATTAGGAGCAGGAGTCGGCCATATGGCCCCTCGAGCCTGCTCCGCCATTCAATAAGATCATGGCTGATCTTCCACCTCAACTCCACTTTCCCGTCCGATCCCCATATCCCTCGATTCCCCGAGAGTCCAAAAATCTATCTATCTCAGCCTTGAATATACTCAATGACTCAGCATTCACAGCCCTCTGGGGTAGAGAATTCCAAAGATTCACAACCCTCTGAGTGAAGAAATTTCTCCTCATCTCAGTCCTAAATGGCCGACCCCTTATCCTGAGACTATGCCCCCTAGTTCTAGACACTCCAGCCAGGGGGAAGCAACCTCTCAGCATCTACCCTGTCAATCCCCCTCAGAATCTTATGTTCCAATGAGATCACCTCTCATTCTTCTAAACTCCAGAGAGTATAGGCCCAATCTACTCAATCTCTACTCATAGGACAGCCCTCTCATCCCAGGGATCAATCTAGTGAACCTTGGTTGCAACGCTTCTAAGGCTCTACTGGCTGGTATGAAGATGGTTACGGTCATGGAAGGAGCATTCAGGCCGTGGCCTGTCAGACTGTTAATCAGCCTGAGAATCCTTCTACGACTTCACACTGGTCTCTAAGGGAAGAGGGTGAAGATACAACAACAACCCATAACAATTTCAAATAAACATATCTAAATTGCTTCAGTATAACCCCCCCAAAAAAAATGTTTCTTCTTGTTTGAGGACGGTGAGCCAGTGTAGGTCAGCGAGCACAGGGGTGATGGGTGAACGGGACTTGGTGCGATCGGGACGGGACGGACTGCAGCGGTTCAAGAAGGCGGCTCACCACCACCCTCTCGAGGGCAGTTAGGGATGGCCAATAAATGCCGGCCTTGCCAGTGACGCCCACACCCCATGAATGAATTTTAGTTAGGATACGGGGAACAGAGTTTTGGATGAGCTCAAGTTTACTGAGGGTGCAAGGTGGGAGGTCGGCCTGGAGTGTGAAGAGGCAGATATTCAGGGGGAGAAATTGGGCTCCTTTGCGCTTCCGGGGGGCACTAACAGGGCGCAAATGGGTTTGCGACCGGGCGCAGCGATATCAACGCCTCCTGCTAAATTCGGCGGGAGTTTTGCGGCGGTGGTAAGACGTTGCGCCTCGATTTCCTGTGCCCGGAGATCGTGACGTCATTGCCGTGTGCCGCGCCCCGAATGAAAAATTCCCTCTCGCCCCCTGCTTGTGCGCCTGCCGTTAACAACGACAGGTAGAGGAGGCTATTTAAAGGCGTCCACTTCCGGTGTAGTTTTCGTTGGCCAACAGTGCTGCGTTGTTAGTTTCACATCAGCAAAGAGGCCTTTTGACCGATTTGAGCGTTTTGCATTTTAGCGAGTGTTCTGGCATATAAAGAGTCTTCAGTTTCATTGAGGGGAGATTTGAAAGTGCAATATTTGGATCCTTTCATGGGGGCTGGACCTCGCCCTCCAGCGTCAACGTCGGAGGCAACTGAAGCACAGAGAAAGAGTGCAAAATGTGGCCAGAGGTAGGAGGGCCAACAGGGCTCTCAACAGGAGGCCTTACCCACCCAGGGTATTCCGGCAGCAGTTCTCCTACAGGAATTTCATTGAGGACCAGTGTGTTAGAAGGCCCCGCTTCAGCAAGGAGGTGGTCACAGAGCTCTGCCCACTCCTGCAGCCAGACCTCGAGCCTGAGATCAGGACCACCACGGTTCTCTCAGTGGCAGTCAAGGTCACCGTCGGACTCAATTTCTACACCAGCGGATCATTCCAGTAGGCGACATCTCCAACATCTCCCAGTTCGCCGTCCATTGTTCCATCCGTCAGGTCACAGATGCTCTGTACAGAAGGAGAAGGGACTACATTTCCTTCCCCATGACCAGAGAGAAGTAGCACGAGCGTGCATGTGCATGCCAGGATAGCGGGATTCCCCATGGTGCAGGGCATCATTGACTGTACCCACGTCGCTTTGCGGGCACCTCATAACAATCCTGAGATCTTCCATAACCGCAAAGGCTACCACTCACTTAATGTGCACTTGGGAGTACAGACCGTCAATGGCCGCTATCCTGGCAGCAGCCACGATGCCTTCATCCTGTGCCAGACCGGTGTGCCAGATCTATTCCAGCCACCACATCAAGCTTGTGGCTGGCTGGTCGGAGACAAGGGCTATCTGCTCTCCACCTGGCTCATGACTCCCCTCCGCCACCCCAACAGTCCTGCCCAGCACTCATATAATGAGAGCCATGCTGCCACCAGGAACATCATTGAGCAGACCATCGGAGCGCTCAAGCAACGGTTCCGCTGCCTTGACCGCTCGGGAGGAGCCCTCCAGTACTCGGCTGAGCTGGTGTCCCTTTTCATCGCCGTCTGCTGCATGCCGCACAACTTGGCCATCGTGAGGGCGCAGACATTGCCACCAGGCATAACTCCACCACCTCAGGAGGAGGCTCAGGAGGAACAGGAGGACGAACAGCAGCGACGGAGGAGGCAGCCACTCAATCGGAGTTCTGTAAGGTCGGTCCGTGACCACCTCATCAGACTTCGTTTCCAGTGACTTGGAGTCTTCGTTCCGGTTGCTGAACACGTCGCCATCATTCCATCACTTTGTGATTCCATACCACATCCCAGAACTGAAATGAGACACAGCACCAAATCTACAACAATCCAGTAATAAATTTATCAAAAACCATTAACCACATATATACAACAATATTGACTAATCACCCTTGTGCAAATCCTTGCCTCCCCTCTTTACAATCCCCTTTCCTAATCTAGTGCTCCTACGTAGTGTCTCCCCAGTGACTGCAGCAGGGCTGGTGGAAGGCTGCTGAGTGTCGGTCCAGAGACTACAGATGGCCTTGCAGGAGGCCCCCGACCAGCTCTGGGCCTGGAGGCCCGGCTGTAGACTGCACCACCTCAGCATGGGTGGCGGCAGGCTGGGCTGGCTGGATGACAGGCAGCGACAAGGGCAATGGTGGAGTGGCAGCGGTGGGAGCAGGAATGCTGTCATCCTGAGAGAGGACAGCAGGTTCTTGCTCCACTGACCCACTGCCACTTCCCCCGGGGCAGCACCTCAGCATCCCTAGCAATCTGCTGGAGCACAGATTGCTGGCCTGCTGAGACACCGTGAGATCCCCGGTGGACTGTAGTGGACCCAGCGACGATGGCAGCAGTCAGAGCTTTCGTGGCATCAAGCTGAGACTGTATGAGAGCAGTCTGAGACTCAATGGCAGCAACCATTGACTGCATTACAGCACTAAGACATTGCGTCGCTTCCACCTGTGCTGCAATGGATGCTGCCACATTGCCCATGACACGCGGCATGAGGTCTGGGTCCCCATGGTCTCTCAGGGAGTCCACCATCCTTTGCAGACTGCCAAGGATGGGCTCCATGGTGTGCACAGAGCCTTGTGCAATGTTGGAGGCAGACTCCTCCACGCTCCTTACCATTGCTGAGAGGCTCTCGGGCACTCTTGCCATTGCACCTATCATCCCCGTGTGCATGCTCATCACCCTTCTTGTGAACGCCTCCCCATCAAGGTCCTCATCTGAGTCCTGCACAGCAGAACTTGCGCGGGAACTCACCCTCCGGGGAGCTGGCTCCCGAGCTACCCTTTCCCCCTGGCCTTGCTGCAGCCCGCTCGTCCCCGGTGCATCACCCTGTGAAGACCCCTCTATTAAACTTGCCTCTAAAGATCGCGTAGTGCCAGTATCTGAGGTGGTGCCTGTGGGTGAAAGATGCAGTGACGCGGTGCTTTGCTCCTCCTCCTCTTCTCCTTCCTCACTCTCAGTGGGAGGCTCAGGGATAGGCTGGTCATCTGGTTGCTGATTATCTGAAAGCATAAAGGCACAAGACTCGCATTAAGGTGAGGGCAGGGGGGCAGGAATAGAGCAAGGAATGCAGACCGTATCAAGAGCTGGAAATTGGGAAAAGCGTCTGGTGTGAGGGGGAAGTGTGATGAAAGAAGGAGAGGGGCTGAAGATACCGTTGTTGCCCCCAAGGGGGTTGACATTGCCGAGGGCCACGCTGCCCACCACCTGCTGCCCAATGAGTCACAGCACTCGCTCCTCAAGGTCTGAGAGCTGCTGGAGCTGCGCATTATCCCCGCCTGTTCTCTGCTGCTCCCTCCTATTGTGGGCCACCTTGGCCTGCAAGAGAAACGAATGTGTGTGAGTCAGAGTCCAGCTATGTGTTTGGGAGATATGCCTGCCGTAGTTGAATAGCTGTGATTGTAGGCAAGGCGTGAGATGTGAGTTTGAGTAGGTGCAGATGCTTGGTGGGTGAGTGGTGGGGGTGTGGTGGTTTGTGCAGTGTGCACAGACTGAGGTTCAGATGCTGGTATGTAGAACCTGTTGAAGCACGTACTCACCTTGACCACCCGAGTGAGGTCGTTGAATTTCTTCCGGCACTGTGTCAGGCTGTGTTTGCCCACACTACTGACTGAGACCTCCTGGGCCACTTCCCTCCACATTGCCCTGGAGACCTGGGGCAATGGCCTCCTTCCAGTGTCCGGGAACAGCACTGCCCTCCTTCGCTCCACTCCCGCGACCAATGCCTCCAATACCTCGTCCGTGAAACGACGAGCTCTCTCCCTGGGAGTGGGATCAGCCATTACGATCAGGGGATTGAGTTGGTTGCAGGTCGCCTTCACAGCCAGCAATGCTGATAATGAGGACCTGCACAATGATGCAACCTCCCCTTTAAGAGCTGGAAGGAGCCAGTGTGAAGGATTATTCCCGATTGTATAACACCTGAAATTTATCATCGCTCTGCTGGTAGTGCCCCTGTAGCGCCCTCGTAGGTCATTAGCGCTTGATTTAGCGTTCCAGCTCGTTCGCTAACAGCCAATTTAGGGAAACCTCAGACTCATTAGCGCCTGGCGCTAACTTTTCACAATTTCTAAATTTAGCGCCCCAAACAGGGCGATACCGAATTTCTCGCCCCTCAGAGTCACTTATTAATGGGTGACTTTCGACAGTTTGTCTCTGGTCGCTAAATGGAGCACTTCCCCGCTGATACTCAACGAGGGAGAAAATGACACGCACTCCAACCCCGCAGCCAGACCGCGGCCTGCTCTGCGGTTAAGGGCCAACCCGACCACAACATTGGGGCAGCATGATTGAGACATGCAGTGTGTCGGGCAAGCCTAGTACCCACAAGACGTGGTGCCTGAAGCCAAGAGACAAGGGGCGAGATTTGTGAGCTCTCGGCAGTCAGCCTCTGGAACCGGCCGCCGTCTCGTGCGGTGGACGCTGATTCGCGGAATTCCTTCACGAGACAGCTGGACCTGTTTCTGGCTGGGGCGGAGATCACCTCTTACAGAAGGTCGGTACTGCGGGGAATTCAGGGCCAGAGTGATCTCCTGGACTAGATTCGATCGCCTAGATGGGTGGGAGAGGAATTTCCCAGATTTTGTTCCCCAAATTGGCCCTGGGACTTGACCTGGTTTTTCACCTCCCCCAGGAGAGCACATGGTTTCGGGTGGGGTGGAGAGGGTATATGTTGTGATACACAAGGTGTATGGGACAATTATTCATATGTTCGTATCGGAAGAGAATTGATGAATGATGGAGAAATTTTGCTAGATTGGAAATAAGGGATCGTGATTCCCATTTTCAAAAAGGATGATAAAACAGACCAGGCAACCACAGGCTTGATATCTATACACGGTAAAATATCAGAATTGATTATCCGGAGTAAAGTTGAGGATTCTCTATATGATAATAACCCAGTAAATAGCAGCCATCAACCTCTTCGACATTTTTGAGAAAGTAACATCCTACATGGACTTTAGAGAGCCCAGGGGACACGGTGCACCTAGATTTGCAAAATAGCTTTTGACTCATAATAGAAAGAAAGACTTGCATTTATACAGCGCCTTTCACAACCACCGGCCGTCCCAAAGCACTTTACAGTCAATGAAGTACTTTTTGAAGTGTAGTCGCTGTTGTAATGTAGCAGCCAATTTGCGCACAGCAAGCTCCCACAAACAGCAATGTGATAATGACCAGATAATCTGTTTTTGTTATGTTGATTGATGGATAGATATTGGCCCCAGGACACCGGGGAGAACTCTGCTGCTCTTCTATAGAAATTGTGCTGTGGGATCTTTTACATCCACCCCAGAGAGGAGACGAGGCCTCGGTTTAACATTTCCTCCGAAAGACGGCACCTCCGACAGTGCAGCACTCCCTCAGTACTGCACTGATTCAGTCAGCCAAGATTTTTGTGCTCAAATCTCTGGAGTGGGACTTGAACCCACAACCTTCTGACTCAGAGGCGAGAGTGCTGCCCCACTGAGCCACAGCTAACACTGTCACAAAGGCCCCATGGGTGAAGATTTGAGGAGCATTGTCCTTGCCCAAAGTGGTTGGGAAGCGCCCAACTATAACATGGCCAGTTGAATCCTGGTTGATGTTCTGTCGGGTCAGGGATGAAACAATGAAGTATAGGAGCATCTGCTGCCCACTCTTTGTGCCGGCGAGTAGGTATGTAAAAATCAAAGGAATCAGGAACCGTTGATTATTTTGGGCGTCTCCAAGAGAGCCGTGCGTGTTGGTGGATAGAAACAATCAGAGGGATTTGGCAACCTGATTTTATCACAAAATCTATTCCCCAATTTTGCTACTACATCTGAAGGAGGAAGGTGTGGAGGAGCTATGTTGCAGAGAATTGGTAACCATGGGCGGGGAGTAGGGCGGAATGTGCCTGACAGGATGACGCATAAGTAGCATGCAGTTGAGTATCCACCAGTGTGGTGAGTGAGCCCAGACTTGCATTTCTATAGCGCCTTTCACGACCTCAGGACGTCCCAAAGCGCTTTACAGCCAATGAAGTACTTTTTGAAGTGTAGTCACTGTTGTAATGTAGAAACAACAGTGACGAAATGATCTTTTTATGAAAGCATTTCACATGTACCTGTGACCTTTTTACTGACATTTCACATTCTCAGTGTTCCCAGATAAACAAATTATATTCAACATTGCACTGTATTTTCAAATGCCAGGTGTATTAGTACCGTTGTACAGTATGTCACAAGTTCAGGCTCACATTCTTAGAACTGGGAGATGCAGCTTAATTGTATTTTGACATTTTTTTCAAGATCTTCCATTCAGACGTATTTTGCAAAGCAGACTATATTTTGCTTGCGTGATGCTTACCAGAGAATACATTGGTACAGTAGGTTGTTGGCCTGCGATGCGTATGCTGGGAGCGTTGCACGTTTAAGGATTGAAGCAATTGGTTTGGTCTTCCCCGGGGGTTTGTTTGGGTTGAGGGTGCAAGCTGTCTCACCTGCATTAAATAATGGCCCTATAGATTGGGGATGCTGTCTTCCTAGCTCCACAACAGGCCACTATCTGCTTATTTCCCATACTTTGTAGCTCTGCTAAAGAAAGAAAGACTTGCATTACGACAGTGCCTTTCACCACCTCAGGACATCCCAAAGTGCTTTATAGCCAATTAAGTACTTTTTGAAGTGTAGTCACTGTTGTAATGTGGGAAACACAGCAGTGTGCACAGTAAGCTCCCACAAACAGCAATGTGATAATGACCAGATAATCTGTTTTAGTGATGTTGATTGAGGAATAACCATTGACCACAGGACACCAGGGAGAACTCCCCTGCTCTTCTGTTGAAATAGTGCCATGAGATCTTTTACGTCCACCTGAGAGAGCAGTCGGGGCCTCGGTTTAACGTCTCACCCGAAAGACGCCACCTCCGACAGTGCAGCACTCCCTCAGCACTGCACTGGAGTGTCAGCCTAGAATTTTGTGCTCAAGTCCCTGGAGTGGGACTTGAACCCACAACCTTCTGACTCAAGAGGCGAGGGTGCTGCCCACTGAGCCACAGCTGACCGTGGCTGTCTTTTCCTACGAGCTGGTTTGAGGATTGTCTTCAGGAAGGAGACACAGACTTGCAATTGTAAAAGAACATCATTCCGATTTTTAATTTGGACAACATATCGAACAGAAATATCAGCACATTTTGTACATTGCTGTGGAAATACAGTATTTTATCACCCAAACTCGAATATCTTTTCCTTCATATCTAACGAAATTACTTGAAGGAACGTGAGGCATCCCTATGATATCCTGTTTTAATGACTGTATCGTGCCAGTAAAGACTGTGAGTGAAGTTGGAATATGAGGGGGTGATTCTACAATCCGGATCTCCCAATGTTTCCAGACAGTGCACCTTGGGAAATCAAACAGCCGATACGTTCTGTCCGGTAAAATTAATGGATAAAAAAAATCACAGGCTAGGCAGCAAAACAGACTGGAAATTTTACTGAACAGCTGTGAGTTTTTGGGGAGACACAATTGCAATGGGCCGTATTTTCCAATCGGAGGTTTCCCACGTGCGGAGGCCTCCGATCTGGAAAAAATCTACGCACTTACCTGAGGGCTCCCGAGGTGCGTAAAGTTCCGATCCTGGGCCTCTCCAAACTCCAAGTGTGCAGGGCCCACGTATCCCAGAGGCGCAGGCAGTTCGCAAGCGTCCCTGGGATCACGTGGGCCATGGGGAGCCAATAAAAGAAGGGAATCTCCCTTCATTCACTTGACAGATAGACCTGTCAAATATATGAATGGAGATCACCCCAAAAACATAGTAAAACTTTAAATAAAATTTTTTTTTAAATCACATTTTTAAAATTAGTTGAAATTACAATAAATTCAATATTTTAAACAATTTAATTTTTTGAAAAAGTAATTAAAGTTTTTTACAGGACTAAAAATAAACTTACCTTTTTTTAAAGTACTTTTAAATGATAAATGACTGAAAACCCCAATTTTTTTTCTTCACTTTTTTCAACTCTTATCCTGGTAAAAGCAGGCCTTACTCCTGCTTTTACCAGGCGTAAGATTTCTAAGGGTTTTCAGCGGGCTGAGGTTCTGCAAAAAGCAGAACTCTCCCCCCGCAGAGGCCTTTCTCCAGGGCAGGCGTCTGATCTGTCAAGAGCATTCTTGACAGATCGGAAGTGCCGGTTTTCAGCGCGTGAGCTGTGCATGCCTGAAACCGGCATTTCCGATGTCCCTACGGGTGGGTACACAGCGCGTACCCACCCGTAGGGATCGGAATATCCGGCCCAATATTTCCGTTTTCGATTCCCACAGAGCTGCGATTGGGAATGATAGCCAGTCTAACCACAGCTGCTGTTGATGCTGCTTTAAGAACATAAGAATTAGGAGCAGGAGTCGGCCATTCGGCCCCTCGAGCCTGCTCCGCCATTCAATACGATCACGGCTGATCTTCGACCTCAACTCCACTTTCCCGACCGATCCCCAAACCCCTTGATTCCCTTAGTGTCTGATCATCTGACACGTAAGCACCAAGTTAGGGCGAGTAAATGCTCCAGCATTGCTAATATTGGAGGTGGCTTGCAGCCTAACTCCATCCAGCATGGAGCTATCTTCCTCAGACTTCCTCAGACTTTTCCTTGTGGATAAGGCTAGTTACCAATTTTTTTTGGAATTAGCGACTTCCAGCTTTATGTTTTAAACGGACTCTTGAGGGCTGTTGATCATTTCAGCCCACTTCCAGCCAGTAACATTATTGGAAATGAAACTACTCCGGCGTGGTGTGAGCAGGAGATCGAGGTGGGCTATTACCTTCTTCTTCTTAGGTAGTCCCTCAAAACCGAGGATGACTTGCTTCCACATTAAAAATGAGTTTGCAGGTGACTGATGAGTCCAATGCGGGACCTACAGTCTCTGTCACAGGTGGGGCAGACGGTGGTTGAAGGGGCGGGTGGGTGGGGTGCCTGGTTGACGTGCGCTCCTTCCGCTGCCTGTGCTTGGCTTCCGCTTGCTCCCGGTGAAGAGACTCGAGGTGTTCGGCACCTTCCCGGATGCTTCTCCTCCACTTTGTGCGGTCTTGGGCCAGGGATTCCCTGGTGTCGGTGGGGATGTTGCACTTTTTCAAGGAGGCTTTGAGGGTGTCCTTGAAGCGTTTCCTCTGCCCACCTGGGGCTCTCTTGCCGTGCCGGAGCTCCGAGTAGAGCGCTTGTTTTGGGAGTCACGTATCGGGCATGCGGACAATGTGACCCGTCCATCGGAGCTGATCGAGGTGGGCTATTAGCACTGTCGTACACTGCCCCAAGACCCCAGTGACAGTTTGAAGGTGTTTTCCATTATTATAGAGCCCTGCCTTTCAAGTATGGCGTAGTCAGGTATCTCTAGTGGTAGAACCTTGGCCGTAGACGCGATCAGAGTAGAGGTGAGTGTGGCCGGCTGATTTCCTTTTAACCCCGTGGTTCTACATTGCTAATGCTTTTTTTTTTCATTTTAGATATTTTTGAAAACAATACATTTTCTCGGGCAGTTGTGCAAAATACGGGGCCTGATGATGAACTGTAACCTCACTGGGTTTGCTATTCCAAACCCAGCACTGTATTGAGCTCGGGCACTGCCTTTGGAGTCCGCAAGTCCCCGCTCTCGAGACTCTCTGCGGCTGCTCAGAGATGGTGACTAGCTAACTCGGGTAAAAGCGATTGGAAACTGACTATTGATGCCGAGAGAAACTGGGGCTATGTACAACAAATGACCCCAGTGAGCATGAAGCTGTAAGGTGTTGTTTAAGCTTTAAGTGACTGTGCCTCAAAAGTACTTCATCGGCTGTGAAGCGCTTTGGGACGTCGTGTAGAAATGCAAGTCTTTCTTTCTGGTAAGGAGCCGTGTTGCTAATTTTATGAATTGGATGGGTATTTTGTGCATCGTGTCAGCAAAATCTGAATCGTTGTTAAAGAGAGAGCTCATATGTGGGCTGCATAGATTGTGACCAGCGGAATCTGGGAGAGCTGAATTTCCGGGTATCCGACAGTCTTACACAACTCGGGTACGGATCAAATGAGGTTTGCAGTCAAGGGAGAGTGGCACTGCCGTATTGATTTCATTCTTGTGACCGGTAGGCCTCCCTGTGTCTGCGATCGCTGCCCAAAAGTTTTGGCCAAGCTCACGAGCCAAGCAGACGCAGGTCCACGGCTGGGATTGTTGCTGTCTGCAGTTCCGCCCCTTAGGATGGAGGTGCTCCGTCTAGTGGACTGAGAAATAACTGTGAAAACCCAACCAGTGGCAATGAGTGAAGTCGAATGTCAACACTGGGATTTGAACTCTAGCCCCTTCTGGAAACAAACCCAGTGTTTGCAGCTCGAGATTCCTGGCTACCCAGAGCTTGAAAGAGTGGGCCTTTAACGGGGCGGGACCCCTTCAAACTGTTACTTGGTGCCGTTTGCTGCCGTTACGTGAATGAAACGACTCAACAACTTTCTACACCTACTGCATGTTTACGCTTGAATAATAGAAGTATTTATACTTTTATTCAACTTTTGCTTTTAACTTGTTTTTATAATTGTCCTGTTTTGTTTGGCAGGAATAGAAGTGTATCTCCTGTGATACCACCCTTCCTGTTAACTGTTAACTCCACCCCTCTCCCTGGCCACTGTCTGAGGCTGAACCGCACTGTTCGCAACCGTACAGTCCTATTTGGCCCTGAGATAAATGTCCGACCACATATCTGCTCCATCACTAAGGCCGCCTATTTCCACCTCCGTAACATCGCCCGTCTCCGCCCTTGCCTCAGCTCATCTGCTGCTGAAACCCTCATCCATGCCTTTGTTACCTCCAGACTTGACTATTCCAACACACTCCTGGCTGGCCTCCCACATTCTACCCTACGTAAACTTGAGGTCATCTAAAACTCAGCTGCCCGTGTCCTAACTCGCACCAAGTCCCGTTCGCCCATCACCCCTGTGCTCGCTGACCTACATTGGCTCCCAGTTAAGCAACGTTTTGATTTTAAAAGTCTCATCCTTGTTTTCAAATCCCTCACTAGCCTCGCCCCTTCCTATCTCTGTAATCTCCTTCAGCCCCACAACCCCCCCGCCACCCGAGATCTCTGCGCTCCTCTAATTCTGGCCTCTTGCAAATCCCCGATTATAATCGCTCCACCATTGGCGGCCGTGCCTTCAGCTGCCGAGGCCCTAAGCTCTGGAATTCCCTCCCTAAACCTCTCCGCCTCTCTCTCCTCCTTTAAGATGCTCCTTAAAACCTACCTCTGACCAAGCTTTTGATCATCTGCCCTAATTTCTCCTTCGGTGTCTCGGTGTCAAATTTTGTTTGATAATCGCTCCTGTGAAGCACCTTGGGACGTTTTACTACATTAAAGACGCTGTATAAATACAAGTTATTGTAATGTTGCTGAAGTATATGTAATTGATTTTACTCGTTTGTACCCTGCTTACAGCACTGGTGAATAATTGGATATTTTAACCAGCTGGGTGGGAGCAAAATGATTTGTCTTTTAAACAAAATTAAATTGGAAACAACACCGAGAATTGAACTACATTAAAAAAAGGTGCAAGTGTAGAGGCCATCAAAAAAACTTAGGTCCGTTCTATCGCAATAGCTTTGTGAATCAAGTTGGCTGAGCAAGTTTTGCAAACAGATTGTGTAATATTTGTAATTACAAACATGTGGCCCCGATTTTAACTCCAGGCGGATTCCCCGCTCGGGCCTGAGTTAAGATTACAGTCGGCTCTCAATGATGTCATCGGGCCGCAACGTGCATGTGTAAAGAAGGACCCTGTTGGCTCCAGGCGCCTGTCCTTGCTGCCTGCTCAGGGGAGCGGGTTAAAATTGCAGACGTTGCGATCGTGGCGGCTTTCGGACAGGTAAGAGCTCAGGGCGATTTTAACTGCCCGCCCGCCCACCTACCAGGTTTCTGCTGAGCGAGTAAGGTTAAAATCAACCCGGTCACACCCTGGACTGTTTTGCTCTGCTGCTGCTACCTGCTGCTGTAAGTTTGCAAAGTTTGTATTAAGACTGAATTTGGAGAGTGTCACTGTATTCCCAAAGGAGTTAATAAAAGGGACACGTCAACATCTTCCTTGAAATAGCAGACAAAGAATTTTAATACAAGCATGTTAATGCATTCACTTCTAATATTGCACATGACAAGGAACTTATTAATGAAGGAATGCTCCATTTAGTTGATACTTAATGATGAGCTGAAGGATGTCACCCCCCACCTTTGGTTTTACAGGAGAGAGTGCTACCAGCAAAGACTGACGCCGCACAGATTATTTCTGTCACTGTGCGGAACATGAAGAAAGATTCAGCCAATAACATTGCAATGTAACGCGCAATATGCCCAATTTAACAGTGACTTTGAGATTTATTGCGTAGATCCTGCAAAGAGATTAAATCTTTTGTTTTATTGATGGATGGGAACAAATTGGCTTTGCCAGTTCAACGGGCTTGTCATTTTAAAGGTTTTTTCAGCCATCGACAGGTAGTGAAGCAGAGTTGACAATGGACGTGCGTGTGCTTTCTGCAGTGTCTGTAATAATGCGCGCAAGTGTAGAATCTTAAAGGTGAAAAAACCCTTATTTAAAGTCAGAAGTGTATTTGCTCTACAAAACAGAAGATGCTGGAGACGCTCAGCAGGTCGGGCAGCATCTGTGGAGAGAGAAACAGAGTTAACGTTTCAGGTTGATGACCTTTCGTCAGAACGGGAAAATGCTGGAGATGTAGCAGGTTTTTAAGCAAGTGCTGGGGCAGGGAAAGGGGGGAGGGGAGGAAAGAACAAAAGGGAAGGTCTGTGATAGGGTGGAAGGCAGGAGAGATTAAATGACAAAAGGGATGATGGTGCGAGGCTAACGGAGATGGTAATGGGACAAGTTAAGAAACAAAAGATGGGTCTAGAAGAGGTGTAAATGGGAACGGCAGAATCATCACCTGCTGTCTGAAAAAAGTGGGGGCCGAGGTTATGGTCTGAAATTGTTGAACTCGATGTTGAGTCTGGAAGGCTGTAAAGTGCCTAATTGCTTTATCCGTGCTTTATCCGGAGTAGAGTACTATTTCTTTATTACCTAAATTGGTAACAAATTTACTTGTTGGAAATGTTTGCTGTCGTCAATACTGAAGTGCATCAACTGAACAAAAACACTTACTGATGAGGTGCTGTTCCTCGAGCTTCCTTTGAGCTTCATTCAGCATTTTCTGTTTTTTATTTCAGATTTCCAGCATCCGCAGTATTTTGCTTTTGTGTAAGTGTTTTTGTTCAGTTGATGCACTTCAGTATTGATGACAGCAAATATTTCCAACGAGTAAATTTGTTACCAGTTTAGGTAATAAAGAAATAGTACTCTACTCCGGATAAAGCAATATGTGATGTTGTACAGTATCAGTTTCAATACTCAATCTGGCACAACAGCAGAGTCTGCATGTACTGCTGAGGTGAGGCCCTCTGTTTACTTACACACCATCAAGGTGACAGCACTATGCAGAGAAAGTTAAGTTGCTTTACTGGAATGGCTTAATGGCCTGTAATATCCGATAGGAGGCTTCCTGCGTGCGGATGCCTCCTATCGGGAAAAAATCTACGCCCTTACCTGAGGGCTCCCGAGATCCGGACTCTTCCACTCCTGGGCCTCTCCTGGTGGGCGCGCGCAGAGGCCCAGGTATCCCAGATAGACCTGTCAAAAGTATGAATGGGGATCACTGAAAAAAGACACTACATTAAATTAAAAAAATTTAAATCACGTTTTAAAAATGAGTTAAAATTACATTAAATTAAATATTTTAAACAAATAATTAAAGTTTTTTACGGGGCTAAAAATAAACTTATCTTTTTTAAAAGTATTTTTAAATTATAAATGAGTGAATTTTTTTTTAAAAACTTTGTTTTAAACTCTTATGCTGGTAAAAGCAGGCCTTATGCTGCTTTTACCAGGCGTAAGATTTCTAAGGGGTTTCTGTGGGCGGAGGTTGTGCAGAAAGCGAAACTCTCCCCCCGCGGAGGCCCTTCTCCAGGGCAGGCGGCCGATCTGTCACAGATCGGAAGTGCCGGTTTTCAGCGCGTGCACTGTGCATGCCTGAAACCGGCACTTGCGAGGTCCCTACGGGTGTGTACACAGCTCGTACCCACCCGTGGGGATCAGAATATACGGCCCATTATAGTCGGGTTATCCTTGCCAGCTGGAGTGGAACTTGAACCCACAACCTTCTGACTCTTTAGAACAACGCTCTGGCACTTGGAAATAAAAAAAACAAAATCACAGCCAGATGGAATTCATTTTATTTTTAAGACCAATCAATATAACCTGCAATAAAACCAGAAGATGCTGGAAACGCTCAGCAGGTCAGGCCGCATCTGTGGAGAGAGAGACAGAGTTTAACGTCGATGACCTTTCATCAGAAATGTAACCTGCAGACTGACTTTTGAGGGAGGGGACTTATTACTAATAATATCAAGTCAGATTTATTACAAGGAGGTAGATAATGTGATCTTTGCCGATTGATGCATACGGCACTCAAAGATATGACTCAGAAACACCTCCGGCACTTGAAGCCTGCTCACTAGTTGGGCATTAGGTTCATTGATGTGCCAGTTTTGATGGGAACACAGGAACAGGAGGAGGCCATTCAGCCCCTCGAGCCTGTTCCGCCATTCAGTGAGATCATGGTTGATCTGCGACCTAACTCCATACACCATATACTGTGAGCAGGTCTGGGCACCACACCTTAGGAAGGACACTGCGGCGAGTGTCTCACCTCCTGACTCCCCAAAGCCTCTCCACCATCTACAAGGCACAAGTCAGGAGTGTGATGGAATACCCTCCACTTGCCTGGATGAGTGCAGCTCCAACAACACTCAAGAAGCTCGACACCATCCAGGACAAAGCAGCCCGCTTGATTGGCACCCCATCCACCACCTTAAACATTCACTCCCTCCACCACCGGCGCACCGTGGCTGCAGTGTGTACCATCTACAAGATGCACTGCAGCAACTCGCCAAGGCTTCTTCGGCAGCAGCCTCCCAAACCCACGACCTCTTCCACCTAGAAGGACAAGGGCAGCAGGCCCATGGGAACACCACCACCTCCAAGTTCCCCTCCAAGTCACACACCCTCCTGACTTAGAAATATATCGGCCGTTCCTTCATCATCGCTGGGTCAAAATCCTGGAACTCCCTCCCTAACAGCACTGTGGGAGCACCTTCACCACACGGACTGCAGCGGTTCAAGAAGGCGGCTCACTACCACCTTCTCAAGGGCAATTAGGGATGGACAATAAATGCTGGCCTTGCCAGCGATGCCCACATCCCATAAACAAATAAGAAAATAAAAATATATTGGCCTTGGAGGGAGTGCAGCGTACGTTTACCAGAACCATACACAGACTTCAAGGGTTAAATTACGAGGAGAGATTACACAAATTCGGGTTGTATTCCCTGGAATTTAGAAGGTTAAGGGGGGATCTGATCGAAGTTTTCAGGATAGTAAGGGGAACTGATAGGGTAGATAGAGAGAAACTATTTCCACTGGTTGGGGAGTCTAGGACTAGGGGGCATAGTCTAAAAATTAGAGCCAGACCTTTCAGGAGTGAAATTAGGAAACACTTCTACACACAAAGGGTGGTAGAAGTTTGGAACTCTCTTTCACAAACGGCAATTGATGCTAAACCAATTGTTAATTTTAAATCAGAGATTGATAGATTTTTGTTAATCAAAGGTATTAAGGGATATGGGGAAAGGCGGGTATATGGAGTTAGATCACAGATCAGCCATGATCTCATTGAATGGCGGTACAGGCTCGAGGGGCTGAATGGCCTCCTCCTGTTCCTCTGTACCCGCCTTTGACTGGAACGCTATCAATTGCTGTGGGGCTGGGGGGGGCGCTATTTAAAGGGGGCCTCTTCCTGTCTTTTATTGTTGGTGGCATTTTTGAACTACGCATTCTGAGAGAGAGAGGGAGAGACTTCTGGAGAGATTCAACGTTGTGTGAAGGAGTTTTGGGTACTGAGCAGCACTTTGCAGGTTCATTTTGATTTGCCATTCCTTGTATCGATTTAGCAGAGACCGTGGGAGCTGCACTCTGAGCTCTTTGCCTGGTGCTCTCCATTGTTCTTTCCAGCACATTTGATGTGCAAGTCTCTCCAGGCCGAGATTCAAGGCAGCAATGAACAGGATGTGGATGGAAAGCAAGATTAACCATCCCCTTTAAGAACTGGCCCGTGCCATTGTGTGTGTGTTCCATTGCTGACTGACATTACATGAGCTTCGCCAGCGCTCCGAGTTAGCGCCTCACTGCTCGGCCTTTGCGCCTTAAGAGAGGTGTGCAGCGCCTGCTTTAGCGCTCCCTTAATACCTGCACCTCTGACCCTGTGGCACTCCCAGCATGTTAGGTACTGTTTGTCAGGATTGAATTTTTTTTTTTAATGAGCTGACTTCACACTATAACACAAACTGAACTCGGAGTGCCAACGTTGCCCCAAGACCACATTATCCCACCCATTGCATGAAGCACAGCAGGGCAGTCAACACCTGGAAGTCAGAAGATAAGTTAACCTTTCTGGTGGAAACTTTCATCAGAACTATTTTATGTTTCCAGTAGCATCCATGTTTCTTTATTAATGGGAGATTTTTGGCTTGATGCAGACCGTCACAATATATGGAAAGAAAGACTTGTATTTGTATAGCGCCTTTCATGATCTCAGGACGTCCCAAAGCGCTTTACAGCCAATGAAGTACTTTTTGAAGTGGAGTCACTGTTGTAATGTAGGAAACGCGGCAGACAATTTGCGCACAGCAAGCCCCCACAAACAGCAATGTGATAATGACCAGATAATCTGTTTTAGTGATGTTGATTGAGGGATAAATATTGGCCAGGATACCGGGGATAACTCCCCCGCTCTTCTTCGAAATAGTGGCCATGGAATCTTTTACATCCACTCGAGAGAGCAGACGGGGCCTCGGTTTAACGTCTCATCCAAAAGACGGCACCGCCGACAGTGCAGCACTCCCTCAGCACTGCACTGGAGTGTCAGCCTAGATTTTTGTGCTTAAGTCTCTGGGGTGGGACTATGAACCCACAACCTTCTGACTCAGAGGCAAGAGTGCTGCCCACTGAGCCACGGCTGACACCACTATAACCCTTAACTACATAGCAACAGGATTCCACAGCCTCTATAAATGCATCTTGTTTATGGCTCCTTATAATTGAGAAACCATATAAAACACCCTCTCTGTAACATTCCTCACACCAAAGAATATTTTCTTTTATGTCCTCGCAAAGGCTACTTTTGGACCTTAAATCATCTGGCTTACCAGACTTTTCAACACCTTTCGAATGACAAAAATTAGATGGAGAATTCCAACCATGGTCCCTTGACGTTCCCTGGCGCAATGCATTTTTAGGAGCTTTAGTAATAAAGTTCGCACTGTCACTGTAGTACATATATCAATACCTTCATTAGAGTCCAGTGGATATTTGGGATTGATTACAAGGGCCCGGATATTGCGGTCGGCGGCGTAATTAAGGATTACGCCATTGGCATCTGAACCAAATGCGTACTTACCTGATGGGGACCCTCCTTCATGAACTTCCTCGCAGACGCTGCGCACTAGAGGGCAGCATGGTGATCCATGGATCCCCGGGGCACACGCTGTGGCCGGTGTTCCGGTCAGCAAACAGTAGGCCTCTCATTCATTTAGGATCTCCGAAAAGGAAAATAACGAACCCTCATTTCTAGAGCCTTCCGGGATTTAAGGTGCATAAACATCTCTACTCCCAGTGCGGATTTTTTTTTAAGCTTATGCTCCACGTAGATGCAAAAAAATAAATAAAACCCTCAATGTAGCAACCGCTTCCTCCCAACTTCTCATGGACCAAATCCTAAAATGCTTCCATTTGCGGCCTCATATAGTTCTTAAAATTACTTGGATTTGTCAGGCTGTACCAGCCGCAAAACTTTCGTACGTTTTTAAAAATTCGTTCATGGGATATGGGCGTCGCTGGCAAGGCCAGCAGTTATTGTCCATCCCTCACTGCCCTTGAGAAGGTGGTGGTGAGCCGCCTTCTTGAACCGCTGCAGTCCGTGTGGTGAAGGTGCTCCCACAGTGCTGTTAGGGAGGGAGTTCCAGGATTTTGACCCAGCAACGATGAAGGAACGACGATATATTTCCAAGTCAGGATGGTATGTTACTTGGAGGGGAACTTGCAGGTGGTGGTGTTCCCATGGGCCTGCTGGCCTTGTTCTTCTAGGTGGTAGAGGTCGTGGGTTTGGGAGGTGCTGCCGAAGAAGCTTTGGCGAGTTGCTGCAGTGCATCTTGTAGATGGTACACACTGCAGCCACGGTGCGCCGGTGGTGGAGAGAGTGAATGTTTAAGGTGGTGGATGGGGTGCCGATCAAGCGGGCTGCTTTGTCCTGGATGATGTCAAGCTGGGCAGTCGGCGGGCAATTAACCCAACTCTGCGCCAGCAACTAGGATTTCCCCGTCGGTGCGGATCATCTGTCAAGTCGGAAATTGGCAGATCGCGAGTTCAGGATTCAGCGCGTGCGGAAATCACGAACTTGCCGTCCATTTCAAAGGCGGTAGGATGGCATACTCCGAGAGTTTGGCGTACTGTGAGAGTTTGGCGTACTGTGAGAGTTTGGCGTTCTGCGAGAGTTTGGCGTACTGCGAGAGTTTGGCGTACTGCGAGAGTTTGGCGTACACCGAGAGTTTGGCGTACTGTGAGAGTTTGGCGTACTGCGAGAGTTTGGCGTACTGCGAGAGTTTGGCGTACTGCGAGAGTTTGGCGTACTGCGAGAGTTTGGCGTACTGCGAGAGTTTGGCTTACTCCGAGAGTTTGGCGTACTGCGAGAGTTTGGCGTACTGCGAGAGTTTGGCGTACTCCGAGAGTTTGGCGTACTCCGAGTGTTTAGCGTACTCCGAGAGTTTAGCGTCATACCCACCGCAAACTCTGGCCCACGGTAATCTTATGGTGGGTGGCGGGGGGGGGCGGGGTCTAGGGCGTGGACACCCACTGCCGAGGCACTCTGTATTCATAGACTTCCATGAAATGTTGATAGTTCTGTGGCTAGAAATTCTAATCTCTGAAATTCCAGTTGGTGAAGTGCACGTGAACATTTAACACGTGTGTGCCACATGTCTGCGTGCTAATTTTCCACAGGTGTGTTAACCCGTGTGATAAATGGGTTGAAACCGACGTTCCTGCCAAGCTGTGCAGCCGCACAACGGTCTGGACTAATGACCCATGAGTTCAAATCCCACCACGGCAGCTGGGGAATTTAATTTCAGTTAATTAAATAAATCTGGAATAAAAAGCTAGTATCAGTAATGGTGACCATGAAACTATCGGATTGTCGTAAAAACCCATCTGGTTCACGAATGTCCTTTAGGGAAGGAAATCTGCCGTCCTTACCCGGTCTGGCCGATATGTGACTCCAGACCCACAGCAATGTGGTTGACTCTTAACTGCCCTCTGAAATGGCCCAGCGAGACACTCAGTTGTATTCAAGAAGGCGGCTCACCACCACCTTCTCGAGGGCAATTAGGGATGGGCAATAAATGCTGGCCTTGCCAGCGACGTCCACATCCCGTGAATGAATTTAAAAAGGTTCGCACAGGCCGTTCAACAACTTTCATACGGTAGAAACCGCGCATGCGCGGAAATTTGAATGGGCCGCGCAGCCACTTAAAGGGACCGCGCACCCCCCAAAAATAATAAGAGGGAGCATTGGTTGCTATCTGTATAAAGTAATGCAAACAGGAATATAATACGAGTGCGTTAGGCTTTTGTTTGTGGCCTTTGTTGATTAGAATTCCTACTTTGTGATGTCTTTACTGTAAGTTTATTGAGAAATAATTCACAGTTGATCTCTGAGAAATTTATTGTAAGAGGATGTCACGGGTTTGCCTGTGGGAGACGGAGATTTACTCCCAGTTTAACTCTCCGGGTTGTAATCTGGTTTTTATTTTGTCAGTGCTGCTATGGTCATTTATCCTCTGGACTTCCCTCTGTTGTTTCTTCTAAGCTTGATAGACACTGTCCTGTCGACTCTTCCTCCTCCTCTCTGCATCTTCTCAGTCAGGGTTCAGCACACCATCTCCTGCACTAAAGCATTCCAGCCCGGGACCTCGGGATGGCTCATTAGTAGCTGGTACAATATTTTCTGTTTTACCCGCGTTCGGTGTTTGGCTTTTCCTTGTATGAACTTGCCTTAACTACACAATAAAATGGCTTAACAAGTTCAGATTGAATTGAATTGAATTGAATTGAATTTAAGGTTCGATAGGGTCGATGTAGAGAGGATGTTTCCACTTGTGGGGGAGACCAAAACTAGGGGCCATCAGTATAAGGTAGTCACTAATAAATTCCAATAGGGAATTCAGGAGAAACTTCTTTACTCAGATAGTGGTGAGAATGTGGAACTCGCTACCACAAGGAGTGGTTGAGGTGAATAGCGTAGATGTGTTTAAGGGAATGCTGGATAAACACATGAGGGAGAAGGGAATAGAAGGATATGCTGATGGGGTGAGATGAAGAGGGGTGGGAGGAGGCTCGTGTGGAGCATAAACACCGGCACGGAGCAGTGGGGCCGAATGGCCTGTTTCTGTGCTGCACATTCCATGTCTAAAACCATGGGATTCCTTATCGTCCTTCGTTTTCCCTTCCTATGGCCATTTGCAGACTTTTAAAAGGCAAGCCGGAACATCATTCAACCACAAATACGTAAGCGAAACACTGCGGATGCTGGAAATCTGAAATGAAACCAGAAACCGCAATACTCAGCAGCAACGTTCCCGTTAAGCTGCGTGGCCGCCTGGTGGTCCCGCGCAGGCCGCTCACCGGCTTTTCAATGCAACAAGCCGCGAAAGCGCAAAAATTTGAATGGGAACATTGCTCAGCAGGTCGGGCAGCATCTGTGGGAGAGAGAAACAGAGGTCGATGACCTTTTCGTCATTCTGATAAAATGTCATCGAGCTGAAACGTTGACTCTGTTTCTCCCTCCGCAGATGCTGCCGGTGTTTCCAGCATTTTCTGTTTTTAAATCATCCAACCGCTGTTTGTTAATTTATCTTATCTTCTTTCCTACTCATTCACTCATGGTGGTGTCCTGCACTATGATCCCTGGGCCTTTACTTAGCTTTCTCAATTTAAAAGTAAAATGAGATGAGTTATAATGCTATGGGCATGAATATTGTCTTGCCAGCAGTTATCCTTTTTTAAGTATCTGCTAAAATGTAAAGTACTCATAGACTCATAGAAATTTACTGCACAGAAGGAGGCCATTCGGCCCATCGTGTCCGTGCCTGCCGATAAAGAGCTCTCCAGCCTAATCCCACTTTCCAGCTCTTGGTCCGTAGCCCTGTAGGTTACGGCACTTCAGGTGCATATCCAAGTACTTTTTAAATGCGATGAGGGTTTCTGCCTCTACCACCCTTTCAGGCAGTGAGTTCCAGACCCCCACCATCCTCTGGGTGAAAAAAGTTCTCCTCAACTCCCCTCTAATCCTTCTACCAATTACTTTAAATCAATGCCCCCTGGTTGTTGACCTCTCTGCTAAGGGAAATAGGTCCTTCCTATCCACTCTATCTAGGCCCCTCATAATTTTATACACCTCAATTAGGTCTGTGATTTTTGACACTGACATGGTCCGTCAGTGCGGCCTGAAGTGAAGTATCCTTCATTCTGGGTCCTAGAGGGATTTTGGTCAGTAAAGATCAGTCAGTAACTGCACTACTGTGCAGAATATCAATTGAGGCTTAAACTTGAGTAACCCTAAATTTGCGAGGCATTAACCTGTGTCGGCGTGCTGAATAAATGCCTTGGTTCCATGACTCTGCATTTATTAACGCAAGGGTGCACCCCGAAAAACCCGCCTTTATTGCTATTGTATTGCATGTCTGACATTTTTAATTGGAAAATAGCTCGCTACCAGGACTATGAATCATGAGACAAATTCCTGTCAGTGGTAAGTTGGCATGAAGCATTGACAGAAGGTTACTTATTGCTGGCACAGAGACTATTTGCAAGCAGCTAGTTATTCAGTCATTCCCAAACAACGTAGCTCTTTATGATGACGTCTGATTGCCTTTGAATTGTAACAAAAAAAAACCACAATCTGAAGAAGAATGAGTTCCAGTGCCCTTGTGGAAATAGATGAGAGTGCAAACAGAAGTAAGTATGATTTATAAATAATAAACGTGCGGTACCTCAGACTTACGGACTCCTCGTTGTATCTGGCACAATTCATCTTCACTCTGCATCCTCCACACAGAGACAGAGATCGATAGATTTTTGGATGTTAAGGGAATCAAGGGATATGGGGATCGGGCGGGAAAGTGGAGTTGAGTTCGAAGATCAGCCATGATCTCACTGAATGGCGGAGCAGGCTCGAGGGGCCGTATGGCCGACTCCCACTCCTATTTCTTATGTTGACACATGGGAGTGATCCGTGCATGGACACGAGAGCTGGATGCCGGCGGAGAGGTGTGAGTGACTGCCCCTCACATCAAGGCAGCATTTGACTGAGTATGGCAGCAAGGGTCCCTCGAAAAGGTGAGATAAAAACTGAAAATGCTAGAAATGCTGAGCAGGTCAGGCAGCATCTGTGGAGAGAGAAACAGAGTCAACGTTGCAGCTCGATGACCCTTCGTCAGAACAAGTGAAGTCAGTGGGAGCCCTATAACAATCGCCTAGAATTGAGGTGATGCAGCTAATGCTGGAATGTCTCTAGGCCTTGGTACAGTGCAAATTAATGCTACTCAGAGGGATTCGCTCACAGTCCCAGGGACAGCTTGTGGTCCAACTGGTTTGCTGTTGTCGGGATTGCAAGTTAATGCTCTTGGCCCAATATTTAGCAGGATTCGATGACATTGCGGCAGATACTGTCGTGACTCGTTTTCACAAGTGGAAAACTCCTCTGAAGGGGGTTCAGGATGTGACGGTTGTGTATCGATAGATCTGTATTGCCTTCCCAGGCAATCTCCCGTTTCTATATTTCTGAAGTGAGAAGTCGCACAACACCAGGTTATAGTCCAACAGTTTTATTTGAAATCATATATTTCTGAAGGTAGAGGCTGCATCAGCCTGGAAAATGGACATTTTACTTTTCCTGGACTTAAGGGCTCCGATATTAATGTAAAGGCGGGTTCCGACTGGGGGGGGGGAGGGGAGGAGATCGTGTGCGCGAAACCCGGAAATAAGGTTAGCGGCTCGGGATCCCGGATTTCAACTTCATTGAATGATTAAATTTTTCCTTCTGGGTTTGGCGTCTCCAAGCTGTGCAGCGGGCGTGAAGCACGCTCACATGACGCGATCTGAAGTCCACTATTGAAAGGGCCGATGCAGAAATGGAATTTGGAGGAGCCAGGAGGTGAATAGGACGGGTTCACAAAGAGCAAAGGGCAGCGTCCAGACTCAGTGATGCTTCCCTGGAATTACTGCTGGCTGCAGTCGGGAGCCGGAGGGACCTACTTTTCCCCAGCAACGGGAGAAAGAAGCCAGCTGCTGTCACCAAGAAGGCGTGGGTGGAGGTGGCCGAGGAGGTGAGCAGCAGGAGCGTTGTGCCTCGGGCTTGGATGCAGTGCAGAAAGTGGTTTAATGACCTAACCAGGTCAGGAAAAGTGAGTCCAGTTGCTGATTCACCTCCCTCCTGTGGTGTAGACCACCCGCCCCGCCTACTCTTGTCTTGCCAAGCGTTCTCCGTCACATCACTCCGTCACACCCACCCTTCACCTTCGCTGGATTTCCTCACCTCCCCCCCCCATGCAGCCATCCGCCGCTGCCACTCACCCCAGTCCTTACGCAATGTGGTGCATCTGTCTGATAGTCACCCCCACCGAATGCACTGCATCCATCCGGTGGACACCTCACCTTCACTCACTCACAGGTCTGCTCTTTCACCCCTTGTAGGAGAAGAGAGCACAAAGCACAAGGGGGAGGGCCAGGGCTGGAGGCGGACCACCACAAATAGTCCAGCTAACGGATGTAGAGGAGGAGGCCCTGGAAATAAGTGGCACATCTGCGTCCCTCTCAATTGGAGGTGGAGAGACGGGGAGCTCGCAGACAGCTGGTGACAGAATTACAAATATCTCTGACACACATACGCTGACTTCATTTCATCAATGACTGAACTATGGGAAGACGGAGTACGGTGATGGTCAAGATTGTTACTTTTCCACGACTAATTCATATCCCCGTCTTTTGTCTTCCAGGGCCTTCACACGCCGAGCAAGAGTTGCTGGAGATGCATGAGGACGATTCCTCAGAGGGCCTCATTCCTTCTGAGGGCGCACTGTCACAGGGCGTACAGCCATGCACCAGCGCAAATACTCCCACTTCGGTGGGTCCACTTAGAGAGAGTTACACCTCACAAGTGAGCGCGAGCAGACGCTGGTGGCAGGGACAGCGGTGGAGAGTCCGCGGCGGGGGGGAGCAGCCCTCTCCAAGCTCTGCTCGGCTGGACACAGATGCTGGACCCCGGGGGCCGTCGTTGAGAAGGAGAATGATAGAGGTGCTTCAGTAAGTTTGCGAGGTTCTTACAGACATGTCACGCGGAGGAGTCCGAACTCGATTGCTCGTGCCGCAGGGAATTGCGAGAATGTCTGCTAGGAAGAGGGTGGCTGCCTCTTTGGAGCTTCACGCCCGGCTCTCGAATGGCTTTGGATGGCAAAATGTCTGTCGGCTTTGACAAGATGAGAGATACCTTGTCCATGGCCTTCACTGATCGCCACCAAGCTGGTCTGCAGCAGAGTGGTAGGAGTGATGTGGCGCTGGCCCAGGAGAAGGATAATGGCCAAAGGGGACCTGGAAGTGGGAACTCTACTCAATGCGCTCCCACTTCTCACCCATTGCCCCCGCCCCCTCTCCCCGCCCCCTCTCCCCCCTCCCCAGCCAGTATCCGACATGCTGCCTCATCTCCTGATGGCCGAGTCTGCCCCTGCACAACTGGTGAAGCATTCTCTGGCAGGACACTCAGGGGGCTCTGAAACCCAGAGGTTGTAGGCCAAGAGCATCTGAACAGTCAGGACAGGGATCTGAGCAGCCTGCCTCTACCTCTGCTGAAGCCACACAGGAGGCAACTGTTGATAATGGACATCTTGATCAGTTTGCATAGAGCATCCACTAACAGGATTTATAATGAAACATTTCATTATATTGTTTACAATATTGGCTAGTCCTACCTCATGCAACATCCTTCAGATTCTGGAATACCTCCAGCATTTGAACATAAGAACACACCATTGCAGTACTGAGGGAGCGCTGCACTGTCGGAGGGGCAGTACTGAGGGAGCGCTGCACTGTCGGAGGGGCAGTACTGAGGGATTGCCACACTGTCGGAGGGGCAGTACTGAGGGAGCGCTGCACTGTCGGAGGGGCAGTACTGAGGGAGCACTGCACTCTCGGAGGGGCAGTACTGAGGGAGCGCTGCACTGTCGGAGGGGCAGTACTGAGGGAGCGCTGCACTGTCGGAGGGGCAGTACTGAGGGAGCACTGCACTGTCGGAGGGGCAGTACTGAGGGAGCACTGCACTGTCGGAGGGGCAGTACTGAGGGAGCGCTGCACTGTCGGAGGGGCAGTACTGAGGGAGTGCTGCACCGTCGGAGGGGCAGTACTGAGGGAGCACTGCACTGTTTAAGGGGCAGTACTGAGGGAGTGCTGCACTGTCAGGGGGCAGTACTGAGGGAGCACTGCACTGTCAGGGGGCAGTACTGAGGGAGCACTGCACTGTCGGAGGGGCAGTACTGAGGGAGCACTGCACTGTCGGAGGGGCAGTACTGAGGGAGCGCTGCACTGTCGGAGGTGCCGTCTTTCAGATAAGACGTTAAATGAGTAGGGCCCGTCTGCCCTCTCGGGTGGATGTAAAAGCTCCTGCGGCACTATTTTGAAGAAGAGCAGGGGAGTTATCCCCGGTGTCCTGGCCAATATTTATCCCTCAAACAACATCACTAAAAACAGATTATCTGGTCATTCTCACCTTGCTGTTTGTGGGAGCTTGCTGTGTGCAAATTGGCTGCCGCGTTTCCTACATTACAACAGTGACTACACTTCAAAAAGTACTTCATTGGCTGTAAAGCACATTTGGACGTCCTGAGGTGGTGAAAGGCGCTGGAGAAATGCAAGTCTTTTTTTTTTATCCGTTGTTTTCTGTCATGACCTTTATACTCAGGAATGCTCCAGTGGGGAGCAGCCTGGAGGCTATACCCATGTAATATGGCAAAATTTAGACTCTCTTTTGGAGAGAGGTTATTCGGTGCAGTGTGCTCCTTAACAGATGGTGGTCTGGATACTACCGTGGAATGGGAGAATCTAGCAAAGTAGATTTTTTAAAGAAAACCTATTTGAAAGAAATTACAAACCACAAGTAGCTACAACCTCCCTCACATTCCCTCCTCTCCCCCTAACAGGAACGATGTGATTGCACGAGAGAGGGTACAGAGGAGATTTACGAGGATGTTGCCAGGACTGGAGAATTTTAGCTGTGAGGAAAGATTGGATAGGCTGGGGGTGTTTTCTTTGGAACAGAGGAGGCCGAGGGGAGATTTAATTGAGGTGTATAAAATTATGAGGGGCCTAGATAGAGTGGATAGGAAGGACCTATTTCCCTTAGCAGAGAGGTCAATAACCAGGGGGCAGAGATTTAAAGTAATTGGTAGAAGGATTAGAGGGGAGTTGAGAAGAACTTTTTTCACCCAGAGGGTGGTGGGGGTCTGGAACTCACTGCCTGAAAGGGTGGTAGAGGCAGAAACCCTCATCACATTTAAAAAGTACTTGGATATGCACTTGAAGTGCCGTAACCTACAGGGCTACGGACCAAGAGCTGGAAAGTGGGATTAGGCTGGATAGCTCTTTGTCGACCGGCACAGACACGATGGGCCGAATGGCCTCCTTCTGTGCCGTAAATCTCTATGATTCTATAACAAAACGCACAGACACATGTCCTTTTGAATTTTGAACTAAGACTGAAAGGGTGACCTGATAGAGGTCTTTAATATTATGGAAGCGTATGATAGGGTAGATGTAGAGAAATTATTTGCACTTGGGGAAACCAAAACTCGGGGCCTTAAATATAAGATGGTCACTAATGAATCCAATAGGCAATTCAGGAGAAACTTCTTTACCCAGAGAGTGGTGAGAATGTGGAACTCACTACCACAGGGAGTGGTTGAGGCGAATAGTATCGATGCATTTAAGGGGAAGCTGGATAAACACATGAGGGAGAAGGGAATAGAGGGTTACGCTGAGAGGGTGAGATGAAGAGGGGTGGGAGGAGGGTTCGAGTGGAGCACAAACACCGGCACGGACCAGTTGGGCCGAATGGCCTGTTTCTGGGCTGTACATTCTATGCCACAGCACCAGTCTGAAGTGGAATGCTATTTTCATCTTTGTATGAAGCAGCCACAGATGCCTCAACAATTATTTGTTTCTTCTGATGCAAAGACCCACGGCTGCCTGGTGACCAAGCACTGGATAACGAAGTGGATGATTTAGTGCGTTATGTACTGCTGCCATCTCACACGGAACGAAGCCCAGGGGGGCAAGTTAAAGATCGTTCACTGTTCCGTGGCTGCCTCCTGGGCAGCTCTCAATCAGGGAACGAGTGATAGTATCTTTAAGGATGTCAAATGGAGTAATCCTCACACGCGTCGTGTTATTGTGCACTTTACTGTGCAGCTGTCAGCCGTGGCTCAGTGGGCAGCACTCTCGACTCCCGGTCAGAATGGTCGTGGGTTTAAGTCCCACTCCAGAGACTTGAACGCAAGAATCTCGGCTGACGCTCCAGTGCAGTACTGAGGGAGTGTTACGTTGTCGGAGGTGCCGTCTTTCAGATGAGACGTTAAACTGAGGCCCCATCTGCCCTCTCAGGTGGACATAAAAGATCCCGTGGCACTTTTTGAAGAAGAGCAGGGAATACTGGCACACTTTCCTACATTAGAACAGTGACTACGCTTCAAAGGGACTTCATTGGCTGTAAATCACTTTGGGACACTTTCAGGTTGTGAAAGGCGCTATATAAATGCAACTTCTTTCTTTTGATTGTTGCACATGACGCTGTTCGTAGTAAAGTTCTTGTCAGATCTGCCCTGATAGAGAGCAGAATGGCTTCTTTGCAGTGGCCTCTCCACTTCTTAATTCTTCTACTTTGGTACGCTTATATGATGTGTTGAAGATCCTTGAATGAAGGTTTCCTACCTTTAGGGCCGCCTTTACTCTTTGAATGATGTGCATTTTCCACATACCATGATGCCAGCCGGCCATCCCCTCTAGCCTGACAGGAGTGTAGGTTTCGGGGGTTTAGGATGCTCAGCAGTTTAGTTTCAGACCAAAGCACATTGGAAGGTGCTGGGGCTTCTAGCAACTCATGGACAGGAAACAACACCACCTCTCTGCAACAAATTATCAGGGGTGAATTCCCAGGGGAATTCTCCCGCTCACCCACCGTCACTTCAGCGGAAGAGCCACGGAAACCCCGGGGAAATGGTGCAAATTTCATTGCTGCCGTTTTCCTGACCTTTCCTTGACTGTTATGGCAGACGAGTGGGAGAATCCCTGTGGAAATTCACCCTCCCAACTTTTTTTACCTGCGTGCGAGGCACAAAGATGCCCCAGAACCAACCAAGTAGGCTTACTCCCCCAGTATGTTAGACGATGCACGTCATTTGAAGAATAAAGAAGACTCTAAAGGTCATCATAGAATCAAGGGGCTAGAAATTCGTTATAGCCAAGAAATGGGCAGTGTTTAGACTAAAAATGGTTAGGTAGCGCCAGGTCAAAATTTTCTAGAGTGCATGCAAAATTCGTCCTCGCTCCTCATTAAAATGATTGGAGCCATAAATCTAGTCTAAAAACCCAAGCTCATTGGCATTACACTGAAAAGATGGACCAATATCGGGGGCAGTCTAAATGCAAGTAATGATTGCCACAGGCTTTTTTCACTACTTAAAGGGGAGGTTCATTGATGCTGCAGCACCTCATTCTCAGCATTGTTGGGTGTGCAGCTGCCTCAACAACCATAAGAAGAAGGGCAAAGAGAAGGAGCACTTATTTACAGATGCTGATGGCAGATCGCCGCCCCAGGGAGAGAGTCCAGAGGTTTTCTGAGGAAGCTTTGGAGGCATTGGTTTTAGTGGTGGAGAGAAGGTGGGCAGTCCTGTACCTGCCAACTGGCAGGAGGCCCTCACCACAAGTCTGCCAGACTATGTGGAGGGAGGTGGCACACCACATCACGGGCAGCACTGTGGTCCCCAGGTCCCACACCCAGTGCAGGAGGAAGTTTAACAAGCTCACACGGGTGGTCACGGTGAGTGAAGGCTTCTACAAAAGCTACGTACCACAAGCTTCACACACTGCTTAATGTATCACACCCCCAGCACTCACCCACCAACAATCTCTACCTAGCAACATTCACACCAGCATCTCACACCTTGCACACAATGACAGCTATTCAACTATGGCAGGCACAAGGGTCATTAGTTATAGAAACATAGAAAAATAGAAGCAGGAGTCGGCCCTTCGATCCTGCTCTGCCATTCAATATGATCATGGCTGATCCTCTATCTCAATACCATATTCCCGCTCTCTCCCCATACCCCTTCATGTGATATATGTGATATGTTTATAGATAATGAATGAGGTTGGGGAATAGCTGTCATTGTGTGCAAGGTGTGAGATGCTGGTGTGAATGTTGCTAGGTAGAGATTGTTGGTGGGTGATCAAGGGATATGGGGAGAAAGCAAGGACAGGGTACTAAATTTGGATGATCAGCCATGATCTCATTAAATGGCGGAGCAGGCTCGAGGGGCCGAATGGCCTACTCCTGCTCCTATCTTCTATGTTTCTATGTCAGGGGACAAGTAGCAGAATGGATAGCCAGCTGGCTTCAAGATAGAAAGCAGAGAGTAGGAGTAAAGGGTAGCTATTCACAGTGGCGGAAGGTGGGTAGTGGTGTTCCACAAGGATCAGTGCTGGGACCACTGTTGTTTACAATTTATATTAACGATTTAGACTTTGGAATCAAAAACACAATTTCTAAATTTGCGGACGACACCAAATTAGGGGGGATAGTCAATACTGAGGAGGACTGCAACAAGTTACAGGAGGACATTAATAAACTTGCAGAATGGGCAAATAATTGGCAAATGAAGTTCAACACCGATAAATCTGAGGTATTACATTTTGGTAAGAAAAATAGGGAGGTCACTTATTACTTAGAAAATAAGAATCTAAATGGGGTAGAGGAACAACGGAATCTCAAAGTACAAATACAAAAATCACTAAAAGTATTGACACAGGTTAAAAAAGCAAACCAGGCACTCGAGTTTATTTCTAGAGGGATAGAATTGAAAAGTAGTGAAGTTATCCTAAACTGTAGGGGGTGGTGTGGTCGGGTCAGCTTCACCTCTGACTCAGTGAGCGGTTCGAATCGCTCCCACGCCCCTGGTTCTAGACCTTGGACTTATTTGGGGGTTGTGAACAAAGATGCAGTAGACAACAGATGAAAGAGTTTTGACTTTTATTAAAGAAAAGGTAGCAAACTCAAAACACACTTAATGCTTAAACACAGGTTGGGGAACACACGGTACAGGCGAGGAGAATTACAATATACAAAAAAAACCCTTATCCCTCCCAAAATCCCACTGTCTAGCTAAGTTTTTGTTTCAGGAGATCAGGGATAATGCTCACCAAACAGGGGTTTTGACAGTTCGAAATCCAGCCAGGTAAGTCGATTGCGTTTTTGGGGTACTCTCTTTATGTCCTTTGGGGCCTGCCGTCCCCACGTGGTACCGGTCTGTGGAATCTGCGAAGGCTCCTCAGTCTGGTGGAGTCTGCTGATGCGGTAGGGCGCAGTTGTGGATGTATCAGGTGAGTACCCGATTTCTTTGTTTCTAGCTGCAGGTTTAGAGTCCTTGCATGCAAGTCTTACCCAGGGGTAAGCCAGGAGTAGTTGTAGGGTTGGCGTTTCTTCGGGTTTCCCCTGGTTGGCTGGTTTTGGACGTGGTTGCCTGGTGGTTGGTCGTTGCGCGGGGCCTTGGTTCCCGCGGTACTTTTGAGTGGCGGTTCACCTCGTGGAGCCCTTGGCGGCTCTGGTGATTGTTTTGTTGCGTTGGAATCCTGTCGGGGCGGTACCTCCTGGAGCTGGACCGTGGGTTGAGCGATGCCGACTCGCTCCCAGCCTCCAGTGACCTTTGCTAGCCCTTGCCTGGCCTGGTCTGTCCCTGCCTCCGATCTCGCCTCGGGTCTGCCTGCCTCGTGGCCTAGCTGCTTCTCTCTCCTCCTGTACATGTCGTGTGGCTCCTGACCCTCTGTAGCTGGTAGTAACTTGCTGTGTCTTGCTGGGGGAATAGGCCCTCAATTATACCGTTCGGGCCTATTGTGCTTTTTCGCGCCAAAACCGCTTTACTAAACCGGTTTCAGTTGAGGCCTGTTTATTCTATTGTTTAGGTTTTGGCGGGCTCGTTAAGTCTGATGACTTTAACGTAGTGTTAACTTGTCCTGATGGCTTCCGATGTCTTTCAGGGCCTTATCTACGCGCCAAATCTCGCCCCTTTTGTCTTAGGTTTTTGGCGGGCTTGTAAGCTGTTCCTGTAGGTATGTGGCTAATTGTTTTTTGATGGGGTGATGGGCTAGGAAAACTGTGTACAAGTCGTTTTATTGTTTTCAGGCTTCCAGCATCCTGTTTGGGCCTGGGGATTTCAAAAGGGTTCTTGGTTTATTCATTTTTTTGGATGTGTTTGTGAGGTTTTGGGTGAGGCTCTTCCTTCTGGGTTGGATTGCAGTGCAAACATCTCCCAGACAGCTTGGCTACCCAAAAGCTGTCCACTGCCTCACCACACCCTTTCCCCACAGCCTGTGTAGTTTCTGTGACTGCAGGTTTTCCCAATGGCCCTTTTAAAGGTATAGTATTTTTCCAAAGTCATTTTCCTCAGGGTTTTTCTTCCCTGATCCTTAAAAATGTCCGAAACTGAGGTTTTGACCTCAAATTCCTTCATTTAGGTCCCATCATTCCAAATTCGTATAAAAATCCAAACATCACTCCCTTTAGGGTTCTGTTCGAGTTTCTGGGGAATTTTGCGAAGCCTACATAAACCTGTATCGAGCCTTGGTTAGACCACACTTAGAGTACTGCGTACAGTTCTGGTCACCATATTATAAAAAGGATATAGAGGCACTGGAGAGGGTGCAGAGAAGATTTACAAGAATGATACCAGAAATGCGAGGGTATACATATGAGGAAAGGTTGAACAGGCTGGGTCTCTTTTCTCTTGAAAAGAGAAGTCTGAGGGGTGACTTAATAGAGGTCTTTAAAATCATGAAAGGTTTTGATAGAGTGGATACAGAGAGAATGTTTCCACTTGTGGGGAAGAGCATAACTAGAGGCCATCAATATAAGATAGTCACCAAGAAATCCAATAGGGAATTCAGAAGAAACTTCTTTACTCAGAGAGTGGTGAGAATGTGGAACTCGCCACCACAGGGAGTGGTTGAAGCGAATAGTATAGATGCATTTAAGGGGAGGCTGGACAAGCATATGAGGGAGAAGGGAATAGAGGGTTACACTAATAGATTGAGATGAGGAAAGACGTGAGGAGGCTCGAGTGGAACATGTACGTTGGCATGGACTGGTTGGGCCGAATGGCTGTTTCTGTGCCGTATATCCTATGTAGATAAATTTATTAATGGTGTTTGGAATATTTTGAGGTCTCTCTCATTTTACCTTTGCGCCCAGGAGGACGCTGTGATACGCCATGAGACTGGGATTGTATGATGGGGATGTGGTGAGCTGTGGGGATCTGGGGTCTGATGAGCCGGCCACGGACAGCCCATCCAGAGGGCCGATTGTCTCGCTGCCTCCGCCCTCCTTCCTGTTCCTCCTCCTCCTTGTCCTCTTTCTCCTCGTCCTCCACCGCCTTGTCCTCTTCCTCCTCGTCCTCCTCCGCCTCGTCCTGCTCATCCTCGTCCTCCTCCACCTCGTCCTCTTCTCCTCGTCCTCTTCCACCTCGTCCTCTTCCTCCTCGTCCTCCTCCGCCTCGTCCTCTTCCTCCTCCGCCTCGTCCTGCTCATCCTCATCCTCCTCCACCTCGTCCTCCTCTGCCTCATCGTCCTCCTAAGGAAATCCCGCAATCATAGAAGATAGGAGCAGGAATAGGCCATTCGGCCCCTCTAGCCTGCTCCGCCATTCAATGCGATCATGGCTGATCATCCAAATTCAGTACCCTGTCCCTGCTTTCTCCCCATATCCCTTGATCCCTTTAGCCTTAAGAAATATATCCATCTCCTTCTTGAATCTATTTAATGAATTGGCCTCTACTGCCTTCTGTGGCAGAGAATTCCACAGGTTCACCACTCTCTGGGTGAAGAAATTCCTCCTCATTTCTGTCCTAAATGGCTTACCCCTTATCCTTAGACTGTGACCCCTGGTTCTGGACTCCCCGACCATCGGGAACATCCTTCCTGCATCTAGTTTGTCCTGTCCTGTCAGAATTTTATAAGTTTCAATGAGATCCCCTCTCATTCTTCTAAACTCCAGCGAGTATAAGCCCAATCGTCCCAATCTCTCTTCATACGTCATTCCTGCCATCCCAGGTATCAGCCTTGTGAATCTTCGCTGAACTCCTTCCATGGCAAGAACCTCCTTCCTCAGATAAGGCGACCAAAACTGCACACAGTACTCAAGGTGTGGTCTCACCAAGGCGCTGTACAACTGCAGCAAGACATCCTTGTTCCTGTACTCAAACCCTCTCGCTACGAAGGCCAACATACCATTTGCCTTCTTAACCGCCTGCTGCACCTGCATGCTTACCTTCAGCGACTGGTGCACAAGGACACCCAGGTCTCATTGCACTTCCCCTTCTCCCAATCTATTGCCATTCAGATAATAATCTGCCTTTCTGTTTTTGACACCAAAGTGGATAACCTCGCATTTATCCACGTTATCTTGCATCTACCACGCTTCTGCCCAATCACCCAACCTGTCCAAATCATCCTGGAGTTTCTCGGCATCCTCCTCGCAGCACAGACGCCCACCCAGTTTTGTGTCGTCTGCAAACTTGGAGATATTATATCTAGTTCCCTTGTCTCGATCATTAATATATATTGTGAATAGCTGGGGTCCAAGGACCTGATCCCTGCGGTACCCCACTAGTCACTGCCTGCCACTCGGAAAAAGACCCGTTTATTCCAACTCTTTGCTTTCTGTCTGCCAACCAGTTCTCTATCCAAGTCAATACCTTGCCCCCAATCCCATGTGCCTTAACTTTACACGCTAATCTCTTATGCGGGACCTTATCAAAAGCCTTTTGGAAGTCCAAGTACACCACATCCACTGGTTCTCCCTTATCTATTTTACCAGTTACATCCTCAAAAAATTCCAGTAGATTAGTCAAGCATTATTTACCTTTTGTAAATCCATGTTGAGTTTGTCCGATCCTGTCACTGTTTTCCAAGTGTTCAGTTTTCCAAACCCGCAGCCCCCATGACTGTGAGGAAGTGTTGTGAGCCGAAGCCTTTAACAAATAATGAGTGACTTCTGCATTTGATTGAACACTCCCTGTCACCAAAAAAACTTGAAATAACTAAAGAGAGTTGTTTCAGTTGCAGGAAGTAGCAAACAGCACGGAAACTACAAAACCCTGTCAGGTACAGCTGATTGGGGATGATGCCTTTAAACATCACTGCTGCAGCCTGCTTCCTGCTGGTAGACGCCAGCTCTCCCTGTCGTTGTTCTGCGCTGCCGTTAAGGTAAGTGGCTAAATCCAATGTTGGAGATCGTGACGTCAGTGTGTGTGCAACGCTCACTGGATGCCCGATCTCCAACATTGGATTGATGGCGAGCTCCCTGGTGCTAGGGTTTACCGGCAGCGCTACCGGCACCACCGATATGGTATGCGGTGCTGGAACCGGCATCAGCTGTCATTGCAGCTGTCAACGGCATTTCAGCGTCATCTCCTGGCGCTAACGTGGCCCAAAGCACACAAATTTTTTCCCCCATAGAAACTTACAGCACAGAAGGAGGCCATTCGGCCCGTCGTGCCTGTGCTGGCTCTTTGAAAGACCAGTCGTGCTCAGTCCCACATCCCCGCTTTTTGCCCGTAACCCTGTCAGTTCCTCATCCTCCAGAACCCGTCCAACTCCCTTTTAAGATTATTGATGGAATCAGCTTCCTCCACCTTTTCAGGTCGAGCGTTCCAGATCCCATCGGCCCTGCATTTGGTGTCCTGAGGACCACAAGTCTCAGACTGTTACGAGTGATGTGCAGTATCGAGTTCTCTAATTCAGGGCTGTACTCTTTTTTTGGCAAGTTTGGACGCTGACTGAATCTGAAAGCATATTGGTTCACAGAACTACTTTTTTTATTTGCCAGAATGTGCCAGAGGAAATGGCCGTCTGGTCTGATTAGGATCAACCATTTTCTATTCAGGTTTGGAGCAGGCTTGTATTGCAGGCATTTACAGGGTGCAAGGATTATTCTGTGTTCTGCGGGGATAAACCTCCTTCATAATCTCCCAGAGAAGAGTATTTCAGAAATCCCTTGCCGACGGTAGTTGACGGATAACGCAAAGCTGGAAATACCACGAGGAGGAATACAGATAGGCTGGAAATTGTGTGAAGGATGCGCTGCTAGACTTCTGGACAGAGAAAACAAAAATGCTCAATACATATGATTTGTAAAATCAGAAAAAGCACCCGTTTAAATTCCACGAAAAATGTGCAGATGTGTAGGAAGAGAGACCTTACAAAAAACATTTGCGCCTACCATTTGGAAGAGGTGCTTTATGCTCCTTCAGTCATATATAATATACACATTCTTTTCCGTGTGATTCAACTGCTCGATTCGCCCAACTCTGTGTGGGCGTTGGACTGAAAGTGAAGCAGCTTACTCGTTCCACATTACCTCAACTCCTAATTAATTAGATGTGTGCAGAAAGCCTAGCCTCAGCAAGTTACTACTTTCACATCGTAATGATGGGTTCGGAGTGGGGGGGCGGGAGGGGGCGTCGAAAATGAAGATCTGTGAATTTCTGTCTCCCCTGCGCCCATATTTATTTTACATCTTGGTGTAACTCCAACAAGGCCCGTTGGATGCCAGAGGCCTGCAATCCCCGTAGAGGAAAGCTCCGTCGTTAGTTGGAAGTAGAGACCTGAAGGTAGCTCATAATGCTGATGAAAATCTAAGGCCTCAGTCTTGACTGGTTTGGTCAGTGGTGGGGGTGGGCGGGGAAGGTGGGGGCAGAGTTCTGGGCACCTGCTGTGGAGATTTGACTTAACAATGTGCGTGTTTAATTTTACAGCAGGTTCCCCCGCCCGTTAGTCAGCCTGATCGACAGGTTTGACTCCTAGTCGGGCGGGGAGCACTCTGGAGGAGGCCATAGGAGCAGGTTATGGAGCCTGCAGCTGTTAGTGGGAGCATGGGGAGGGTCTGATCGCGCGGAGGGTGGGGGGGGTGTTATCCAGTCCCTGATCGGGAGGTCTTTGTATGGGGGCGGGGGGGTCTGATGAGAGGGGGGGGGTTGCGATCCCAGGGAAGGAGGTTAGCTTGGGGGCCCATGGGGACGCGCTCCTGCTCCTCCTGGCTGTAAAGGCACTTACCTTCTCCCCAAAGCTGTCCTCGCCTCCCTTCAGCTGCCGGGTTTCCCGAGGCCTGGGAAACCCGGCTGGCCAGTGTTAAACCTGCATTATAATATTTAAATGGCCAACCCGCCTCCTGGGAGTGGGTTGGCTGCCCGCCCCCTGTCCCGCCTCTGTTAAACCCAGAAGTGGGCGGGTTGGGGTTGGTTTGAGATTTAAAAATTTTGAAGAAGAGCAGGGGAGTTATCCCCTGTGTCCTGGGGCCAATATTTATCCCTCAATCAACATAACTGAAATAGATTATCTGGTCATTATCACATTGCTGTTTGTGGGAGCTTGCTGTGCGCGAATTGGCTGCCGCGTTTCCCACATTACAACAGTGACCACACTTCAAAAAGTACTGAAAAAAGCCTGTGGCAAGGATGACTTGAGATTAGACTGCACCTGATATTGGTCCACCCTTTGAGTGTAACGCCAGTGAGCTTGGGCTTTAAGACTTGCATTAGGAGTCCAATCATTTCTTTGAGCAGTGAGAATGAATTTTGCGTGCAGTCTAAGGCATTAGTGCCTGGCGCTAATTCTCCATCTTTTCTAATGATACCACCCATTCCTGGGCTATAATGAATTTCTAGCCCTCGTGTTTTCTAAACAATCTAGCGAACTTTTGCACCCATTGAAATAAATGGTCAGAAACTGGTGGCCTGGGATTACGCAGTTTCCCAATATCTGCTCCTGACGCGTGTTGGCTCATGTTTTTCCAGATTTACAAATCTCAAAATTTTCACTACACTGCAAAATATGGAACCATTTAAGAGGAGGGTGTTGTCCACTGGGGTTGTTTCTGAAAATTGGCAACTTTGCTGCCCTTTTGGAATGGTCTGTCTTTGCAAGACAAGAAGATGCAAAGACACAATTTCTAAATTTGCAGATGATACCAATTTGGGGGGGATAGTCAATACTGAGGAGGACTGCAACAAATTACAAGAGGACATTAATAAACTGGCAGAATGGGCATATAATTAGCAAATGAATTTCAACACAGATAAATGTGAGTATTACATTTTGGTAAGAAAAATAAGGAGGTCACATATTACTTGGAAAATAAGAATCTAAATGGGGTGGAGGAGCAAAGGGATCTCGGAGTACAAATACACAAATCACTAAAAGTAGCGATGCAGGTTAATAAGACCATAAAAAAAGCAAACCAAGCACTAGAGTTTATTTCTAGAGGGATAGAATTGAAAAGTAGTGAAGTTGTGCTAAACTTGTATCAAACCTTGGTTAGACCACACTTGGAGTACTGCGTACAATTCTGGTCGCCATATTATAAAAAGGATATAGAGGCACTGGAGAGAGTGCAAAAAGGATGATACCAGAAATGCGAGGTTATACCTATCAGGAAAGGATGAACAGGCTGTGTTATTGCAGCTGCCGCGAAGCTTGATCCACTGAGATTTTCATTGGTGAGTGTAAATATGTACGGCTGTTGACCAGCTCTGGTTTAGCTGCATTGCCACATACCTTTGGTCAGGTGGTTCACTGTGCTCAACATGTCTGTTTCTGTTGAAAGCTCCTGGGGCTGAGCATTGTGATCCACAGACAGGATATTCTTATTCCTGACCAGAAAGTCGGGAGGCAATCAAGCCCCCTGTGTGACAGAACAAAATGAAGTGGAGGGGGGGGAACAGCTAAAGGTCAGGAGTCCGATAGTCTCACCGTTATCACAAAGAAGCAGTAAAAGGGTTTAATATCCTGTGAATAGTTGTTTTTAAGAGACCTGTAAAGAAGTGAGTAAGTGAGGATCTCCTAACCATGTTATAATATCACTGGCAGATGTCATTAAAAGAAATATTTCCAGATGTGCTGTCCCAATCCCTGTCTCGTTGCACTTAGATTTCCTTTTACTTACCATTTTCACTTGTTGTTGTTTTGTATGATGGGAGAAGCTTATAATGGGATGTCTAGTTTGGCTCTCCATTCGACGGCCTCCTGAGATGGCGAGTGGAGAAATGAGGTGCCTCCCGCCACAGATCTCAGTGGGCGGGTTGCTGTGATGTGTTCCATGGTCTGGGACTCATGGCCACAGTCACACTTCGGGCCGTCCCTCATCTTCCACTGGTGGAGCAGGTGGCCGCATCGTCCGTGCCCTGTGCGGATTGGGTTGAGCGCTGACCGCTGTCTTCGAGGGAGGTCGGAGTCAGGGACCTCTGCTGTTGGGTCAGCGATGAGGTGTTGGTTCTTTATGTTGCCGTATGTCCCTCGATTCCGTCCCTCTGGACAGTGGGTCGATACCGGCTGCGTGAATATTGGCTGCTGTTTCCCAGAATGGCCGGCGCGATTTAAAGCACTTTCGTGGTGGGTTTCCCAGTCACAGTTATAACCAGAGGCGACATGGGGAAAAGCTATTTTACCCATCGAGTGGTTAGGATTTGGAATGCTCTGCCTGATAGGGCGGTGGATACAGAGTCAATCGTAGCCTTCAAAAGGGAATTGGATAAATACTCGAATGAGAAAAAATTGCAGGGATATGGGGAAAGAGCGGGGGAGTGGGACTAACTGGATTGAACTTTGAAAGAGCCGGCGCAGACTCGATGGGCCGAATTGCCTCCTTCTGTGCTGTACGATTCTCGGATTCTATAGTTGGGTCTCCTGTACTGGACTATTCTGTGATTCTATAGTCGGGTCTCCTGTGCTGGTCTATTCTCTGATTCTATAGTCGGCTCTCCTGTACTGGAATATTCTCGGATTCTATAGTCGGGTCTCCTGTGCTGGTCTATTCTGTGATTCTATAGTCGGGTCTCCTGTGCTGGACTATTCTGTGATTCTGTAGTCGGGTCTCCTGAGCTGGTCTATTCTGTGATTCTATAGTCGGGTCTCCTGTGCTGGTCTATTCTGTGATTCTATAGTCGGGTCTCCTGTGCTGGTCTATTCTGTGATTCTATAGTCGGGTCTCCTGAGCTGGTCTATTCTGTGATTCTGTAGTCGGGTCTCCTGAGCTGGTCTATTCTGTGATTCTATAGTCGGGTCTCCTGTGCTGGTCTATTCTGTGATTCTATAGTCGGGTCTCCTGTGCTGGTCTATTCTGTGATTCTATAGTCGGGTCTCCTGAGCTGGTCTATTCTGTGATTCTATAGTCGGGTCTCCTGTGCTGGACTATTTCGAAGAAGAGCAGGGGAGTTATCCCCGGTGTCCTGGGGACAATATTTATCCCTCAATCAGCATCACTAAAACAGATGATCTGGTCATTCTCACATTGCTGTTTGTGGAAGCTTGCTGTGTGCAAATTGGCTGCCGCGTTTCCTACATTACAACAGCGACTACACTTCAAAAAGTACTTCATTGGCTGTGAAGCGCTTTGGGACATCCTGAGATCGAGAAAGGCGCTGTAGAAATGCAAGTCTTTCTTTCAGTAGATGAAGCTGTGCAGGCAGCTAATGTTACCCACAGCCATTTGTTGCCGTTTTTAATAACGGGGATTTATTGTGCCCGTTGTTTCTGTTCCATTTCCATGTAAAGAAAATAACACAGTGCTTGGAGTTTTTCTTTTAATTAGAATACCGCAGAGGTCCTTAAATAGCCTCATTTTTTAAGTATAATTACCCTCTTAATCAATGAAGTAATTCACCCTCTTTGTGTAATTATTTTGTACCAGATATTCGCTTTGCAGAAAGATCTTTAGATGTTACTGTAATTGTCAGTTGACTGATGGGTCCGGTCAAACCCAGCGAAAGGTTATTGAAAATACAAAATTAATTTGCTGGTTCTTGGAAAGGTAAAAGTGCAGCAATAATTAATAATGTGGAGAATGTGTTCGAACGAGAAGTGGATGGAGAAGGAAGTTTGAAATCCACTAGGAGGCTTGCATGGAAACATTTTAATAAAATGAGCAGTGAGAAAGTGCGTGGGCAATTAGGCTGTGGCTCAGTGGGCAGCACTCTCGCCTCTGAGTCAGAAGGTTGTGGGTTCAAGTCCCACTCCAGAGACTCGAGCACAAAAATCCAGGCTGACCCTCCAGGCTGAGGGAGTGCTGCATTGTCGGAGTTGCCGTCTTTCGGATGAGACGTTGAACTCAGGTGGACGTAAAAAATCCCATCGCACTATTTCGAAGATGAGCAGGGGAGTTCTCCCCGGTATCCTGGGGCCAATGTTTATCCCTCAATCAACGTCACTGAAAAAACCAGATTATCTGGGTCATTGTCACACTGCTGTTTGTGGGAGCTTGCTGTGCACAAATTGGCTGCCACGTTTCCTACATTACAACGGCGACTGCACTTCAAAAAGTACTTCATTGGCTGTAAAGCGCTTTGGGTGGTCCTGAGGTGGTGAAAGGCGCTATAGAAATGTAAGTCTTTCTTTTGCTTTTGGGAACTTACACGCCAACCTATAAAACTGACAAAAGCTGATACGCTAAAACAGTTTTCAGTATAGACCTTACGTTATGTGAAAGTGCAGTGGGACACGGACTTTCATAACTTAATCTGCAGCTTTACCCAATATTCCATCATCTTTATTGCAGGAGAAAAAAGGCTCGGATTTTGCTCACCTCGGCGGGTCCGTGGCGGGCGATGTCGGCGGCGGGTCCCGACCCCGCTCCTGGCTCCATCCCGCTCTGGAAAATGACTTCCGTTGATTGGGCTTGTTAAGCCCGCCCAGCGCGTTTGCTGGCCAATTAGAGGAAGTGGGTCTGATGACGTCATTTGATGACGCGTTATCAGCCGGTTTCCTTAAACGGACCATGCGCAAATTGATTTTGACATTAGTGCTGTCAGTGTTCTACAGCATTGAGGTGATGCAAACACTGACAATCACTGCACAAAGTGATCACTGCACCCAGGCTCTCCCATGACTCCCTCCATGTGCTGATGGAGGGAGTCACAGCACGCAGGGAGGTTCTCTTCCCTTCCCAGGGGCGGAAGAGACCTCCCCAGGAGATCTACGCAGCCTGGTTGCACATTGCACAGGAGGGCACAAGCAGGGATGTGGTCAGGAGGACCTGGGTGCAGTGCCGCAAACCTTTCAATGATCTCAGTAGATCACGAGACATTAGTACAAAGCCACACTCAACCTCATCCTGCTGTGCCTCTCATCACATCCCCATCACTCTGCCTTCCCTACCCTACTCCTGCACATCCTTACTCACACCAACTTACCTTGAACCTCCACCCATGCCCTCTCTATCTACATGATCACATCCCCATCTCACTTGCCACCCCTCACACTCACCCTCATCCTAGTGCAATCATACCAACTGACAACACACAAGGGTAGCCACTTGGGTGTTTTATCCAATGTTCATGTGAAGTTTCTGTTATTGTGCTGTCAAACATTGAAACCTTTATTTTCAACACTTTCCGTTCTTGGACAGATTTGTGTGCACCTTTGGAAGTGGCTTAGTGAGTTGCAGTGAATGGTGAGACATAACGGTACCCCACACAATGTTGGTGAGTGTGAAATGAATGCCTTGGGCATTGGAGGGATGTTTTATGGTGTTGGTGTGGGGTGGTGCCAATCTGGCGCATCATGTGGCAGCCAGGGTGTACAGCGTCAAGTGAAGTAAATCTGGCCATGGTGAGGCCATCCCTGGCCTCCCGGGCAGCAATGTGGTCGGGTGCTGATGCTCTCTGTCCTGTGCAGCATCAGGTGATTGCGGAGAAGGTTGGTGTTGTTGTTGGTGCTGCTGGTGTGCCTGGTGCTGGGGCTGATCGTGATGGGATTCTGAGGACCAAGGTGAGAGAGTATAAAGGGCACCCACGTGGGAATAGATGGCAGGTGAACTTGAGATGACAGAAGCGATCTGTCAATGGTGAGAGAGGTTGTTCCAATGAAGTGACACTGGATAGAGAGTTTGCTCCAAACACTTGCAACCTGCATAAAGCTCAGTGGGGAAAAATTGAGTCACTCCCCCTTTGGGTGCTAACTTCGGTAGCGCCCCGAAAAAATTAGCGCCCCCGCAGCCGAAATTCATACTGGAAGCGCCCCGCCTCCCTCTTGGGACGCTGCGAGTGAATATCGCGGCGCCACGTCGCACCACGATACTGCAGGCCTTCTTAAAGGGGAGGGGCCTTGCGCAGCGCGACCCCCGGGCCCAGCTGGGCCACCAGGGATCGGAGTGTCGGCAAAAGAGTCCGGCACTCGCGAAGTGCCGGGCTCACGGAGCGCAGCCAGCACTCCACGGGGGTGGGGGCTGGTCAGGAGGCCGGGGGCAGGTGCTGGCAGGCGGCCAGCAACAAAAATGGCTACCTGGCACCTCCCCTTTAATTAGCGCCGCCCCAGCCGCAGGTAGGCCCCCCTGACCCCGTCGGACATAGTGTCCGGCGGTAAGTCAGGGGTGCGCTACCGAAGATCGTGGCTGGGGCGCTGTGCGCGGCTATGACGTCATTGCTGGCGGCGCAGCGCCATGGGGCGCTAACAGTTACCGCCGCCATTAACCTCCCGCTGAATTTCGCGGGAGGCGTTGGCGGCGCCGCGCCCGGGCGCTAACGGGAGACACAAAGCAACCGAATTTTTAGGCCAATCTGTCTTCCAAATGCAGTAAGCAACAGCTTCTGAGCTTGGAAAGTGAACAGCTGTGAGGTGGGAGCTTTTATAGCACATTTCAAGCTGCCAAGTAATCAGCTGATTCAATGGCCATTCATCTCCTGCCTCAGCTCAACAGATGTGATCCCGAAGCAGCGAGGACCCCGTGGGCGAGCAGGTAAAGTCGAAAGGTGAGCTCAAATGTATTCTTAATGATGTCTAAACAAGGCCGCTGTGTGTCGGGTCTGCTCAGCACTGACAGACCCGACATTGGGAAAGGCGCGTGGCGGCGGGTTCACAGCAGGGGCCTGTGGGGGGGAAAAAAAAAACACTTTCCCACCCGACCCGCCACCAACCCCGCCCGCTGACCCCCTGGAAAAATCCGCCCAAAGTGTCTGAAAATGCTGCTTGACACAGGGATGGATTTAGAACTTAGAGGGGAAATATGAGTGACTAAAGCTTGAGATTTATTTTCTTGAAGGACCTGGAAGGCGTTCTCAGAAAATTTTGACTTTATTTGGTACATTTTCTGATATTTCGCAAAAATATTGTGGGGGAAAAATTAGGTCGTGCCCCATTTGGGGCGCAAATATCGTCTGGACGCAAATATTAGCGCCTGGCGCTAATTATCGCCACTGACTGGAAACTTCACTTTTACCGCCCCGGGAGGTGAGTGGAGCGCTAAATCAGGCGCTGCACACCTGTCTTAAGGCGCAAAGGCCGAGCAGTGAGGCGCTAACTCAGTGCGCGAGCGCAGTGCAGGTGCTGCCAGTTAGCGAGGGAACACAGACACACTGGCGCCGGCCAGTTCTTAAAGCGGGGGGGGGGGGGGCCAACTGTTAGGATCAGTAGGCAAAACTACCTCACAAAGCGTTGACTCAATGCAGAAGTCTCTCTTTCTCTCTCTCCGAATCTCTCTCTCTCTCTCAGAACGAGTGGTGCAAAAATGTCATCCACAGAAAAAGACAGGAAGAGGCCCCCTTTAAATAGCGCCCCCCCCAGCCCCACAGCGATTGATAGCGTTCCAGTCTTCCGGTCGTTGGATGCGCCAGGCGGTAAGGCAGGGGGCGCCACTCAATTTCCACTCCGGGGCGCCACAAGGGCGTTGCACCATGGAATGACGTCACAATCTGCGTGCGCAGGTGGTCGCAGCGGTAAAGTTTAGCGCCGCCGCACAATCTCTAGTTAAGTTCCTGAGCGGCGCAAACATCGCTGCGCCCGGGCGTTAGCGGCTTTGCGCCCCATTAGCGCCCTCTTAAGGCGCTAACGGGAGGCGCAACCAACTGAATTTTTACCCCTGTAAATCTACCTTTCGAAGCCAAAAAAATCATTTCTCCTGTAAGGTTTCAAATATATTAAATATGAATATCAAAGTAGTTATAGGGACTTCATTCGAACTTTACAGGGTCTGGTAACTCTGTGCCCAGATACGTCATTTCAATTTGTTAACTGAATTCTTTGCACTAATCCCAACCATCAGTGCACGTCTGAAAATATTTCTGGCTCAAGTTCTGCGCATCTAACATTGGGAAAACAAGTAATGTCTGATTGATTGATTCGCTTCAATCCCACCATCAAACCAACCTGTTTAGTTGACAGCTTCCAATTCCAGTAAAAAAAAAGCTGATTTATTTTTTTAGGCCACTTCATAGGGCCGTTAGGAGTCAACCACTGCCGTCGCATGTAGGCCAGACCGGGTAAGCACAACAATTTTCCTTCCCTAATGGATATTAGTGAGCCAGATGAATTCTTTATGACAATCCAACAGCTTCATGGTCACTTTTTCTGATACCAGCTTTTTATTTCCAGATTTTTGAAACTGAATTGAAATCCTCAAACCGTGGGGTTTGAACTCTCGTTCTACAGGATTATTTAATCCCAGTATCTGGATTATTAGTCCAAGTAACACAGCCACTGCACAACCGTACTCTGATTATGCTTCGGCCCTGGAGCAGTGAGTAATGTGCAGAGAGCCTTTGCCTAGCGTGCCTGGCCCAGGACCGTACAGAGTGGAGGAGAGGCATCCGGGAAGGCGCCAAACACCTCGGGTCTCTTCGCCGGGAGCAAGCGGAAGCCAAGCGCAAACAGCGGAAGGAGCGCACGTCAACCCAAACACCCCACCCACCCGCCCCTTCAACCACCGTCTGCCCCACCTGTGACAGAGACTGTAGGTCCCGCATCGGACTCATCAGTCACCTGAGAACTCATTTTTAGTGTGGATGCAAGTCATCCTCGGCTCCGAGGGACTGCCTAAGAAGGAGAAGAAGTGTGTGTGGAAGACTCATCATGGCCCCAGTTGCTCTAATGCGGCTGACACGAGCACCCATTTAGAATGGGTACTACACGGGAGGCCCAGCCACCGTTTCCTCATCCATGGCCCTCTCCTTCCATTCAATCAAATGGGTGGTTTTGTCCCAAACTGACATTCTGTTGAAGCAATGAGGCAGCCAGCAGCCCTTAAGTAGCTGCTGGCACCCGAAATTCCCGATCCAAACCCTTTCACTCCTAACTAATCAGGAGTAAGAACCCCTCTGGCTGCTATTTTTTCAAAAATAATATACTAGAAATATCAGTCGGAGGAACTCTTCATGAACCATCTCCAACAAGACAGAGTCGAACCGCCTCTGTTTGACATTCAACGGCATTGCCATCGTCGAATCCCCCCGCCATCAACATCCTGGGGGGTCACCATTGACCAGAAACTTAACTGGACCAGCCACATAAATACTGTGGCAACAAGAGCAGGTCAGAGGCTGGGTATTCTGCGGCGAGTGTCTCACCTCCTGACTCCCCAAAGCCTTTCCACCATCTACAAGGCACAAGTCAGGGAGTGTGATGGAATACTCTCCACTTGCCTGGATGAGTGCAGCTCCAACAACACTCAAGAAGCTCGACACCATCCAGGATAAAGCAGCCCGCTTGATTGGCACCCCATCCACCACCTTAAACATTCACTCCCTCCACGAATTGGCTGCCGCGTTTCCGACAGTGACGACACTTCAAAAGTACATCATTGGCTGTAAAGCGCTTCGGAATGTCCAGAGGTTGTGAAAGTCTTTTTTTTCTCTGATACTAGTTTGTGAGATGACTTAAGATGCCATCTCTGTTAATCCTATTTCTACCTAGTTTGCATGACAATAATTCCCCTCATTAGCGTGGGCGGGCTGGGTTTGCTATGAATATTTCTCCCAACTGCAGTAAACAGCACACAGTTTATTAACGCTATATAACATTATACGACATAAGGGAGTGCTTCTGCTTTTCAATGTTGTAAAACATAATTACTTCAGGGCAGGTGATCTTGTTTTTCATAGACTTTCATCAGCAATAGTAACATTGAGAATGTCACGGTTGATTCCGCTGTTGTATTGTTTGAGAGCAGCAACTGCTTCCAGAGCACCCACTTATTCTGCCACTTACGCCTTGCTCTCAAATCAGGGAAGTAGTGGCATTTATACACAAAGCTGAGCTCCACAACAGGGATTGGAAAATGTGATGTGTCAGCCGTGGCTCAGTGGGTAGCACTTTCACCTCTGAGTCAGAAGGTTGTGGGTTCACAGTCCCACTCCAGAGAGTAGGGCACAAAAATCTAGGCTGACGCTCCCAGTGCAGTGCTGAGGGAGTGCCTCACTGTCTGAGGTGCCGTCTTTCGGATGAGACGTTAAACTGATGCCCCGTCTGCTCTCCCAGGTGGACGTAAAACATCCCACGGCACTATTTCGAAGAAGAGCAGGGGAATCATCCCCGGTGTCCTGGCCAATATTTATCCCTCAATCAACATCACTAAAAAATTACATTATAACACTTCAGAAAAGTGCTTCATTGGCTGTAAAGTGCTTTGGGACATCCGGTGGTCATGAAAGGCGCTACAGAAATGCAAGTCTTTCAAAGCCATCACCTTGAGGACTTTTTAAACTTGAACTTTCATTTTAAAGCTTTAAAAGTTCCCTTTGTGCAGGAGAGTCAAATCCAATGTTTGCAAGTATGATTCTTCCATATAAAACGGGGCAATTCTTCAGCCAGTATTCCGTGGATACTTCTCCTTTAATTTAAGTAGCCACGATGTGGAGATGCCGGTGTTGGACTGGGGTGGACAAATGTGAGAAGTCGCACAACACCAGGTCATAGTCCAACAGCTTTATTTGAAATCACAAGCTTTCGGAGCTGCTGCTCCTTCGTCAGGTGAAGTCTTCACCTGACGAAGGAGCAGCGCTCCGAAAGCTTGTGATTTCAAATAAAGCTGTTGGACTATGACCTGGTGTTGTGCGACTTCTCACATTAATTTAAGTAGGCAGTCTTGTGAGTGGGTGATTTAAAAAAAAACAAAGTCCCCTTTTGCCAGTTGGGTGCCTCATGTCACCCACCGGCTCGATGTCAGATTCTGTTTGATAATCGCTCCTGTGAAGCGCCTTAGGACGGTTTACTGCATTAAAGGCGCTGTATAAATACAAGTTGTTGTTGTTGTTGAGGGAGTAGATGACCTGCTCCTTGGCTGCCATCAGTTTTGTGTTACAGAACAAACGGGAAACTGTTCAACCTCCGTCGCCTCCAGTCCAGATCCAAGGTCGTCCCATCCTCTGTCGTCGAATTACAGTATGCAGACGACGCTTGCGTCTGCGCACACTCGGAGGCCGAACTCCAAACCATCGTCAACACCTTCACCGAAGCGTACGAGAGCATGGGCCTTACACTAAACATCCGTAAAACAAAAGTCTTCTACCAACCTGCCCCCGCCACACAGTACTGCCCCCCCCCGATTATCAAAATCCACGACAAGGCCTTGGTGGGCAGAGGAAATGCTTCAAGGACACCCTCAAAGCCTCCTTGAAAAAGTGCAACATCCCCACCGACACCTGGGAATCCCTGGCCCAAGACCGCACAAAGTGGAGGAGAAGCATCCGGGAAGGCGCCGAACACCTCGAGTCTCTTCGCCGGGAGCAAGCGGAAGCCAAGCGCAAGGAGCGCACGTCAACCCAAGCACCCCACCCACCGTCTGCCCCACCTGTGACAGAGACTGTAGGTCCCGCATTGGACTCATCAGTCACCTGAGAACTCATTTTTAATGTGGAAGCAAGTCATCCTCGGCTCCGAGGGACTGCCTAAGAAGAGAAGAGTTTGAATCCTTTTGCTAGGAAACATAAAGGGTGACCCTTGCTCCGGTTTCTTCCTGCTTGTGAGCACGTGCCGGGCCTCTACCAGCCAAGCCACGCGACTCGGATCAGTGTGAGCACGTTAAACAGGAAATTTACATCCCGGCGCCAACGTTTCCCTCCAGAGGTGCGCAGGCCATCGGGAGGCCCCCGCGCAGGCTGCTCACAAGCTGGACCAGATACCGCGCAGCGAATTTAAAGGGACCGCGCACAAAAAAAAATTAGAGGGAACATTGCCCAGCGTCCTCCCTGTGTCATTGCTGAGGATATTGTTAATTTAAATAAAGCAGAACCCCCACCCCCCCCCCCCCCGCCGCCGGCCACTCCTGCCACCAGTCACTTCTGTAGAGGTCTATTTAAGAACATTATGCAGCCAATGAACACTTCGCTAGGTTCAGCCACAGATAATCTCCGGGCTCACCTTGTGTGGTTGCGGATCTATTAGCTATTCACACAATTAATGCTTCATTATTTACAAACTGCTGGAGTCCAATCAATGGAAATGATCTTTAAAAGTGTACTGTAGCAATTTATATTTGTAAGTGTAAAAGAACATATTTATAACTGCTCCCAGGTTTTTAAAAGGTTTCTTTGCACGTTTAAAAAAAAAATCCTGACCATGTTTCATTAATAATGTGTTGAATCAGTTGCATAGTTAAAAAAGAAAAAGAAAGACTTGCATTTCTATAGCGCCTTTCACCACCTCAGGACGTCCCAAAGCGCTTTACAGCCAATGAAGTACTTTTTGAAGTGTAATCACTGTTGTAATGTGGGAAATGCGGCAGTCAATTTGTGCACAGCAAGCTCCCACAAACAGCAATGTGAGAATGACCAGATCATCTGTTTTAGTGATGTTGATTGAAGGATAAATATTGGCCCCAGGACACCGAGGAGAACTCCCCTGCTCTTCTTCGAAATAGTGCCACGGGTTCTTTTACGTCCACCTGAGAGAGCAGACAGGGCCTCGGTTTAATGTCTCATCTGAAAGCCAGCACCTCTGACAGTGCAGCACTCCCTCAGCACTGCACTGGAGTGTCAGCCTAGATTTTTGTGTTCAAGTCCCTGGAGTGGGACTTGAACCCACAACCTTCTGACTCAGAGGCGAGGGTGCTACCCACTGAGCCACTGGCTGGCAGGAGGAACGTGTTGTGCTTGAATGCTTTTAGTGATTGACTAGTTACTTTTATTTAAAATAGGCAGGAATCTGCAGAAAACTTTAGCAGAACAATTTTTTCCAGCATTTGTATCTGCAGTGGCAATTATATTCACAGCCTGTAGTGTACGCTAGTTCTCAACCGCAAGATTAGGATGTTCAGGCGGTAAAGCAAATGCCAAGCCACATTATACAGCATGTCAAAAAAATTCCCCTCTGGAGAAAATAATTACAGGTCAGGATTTACAGAATAATGGATACTTGATTAAGGTGCTAACTGTATGAACACAGCTGAAGTGGTTTATACACCTCAACTGAACCTGAGATTTGATTATAGCCTTCATTCTAACTAAACTAGTGAATGACGGCAAACCACTTGGAAAGATTTACTTGGGTTTCCAGAAGGCAGTTCCGAAAGGTTAAGACTGAAAAGTGGAGATATGGAGATGAATAAAGACCATTTTAGGACTGAGATGGGGAGGAATTTCTTCACTCAGAGGGTTGTGAATCTTTGGAATTCTCTACCCCAGAGGGCTGTGGCTGCTCAGTCGTTGAGTATATTCAAGGCCGAGATCGATAGATTTTTGCATTCTAGGGGAATCAAGGGATCTGGGGATAGGGCGGCATGGTGTTGAGGTAGAAGATCAGCCATGATCTTATTGAATGGCGGAGCAGGCTCGAGGGGCCAAATGGCCGACTCCTACTCCTATTTTTTATGTTCTTATTCTCTACCTCTCCAGTTCTGATTTGCTGCTGTATTACATCGGAACAGGAGGAGGCCATTCAGCCCCTCGAGCCTGTTCCGCCATTCAATGAGATCATGGCTGATCTGCGACATAACTCCATATACCCGCCTTTGGCCCATATCCCTTAATACATGTGGTTAACAGAAGCTATCAATCTCCGATTTAAAATTAACAATTGATCGAGCATTTTGTGGAAGAGAGTTCCAAACTTCCACTGCCCTTTGTGTGTAGAAGTGTTTCCTAATTTCACTCCTGAAAGGTCTGGCTCTAATTTTTAGACTACGCCCCCTAGCCCTAGACTCCCCAACCAGTGGAAATAGTTTCTCTCTATCTACCCTGTCTGTTCCCCTGAATATCTTGAAAACTTCGATCAAATCACACCTTAACCGTCTAAATTCCAGAGAATACAACCGTAGTTTGTGTAATCTCTCCTCGTAACTTAACCCTTGGAGTCTGGGTATCATTCTGGTAAACCTACGCTGCACTCCCTCCAAGGCCAATATATCCTTTCTAAGGTGTGGTGCCCAGAACTGCTCACAGTACTCCAGGGTGTGGTCTAACCAGGGCTGTGTACAGCTGCAGCATAACTTCTACCCCCTTGTATTCTATTACCTGAGTCAACAGTGTGCGGCAGGAAGAGTGTGCTGCTGTAGGCTTCACACTTACTTTCTGTCACACTTTGTTGATTACACTTTGTTGATCAGCTGAAAGTAAAGCATCAATTCCCCAGGAGCTGCCATTCCGCCGTTGGAACTGACCGCAACTTCGTGATTTGGCGCATGCTTAGGCAGCTTGTTGACGTCACAGCAGTTCGTACAAGGGGATTCCCCCCGACTGTACTTCGTTGATTTGAATTGAAGGTCGGAAAACCTGAAGTTCTCGACACAGAGATCGCGAGATCCTTGTGCGAAGCGTACCTCAGAGCCAGGGGCGGACGTCTTCGCTTCGCCGCTGACCGCTACTCTCTGTTACTTTCAGTTACAGGCTGAACTGTAGAACTGCCCAAGAGAACTGCCTGTCCTGATATAGGCACAATGGCCCGGAATCTGCCCGGATTATTGTAGGATATAGAGAAACAAAGAAAAATAGGAGCAGGAGTAGGCCATTCGGCTCTTCGAGCCTGCTCCGCCATTCAATATGATCATGGCTGATCCTCTATCTCAATACCATATTCCCGCTCTCTCCCCATACCCCTTGATGCCTTTTGTGTCTAGAAATCTATCTATCTCCTCCTTAAATATATTCAGTGACTTGGCCTCCACAGCCTTCTGTGGTAGAGAATTCCACAGGTTCACCACCCTCTGAGTGAAGAAATTTCTCCTCATCTCAGTCCTAAATGTCCTACCCCGTATCCTGAGACTGTGACCCCTCGTTCTAGACCCCCCAGCCAGGGGAAACATCCTCCCTGCATCCAGTCTGTCTAGCCCTGTCAGAATTTTATACGTTTCAATGAGATCCCCTCTCATTCTTCTAAACTAGTGAATACAGGCCTAGTCAACTCAATCTCTCCTCATAAGTCAGTCCTGCCATCCCAGGAATCAGTCTGGTGAACCTTCGCTGCACTCCCTCTATGGCAAGTATATCCTTTCTTAGGTAAGGAGACCAAAACTGCACACAGTACTCCAGGTGTGGTCTCACCAAGGCCCTGCACAACTGCAGTAAGACATCCTTGCTCCTGTACTCAAATCCTCTTGCAATGAAGACCAACATACCATTTGCCTTCCTAACTGCTTGCTGCACCTGCATGTTTGCTTTCAGTGACTGGTGTACAAGGACACCCAGGTCCCTTTGTACATCAACATTTCCCAATCTATCACCATTTAAATAATACTCTGGCTTTTTGTTTTTCCTACCGTAGTGGATAACTTCACATGTATCCACGTTATTACTGCATCTGCCATGTATTTGCCCACTCACTCAACTTGTCTAAATCGCCTTGAAGCCTCTTTGCATCCTCCTCACAACTCACAATCCCACCTAGTTTCGTGTCGTCTTGGAACTTGGAACTCGGAACCCGGAGTCGTGTGTTCAGAGAATGATTTGAATTGTATTTTTAAAAGTGCGAGGCTGAAGCTGTGGCAATAAAACGCATGATTGCTCAAGCTGTGACATATTATTTATCTGTTAATTCAAAGAATAAGAATGTCTGTGGAGCACTCCAAGCTTTAAAATCCTTGCCCATCTGTACAAGTCATGATACCTTGACATGTAAATTGGAACCAGGGTCACAGCTATTGCAGCAGTTTGGATTGAAATGTACCACATTGAGTTTGGTTCCCTATCTGACCCATTGCAATCACGTTTACTGAAGAGGGATCTCCAGTTTACAATTTCCAGTTTTTGTATGGAAATGAGTAGGAATGATTGCAGTCATCTGACACACGCAGTTAAATAATCTCCTTCCAAGAAACAGGATTGTTCAAGATGGAATATCTGGAGCATGCCATTCAGATCGAGGTTTCAAAAGCGGTAAAAATTAATGAAATATGTCTGTTGGAAGGAGTTAATAAAGGTTCCATTTTTATTCTCCCCACAGGTTCTCCGCATGCCTTATCATCACTGTAGCAGTGTGGCACGGAATGTTAAATAGATCTGCAGGAAGCAAGCTGTCACCCTAGTAATGCATTTAACCCTTTGCTCCGCCCGACATTTGCATTACCGGTAAAAGACAAGACGCCCGCTCTCTGAAAATGACAGCTTTGATCCTGTTAAATAGCAGTCACTGCAGTCCATACAGCAAGGAAAGATGGTGAGGGGCCGGTATAGCTTTGTGGTGGCTGCTTATTCTCCGGAGGATTGGCCCTGGCCCCAGGCTAAGGGCTAAAGCAGCTGATATTGCCACTGAATTGTATCTGGGGATGCTGGTTGTTGCCCGTAACAACGGTTGCTACGAGACCATTGCGCACGTTGCTGAGTATGTGTGGCCCATTCCTTATGTTCTGTTATTTAGCTATTTTCATTTGCAATACGAGTTAAGGAGGTGAAAATTAAAGCAGAGATATTTGTCAATGATGGATTTCATTATACAGTACCTTGAAGTTTATGGCAACTGGGTTATGTTAAAAATGAGTCCAAAAATAAATTGAGGTCATACTGCATTATATATGTAAATAACAACAACAAATTGTATTTATTTAACGCCTTAAAAAAAGACTTGCATTTCTATAGCGCCTGTTCACGACCACCGGACGTCCCAAAACGCTTTACAGCCAATGACAGTACTTTTGAAGTATAGTCACTGTTGTAATGTGGGAAACGCGGCAGCCAATTTGCACACAGCAAGCTCCCACAATAATGACCAGAAAATCTGTTTTTTTGTTATGTTAGTTGAGGGATAAATATTGGCCCTAGGACACCAGGGATAACTCTCCTGCTCTTCTTCGAAATAGTGCCGTGGGATCTTTTACATCCACCTGAGAGAGCAGACGGGGCCTCAGTTTAACATCTCATCCGAACGACGGCACCTCCGACAGCGCAGCGCTCCCTCTGCACCGCAATGGAGTGTCAGCCGAGATTTATGTGTTCAAGTCCCTGGAGTGGGACTATGAACCCACAACCTCCACTGACTCCATTAGGCAAGTATGCTACCCACTGAGCCACGGCTGACACTTCAATGTGTTTTACTACTTTAACGTAGTAAAACGTCCCAAGGCGCTTCACTGGAGCGATTATCAAACAAAATTTGACACCGAGCCACATAAGGAGATATTAGGGCAGGTGACCAAAAGCTTGGTCAAAGAGGTAGGTTTTAAGGAGCGTCTCAAAGGAGGAAGAGAGGTAGAGAGGCGGAGAGGTTTAGGGAGGGAATTCCAGAGCTTAGGGCCTCGGCAGCTGAAGGCACGGCCGCCAATGGTGGAGCCATTTAATATAAAATCTATTCTCATCTATACAGGGAACCATAAACCTTGGTCCCATTGTCAGCTATCCTTTCAAAGATTACCCATCAATGAATCGTTTCTGGATGGCTCACTGGTAGCTGATACAATATTTTCTGTTTTACCCGTGTTTAATAGGTTGGCTTTTCCTTGTATGTACTTGCCTTAACTACACAATAAAATGGTTTAACAAGTTCAGATTGAATTTAGTTTAATTTAAGGTTCGATAGGGTAGACATAGAGAGGATGTTTCCACTTGTGGGGAGTCCAAAGCTAGGGTCCATCAATATAAGATAGTCACTAATAAATCCAATAAGGAATTCAGGAGAAACTTCTTTACCCAGAGAGTGGTGAGAATGTGGAACTCGCTGCCACAGGGAGTGGTTGAGGCGAATAGTATCGATGCCTTTAAGGAGAAGCTAGATAAACACATGAGGGAGAAAGGAATAGAAGGATATGCTAATAGGGTGAGATGAAGAAGGGTGGGAGGAGGCTCGTGTGGAGCATAAACACCGGCATAGACCAGTGGGGCCGAATGGCCTCTTTCTGTGCTGTACATTCTATGTCACTTGCTTCAGTCTCCACCCAATGGTGCTGTTTTTGAATTATGCAGTTTACGAGCGCTATCTCAACACATGTACCATCCATGTCATTAAAATCTCCTACTAAAAATATGTCTGGCACACCAATTTGTGTACCTGCCCCATAGAGATTATTGTAAAATATTTCCAGCTTGTTGATCAGGTGCAGTAACATATTGCCAAGGAAATTCCAAACGGTGTGTTTGCATGATTGTCAAAGTATATTTATTTGTTCCTTGGGCTCAGAGGCTGAACAGGGAATTTGTGGCATTCTCTCTCTCGTTATGGATGCTGCACAATTCGCTGCTCGCTGACGTTCATTCTGACATTTGGGAACGGTATCATAGTGGCTATATTACTGGACTAGTAATCCAGAGGCCTGGACTAATGATCCGAGACATGAATTCAAATCCCACCATGTTGGGGAATTTAAATTCAGTTGATTAAATAAATCTGGAATGAAAAGCCAGTTTCAGTAATGGTGACCATGAAACTACTGGATTGTTGTTAAAAACCCATCTGGTTCACTAATGTCCTTTCGGGAAGGAAATCTGCCGTCCTTACCCGGTCTGGCCTATATGTGACTCCAGACCCACAGCAATGTGGTTGATTCTTAACTGCCCTCTGAAAGGCACAAGTAAGGAGTGTGATGGAATACTCTCCACTTGCCTGGATGAGTGCAGCTCCAACAACACTCAAGAAGCTCAACACCATCCAGGATAAAGCAGCCCGTTTGATTGGCACCCCATCCACCACCTTAAACATTCGCTCTCTCCACCAGCGGCGTACCGTGGCTGCAGTGTGTACCATCTACAAGATGCACTGCAGCAACTCGCCAAGGCTTCTTCGGCAGCACCTCCCAAACCCGCGACCTCTTCCACCTAGAAGGACAAGGGCAGCAGGCGCATGGGAACACCACCACCTCCAAGTTCCCCTCCAAGTCACACACCATCCTGACTTGGAAATATATCGACCGTTCCTTCATCGTCGCTGGGTCAAAATCCTGGAACTCCCTCCCTAACAGCACTGTGGGAGCACCTTCACCACACGGACTGCAGCGGTTCAAGAAGGTGGCTCACCAGCACCTTCTCGAGGGCAACTAGGGATGGGCAATAAATGCCGGCCTTGCCAGCGACGCCCAGATCCCAGGAAGGAATAAAAAAAAATGTCCTCTGCTCACCGCTATCTCAGGACAACGTGACTAAGACCAGGAACTCACCAAGTGAGTTGCGAATCCTAGCGCTCTGGCGCAGCACGGGAGAGCCTCATTGTGCCCACTCCTACACGGCTTAAAGTACCATAATCTATTAATTGCATTGGGAGCAGTACAGTTGGGGTACAGCTGTTGTGAACAGCATGATGTGTTTCTGAAATGTTAATTGCATTACCTAAGGAAGGATATACTTGCCATGGAGGAAGTGCAACGAAGGTTCACTGGACTGATTCCTCAGATGGGGGGATTGTCCTTTGAGGAGAGAGTGAGTAGACTAGGCCTATAGTTTAGAAGAATGAGAGGTGATCCCCTCGCTGGAGAGTCTAGAACCAGGGGTCACAGTCTCAGGATAAAGGGTCGGCCATTTAGGACTGAGATAAGGAGGAATTTCTTCACTCAGAGGGTAGTGAATGTTTGGAATTCTCTACCCCAGAGGGCTGTGGATGCTCAGTCTTTGAGTATATTCAGGACTGAGATCGATAGAGTTTTGGACTCTAGGGGAATCAAGGGATATGGGGATAGTGCGGGAAAGTGAAGATGAGGTAGAAGATCAGCCATGATCTTATTGAATGGCGGAGCAGGCTCGAGGGGCCGTGTGGCCGACTCCTGCTGCTAATTCTTATGTTCTTATATCTACGGTGTATACTTAATATTTGTCAGACCGTTCCCCTGGTGTTATTAATGGTAAACAATTCATGGGACGTTTGCAGTGATTATACTGTGAGCATTTTTTTTTAAAGAAGCAAAATTTAAACTGTGTTTTCTGTTATTTGCTAGACAGGCTTGCAGTGAATCTTGGAGGTGAGTTCCAGTCCATCATTTCCATTGGAAAGGGTAGGATTAAGTTGCATAAAAGAAAAACAGACTTGATTAAGTACAGGCCTCGTGTCAGGATCACATTAGTACGGGGGAGCAAAGTTAAGTCAAGATCATAAATATTAAAATGAGCACCATTAATGGAGGCGGTTAAGAGAGATTAGCTTCAGTGCAAAGACTTCCCCCTACAGTTTATTAACAAAAGTAGAGTATTATTTCTAAAATAGAAACAGAAAATGCTGGAAACGCACAGAGCATCTGTCAGCCGTGACTCAGTGGGCAGCTCTCTCGCCTCTGAGTCAGAAGGTCGTGAGTTTCAAGTCCCACTCCAGAGACTTGAGCATAAAAATCTAGGCTGACACTCCAGTGCAGGTGCTGAGGGAGTGCTGCACTGTCAGAGGTGCCGTCTTTTGGATGAGACGTTAAACCGAGGCCCCGTCTGTTCTCTCAGGTGGACGTAAAAGATCCCATGGCACTATTCGAAGAAGAGCAGGGGAGTTATTCCCGGTGTCCTGGGGCCGATATTTCTACCTCAGTCAACATCACTAAAACAGATTATCTGATCATTATCACATTGCTGTTTGTGGGAGCTTGCTGTGCGCAAATTGGCTGCTGCGTTTCCTACATTAACTGATGGTGCATTGAATTTTGCCCGTGTGTCTGGGAGTGACAGCGCACGTTAATGCAGCGATCTAGTGCTAACTTTTTACACTTGTTAACTGCTTATTAAACAGCAGTTTAATTAAGGATGGGCAGTAAATACCATCCTTGTCAGCATCCCTCAAACTTCATTTCCACATCACATTAATTTCACCCATTGATTAGAATTTGCCATTAACAGACCGGAGGGAGTTGGCAGAGTTCCAATGGCGAGCATAGCAAGAAATATCGGCTAACGGAGGAATCTTTCCTGACACTAGATTAATAAAAACCTTTTTTTATTTAAAAAGTACAGATTTCTAATAGACAACATTTTGTGCTGGCTAACTTCAAATTTGATATTTTTCAATGTAAATAACATTAAAATGTAGGTGATAAGAGTTGTATCCCCCGCAAATTGAACCATCTATCCTCATGGAGCTCCTCACATAACGTCTTATTATGGTTCACGTTACTCGAAGCTTGAAGATGGTTACTGGGGTATGAAATATGTTTGCTAGATCCCACTATGTGGCCTGCTGCTCAGCTATCTCTGTTGCTTTTTAAAAATCAACTATTCAAGTGAAACTGAGTTGTAGTGAGAAAAAAAGACTTCAACTGGGTCCTTCTGTGTGTCTGCTCATTGGGTAGCACTCTCGCTGAGTCAGAAGGTTGTGGGTTCACAGTCCCACTCCAGAGACTTGAGCACAAAAATCTAGGCTGACACTCCCAGTGCAGTGCTGAGGGAGTGCTGCACTGTCGGAGGTGCCGTCTTTCGGATGAGACGTTAAACCGAGGCCCCGTCTGCTCTCTCAGGTGGACGTAAAAGATCCCTCGACACTATTTCGAAGAAGAGCAGGGGAGTTATCCCCGGTGTCCTGGGGCCAATATTTATCCCTCAACCAACATCACTAAAAACAGATTATCTGGTCATTATCACATTGCTGTTTGTGGGAGCTTGCTGTGCGCAAATTGGCTGCTGCGTTTCCCACATTACAACAGTGACCACACTTCAAAAAGTACTTAATCGGCTGTAAAGTGCTTTGGGATGTCCTGAGGTGGTGAAAGGCGCTATAGAAATATTTTAAAAAATCTGGTATAAAGCTAATGGATTGTTGCAAAAACCCAACTGGCTCACTAGCGTCCTTTCAGGAAGGAAGCCGTCCTTACCCGGTCTTGCTTATATGTGACTTCAGTCCAACACCAACGTGGTTGACTCTTATCTGCCCTCTCGAGTGGCCTAGCAAGCCACTCAGTTGTGGCAAAACCGCTACCAGCGGTTGAAGTAGAAGGTCCACCGTGGGCCACCTTCTCAGGGAAACTAGGAATGGGCAATGAATGCCGGCTGTTGTAAAACAGTTGATTAAAGCTTTGTTTAACGCTTAGACCAAGTGCCTAGTAGTTTTCTTACGTCAATTTAATCATCTGTTTTACAACATGGAGGTCTAGTTGTGTCCTTCACTAGTTCCTGTTAAGAATGTCCTGCGCAAGCTGGGCCCGTGCCCGAGTATTTATACTCTCTCTGGACAGCGCCACCCGCAGGCCACTCAGTATTATTTCATAAGTCTTTCTTTCATGAATGACAGATTCATGTCACCAGCCTTGCCGACGATGCCCACATCCTAAGAATTTTTTTTCATGTCAGAATTTATAAGCCTATTAGCTTAACTAGAGTTATTGGAAAGTTGTTCGAAGGGATCATTAGATATACTCTGTATGATCACCTGGACAGAGAAGGTGTTATTGGAGACTCCCAAAATTGGTTCTGGAAAAGAAAATCATGTCTTATCAACCTGGCTGAATTTTTTGAGGTGGTAACCAGGTTGGTGGATGAAGGTAACCCCGTTGACATTATTTATTGGGACTTTCAGAAAGCTTTTGACAAGGTGCCACACAGTAGGTTACTTCATTAGGTTGAGTCCTGTGGGATTGGAGGACAGATCCTGGATTGGATGGGGAATTGGTTGCTTTTTTTTGCAGGCAAAGGATTATTAATAAAGTGGTTCGGCATGGAGACCGGCTACTCGTGAGACGGCTGTTCTACACGATCTACTTAATGATCTGGACGGTGGTGTTGTGGATACACAGGATCTGTGCTAGTGCTGGGATCCTAGATGAAAAAAAGTCTACAATCTGATCCAGATACGATGGAGGAATAGGCCTGCATCTGGCAGATGTCATTTAATGGAGATAAATGCAGTGTCATGGATGTGGGCACAGCTAATGCCATCCATGTATATACCATGATTGGTACAGATTCAAAGTCTGTTGAGCGGGAAAGGTGTTACAGTACATGAGTTGCTGAAGGTGCACAGCCAATTCCCTGAGGCTATTCCAAGGGTGAATAGAGTACAAGAATGTATAGCGAGGACAATTCAGTGACAAACTAAAAGAACTATAGTGGCCTTGTACAAGACTTTAGTTAGACCTCATCTGGAATACTCTGTTCACTTTTGATCCCCTCACATGTTGGGTGATAGAGGCGCCCTGGACAAGGTTCAGAGGAGGGCCATTAGAATGTTTCCTAGTTTAAAAGCCCTTCGTTATCATGCTAGGCTTAGAGAACTGGGTCTATGTCCGCGCATGGAATACTGTGTTCAGGTTTGGTCCCCTCGCATGTCCCCTCAACTTGTGTCTTGACATCTGTTTATCATTTATTCAAGTTATTTTACAATTCTAATTGTAGCTGGAGATTTAACAAAACCACTGTGTAACTTACTTACACCTAAAGGGTACTGAACAGCTAGCAGATGGTGGATTTGTATTTCATGCAACTTTATTGGGTAACAGCAAGATGAGTGGATCACCATCCTTGTGGGAAATTACTCCGTATTTCTGAATACGATATATTTCCTAATCTTTAAGACCTTTCCCATAATCCCCGTGTAGACTGAAACTGCTTAATTCTGTAAAACCTTCTCTTCTATTTTTAGTTGAATTGGGAAGCCTGTCGTTTTCCATCTGGTGAATTTTAAATGAATTCAGATTATTGACTCTGGTTCTCAGACACGGGCAGAGATTCAAATGAGCTAAACAGAGGTGCTGAAATATTCATAAAGTCTCTTACTAGAGGAGTAACGTGACTGTTAATTACAAAGTCATTAGTATAAATTTCCCATGTTTTTGCTGGATTCTGAGTAATCTCATTTTGGGATTTGCCGGAGTGCTGATATGTGGGAGGGAGGGAGTGAGATTGATTCGAGGTGCTTACAGGAATTACTAAACAACACGCCTATTTGTCTCATTCCATCTGATGAGTACACTGTTATTGCTAAATACCGTGCAGGCAGAATAAGAGCATTTACAATCCTCTCGTACTTCGTGTCTCAAAGAGAATTAATTAGTTGTCTCTTGGTAGGGATTGTATCGAAGAATTTATTAAATATAGAACATTAAAGGGGTCGCGCCGGCCCAAAAAATATTAGAGGGAATATTGCCCATAAACCTCCGAGATCTCTGCGCTCCTCCTATTCTGCCCTCTTGAGAATCCCAAATTTCCATCGCTCCACCATTGGCGGCCGTGCCTTGAGCTGCCTGGGCCCTAAGCTCTGGAATTCCCTCCCTAAACCTCTCCGCCTCTCTCTCCTCCTTTAAGACGCTCCTTAAAACCCACGTCTTTGACCAAGCTTTTGGTCACCTGCCCTAACATCTCCTTATGTGGCTCGGTGTCAAATTTTGTTTGATAATCGTTCCTGTGAAGCGCCATGCTTTGTTTTGCTACGTTAAAGGCGCTGTATAAAAGCAAGTTGTTGTTGATGTGGTTCCACAAACTTTACCCACCAAATTCTGAGCTAGAAACGAGCGGCTGACCCTGGTTGCTGCAGACTGCAGCAGTTTCTTTCATATCTCTAAGATTCCACGCTGCTGTTCCTTCCACCGCATCCACAATCTTTCCTGTACGTTAATCTGCTTTTACACTATGCGGGTACAGCTAACAGCAAACGCACAGTTCGATTTGATGTTTGAGGAATTGACGGCATCGTAGATTTACAAAACAATACCGGTCGACAAACGTGCTGTCGCGTTAAGGTTCAGCACGATACGCGGAGCCAGTCCCAGGTATTCCACTGTGGCTCTCCATAGTGGAGCCCAGCACACCCACAGAGACAGGCTGCCAACTCCAAGTCTAAAAGGGAGAGCAACGTATGGAGTTTGCTCTCCCAAAATAAGACCTGTATTGCGTAAGAGTGTCCTGTAATCCACCACAGCTATCATTGCTGTGTCTCTGAGATCCCTTCGGCTGTTTGGCCGTCAAATTCTCCCTTTCTCACCAGCTTCACGCTTGTGAGGTCTCTCCCTGGCCATCGGCTGATGAGATTTCCACACATTCACCATCTCCATGTTTCCAAAGAAAGACTTGCATTTCTATAGCGCCTTTCACGAGCACAGGACGTCCCAAAGCGCTTTACAGCCAATGAAGTACTTTTTTGAAGTGCAGTCACTGTTGTAATGTGGGAAACGTGGCAGCCAATTTGCGCACAGCAAGCTTCCACAATGTGATAATGACCAGCTAATCTGTTTTTTAGTGATGCTGATTGAGGGATAAATACTGGCCCCAGGACACCGGGGATAACTCCCCTGCTCTTCTTCAAAATAGTGCCGTGGGATCTTTTACGTCCACCCTGAGAGAGCAGACGGGGCCTCGGTTTAATGTCTCATCCGAAAGACGGCACCTCTGACAGTGCTGTGCTCCCTCAGCGCTGCACTGGAGTGTCAGATGTAGATTTTTGTGCTCATGTCTCTTGGAGTGGGACTTGAACCCACAACCTTGACCCAGAGGCGAGAGAGTGCTGCCCACTGAGCTACGGCTGACAAGAACACCCTGCCAACTCTGCACTGAACTGAAAGCTGAAACCATCCTTCGTGTCTTTCCATTTGGACATTGCACATTATCTTCTAAACAAGAGGCAGAATTGGGAATCATCGATGTACAGTAAAGCAGAGCATCCATCTGGGAGTTTGTACAACCCAAAATGCTTAAGCAGTTAATGAGCTGAGGTACTTGTTGAAAATTGTCTGTTAGTGCAACTGTTTTAAACAAAGTAATTGTAAAACGCTGTCATGATCCTCGCCCCTGTGGCCGTCAGTGTGTGTGGGTGGGGTATGCTAATGTTGCTTGTCAAAGGTAAAATAATTGGATTTTGCACTCAGAATGTTTCTGATGGGCATTAACCCTTTTTGTGGGGCTTGTGACTTAAGTATTTATAGATTTTTTTTTATTTTGAGTGAGACGACTACAGATGGAATAAATATCAACTTGTAAAGAAGAAAATCAGAGCAACGAGGAACCGTGAGAATTAATCAGCATAAAACTTTGTTTTAATTCCTTTTCATATTTCTTACATTACTGAAGAAAGTTTTTTTTTTAGTATTGAGAGCAAGAACAGGTGACTTCAATCTAAAATTGTTCTCGGTGAACACACAAGGTGCCGGCCTCGGCCAAGATTACTTAATTTGTGACAATTGATGGTGAAATATATCATAGCGATACTCAAATTTATATCGTGCCTCATCACATGGAAACATCTCAGTACTTCTCATGATGAATTACTTTTGGGGTGTAGTGTCCCTCCCACAAACAACAATGACATGAATGCCTTGGGTTTAACATCTCATCCAAAGGACAGTCCAGTCTCACACAGATGCTAGGCAGCTCACATGAATTTAAAGCCTTTGAATTCTCATACGGTCATAAGAATTAGGAGCAGGAGTCGGCCATTCGGCCCCTCGAGCCTGCTCCGCCATTCAATGAGATCATGGCTGATCTTCGACCTCAACTCCACTTTCCCGCCCCGATCTCCATATCCCTCGATTCCCCTAGAGTCCAAAACTCTATCGATCTCAGCCTTGAATATACTCAACGATTCAGCATCCACAGCCCTCTGGGGCAGAGAATTCCAAAGATTCACAACCCTCTGAGTGAAGAAATTCCTCCTCATTTCGGTCTTAAATGACCGACCCCTTATCCTGAGACTGTGCCCCCTAGTTCTAGACTCTCCAGCCAGGGGAAACAGCCTCTCAGCATCTACCCTGTCAAACCCCCTCAGAATCTCAACATCATGCTGGTAATATTACAGGTTGCTGGTAGCATTACATACTGCATTTACAATAACAATTGTTTAACAGAATTACTAAACAGATCATGACTAAGAGTTGATCAATAATTTCTACTTGTGCATATGTAATACATTTTCATCCCTCCCTAAACCTCTCCCTCTCTATCTCTCTCTCCTCCTTTAAGATGCTCCTAAAACCCTACCTCTTTGACCAAACTGTTATCTGCCCTACTATCTCCTTAGGTGGCTCGGGGTCAGATTTTGTTTGATAATCGCTCCTGTGAAGCGCCCTTGGGACGTTTTACTACGTTAAAGGCGCTATATAAATACAAGTGTTGTTGTTGTTACAGTTACCGTAAATTGGGCAGACTTCCAGTTTGCAAAACTAGATCTCCTTTCATCAGGAGGATAAATTCTGCAAATTAGTCATCTATTACACTGAGTGAGGTCAGCTGAAGTAATAGCCAAGATCTTGAAGAGTAGCAAGGGATCAGCAATTGAGTCTAATGTAAATAGCACAGCTTGACTCAATCAAAAGAGCAAAAGAATATGAACTCCTTTTACAATCTTGTCTGTGTTTCAGATAAATCTATATTTTTGCAGGGGGGTGGGGTGGGGATTTGCCTCTAGGGGAATCTGTGCTAAGGTTAGTCAAGCAAAGAATTCACTTGAGTCTCCTTGTTGAGACTCTATCGCTCTACCTTCCTGACTATCAATATTAGCCCTATAATAGTCTTTGCCGTACCAATTTGTTCCCACTTTCCCTTCAGTAATTCTACAACCTGTGAGATAGCATGGTGATCGGCAAGCAAGGATATCTTACTGGAGCTTTTAAAATCTCCCTCCGTTGAGAACTTTGAATGATGTGGTGCATATCTGTGGTAAAAAAAAAGAACTGAATTATTTTTCTCCTCCAATGTCATAGTCAGAATGAATCACTGCCTTTAGTGATTTCGGGGACTTCCTGTTTTGGGACTCATGGAGGAGGGCGCGGTTTTAACCCGACTCGCTCAGCGGAAACCTGGCGGGCGGGGGGGTTAAAATCGCCCTGGGCTCTTAACTGTCCGAAAGCCGCCACGATTGCAACGTCTGCAATTTTAACCTGCTCTTCTGAGCAGGCGGCAAGGACAGGTGCCCGGAGCCAACAGGGTCCTTCTTTACATAGGCACGCTGCGGCCCGATGACATCATTGAGACCCGACTGTAATTTAAACTCAGGCCTGAGCGGAGAATCCGCCTGGAGTTAAAATCGGGACCTGCACATTTGCATGAATGAAGGTATACAGAGGAAGCATGGAGTTACGTTGTGTGTTTTCTGCAAAGTAGCTCTCCATGAATGTACCCGAGTGCCTCGAGTTATAGTCTGTGACCCGTGTTGCTTACTTGCACGTCGGAATCCTTTCAGGAAAAGCAAAGATGGCAAAGAGAGCAGAGAACGTTTGAGAACAGCAGAGCCGCTCTATCAGCTAATACTTCATTAAATTGTTTTGATGCTGAGCAAACCCTCACATGTCCTGGTAACTGGCACCACGTGCAGTTTGTGCCAGCCCAAATAATAAAATGGAGCCCATTGTCCTTTCCAGCTGTGTTACTGTTCACAGTGACTGGAGAGACTCGATTGTTTGTCAGACCATTCTTTGATGATCTTCAGGATGCGGCCTGACAAATGGTCTGAAGTCATAATTTCAAGAGAGGAGCTTTTTTATTTAGCTCGAATGCTTTCAAGAGCATTGAAGTCCCAAAAGTACGTGTGCTCTTCTGGTCCAATCCGAAGACTTTCAAGCATATTTAACTTGGCCTCGCCCCTCCCTATCTCCGTCATCTCCTCCAGCCCCACAACCCCCCTGAGATCTCTGCGCTCCACCAATTCTGGCCACTTGAGCATCCCTGATTATAATCGCTCCACCATTGGCGGCCGTGCCTTCAGCTGCCGAGATCCTAAGCTCTGGAATTCCCTCCCTAAACCTCTCCGCCTCTCCACCTCTCCTCCTTTAAGACGCTCCTTAAAAACTACCTCATTGACCAAGCCCTGCCCTAACTTCTCCTTATGTGGCTCGGTGTCAAATTTTGTTTTATAACGCTCCCGTGAAGCGCTTTGGGATGTTTTATAAGAACATAAGAATTAGGAGCAGGAGTCGGCCATACAGCCCCTCGAGCCTGCTCCACCATTCAATAAGATCATGGCTGATCTTCTACCTCAACTCCACTTTCCCGCCCGATCCCCATATCCCTCGATTCCCTTAATATCCAAAAAGCTATCGATCTCTTTCTTTACGTTAAAGGCGCTATATAAATACAAGTTGTTGTTGTTGCTGATAGGGAGGGTGGAATATAATGTATTTTCTGAGGAGGGAGTCGAAGAGGTTGTGCTGCGAGTGATGGCCGTTGTTTGTCCTTGATAAAGTTTGATACACTCTGCTGATAACAACTTTGATGTCAAATTCTGTACCGAGGATAAATATTTGCTGTTATTAAAGTGTAATAGCTTATGAGATGTTGGCCTGAGTCTTTGAATGGATTATGTAAAGCCAAAAGCTAGGCTGCTGGTAGTTAATAGATCGTTCTGTCTCGAATGCAATTAATTCTTGCCACGGTGTGTCATGTACTGTTCCACGCCACCACACCAAAGCAATGTAGGATAAATATTCAATGATTTCAAGCAGAACGTGATGCTTTTTTACCACAAGAATATAATTTATCAGTCACTGAGTACTTGTCTAAGGGCACTAATGTTACATTTGCAGTGCAGAGGTGTTTGGAGAAGACTTTCCACGATAGCGCATGAGGATCTGGGGTAGTGTGGAATGAGCCGTCGAACAGATTTGACAGCAACTGGAACAGAAAGCTGACTGAGCATGTGAAAACGTGTACATACACGTTTGTTTTTAAATTACGATTCACAACTTTTCTGTGTGGCCTCCAGACCTTTCCTAATAGACGAGGTGCATTCTGGCCAAAAGCAGAAAAGCCATGTTGCTGGCTTCGACGTCATAAAAGACAGCTGCCGACTTTGCTGCCCACTGAGCTACCACTTGCATTGTAGGTGAAAATATGAGATGGATTGAGTCAGAGCATGAGATTATGGGAAGTAGTGTAATGAAGGGGCAACACATTTTGCCTGTAATGGCTTCAGACAAGTAACTACAATTACAACCACTCCAGAGACTTGAGCACATAAATCCAGGCTGACACTCCAGTGCAGTGCTGAGGGAGCGGAGGTGCCGTCTTTCGGATGAGACGTTAAACTGAGGCCCCGTCTGCGCTCTCAGGTGGATGTAAAAGATCACGTGGCATTATTTCGATAGAAGAGCAGGGGAGTTCTCCCCAGTGTCCTGGGGCCAATATTCATCCCTCAATCAACATCACTAAAACAGATTATCTGGTCATTCTCACATTGCTGTTTGTGGGAGCTTGCTGTGCGCAAATTGGCTGCCGCGTTTCCTACATTACAACAGTGACTCCACTTCAAAAAGTACTTCATTGGCTGTAAAGCGCTTTGAGACGTCCGGTGGTCGTGAAAGGCGCTATAGAAATGCAAGTCTTTTTTCTTCGTAAAACAAAATACTGCGGATGCTGGAAATCTGAAATAAAAAGAGAAAATGCTGGAAATACTCAGCAGGTCAGGCAGCATCTGTGGAGAGAGAAACAGAGTTAACGTTTCAGGTCGGTGACTTTCCATCAGAACATAAAAGGTCATCGAGCTGAAACATTAACTCTGTTTCTCTCTCCACGGATGCTGCCTGACCTGCTGAGTATTTCCAACATTTTCTGTTCTTATTAACAACAATGAATTTGCTGATGAGCTCTGTGAGGTACAGGATTAGAATCTGAGTAGAATTACAGTGCTGCTTGGTGTTAGAATCATAGAAATGTACAGCACAGGAGGAGGCCATTCGGCCCATCGTGTCTGTGCCGGCCGACAAAGAGCTCTCCAACCTAATCCCACTTTCCAGCTCTTGGTCCGTAGCCCTGTCGGTTACGGCACTTCAAGTGCCTATCCAAGTACTTTTTAAATGCAGTGAGGGTTTCTGCCTCTACCACCCTTTCAAGCAGTGAGTTCCAGACCCCCACCACCCTCTGGGTGAAGAAAGTTCTCCTCAACTCCCCTCTAATCCTTCTACCAATTACTTTAAATCTATGCTCCCTGGTTATTGACCTCTCTGCTAGGGGAAATAGGTCCTTCCTATCCGCTCTATCTCGGCCCCTCATAATTTTATACACCTCAGTTACTTTGGTGCTGAGATAATGTTTTATGAGAGCAAGTTAGAACTTTTAGCGTGTTTAAAAACAGAGGGGGCGATCTTGCCAGCCCTGGGGAGGCGGGTAAGGAAGTGGGACTGCCGGGAAAATGGCAGAAAATGGGAGCGGGTACCCAACCCGCGCCGGGTCCCGTCTCCTCGAGGCGGGAAGGGGATCAGTGCCAATTAACTGCCTGTTAACAGGTAGTTAACAAGCAGTTTTTTGGAGAATCCCTATTTTCAGCCCTGAAGTGTGGGCTTCCCGACGGCTCCGAACCTCGCCAGGGTCAGCGAGGCGGGCCGTGGGTCTGCGGGGGTCGGAGGGGCCGAGATGTCCGGTGTGCAGGTGAGTGATGGGTGCAAGTGTGGAGAGGTAAGTGTGTGAGGTGAGTGTAAAGTGTTTTAATAAGTTTTACTTACCTTTACTTCTTCCTGCAGGCTTCCTCCCTTCAGGTCTCGGGAGTCCCTCAGCTCACCGGCACAGAAAGCAGAATGGCCGCTGAACTGTCAAAAGCTGCAGCCTTCTGCTTTCTGCTCAGGAGAGATCAAGTGAGCCTGAGTGGAAGGGCTCAACTTAAAGGCAGATTGTCCGTGTTTGACAGCTTCACAGAGCTCTCAAACGATGACATTTCATCTGTCAACAGCTCTTGACAGATGAAATGTCACTCGCTGACGTCACCAGTAACCGGCTTTGCCTTAATTGGCCTGCTGAGCCCGCTGGGCGGGCTTAACAAGGTCAATCAAGGGAAAATAGCGTGGGATGGCCACAAGTCGATGGAGGCGGGACTAAAACCCGACAGGTGGGAGTCCCGCCTCCAAAAGCTCCCCATTGAGAAAATCCAGCCCAGAGTGTCAAGCAAAACCTCCACAGGCCTTTAAAATGACGAAAGACAGCCCCCTGATCTTGGAAAGTCCTCCAGGGTTAGCGGCAGAGGTTCCCAGCAGGCCCATTCCTGGCTTAATCGCTGGTATCACAGGCCCATGTTTTTTTCATGGTCTAAGTTGTAAAACATTTATCAATCTTAGAAGGAGCCAGGATCATTTGGCCAGGTACCGCGTACATCGCGATGATGGAATCTACTTTACAACATTCCAAGCAAAATGCAGAAACACGGTGTAATACGATGAGCAGCCAATATTAAAATCAGTGAGTGCAGGGGTGACAAAATAAACACAGTTGAGGTGACAGATAAACTACAGGAGAAGTTTTGGAATTAAAATTAATCTCTGAAAACCATTGCTCCCTTTGAGCCAGGGTTTGTGCCGGGAATGTAGCCTCTCACAACCTGCCCCTGAATATAGTGGTAATAAATTAAATAATGGTATAACAGCAGGGACTGAAATACAGTGGTTATTTACAGTTAAAGAAAAAAGCATTAAAAGCAAAACGACTCTCCTGTTTTGGTTAACAACTCCTTGGTGGAAATACTTTGGCTGTCTTTTCACTTGCTAAATTTTACAATTGATGTTGCTCGTATTCAGCCAGTAATTGTCCTCGAATAGTCAAAAGGAAAAAGGGCAATTTGTATCGTAAGAACTTGAGAATTAGGAGCAGGAGTCGGCCATTCGGCCCCCTCGAGCCTGCTCCGCCATTCAATAAGATCACGGCTGATCATCCACCTCAACTCCACCTTCCCGCCTGATCCCCATATCCCTTGATTCTCCTAGAGTCCAAAAATCTATCAAATCTCAGTCTTGCATATACTCAACGACTGAGCATCCACAGCCCTCTGGGGTAGAGAATTCCAAAGATTCACCACCCTCTGAGTGAAGAAATTCCTCCTCATCTCAGCCCAAAATGGCCGACGCCTTATCCTGAGACTGTGACCCCCGGTTCTAGACTTTCCAGCATTTATCAGCTTTTTTAACCTTTTGGTTTTAACATAATGTTAATGTTAATTGGTGCAAAGTTACTGTTTTGCTAATGACACGAAAAATGCATCTTAATCAGAGTTCATGAGACATTTCGAGGAATATGCAGTGGTGCGTGCAAGTCTGAATAAACTAGGCAAACAGCCTTTGTGCAAAAGCTGTGATAATTTATAATAAGCGCTTTTCAATTACAGTCTTTTGATGTTATTTGATGATGCTTCCATGCAATTCCAAAGTAATTCAAACACTGGATGCATATGGGGAACAATTTTGTGCTCACAAAGGCAAATCAGCAAGCATCTCGAGTGTTGAATCTTAAACTGCCAGAATGATTAACATTTCAAATTGCAGAGTGGTGTGAGGAACTCCATCCCACAGCAGCACTCACGGAGCACACGGACATCTAAAGAAAAATAATTGGTCCCTGTCCCTCCGGTCACCACCTTTTCATTTGTAATAATCTTTGTCCTTTAAAATAAGGAGGCTTCCGTATTCTGTGTCATCTTACATAACCTTAGGTCAGATAAACCTCGAGGAAGCTGCATTTTAAAAGCAGGGATCTCCACATCTTTTGGTCCTTGTGAATCGTACGCATAGGCCAGACCTTACCTGGTCTGTGACTCCAGACCCACAGCAATGTGGTTTGACTCTTAACTGCCCTCTGAAATGGCCGAGCAAGCCACTCAGTTGTATTCAAGAAGGCGGCTCACCACCACCTTCTCGAGGGCAATGAGGGATGGGCAATAAATGCCGGCCTCGCCAGCGACGCCCATATCCCGTGAATGAATTAAAAAAAATATAGGTGCATATCGGGGCCACAAACAACATTTAAATGTTAATATTAATTTGCCTATATCTCAAGGTGCTGATATAACAGAGCTTGGTGTTTTAATTTAAGACTTAATCAAACAACGAGGCAGGAGCACCAAGCGCAACCCCTTCCAAACCTTCAGGCCCACAACATTCAAACAGGGCAAACATAAGAACATCAGATTTAGGAGCAGGAGTGGGCCAAAAAGCCGCTCGAGCCTGCTTCGCCAATCAATAAGATCATGGCTGATCTTCGACCTCAACTCCACCTTCCTGCCCGATCCCCAAACCAACCAATAGGACATATAAGCACAAATAGGAGTGAGTTGCTTGTGCTTCCTGGGCCAGATGATCAGACTTTGGGCCATGCGTGGCCCATGGACACTGCTGATCTAAGGGAAGCTCAATGTTGGCCTGTGGTAGTGTTGCACATACCTGGGCAGAACTGTCAGTGTATTGAGTGGATGGGTTCTCTCTGCTTCTGTGTGTCAACCGTGGCTCAGTGGGTAGCACTCTCGCCTCTGAGTCAGAAGGTTGTGGGTTCAAGTCCCACTCCAGAGACTTGAGCCCAAAAATCTAGGCTGACACTGCAGTGCTGAAGGAGTGCTGCACTGTCGGAGGTGCCATCTTTCTGGTGAGACGTTAAACCGAGATCCTGTCTGCTCTCAGGTGGACTAAAGGATCTCGTGTCACTATTTCGAAGAAGAGCAGGGGAGTGATCCCTGGTGTCCTGGGGCCAATGTTTATTCCTCAATCAACATCATTAAAACAGATGTTCTGGTCATTATCACATTGCTGTTTGTGGGAGTTTGCTGTACGCAAATTGGCTGCTGCGTTTCCTACATTACAACAGTGACTACACTTCAAAAAGTACTTCATTGGCTGTAAAGCGCTTTGGGACGTCCTGAGGTCGTGAAAGGCGCTGTAGAAATGCAAGCCTTTTTTTCGTTGAGAAGTTAAGCCAGAAATAAAGTTGTTGTTTGTTGGCTGGAACAACATTAATGGAATGCTAACATGGTGGGCTTCCTACAGGATTACTAGTGAGCTAACTTAGCGAGTGGTTAATTGTTAATCCCTTGGCACGTTATCCCACACAGGGCATGTGTAAGGTTTCTGCTCAATGGAGACCAGGCCTGCTTATTTCTTTTTATTTGTTCCTGGAATGTCGCTGCCAAGGCCGGCATTTTTTGCCCATCCCTAATCGCCCTTGAGAAGGTGATGGTGAGCCACCTTCTTGAACCGCTGCAGTCCGTGTGGTGAAGGTGCTCCCACAGTGCTGTTAGGGAGGGAGTTCCAGGATTTTGACCCAGCGACGATGAAGGAACGGCGATATATTTCCAAGTCAGGATTGTGTGTGACTTGGAGGTGAACTTGGAGGTGGTGGTGTTCCCATGCGCCTGCTGCCCTTGTCCTTCTAGGTGGTAGAGGTCGCGGGTTTGGGAGGTTTATGGAAACCGCCATTGTTCTGTGAACACAAAACAAAAGCATTGGGGGAATTTTTGAGCTGTAACACCAAGTTCAAAGGTGTTGTGATGTTGCGCACATAGTAACTAGATGTCCACCTCAGAGTGAATTCAAGTGGGAGCTACTCAGTTATGGAAGAGAGAAAAAGGAAAAAAATGTAAACTGCAAGGGGAATGAAAGAATAGGAGGAAGCGCAATCAATTACAATTTTGTAGACTTGAATACAGTGAGCAAAAAGTCCCGCAGTATTTTAGTGGAGCCAGGTTGAGCACTCCCGCGGGATAGGCTCCTGAAGACCCGAAACAACTGGATTGAAGAACGCTGCCATTTGCTGAACAATTTCGATCGCAGTTCCTACCTCCAGTGTTGATTTAAGGCCCAAAAAACAGGCGCTACGATGTTGAATTCCTTCCCCATTGGCACTTTGCAGAGGTGGAGCTGGCAGTTTGGAGATCGTGATAATAGTACTACACAAGCAACTTAAAGAAAGTACACATTGAATCAGCGAAGCACACCACAAGGTTTTTTATAATTCATGCACAGGATGTGAGCGTGGCATTTATTGCCCATCCCTAATTGCCCTCGGGAAGGCAGTGGTGAGCCGCCTTATACAATTGAGTGGTTTGCTCGGCCATTTCAGAGGGCAGTTAAGAGTCAGCCACATTGCTGTGTCATATATAGGCCAGACTGGATAAGGACAACAGGTTTCCTTCAGATGGGTTTTATACTACAATCTGGTAGTTACATGGTCACCATTACTAGCTTTTTATTCCAGATTTATTTAATTAACTGAATTGAAATTCTCCAGCTGCCGTGGTGGGATTTGAACTCATGTCTCGCAGATTACTAGTCCAGTGACATAACCACAATGCTACCGTTCCCGTAATTGTGGTGATTATATACAGGATTCCACTTGCACGCAAACATGCAAAAAAAGGTCAGGAGAAGACCAAATGGTCCATCGAGCCTCTCCTGTCCAGCCTTTGTGCACCATTAACCTATTCCCCTCGCCCCCAACACCCTATTCACTGCCCATATGGTCTCGCAACAATCGTTGTGAACCTTCAGTGTTTTATCAGCTACTTATCACCTCCAGGTCCCACTCCTGCTCCGCAGCCTTTAGCGGATAACCCTGCGTTATATACACAAGCCTGGAATTACCCAGACACAAGTGCATCACACTGCATTTATCCAAAAAATAAGAAAGACTTGCATTTCTATAGCGCCTTTCACGACCACCGGACGTCCCAAAGCACTTTACAGCCAATGAAATACCTCTGAAGTGGAGTCACTGTTGTAATGCAGGAAACGCGGCAGCCAATTTGCGCACAGCAAGCTCCCACAAACAGCACTGTGATAATGACCAGATAATCTGTTTCAGTGATGTTGATTGAGGGATAAATATTGGCCCCAGGACACTTGGGGAGAACTCCCCTGCTCTTCTTCGAAATTGTCCCATGGAATCTAGTACTCCCACCTGAGAGAGCAGACGGGGCCTCGGTTTAACGTCTCATCCAAAAGACGGCACCTCCGACAGTGCAGCACTCCCTCAGTACTGCACTGGAGTTTCAGCCTAGACTCATCCACATAGAAGGGCGTTTGCCAAACACGTCTCCATTCCCCCTAAAGCATCCAAATCAGCCTATGCCTAATTTATTTCATCTATATTCCTAACTCCTCAGTTTATTCAGCAAGGTGATCAATAATATAGGCAATGCTGATATTGCAGGAGTTAATCAGTATCGCTAATTTATTTTTATTCAGTCATCTGATCTTTGAGAGTGCAATTAAATAGAAATTTCCACCCTTTGGCACTCTCTTGTTTATAGAATTAACTTGGTGTTCCATTGCTGGCTGATTGCCACCCGCTACTTAAGTAGTTGTTTTTTATTCATTCACGGGATGTGAGTGTCGCTGGCAAGGCCAGCATTTATTGCCCATCCCTAGTTGCCCTTGAGAAGGTGGTGGTGAGTCACCTTCTTGAACCGCTGCAGTCCGTGTGGTGAAGGTGCTCCCACAGTGCTGTTAGGGAGGGAGTTCCAGGATTTCAACCCAGCGACGATGAAGGAACGGCCAATATATTTCTAAGTCAGGATGGTGTATGACTTGGAGGGGGAGTATTTGGAAACCTTGATGCTTATTTTCATTACCTTTGGAGGCTTTAGGATAATGTCCCCTTTGGTGACCAAAGATGGCACCAGAACTTTCCTTTTCAGGGTCTTAATGATCTCCTTGTTGATCGCACCGTAAAAGTCCAGTGAGCACCTCAGCTATGTTTATTTTTCAACTTGGATATTCTCGCTGAGTAGGAAAAGGCAATTTTAAATTGCACTTTTCAGTTTGCTCACCAAAAGCAAAAGTAAACAAAATTTGCAGACAAAAAGCGGGGGATGTGGGACTGAGCACGACGGCCCTTTCAAAGAGCCAGCACAGGCAGGACGGGCCGAATGGCTTCCTCCTGTGCTGTAAGTTTCTATGATTCTAGCAAATGAATGCTGGTAATCATAATGAGCATTCACTATTAGCACGGTGACTATTTTCTTAAATTCTATTCTCGGCTGTAATCCATTTTTTGACAATAACCTTACTGATTAGTAGGTGGGATATTTTGGGATTATTTGTGTCAATTTTATTTGTGCTTTCATTCACATTCAGCCACTAGATTGATTCCTGGGATGAGAGGGCTGCCCTATGAGGAGAGATTGTGTAGAATGGGCCTCTACTCTCTGGAGTTTAGAAGAATGAGAGGTGATCTCATTGAAACATACAAGATTCTGAGGGGGATTGACAGGGTAGATGCTGAGAGGTTGTTTCCCCTAGCTGGAGTGTCTAGAACTAGGGGGCATAGTCTCAGGATCAGGGGTCGGCCATTTAAGACCGAGATGAGGAGGAATTTCTTCACTCAGCGGCTGGAATTTTCCGGGGTGGTAGCGGGCGAGATCGGTGGCGGGTCGGGTGGTAATGTTGTTATTTTTGACAGCGGGTCGGGAACCCGCTGTCATCCCGCTCCCACGACATGCCTTTCCCCCCAGCGCATCTGTCATCGCGGTGCCGACCCGACCGGCAGCAGCAGGCAACCCACTCGAGATAATTATCAGGTAGTTTACAGGCACTTAAGAGCCTTTTTTTACTTACTTTTCAAATTTCCCTGCATGGCCACAGGATTCACGCAGCTCAGGAACCACGTCTGTCAACCTGATTACTTGACAACATGGAAAACAAACCAAAATAAAAACATGTTGATTACATCAGCTAACAGATTGATGGAGATTCTCTTCTACTTGAAAAGCTACTGGTAAATGTTAATTCAGAAATTCCTGAAGGGATGCGAGTGCTGAAGGCTCCCCTCCTACCCTGGGTGGTGAGGGAAATACATTTTTCAGCGGCCATTCTCGGCTGTTGCCTTCCAACTCAACAGTAGTTGCAGTGAATTGATCTGCACTATAAAAAATGACATATACAATTCAAATACATTTCTGCTCAAATTTTTCCTCACAGTATACTGTGATTGTCCAGTTATACATTAAATCAAGTCATCAACCGTAACAATTTCATTCTCATCACTTATTCCACTGGTTCAATTTGCTTTCAGTCCCTGAATATGACTAATTTAATTTTTCAGTCTGAGACTCTGGGGGTGAATTTCTGCGGAGGTTCTCTCATTTTTCCATTGTTAACTTCAACGGCAGAGCTGCAGAAATCCCACAAATACATTGTAAGCACCAGTTACACTGTTTGTCAGGGATTCCGCAGCTCTTCCGCTAAACTTGCATAAGATTGTAAATCCACCCCTTTACAATTACATTTAAAATCTGCTTAATTTTATATATTACCTATACACACACATCTTTAATTTATTGCAGTTACTGATACAAAAATCTATAGATTTGTGACTAAAGCACCAATAACTTCACAATTAATGCACTTTTTAAATTATGTTCTTGATCGTATTTGTAGATAGCGTCATATTACTTAATGATAATATGAATTAAATATTTCTTTGTCACTCATATATAACTTGTATTATATTATTGTAGAGTAAAGATTCAACACCCACTATGTTAGATTAAACGTCAAATGTAATGTGGCCAGGGTCCCTTTAAGGATACCGGCTGAAAACACGTCATGAATGACGTCACCAGACCCGCTCCATCTCATTGGGCCAGGTAACGCGCTGGGCGGGCTTAATAGGCCCCATTAAGGTCAGTTCATTTTCAACAGCAGGATGGAGCCAGCAGAGGGGTCACGACCCGCCACGGACACCGCCCGCACCGGACCGGCCAAGGTAGGCAAAATTCCGCCCAATGGGTTGTGAATCTTTGGAATTCTCTACCTCAAAGGGCTGTAGATGCTGAGACATTGAGTATATTCAAGGCTGAGATAGATAGATTTTTGGACTTGGCGGGGGAAAAATTCGTCCCCTTAGTGCCTCCCATTAGTGCCAGCAGATGGGGCGCAAGACCGGTATCGTCGGGGTGAGGCGAATCCAGCGCCGCTCGACAAATCCAGCGCCACACGCCAAATCCCACCTCCCCCGTAGTGCCGCCGGTAAGAGGTATCACCGGGAACGTCAACACCAGGTAGATCATGACGTCAGTGAGTGTGCAATGCTCACTGACTGCCTGATCTGCTGAATTGATTCTCGCCCCTTACCTTTGTACCTGGAGTAAACACTGACAGGGAGAGCTGGCGTGAAGCACCAGGAATCCGGCTCCAGGGACGTTATTTAAAGGGATCATCAGTAATGACTCGCAGCTGTTAGGTTAGTGGAGTTTCAGTGGTTTCTTGTCGGTTTCACATACTGCAACAGTTTAGTTCAGTTATTTCAAGGTTCTTTTGTATCAGGAGTCTTGTGGCAACTAAAAAGTAGCTACATTTATTCTTCAAAGAATCAAACTGCTACACTTAGTAACATTAATGGGGGCTGTACTGGCGCCACCTCACCCTCCAGGATCTACAGCGGAGGGCGCGTAGGCAGTGAAAAAGATGGGAACATGTGCGCAGAGAGATGAGGAGGGACATCAGGGCTCTCACCAGGAGGCCTTACCCTCCGAGGGTATTCCGAGAGCACTTCTCCTACCTTCAGTGAAGCGAGGAGCAGTGTATTAGACGGCTCTGCCTCACCAAGCAGGTGGTCACAGAACTCCGCCACCTCCTCCAAACGGACCTCCAGCCTCACACCAGGATGATTTAAAGCCCAGATCCCCTTTGCTCACCACATGCCCATCATACCATCCCTCGCGCAGGCCATATCACAGTGCTAAGCTGAAATGAGAGATGCCACAACAGAATGGTAAGTGAAGTAATAAATTTATCAAAAACTAGTGGACATATATTTACACCAAAAATATTAACTATTCACCCTTGTGCAATCCCTTAGTGCCTCTCATTACTGTGCCTTTGCCTGCTCTAGTGCTCCTATGAGGTGTTGGCCCAGTGGCTGCAGCAGGCCTGGTGGAAGGCTGCTGAGTGTCCGTGCGGGAGACTTCAGATGGCCTTGCAGGACGCCCTTGACCAGCTCTGGACCTGGAAGGCCCGGCTGTAGACTGCACCACCTCAGCATGGGCGGCAGCAGTCTGGGCTGGCTGGATGACAGGCAGCGACAAGGGAAATGGCGGAGTGGCAGTGGTGGGAGCAGGAATGCTGCCATCCTGAGAGAGGACAGCAGGTTCCAGCTCCACTGACCCACTGCCACTCCCCCGGGGCAGCACCTCAGCATCCCTACCAATCTGTTGGAGCACAGATTGCTGGCCTGCTGTGGCACCGTGAAAGCCCCAGTCGACGGTGGTAGACCCAGACACGATGGCAGCAGTCAGAGCTTGCATTGCATCAAGCTGAGACTGCATGAGAGCAGTCTGAGATTGGAAGCCGCCAAGCATAGACTGCATTACAGCACTAAGACGTTGCGTCGCTTCCGCCTGTGCTGCAATGGAAGCTGCCAGATCGCCCATTGCATGTGGCATCAGGTCTGGGTCACCACGGTCTCTTTGGGAGTCTACCATCCTTTGCAGACTGGAAATGATGGGCTCCATGGTTTGCGCAGAGCTCTGTGCAATGTTGGAGGCAGACTCCTCCACGCTCCTTACCATTGCCGAGAGGTTCTCGGGCACCTTTGCCATTTACACCTATCATCTCCGTGTGCATGCCCAGCACCCTTCTTCTAAAGGCTTCCCCATCGAGGTCCTCATCTGAGTCCTGTGCAGCAGAACTCGCGCGCGAACTCGCTCTCCGGGGAGCTGGCTCCCGAGTTCCCTTTTCCCCCTGGCCTTGCTGCAGCCTCACCCTGTGCAGATCCCGCTACTATACTAGCCTCTAAAGTTCGCGTAGTGCCAGGATCTGAGCTGGTGCCTGCGGGTGAGACATGCAGTGATGCGGTGTGTTTCTTCCTCCTCCTCTTCTCCCGCCTCGCTCTCTACCGTGCCCTCAGGGACAGGCTGCTCAGGTGCGTGATGATTATCTGAAAGCATAAAGGCACAAGAGTTGGGTTAAGGTGAGGGGAGGGGGGCAGGAAGGGAGAAATGCATGTATGCACCATGACCAGCTGGAAAGTGGGAAAGGCTTGTGGGGTGAGGAGGAAGTGGGATGTGAGAAGAAGGAGTAGGGATGAACATACCGTTGTTGTCCCCAAGGGGGTCAATGTCGCCGGTGGCCACGGCGCTCACCACCTGGCGCCCAATGATTTTCAGCACTCGAGTCTCCAGCGCAGACAGTGGTTGGGTGTCAGGTTGTCCCCCGCCTGTGCGCTCCTGCTCCCTCCTGTTGTGAGCCATCTTGGCCTGCAAGAGAAAGGAAAGTGTGAGTGAGTGTGAAACAATGTGTTTGGGTGATGTGCCTGCCATAGTTAAATAGCTGTTATTGTGTTCAAGGTGTGAGATGTGGGTGTGAGTGTTGGTAGGTAGAGATTGTTGGTGGGTGAGTGATGGGGATGTGGTGCTTTGGGCAGTGTGTGCAGACTGTGGTTCAGACGGTGGTATGTAGCTTTTGTTGAAGCATTGACTCACCCTAACCACCCGAGTGAGGTCATTAAATTTCTTCCTGCACTGTGGGTGGGTCCTGGGGTCCACAGTGCTGCCCAAGACGTGCTACGCTACCTCCCTCCACATGGTGCGGAAGACATGTGGCGAGGGCCTCCTGCCACTTGCCGGGTAGAGCACCACCCTCCGTCTCCCCACATCGAAAACCAATGCCTCCAGTACTTCATCGGAGAATCTGTGGGCTCTCTCCCTAGGGCGTGGACCTGCACACCTGGTTCGGTCCTCCGGCTCCTTCTCCTTGTTCTGCTTCTGCTTGCTGAGGCAGCTGCACAGCCAGCAATGCTGAGAATGAGGTGCTGCAGCATCAATGAACCTCCCCTTTAAGTACTGGGAAAAGCCTATGGCAATGATGAGTTATGATTAGACTGCACCTGATATTGGTCCAGCCTTTAAGGGTAGCACAATGAGCTTGGGTTTTAAGACTTGATTTAGGACTCCAATCATTTTATTGAACAGTGAGAACGAATTTTGCATGCAGTCTAAATCATTTGCGCCTGGCGCTAATTTTCCAACTTTTCTATTGACACCGCCCATTCCTTGGCTATAACTAATTTCTAGGGGAATCAAGGAATATGGGAATTCGGTGGGAAAGTGGAGTTGAGGTCGAAGGTCTGCTGTGATCTTACTGAATGGCGGAGCAGGCTCGAAGGGCCGTGAGGCCCACTCCTGCTCCTAATTCTTATGTTCTATGTTCTTGTGTATTGCTTCTGCATAGCTCTAACAGCAGGGCTGCTCAGGTTAATGCTCTAGTAGACCATCCTCTGGAGTTTTCAGATTTCTTGCACATCATAATAATGATTTCGACTCCTCAGCCTCATATAGCTTCTCAGGCACTTTGAACCTGAAAGGTTGCTCTGTACATAGGCTCTAAGGGGGGGTTCACATGGTTCCACAATATGTGCCTTGAGAGCAGCCGTCAGGTTCCCCTGAAAATCTCCACGTTGCGCTTTCTTCAGCAGTGATACCAGCCTTCCTATCGCACATCATTCACGGGATGTGGGCGTCACTGGCAAGACCAGCATTTATTGCCCATCCCTAATTGCCCTCAAGAAGGTGGTGGTGAGCCGCCTTCTTGAACCGCTGTTCTTTGTCGCAGTTTAGTACAACTGAGTGTCTCGCTGGGCCATTTCAGAGGGGCAGTTAAGAGTGAACCACATTGCTGTGGGTCTGGAGTCACACATTGGCCAGACCGGGTAAGGGCAGCAGATTTCCTTCCCTAAAGGACATTAGTGAACCAGATGGGTTTTTAACCACAATGTGGTAGTTTCACCATTACTGATACTAGCTTTTTAATCCAGATTTATTTAATTAATTCAATTTAAATTCCACAGCTGCCGTGGTAGGATTTGAACTCATGTCTCCGAATCATTAGTCCAGGATCTCAGGATTACTACTCCAGTAACAGTACCGTACCCTATAAGGCACTTGGGTCAGGCACTACTTGTTGAGCTTTGCAGGCTGAAGGAGGTGTGCAATAACTGATACTTGGATCAGGGAAGCTTATTTGCACCTCTGTTTATTTGACTTCATCATTATATTTCAGGACAGGATTGCCAAAGTTCAGGCCTATCATCTGTTTGGATTCTGCTCGAGGTCCTGATCAGGGAAGATGTCCCATCTACATAGGTCACCATATTTCCAGTGTTGAATCCTCAGACAAGGCAAGATTAAGGAGGAAAAAATTTGGTTGATTTGCGCCTCCCGTTAGCACCCTAAGAGGGCGCTAACGGGGCGCAAAGCAACGAGTGCCTGGGCACGGCGCCGCCAACGCCTCCCGCAAAATTCAGCGGGAGGTTAGCGGCGGCGGTAACCGTTAGCGCTGCGCTGTGCCTCCGGCAATGATGCCATCGCCATGCGCAGCGCCCCGCTCGTGCCCCGGCTGCGATCTTCGGTAGCGCCCCCTGACTTACCGCCGGACGCTGTGTCCGACAGTGTCAAGGGGGCGTACCTGCGGCCGGGGCGGCACAAATTAAAGGGGAGGTGCCAGGCGACCATTTTTGTTGCTGGCCGCCTGCCAGCACCTGCCCGCTTTGCTGTCCCCAGCCTTCTGTGCAGTCCCCCCCACGGAGTGCCAGCTGCGCTCCGTGAGCCCGCCACTTCTCTTCAGTGCCGGGCTCTTTTACCGACACTCTGATCCCTGGAGGCCCAGCTGGGCCCTGGGTCGTGCTGCGCTAGGCCCCTCCCCTTTAATAAGGGGAGGAAGGCCTGCAGTACCACAGCGCGACATGCAGCAGAGCGTGGCGCTGCGGCACGTAGCACCGCGATATCACTCGCAGCGCCCCAAGAGGGAGGCGGGGCACTTCCAGTAGACCCCGCTTCCCTCTTGGTGCACTACCAGTGAATTTTGGCCGCGGGGGTGCTCATTTTTGCCCCGGTGAAGTTAGCGCCCCAACGGGGGTGCGACTCAATTTTTCCTCCTAAGACTTTTAATGCTGTTCCGTTGTGAATGGAATTTGGCTCAATCCTGGATCTGAGGCAGTTGTACCTGTGTCATAAAATACCGCAGTTTGATCGGGACACATGCTAGCTTCCATCGACTTCATTCCACGTGTCAGCTGTGACTCAGTGGGTAGCACTCTCATCTCTGAGTCAGAAGGTCGTCGGTTCAAGTCCCACTCCAGATACTTGAGTACAGAAATGTCGGCTGACACTCCAGCGCAGTATTGAGGGAGCGCTGCACTGTTGGAAATGCCGTCTTGCGGATGAGACGTTAATCTAAGGTCCTTTCAGCTCTCTCAAGTGGATGTAACGGATCCCATGGCACTGTTTCGAAGAAGAGTAGTGGAGTTTCCCCCCACCCCCCGGTGTCCTGAGGCCAATATTTATCCCTCAATCAACATCACTGCAACAGATGATCTGGTCATTATCACATTGCTGTTTGTGGGAGCTTGCTGTGTGTAAATTGGCTGCTGCATTTCCTACATTACAACAGTGACTATACTTCATTGGCTGTAAAGTGCTTTGAGACATTGTGAAAGGCGCTGTCGAAATGCAAGTCCTTTTTATGTGGAATGGAAATATAATCACAGAACTTCTCCAGCCCAACCTCCTGGCCCACTGGTTACTCAAGTATCAAACACAAGAGATTTACCTCCAAATTGACATGGGCTGAAGAAGAAAAGGTTATGTTGGGTTTCAGGTTACGACCTGCTCCACCATCTGTCATGTTGGTAGCAGATGGTTCTCGACAGGAGCAGCGCATAAATGGAGGATAAGTGGACCCAAAGCACTGAACTCCCAACTTCCAAATGGCACATCAACGAATTAGGATTAAGAGTGGAACCATTAGTCTTCAAGCCTTTCAAACTCTGATTTATGGGCAATGTGTACAGAGGACAGACTTGTCAAATTTGTCCTAAAGAGCATTCATGATTCCTTTGTCTGGATGCATTTCGGGTTGACTAAAGTAGTGATATCGCACAATAATCTATTCCGTCACTTCTTAACCGAGGCCTTCTCTTTGAGTGGGTCCACGTGCATCTGCGTGACTGGAAGCTACACTCAGAAGTCACAAATGGTCTTTCTCGGGGATGAGATTATGTGAAAATATGCATTTATAGAATCATAGATTGGTTACAGCACAGACATTTGGACTATCGAGCCCGTGCCGGCTCTCTGCAAGAACACTTCAGCTAGTACCATTCTCCCGCCCTTTCCCCGCAGCCCTGCAATTTTTTTCCTACAGGTACTTATCCAATTCCCTTTTGAAAGCCACGATTGAATCTGCCTCCACCACCCTTTCAGGCAGTGCATTCCAGATCCTAACCACTCGCTGCGTAAAAAAGTTTTCCCTCATGTCGTCTTTGTTCTTCTGCTAATCACCTTAAATCTGTGTCCTCTGGTTCTCGACCCTTCCACCAATGGGAACAGTTTCTCTCTATCTACTCTGTCTAGACCACTCATGATTTTGAACACCTCTATCAAATCTCCTCTCAACCTTCTCTGCTCCAAGGAGAACAACCCCAGCTTCTCCAGTCTATCCATGTAACTGAAGTCCCTCATCCCTGGAACCAGTCTTGTAAATCTTTTCTGCACCCTCTCTAAGGCCTTCACATCCTTCCTAAAGTGCGATGCCCAGAATTGGACACAATACTCCAGTTGAGGCCGAACCAGTGTTTATAATTATAAAGGTTCATCATAACTTCCTTGCTTTTGTACTCTATGCCTCTATTTATGAAGGCCAGGATCCTGTATGCTTTTTTAACCACTTTCTCAACCTGCCCTGACACCTTCAACGATTTGTGCACATACACCCCCAGATCTCTCTGTTCATGCACTCCCTTTAGACTTGTACCCTTTAGTTTATATTGCCTCTCCTCGTTCTTCCTACCAAAATATATCACTTCGCACTTTTCTGCGTTAAATTTCATCTGCCACGTGTCCGCCCATTCCACCAGCCTGACTATGTCCTCTTGAAGTCTCTCACTATCCTCCTCACTGTTCACTATTTAAGTTTTGTGTCATCCGCAAATTTTGAATTGTGCCTTGTACTCCCAAGTCCAAGTCATTAATATATATCAAGAAAAGCAATGACATTCGCAAACTTTTCTAAGAAAGGACTTTCAAAAATTCTACTACAATGACAAGAGAGTTTGAACTCTGAAAGAGGTTGCACCTTTGATGGGAAAGTGCTGCGCCATCATTTCTTCTCAGCTCCAGTCTTCCAGTAAGTGAAGGTTGAAGAGGACAAGAACTCATGACTGTGACATCCTTCAGTATTTTTTCTTAAATCGTTTTTTTTCTCACTAGTTTCCCCTCTCCTCTCTTCAGCAGGTCTTGATTCATTGCTTGGGTCCACTTCCACCCATGTCCAATCCCACCCATGTCCAGTCCCACCCATGTCCAGTCCCACCCATGTCCAGTCCCACCAGTGTCCAGTCTCACCCGTGTCCAGTCCCACCCGTGTCCAGTCCCACCCGTGTCTAATCCCACCAGTGTCCAGTCCCACCCGTGTCCAGTCCCACCCGTGTCCAGTCCCACCGGTGTCCAGTCCCACCCGTGTCCAGTCCCACCCGTGTCCAGTCCCACCCGTGTCCAGTCCCCCCGGTGTCCAGTCCCCCCCGTGTCCAGTCCCACCCGTGTCCAGTCCCCCCCGTGTCCAGTCCCACCCGTGTCCAGTCCCCCCGGTGTCCAGTCCCACCCGTGTCCAGTCCCCCCCGTGTCCAGTCCCACCGGTGTCCAGTCCCACCCGTGTCCAGTCCCCCCCGTGTCCAGTCCCACCAGTGTCCAGTCCCACCCGTGTCCAGTCCCCCCGGTGTCCAGTCCCACCCGTGTCCAGTCCCACCGGTGTCCAGTCCCACCCGTGTCCAGTCCCCCCCGTGTCCAGTCCCCCCGGTGTCCAGTTCCACCCGTGTCCACTTCCACCGGTGTCCAGTTCCACCCGTGTCCACTTCCACCGGTGTCCAGTTCCACCCGTGTCCACTTCCACCGGTGTCCAGTCCCACCCGTGTCCAGTCCCACCCGTGTCCAGTCCCACCCGTGTCCAGTTCCACCCGTGTCCAGTCCCCCCGGTGTCCAGTTCCACCCGTGTCCAGTCCCCCCGGTGTCCAGTTCCACCCGTGTCCAGTCCCCCCGGTGTCCAGTTCCACCCGTGTCCAGTCCCCCCGGTGTCCAGTCCCACCGGTGTCCAGTCCCACCCGTGTCCAGTCCCACCGGTGTCCAGTCCCACCCGTGTCCAGTCCCACCCGTGTCCACTCCCCCGGTGTCCAGTCCCACCCGTGTCCAGTCCCACCGGTGTCCAGTCCCACCCGTGTCCAGTCCCCCCGGTGTCCAGTCCCCCCGGTGTCCAGTCCCACCCGTGTCCAGTCCCACCCGTGTCCAGTCCCCCCGGTGTCCAGTCCCACCCGTGTCCAGTCCCACCCGTGTCCAGTCCCACCCGTGTCCAGTCCCACCCGTGTCCAGTCCCCCCGGTGTCCAGTCCCACCCGTGTCCAGTCCCCCCGGTGTCCAGTCCCACCCGTGTCCAGTCCCACCCGTGTCCAGTCCCCCCGGTGTCCAGTCCCACCCGTGTCCAGTCCCCCCCGTGTCCAGTCCCCCCCGTGTCCAGTCCCACCCGTGTCCAGTCCCACCCGTGTCCAGTCCCACCCGTGTCCAGTTCCACCCGTGTCCAGTCCCACCCGTGTCCAGTCCCACCCGTGTCCAGTCCCCCCCGTGTCCAGTCCCACCCGTGTCCAGTCCCCCCCGTGTCCAGTCCCACCCGTGTCCAGTCCCACCCGTGTCCAGTCCCCCCGGTGTCCAGTCCCCCCGGTGTCCAGTCCCACCCGTGTCCAGTCCCCCCCGTGTCCAGTCCCACCCGTGTCCAGTTCCACCGGTGTCGCGCGCCCTCCAGGATATCACCAAGTGGTCATTATTCCGTTATGAGCACTGGCGTCTGTTCTCCTGTGGGAAGTGTCACGATCCCGACTGAGCCTGCTCGTGTCCTCGCCCAGTGTCCACACACCCGTCAACTTCCAATAGGGACCCGAGCTTATTTCCCTGTCTCTAATTCGGAAGCAAATTGTAGTGCCACTGCTATGACTGAGATCAGATAATTCAGCCCACAACTGGAATCAAACTTGGGACCATCCTGGTTGCCGAGGCATTGGGGAGCTCTGGCATCCTTCCGTTGAGTTCCATTGCACCATTCTTAGTGTTGGTGCGGGATGGATCTTCTGCCTGAGCTTGGACGGTTAGAACCAGCTCTGCCAAGTGTCTGTTTGATTACTTGGGTATTGGTCCTCTAGTGATGGCTACACATCTCAGTTCTGTTCTCCTTGTGTTTCTGGGTCCGTCGAGCTCCGAAACCTCTTCGCATCAAAAGAGCTGGCAGTGCAGGATCTCTGCCACGCCCGTCTCTGCTATCTTCTAGGAGATGCACAATAGTGACAAAATTCACTTTGATTTTTCCTCCCTTTTGCCAGAAGGCTCCTGCTTACTGTAGGTCAGCTCAGGAACCGAGTGGGGTTGAGTTTTGAACTCTCAAGGTTCCATGTGCAATGTCACTTTGGTGACTTGACAGGGTTGATGCTGAGAGGTTGTTTCCCCCTGGCTGGAGAGTCTAGAACCAGGGGTCACAGTCTCAGGATAAGGGGTCGGCCATTTAGGACTGAGATGAGGAAGAATTTCTTCACTCAGAGGGTGGTGAATCTTTGGCAATCTCTACCCCAGAGGGCTGTGGATGCTGAATCGTTGAGTATATTCAAGGCTGAGAACGATAGATTTTTGGACTCTTGCGGAATCAAGGGATATGGAGATCGGGCGGGAAAGTGGAGATGAGGTCGAAGATCAGCCATGATCTTATTGAATGGCGGAGCAGGCTCGAGGGGCCATATGGCCAACTCCTGCTCCTAATTCTTATGTTCTTAACCTTTTTAAATCTAATAGTACACCATTAAATTGATTAAGAGTCATATCATAAAAGTGATCTGACACCAATTAGAATTACATTACAAATTAAATCAAACTTACCCCATTACTGAAGCAACGAGACTCTAAAAGAAAAATATGAAACTTTGGAATAATTTTATACGGTGCCAAACTACTCATAAATATCTTCGAAAGGTTAGCGTTCCATTGGCCCCTGTTCTGTTGTATTGAAAATGGTTCAGCGTACACATAATTTTTTTGTCATTAAATTTTCAAGTGCCTATAGTCTGCTGACAGCTTTATGCATGCTATCAGGCAATGTGCTTGATGAAAATAAATTGGGCAGCATTGGGTATTAGTTGCCACTACAGGAAACTCTTTATTAACCGGCACCGACGGGACCGGCGTGGTGCCGGTTAATCAAAAAGTCCGGATAATGGAGAGTTATATCTCCCAACGTACGAGAGCCCCGTACACACTGACATGCGACTGCATTCGGAGCTCCGTCTCCCCGGGGACCGCCAGCTGACCATCTGTCGTGTCCGCTGCCTACCCGGGCTGCACATTCCCCTCCCAATCTACATGCTCCGATACAAGGCAAACGCCTCGGGGTTTTTTTTAAAGGAGAGATGAAGGAAAACCCCGGTTACCTACGCAAGAATTTTGCCGGTTAAGAGAGATTTCCGGTTATTTGGGTGCCGGTTAAAAGAGAGTTTCCTGTACAATGATAATTTGAAGGTAAGACAAAATGATCACCAGAAGCATTTATACCCACAGATGATTCATAGCTTGTAGCAGCAGATTTAATAGTTCTTGCGGTGACTCTTTTTACCTATAAATTCAATCTCGTTATTTGTAAAGGAAGGATTGAAGATCCCCTTTTCAGCGATGACAAAACGTACCACATCTGGAGTGCTGTGTACAGTTTTAGTCTCCTTGTCTAGGGAGGGATGTGCTTGCCTTGGAGGCGGTGCAACGAAGATTCACTAGATTGATTCCTGGGATGAGAGGGCTGTCCGATGATGAGAGATTGTGTAGAATGGGCCTATACTCTCTGCAGTTTAGAAGAATGAGAGGTGATCTCATTGAAACATACAAGATTCTGAAAGGGATTGACAGGGTAGATGCTGAGAGGTTGTTTCCCCTGGCTGGAGAGTCTAGAACCAGGGGTCACAGTCTCAGGATAAGGGGTCGGCCATTTAAGACCGAGATGAGGAGGAATTTTTTCACTCAGAGGGTTGTGAATCTTTGGAATTCTCTGCCCCAGAGGGCTGTGGATGCTGAGTCGTTGAGTATATTCAAGGCTGAGATCGATAGATTTTTGGACTCTCGGGGAATCAAGGGATATGGGGATCGGGCGGGAAAGTGGAGTTGAGGTCGAAGATCAGCCGTGATCTTATTGAATGGTGGAGCAGGCTCGAGGGGCTGTATGGCCTACTCCTGCTGCTAATTCTTATTTTTTATGAATCAAAGCTCAGGAGCAACTGACACTCTTGGAAACTCTGATTATACGATGGACAAACGGTCCAAGGTGAAAGCGAGTGTGAACTGTATTGTCAAATTGATACAAGGGAGAATTAATCTTTTGATGACTCCAGTAGCTATTTCCAATAGATTTTTAAAAAAGCACGCGGTTAGTGTTTCCTCGTTCAGCAGGTTTCCCTCATTCGACACTATAATCAGCCTCGGTTATTCACAGTTTGTTGCTGTTTTTGCAAACGTTAGAGGTCGTGATGGGAAGCTCTTTGAAAGCTGCAGATGGGCAGTCATTCTTGCTGATATCGCCTGCCTTTTAATAATATTTTAAAACTACGATTATCCCAACAGACATCCTGTGGCTTAAACATCACACTTAACTGAAGAGTGTTCCTTCAAAATGGTTTTCTTCCACAGCGTTGCATTCAGTGTCAAGGACCGTGAGCTAATTGACGACACATTTTACATTTAATTTACTCGGCCTCTTCGCGTGTTTCATTCCTGCACCGGCTCAATTCCTGCATCTTGCCAGATGTAAACTCGGCCATCCATCAAGGTTGTTGTAATTTAGTTGCAGTAATGAACTAGAAAGGGTCGCATTATTAGGCTTTTTAACAGGCCGGCATTTGCTTCAGCCTTTGATTTACACTCGTTCTGAAGTGAATGTGTTTCAGAGTGGTAACTTATGCAGGCTGCAATTTTGATTATTGTAGCTTAATGAAACATTTATATGAGAATTCATTATTCCCAAGTAGGGAATGAGGAATACTTGGATTTCATTTTCAATCTGTTTCTATGGCTGTGTTTTTCTGTCCTGTAGCACGTTTTGGTTATTGATGAACTTGGATTTATTTATACAAAAGCCAAAGACTGCGGATGCTGGGAATCTGAAATAAAAACAGAAAATGCTGGAAACGCTCGGCAGGTCGGGCAGCATCTGTAGAGAGAGAAACACAGTTAACGTTTCAGGTCGTCAGAACTGACGAAAGGTCACCGAGCTGAAACGTTAACTCTGTTTCTCTCTCCACAGAGGCTGCCCGACCTGCTGAGTGTTTCCAGCATTTTCTGTATTTTTTATTTAGGATTTATTTGGCTGTTTAAAGAAGAAAATTAATAGTCATTCACAATAGACACAGAGCATATTACAGGAAACTCTCGTTTAAACGGCACCTAAATATCCGGAATTCTCTATTAACCGGCAAAATTCAGGAGTAGGTTCAGGTAAGTTTTACTGTATATTAGTGGCCGTGTAACCGGGGCTCCTGTGGCTGTGTAACCGGGGCTCCTGCACCTGTGGCTGTGTAACAGGGCTCTCGTACCTTGGTAGGTATACATCTCCGTTATCCGGAATTTTTAATAAACCGGCACCATCCCGGTCCCGTACGTGCCGGATACCAAAGAGTTTCCTGTATTATTAGTCGATCTCCTGTGGCGTTGCCCACGGAGAGCTAAGACCAAGGATAGCCTTCAGATGAAGCAGGGTCGGAGGGCAGGAGATAATAGGACCAGGATGCGCAGATATAATTCAACCCCCATTTAAAAGTCTTCATTCTGCCTTTGTTTGTCACCACTGGAGGGCAGTGGGGTGAGCAATAAGAACATAAGAAACAGGAGCAGGAGTTGGCCATTTGGCCCCTCGAGCCTGCTCCGCCATTCAATAAGATCATGGCTGATCTGATCTTGGCCTCAACTCCACTTTCCCGCCGCTCCCCAAAACACTTGATTCCCCTGTTTTTCAAATATCTGTCTATCTCCGCCTTGAATATATTCAATGACTCCGCCTCCACAGCTCTCTGGGGTAGAGAATTCCAAAGATTCACGACCCTCTGAGAGAAGAAATTCCTCCTCGTCTCCGTTTTAAATGGGCGACCCCTTATCCTGAAACTGTGCCCCCTAGTTCTAGATTCCCCCACGAGGGGAAAACATCCTCCCTGCATACCCTGTCCAACCCCTCAGAATCTTATATGTTTCAGTAAGATCAACTCTCATTCTTCTAAACTCCAATGAGTATAGGCCCAACCTGCTCAACCTTTCTTCATAAGAAAACCCCTTCATCTCCGGAATCAACCTCGTGAACCTTCTCTGAACTACCTCCAATGCAAGTATATCCTTCCTTAAATAAGGAGACCAAAACTGTACGCAGTACTCAAGGTGTGGTCTCACCAGCGCCCTGTACAGTTGTAGCAAGACTCCCCTACTTTTATACTCCATCTCCTTTGCAATAAAGGCCAACATTCTGCCTTTGGGATAGCGGGACCAATCCCTCCTCTGAGCCACAAGGTGCAGCGTTCAAACCCCACTCTGTAATTCTGGATTGAATTCCATCGGGTGACTCGTGTCCAGTGGGTGTGAGTGACCCACCTTCATCATGTGGGCTGTGGGATCCCGCAAAGCCCTCCCATACAGGGCTAAACACCCCATCAGTTGGTATAGAGATGATTATGGCTTTGGAAAGAGCGTTCCCGGCATTAGGCTGTTAATCTGCCTTCCATGACATCACGCTGTTCTCCAGAGGACGAGTGTGAAGATACGAAAACAACAACAGGCTAATTATAGACAGGCAGGTTTTGCATAGGCAGCCTCCATTTTAAATGTGGACATAAGAATTTATAATCGAAGAAGTTGACAGGCACACCGACACAATAATTCTAATCCATTAGATGGTAAACAGATTTCCAGAAGAGAACTGAAAAGGAAATTGGTGTAAAATTTCAGGTGTCAGCTGTGGCTCAGTGGGCAGCACTCTCACTCTCTGAGTCAGAAGGTTTGTGGGTTCAAGTCCCACTCCAGGGACTTCAGCACAAAATCCAGGCTGACACTCCAGGGCAGTACTGAGGGAGTGCTGCACTGTCGGAGGGGCAGTACTGAGGGAGCACCGCACTGTCGGAGGGGCAGTACTGAGGGAGCGCCGCACTGTCAGTGGGGCAGTAATGAGGGAGCGCCGCACTGTGGGAGGGGCAGTACTGAGGGAGCGCCGCACTGTCGGAGGGACAGTATTGAGGGATCGCCGCACTGTTGAAGGGGCAGTACTGAGGGAGCGCCGCACTGTCGGAGGGGCAGTACTGAGGGAGTGTCGGAGGGGCAGTACTGAGGGAGTGCTGCACTGTCAGAGGGGCAGTATTGAGGGAGCACCGCACTATCAGAGGGGCAGTATTGAGGGAGCAGTCGGAGGGGCAGAACTGAGGGAGTGCTGCACTGTCGGAGGGGCAATATTGAGGGAGCGCCGCACTGTCGGAGGGGCAGTACTGAGGGAGTGCCACACTGTCGGAGGGGCAGTACTGAGGGAGTGCTGCACTGTCAGAGGGGCAGTATTGAGGGAGCAGTCGGAGGGGCAGTGGATCTTGAGGCCAGGGATCGCGAGCATATCAGTGCTAATTTGACCCTGTGAGAGACAACATCATTCACGTCCGAGGCCAGGACCCAGGAGCGAGGACAAGCCCAGCAGCGAGGTCAAGGCCCAGGAGTGGCGCAGCGTGGACCAGCAGTGGGGTCGGGGCCCAGGGAAGGTGCAGCACGGGCCAACAGCGAGGTCGGGAGGACCACAATGCATCCTACGAAACCCCAGGCAGAGAGAACCGGAGGGAGGAGGACAGCAGGAGTATGTTTGTGTGTGTGTGTGTGCTAGGCCGTTGTAGCAGAGCCTGGTCTCCAATCGTCTTGGATCCCCTTGCCATTGGACCAAGACCTTGCTCTGTCAAGCCTGTGTGGTAGCTGGTGTGCAACGGCCACCCCACGTTAAAAGAATTCACACACAGACATCTTCCACCCTTTAAAATGAAGTTCAGGACCTCGAACTTCAGGACCCTCATGGACAACCCCAACAGTGACAGACCAGAACGCCGTACTGCTATCGTTGCCCGGGAGCTCAGATGTTTCGACATTGACATCGCCGCCCTAAGTGAGACCCGACGGGCAGGGGTAGGCCAGCTCAAGGAGCAAGGCGGTGGCTACACCTTCTTCTGGAAAGGCAAATAGATGCAAACGGATATGATATAATTGGGATTACGGAGACATGGCTCCAGGGTGACCAAGGCTGGGAATTCAACATCCAGGGGTATTCAATATTCAGGAAGGACAGGTAAAAAGGAAAAGGAGGTGGGGTAGCATTGCTGGTTAAAGAGGAGATTAACACAATAGTAAGGAAGGATATTAGCTCTGATGATGTGGAATCTGTATGGGTAGAGCTGAGAAATACCAAGGGGCAGAAAACGTTAGTGGGAGTTGTATACAGACCCCCAAACAGTAATACTGAGGTTGGGGATGGCATTAAATGGGAAATTAGAGATGCTTGCAATAAGGGAACAGCAGTTATCATGGGTGACTTTAATCTACATATAGATTGGGCTAACCAAATTAGTAACAATACTGTGGAAGAGGAATTCCTAGAGTGTATACGGGATGGTTTCCTGGACCAATATGTCGAGGAACCAACTAGAGATCAGGCCATCTTAGACTGGGTATTATGTAATGAGAAAGGATTAATTAGCAATCTTGTTGTGCGAGGCCCCTTGGGGAGGAGCGATCATAATATGATAGAATTCTTCATTAAGATGGAGAGTGAAGTACTAGTTGACTCAGAGACTAGGGTACTGAATTTAAATAAAGGAAACTACGATGGTATGAGGCGCGAGTTGACTAGGATGGATTGGGGAATGGTACTTAAAGGGTTGACGGTGGATAGGCAATGGCAAACATTTAAAGATCACTTGGATGAACTACAGAATTTGTTCATCCCTGTTTGGCATAAAAATAAAACAAAAAAGGTGACTCAACCGTGGCTAACAAGGGAAATTAGGGATAGCATAAGATCCAAGGAGAGGACATATAAATTGGCCAGAAAAAGCAGCAAACCTAAGGATTGGGAGCAGTTTAGGATTCAGCAAAGGAGGACAAAGGGATTAATTAAGAGGGGGAAGATAGAGTATGAGAGTAAGCTTGCAGGGAACATAAAAACTGACTGTAAAAGCTTCTATAGATATGTGAAGAGAAAAAGATTGGTGAAGTCAAGCGTAGGTCCCTTGCAGTCCGAATCAGGGGAATTTATAATGGGGAACAAAGAAATGACTGACCAATTAAATACATACTTTGGTTCTGTCTTCACAAAGGAGGACACAAATAAACTCCCAGAGTTGTCGGGGAACATAGGGTCTAATGAGAGGGAGGAACTGAATTAAATCAGTATTTGTAGGGAAATGGTGTTAGGGAAATTGACGGGATTGAAGGCCGATAAATCCCCAGGGCCTGATAATCTACATCCTAGGGTACTTAAGGAAGTGGCCCTAGAAATAGTAGATGCATTGCTGGTCATCTTCCAAAATTCTATAGACTCTGGAACAGTTCCCATGGATTGGAGGGTAGATAATGTAACCCCACTATTCAGAAAAGGTGCTAGAGAGAAAATGGGTAGTGGGACATCGGTAGTGGGGAAAATGCTAGAGTCCATTATAAAATATGTAATAGCAGAGCACTTGGAAAACAGTGACAGGATTGGACAAAGTCAACATGGATTTACAAAAGGTAAATCATGCTTGACTAATCTACTGGAATTTTTTGAGGATATAACTGGTAGAATAGATGAGGGAGAACCAGTGGATGTGGTGTATTTGGACTTTCAGAAGGCTTTCGATAAGGTCCCGCATAAGAGATTAGCGTGCAAAGTTAAAGCACATGGGATTGGGGGTAAGGTACTGACTTGGATAGAAAACTGCTTGGCAGACAGGAAGCAAAGAGTTGGAATAAATGGGTCTTTTTCCGACTGGCAGGCAGTGACTAGTGGGGTACCGCAGGGATCGGTGCTAGGACCCCAGTTATTCACAATATATATTAATGATCAGGACGAGGGAACTAGATGTAATATCTCCAAGTTTGCAGACGACACAAAGCTGGGTGGGCGTGTGTGCTGTGAGGAGGATGCTGAGAAACTCCAGTATGATTTGGACAGGTTGGGTGATTGGGCAGATGCATGGCAGATGCAGTATAATGTGGATAAATGCGAGGTTATCCACTTTGGTGGCAAAAACAGGAAGGCAGATTATTATCTGAACGGCAATAGATTGGGAAAAGGGGAAGTGCAACGAGACCTGGGTGTCCTTGTGCACCAGTCGCTGAAGGTAAGCAGGTGCAGCAGGCGGTTAAGAAGGCAAATGGTATGTTGGCCTTCATAGCGAGAGGATTCGAGTACAGGAGCAAGGATGTCTTGCTGCAGTTGTACAGGGCCTTGGTGAGACCACACCCTGAGTATTGTGTGCAGTTTTGGTCGCCTTAACTGAAGGAGGTTCTTGCCATGGAGGGAGTGCAGCGAAGATTCACCAGACTGATACCTGGGATGGCAGGAATGACGTATGAAGAGAGATTGGGTCGATTAGGCTTATATTCGCTAGAGTTTAGAAGAATGAGAGGGATCTCATTGAAACTTATAAAATTATAAAAGGACTAGACAGACTAGATGCAGGAAGGATGTTCCCGATGGCGGGGGAGTCCAGAACCAGGGGTCACAGTCTAAGGATAAGGGGTAAGCCATTTAGGAATGAGATGAGAAGGAATTTCTTCACCCAGAGAGTGGTGAACCTGTGGAATTCTCTACCACAGAAGGCAGTTGAGGCCAATTCATTCAATATATTCAAGAAGGAGTTAGATATATTTCTTAAGGCTAAAGGGATATGGGGAGAAAGCAGGGACAGGGTACTGAATTTGGATGATCAACCATGATCGCATTGAATGGCGGAGCAGGCTCGAGGGGCCGAATGGCCTACTCCTGCTCCTATCTTCTATGTTTCAAACCTGAAGAAGAACGCCGCCTCCATGGGGTAGGCTTCGCCATAAAAAATGAACTAGTTGGGCGTCTCAGAGACTCTCCTAGTGGTATAAACGAGTGCCTCATGACTCTTCGGCTCACCCTAACCTGGAACCAGTGCGCTACGGTCATCAGTGCGTACACCCCAACACTGGAAGCCACAGACGAGACCAAAGAGGAATTCTACTCCAGCCTCGAACAATCCCTGCCCCGAGTCCCAACGGGCGACAAACTGATCCTTCTTGGCGACTTTAACGCCAGAGTTGGAAAGGACACAGACCTCTGGGGAGGTGTGATCAGCAGAGAGGGGGTAGGGAAAGCCAACTCCCAACGGTACCCTCCTCCTGTCGAAATGCTCAGAACATGGCCTTGTCATAACCAACACCTTGTTCCGTCAGAGAGACAAGTACAAGACTTCATGGCAACACCCTCGCTCGAAGCACTGGCATCTGCTGGACTACGTCATCGTCCGAGCGAGGGACCACAAGGACGTCCGCATCACCCGCGTTATGACAGGAGCTGATGACTGCTGGACAGACCACCGCCTAATCCGCTCTGTCATCTCCATCAATGTAGCCCCAAAACAGCGGCGGCAACAGAAACAATGCCGCAGGAAAATCAACGCTGGAGCACTCAAAGACCCCACTAAGAAAGCCCTATTCAGCATGCGCCTCACAACCAACCTGACAAATCCCAGTGATGCAGAGACACAGAGTCTCCACAGCGCCTGGTCTGCACTCAAGGCCTCCATAATCAGCACCTGTGAAGAGACGCTCGGTCACTTGACCAGGAAACACCAAGACTGGTTCGACGAGAACGACCAGGAGATCCAGGAGCTAATAAGCCGCAAGCGCAAGGCATTCCTGATCTGGAAACAGCAACACAACTCGAGAGCAAGAAAGCAGCTCTACAGATGCCTGAAGGCCGAGGTCCAACAAAAAACTTGCGACCTAAAGAACAGATGGTGGGTGGAGAAAGCGCAGGAGATCCAGCAGCTAGCCGACAACCACGATGTGCGTGGATTCTTTAGCGCAGTCAAGACCAAGCACCCAAGGCCCTACCCCACTGCGGGCCAAGAACGGAGAGGTACTCATCAAGGACAGAGAGGCAGTCAGTGCCCACTGGAAGGAGCACTTCGAAGATCTCCTTAACCGAGACTCTGTCTTCGACGTGAGTTTCCTCAACTCCATCCCGCAGCATGCTACCCGCCACCATCTCAGCACAACCCCAGCCCGGCATGAGGTTGAAAAGGCCATCTGACAACTGAAGAACAACAAGGCCTCAGGAGCAGATGGAATCCCTGCCGAGGCACTGAAGCATGGAGGAGAAGCACTACTGGCGTGAATTCATGAACTCATTTCTCTTATCTGGAAGGAGAAGAGCATGCCAGGGGATCTCAGAGACGCCATAATCGTGACCATCTTCAAGAAAGGTGACAAGTCCGACTGCGGTAATTGCAGAGGAGTCTCCCTGGTGTCTTCCACAGGGAAAGTCATCGCAAGAATCCTCCTCAATCGCCTTCTCCCAGTGGCCGAAGAGCTCCTCCCAGAGTCGCAATGCGGATTCCGCCCACTAAGGGGCACAATGGACATGATCTTCACCGCGCGTCAATTACAAGAGAAATGCAGGGAACAGCACCAACCACTGTACATGGCCTTCTTTGATCTCACAAAGGCCTTCGACACTGTCAACCGTGAGGGATTATGGAGTGTCCTCCTCAAATTCGGCTGCCCTCAAAAGTTTGTCACCATCCTCCGCCTGCTTCACGACGACATGCAGGCCGTGATCCTGACCAACGGTTCCACCACAGACCGAATTCACGTACGGACTGGGGTCCAGCAAGGCTGTGTCATCGCACCAACGCTCTTCCTTGCTGCAATGCTCCATCTCACCCTCAATAAGCTCCCCGCTGGAGTGGAGATAATTTACAGAACAAACGGGAAACTGTTCAACCTCCATCGCCTCCAGTCCAGATCCAAGGTCGTCCCATCCTCTGTCGTCGAATTACAGTATGCAGACGACGCTTGCGTCTGTGCACACTCGGAGGTCGAACTCCCAACCATCATCAACACCTTCACCGAAGCATACGAGAGCATGGGCCTTACACTAAACATCCGTAAGACAAAGGTCCTCTACCAACCTGCCCCCGCCACACAGTACTACCCCCCCGATTATCAAAATCCACGACAAGGCCTTGGACAACGTGGACCACTTTCCATACCTTGGGAGCCTACTGTCAACAAGGGCAGACGTCGATGACGAAGTCCAACACCGCCTTCAGTGTGCCAGTGCAGCCTTCGGTCGCCTGAGGAAGAGAGTGTTTGAAGACCAGGACCTCAAACCCGGCACTAAGCTCAAGGTCTACAGAGCAGCAGTGATACCCGCCCTGCTGTATGATCAGAGACATGGACCATGTACAGCAGGCACCTCAAAGCACTGGAGAGGTACCACCAACGCTGCCTCCGCAAGATCCTGCAAATCCATTGGCAGGATAGGCGCACCAACGTCAGTGTTCTCGCTCAGGCCAGCATCGAAGCTTTGACCACGATCGATCAGCTCCGATGGACGGGCCACATCGTCCGCATGCCCGATACAAGACTCCCAAAACAAGCGCTCTACTCGGAGCTCCGACACGGCAAGAGAGCCCCAGGTGGGCAGAGGAAACGCTTCAAGGACACCCTCAAAGCCTCCTTGAAAAAGTGCAACATCCACACTGACACCTGGGAATCCCTGGCCCAAGACTGCACAAAGTGGAGGAGAAGCATCCGGGAAGGCACCGAATACCTCGAGTCTCTTCGCCGGGAGCAAGCGGAAGCCAAGCGCAAGCAGCGCAAGGAGCGCATGTCAACCCAAGCACCCCACCCACTCGCCCCTTCAACCATCGTCTGCCCCACCTGTGACAGAGACTGTAGGTCCCGCATTGGACTCATCAGTCAACTGAAAACTCATTTTTAATGTGGAAGCAAGTCATCCTCGGTTCCGAGGGACTGCCTAAGAAGAAGGAAGATTGAGGGAGCGCCACACTGTCGGAGGGGCCGTTTTGAGGGAGCGCCTCACTGTCGGAGGGGCAGTACTGAGGGAGTGCTGCACTGTCAGAGGGGCAGTATTGAGGGAGTGCCGCACTGTCGGAGGGGCAGTACTGAGGGAGCGCCGCACTGTCGGAGGGGTAGAGTTGAGGGAGTGCTGCACTGTCGGAGGGGCAGTGCTGAGGGAGTGCTGCACTGTTTGAAAGGCAGTGCTGAGGGAGCGCCGCACTGTCGGAGGGGCAGTATTGAAGGAGCGCCGCACTGTCGGAGGGGCAGTGCTGAGGGAGTGCTGCACTGTCGGAGGGGCAGTACTGAGGGAGTGCTGCACTGTCGGAGGGGCAGTATTGAAGGAGCGCCGCACTGTCGGAGGGGCAGTGCTGATGGAGTGCTGCACTGTCAGAGGAGCAGTGCTGAGGGAGCGCCGCACTGTCGGAGGTGCCGTCTTTCAGATATAACGTTAAACTGAGGCTCTGTTTGCACTTGCACTATTTTGAAGAAGAGCAGGGGAGTTATCCCCGGTGTCCTGGCCAATATTTATCCCTCAATCAACATCACAAAAAAAAGATAATCTGGTCAATATCACATTGCTGCTTGTGCGAAAATCCTTGTTTTCAAATCCCTATATGGCCTCGCCCCCCCTCCCTATCTCTGTGATCTCCTCCAGCCCTACAACCCTCCGTGATCTCTGCGCTCCTCCAATTCTGCTCTCTTGCGCATCCCCGATTTTAATCGCTCAACGTTTTACTATGTTTAAATGCGTTATGTAACAAGTTGCTGTTGTTGGGACCTTGCTGTGTGTAAATTGGCTGCCACATTTCCCGCAATTGAAGTGACTACACTTCAAAAGTACTTCATTGGCTGTAAAGCGCTTTGGGACGTCCTGAGGTCGTGAAAGGCGCTATAGAAATGCATGTCTTTCCTTTATTTCTTTCTTTAAAATTGCATAATTTTTATATATGTACTTTTACAGCAATGTTACTGTAATAATCAAATATCAATGTGTGGTGGATCTGCCATAGCTTTATGCATCGGAGGTTGGACAACATGCTTGATGAGGCGAGGAGGGTTTTATATCATGTGAGGGAGAATATTATGGTTGTATGTTTTGACAATAAAGGGAGTATTAGTTAAAGTAAAGAAATGAATATTAAATAGATTAAATGGTAGACAGATGTTACATAGAAATTAAAATTAATTGTTGAAATTACATGCTGGGAGAATTTCTATCGTTGCAGTGGTTTATGATTAAAAAGAATAGCAGTTGAAATAAATTAATGTGAAGTATATGAAATAGCATAAAATATATGCATGCTCTGTGTATATAAGCCACATAGAGTAAATATATTTATATAGACTCAGATTTTGCGGTGGTAATGACCGGTGAAACTGTCACCATTCGCTGTTATTACCCCTCATGAAACTGACCGTAACTTCAGGATGTAGCGCATGCGCAGATAAACACAGAAATCCTGAAGTTGCGGTCGGTCATTCCCTGCTCCGACACTGGCTGCACTGTGGAACATAGCCGGCAATCAGTGTAATCAGTGGCACAGACGAAAACTTGAGATTTTCCACCCTAATATCGCTGTTAAACACCCCATTAAAGGTTAAGCCTTAATCACAACAGAAAAAGCTGGAAAAACTCAGCAGGCCAGGCAGCATCCGTGGAGAGAGAAACAGAGTTAACGTTTCAGGTCGAAGACCTTTCGTCAGAACTGGAACAAAGCAGGAAATGAAATAGATTTAAAGCAAGTTTAGGGGCGGGGAAAGGGGGGAGGGGATGAAAGAACAAAAGGGAAGGTCAGTGGTAGGATAGAAAGCAGGAGAGATTAAGAGACATTGAGAGACATTAAGAGAATTCACGGCAAGGGAGGTCCCGGTAATGTGACAGGTTGAGGAACAAAGGATGGCTCTAGATGAAGTGTGAAATACGCTGGCAGAATGAAGGACAGCTGCCACGCTTACCCCCCCTAGCGAGGGAAGAAAAAAGGGCCAAACAAACAGGGTGGATAAAAAATTAAATAAAAAAATCATTATTATCGATGGGCCCGGCCGGGCGGGTTTATGATCTGAAATATTTGAACTCTATGTGAGTTCCAGGAGGGCATGAAAAGTGCCTCCTAAACGAAATGATGAGGTGCTGTTCCCGAGCTTACGCTGAGCTTCCGTGGAAACAATGCAAGGGCTGAAGGACACGCGTGGAGGCAGAGTGGGAGTGGGAATTAAAGTGACAGGCTTCGAGTCCCCTTACAGATGAACGGAGGTGTTCCGCAAAGCAGTCACCCAATCTGCATTTGGTCTCCCCAATGTAGAGGAGACCACATCGTGAACAGCGAATACAGTATACTAAATTGCAGGAAGTACAAGTAAATCGCTGTTTCACCTGGAAGGGGTGTTTGGGGCCCTGGACAGTGGGAAGGGGGGAGGTATAAGGGCATGTGTTGCATCTCCTGCGCTTGCACGACAAGGTGCCAGGGGAAGGGGTGCTGGGGGTGGTAGAGGAGTGGACCAGGCTGTCGTGGAGGGAGCGGTCCCTGCGGAATGCTGAAAGGGGAGGTGAGGGGAAGATGCGTTTGGTGGTGGGATCACGCTGGAGGTAGCGGAAATGGCGGAGGATGATACGTTGAATGTGGAGGCTGGTGGGGTGAAAGGTGAGGACAAGGGGAACTCTATCGTGGTTCCGGGAGGGAGGGGCAGGGGTGAGGGCAGAAGTGTGGGAGATAGAACGGATACGGTCGAGGGCCGTGTCAACCACAGTAGAGGGGAATCCTCGGTTGAGGAAAAAGGAAGACATGTCGGAAGCACTGGTATGGAAGGTGGCATCGTCAGAGCAGATGCGGCGGAGACGGAGAAACTGGGAGAATGGAATAGAGTCCTTACAGGAGGCGGGGTGGGAGAAAGTGTAGTCCAGGTAGCTGTGGGAGTCAGTGGGCTTGTAGTGAATGTTTGTCAATAACCTATCCCCAGAGATGGAGACGGAGAAGTCGAGGAAGGGAAAAGAAGAGTCGGAGATGGACCATGTGAAGGTGAGGGAAGGGTGGAAATTGGAAGCATAGTGAATTACCACATCCTCTTGCCTTGAATATCTCTTAATGTCTCTCAATATCTCTTAATCTCTCCTGCTTTCTATCCTAACATAGACCTTCCCTTTTGTTCTTTCATCCCCTCCCCCTTTTCCCCGCATTATACTTGCTTTAAATCTATTTCATTTCCTGCTTTTTTCCAGTTCTGACAAAAGGTATTCGACCTGAAACGTTAACTCTGTTTCTCTCTCCACGGATGCTGCCTGGCCTGCTGAGTTTTTCCAGCATTTTCTGTTGTTATTTTGGATTTCCAGCATCCGCAGTATTTTGCTATCGTAAAGGTTAAGCCTTGTTGGAATAGGTGTAACTGGGGTTTTAACAGCGTATTGACTGGTAAACAACCGTCTGGCCTTGAAAAACTAATTTTAATTTTGTGGAGTGTCAAATTTATCCATTTTAATAAAAAATTACAATTTAACATTTGTTCATGATATTTCAGCTTCTACCTTAACCCCATGTGTATGTCCCAATCTTTATTACGCTCGCTGTAACATTTTTTAAAAGTGCAGATAATCAGTGCTTTTTATTTCCTGGTTTGCTGTCTGTGAGAATTCTTCAGTGTGATTGGCTGCTTAAGCAGCTTGATGACGTCACTGCTGCTCGAAGCTAGGAATTCCCCTATTCACTGCACTACAATCAATTGCATGTTGAGAAACCTAAAGTTTTCATCACAGACTTTGTGAGACCTTTGTGGGCAGCTTCCTTCGAGGTCAGCGGCAAAATTCGTTTATGGGATGTGGGCGTCGCTGGCAAGGCCAGCATTTATTGCCCATCCCTAATTGTCCTTGAGAAGGTGGTGGTGAGCCCCCTTCTTGAACCACTGCAGTCCATGTGGTGAAGGTGCTCCCACAGTGCTGTTCCAAGGGAGTTCCAAGATTTTGGCCCAGCGACGATGAAGGAACGGCGATATATTTCTAAGTCAGGATGGTGTGTGACTTGGAGGGGAACTTGGAGGTGATGCTGTTTCCATGCAGCTGCTGCCCTTGTCCTTGTGGGCGGTAGAGGTCGCGGGTTTGGGAGGTGCTGTCGAAGAAGCCTTGGAGAGTTGCTGCAGTGCAGTGCATCTTGTAGATGGTACACACTGCAGCCACGGTGCGCCGGTGGTGGAGGGAGTGAATGTTTAAGGTGGTGGATGGGATGCCAATCAAGTGGGCTGCTTTGTCCTGGATGGTGTCGAGCTTCTTGAGTGTTGTTGGAGCTGCACTCATCCAAACAAGTGGAGAGTATTCCATCACATTCCTTATTAGCCATGTGCTTGTTATACCTTAATATTTGCTACATGATAAAAGAGGATTCTTGACCAATCGCAAGTTCTGGGTTTTTGCGCATGTGCTTCGTGCGCCTAAATCCGGAACTTGCACGACCCTCGTATGCACCGGTAGGGGTCGCAAAATCAGCCCATTAGTTCAGTCCCAGACAAACTGGCTCCGACATTCTTTGTCAATGACTGAGAACACTGGAAAGTCCAGGGGCGGGAATTCGGTTGATTTGCTCCTCTAAGAGGCCACTAACGGGGCACAAAGCAAATAGCGCCCGGGCACAGCGCCGCTAACACCTCCTGCGAAATTCAGTGGGAGGTTAGCGGCGGCGGTAGCCCCCCGCGGCACTGCACCTCCGGCGATGACGTAATCGCCGTGCGCAGCGCCCCACCCACGATCTTCGAGAGCGCCCCCTGACTTACTGCCGGACGCTATGTCCGACAGGGTCAAGAAGGGCCTACTTGCGGCCGGGGCGGCGCAGATTAAAGGGGAGGTGTCGGGCGGCCATTTTTGTTGCTGGCTCCGTAGCGATATTCACTTGCAGCGCCCCAAGAGGGAGGCGGGGCCCATCCAGTAGCACCCCGCCTCCCTCTTGGGGTGCTACCGGTGAATTTCGGGCGCGGGGGCGCTAACCTTTTCGGGGGGGCTAAAAGTAGCACCCCGGCGAAGTTAGCACCCCAAAGGGGGCGCGACCCAATTTTGCCCCCCAGATGTCAGTTGACCAGAATTGTCACGTTCAATGACAGGCATCTTAGGCCTAGCAGAGATTGTCTACATTCAATCTCGATGAATGGCTATTTGGTTTGATTAAATCAGGACAGGTGGAATTGTTCGCTCGCATTGTTTCAGGATCTGTGGGGATCGGTTGCACGCCAGAGTAGTGACTTCGATTGACAGCTCTTCTGAGTCCTTTTAAAAGGAAGAGCTTTCAGTTGAAGAAACTACGCGAGATTGGCTCGAGCCCACTGTGATTGACAGCTCGGTGGGCACAGAATTTATCTCACAGAACTGTATTGGCAGCCCACAGGCAGTCTGGGGTCAGTCAGTCAGTCAGTGAGAGCAGTTAGTGAGTGTGCAACTCACAACCAGGGCTGCCCGGTTCCCTGGATTTACAGTTATTGCCGTCTAGCCAGGGAAGTAGGCTGGTGTGAGTTTGCAGTAAGTAGATTTATCGTTAGCGCATCAGCCGTGGCTCAGTGGGTAGCAGGCCTCGCCTCTGAGTCAGAAGGTTGTGGGTTCAAATTCCAGAGACTTGAGCACATAAAGCTAGGCTGACACTCCCAGTACAGTGCTGAGGGAGTGCTGCACTGTCAGAGGTGCCGTCTTTTGGATGAGATGTTAAACCGAGGCCCCGTCTGCCCTCTCAGGTGGATGCAGAAGATCCCATGGCACTATTTTGAAGAAGAGCAGGGGAGTTCTCCCCGGTCTCCTGACCAATATTTATCCCTCAATCAACATCACTAAAACAGATTATCTGGCCATTATCACATTGCTGTTTGTGGGAGCTTGCTGTGCGCAGATTGGCTGCCACGTTTCCTACATTACAACAGTGACTACACTTCAAAAAGTACTTAATTGGCTATGAAGCGCTTTGGGACATCCTGAGGTCATGGAAGATGCTATAGAAATGCAAGTCTTTCTTTACTTCCTGCAAGCTGGTAAGAAGTTTGTGGTTGCGATGAGATACATAGATTAGGAGATTTGAGTATCTTAACCCGAGGCCATAATCTGTCGTGTGAACGCAGCTTGAGTAAAGCTATAGCTCAAAATAGGTAATTATAATGCTCCGCGGTATAGCGCTATTGCAATTATAGCACCACTGTTCCTTGAATCCTGTACTTCCTTTGATCGTAAATGGCTAGAAAATCAAAGGCCAAATTATCATCAGTAAGTGCTCTCAGTACAACAGGGCCAGCACAATAAATAGGCTTTGGTTTACAATCTAAGAATTGCTCTGGTTCCTTCGTGTAGCAACATTGAAAACACGTTTGTGAAGCTTTCCTTTGTTGAGTATAGTTTGTGAAAATGTAACATGTTAGAATGTGCGGAGTCAGTTGACCTTCACAATGACAGCCAGCCCTGGCACAATAAGATCTCTAATTAAAAGAAAGCATTCCATGAAACCAAGCTGTGTATACTTGATTACAACAGTAGTTTCAAGGTTTAGGGTCTAGGTGACTCCGCTAGCATTTTTAACACCTTCTCAACTGCCTGATTATGGCCGGACATTTATCATTCTAGATCTCCACAAAAATAATCAGAATGACTTAGGTTCTTAAATTACCAACGCAAAAAGGTTGGTCATTTCAAAAATCAGAAATGATTTGGATTAGGGGCGACTGAGCTGCACCCACCTTGTCTCTCTAAGACTATACACAACTGTAGCTGGTGTGAATTCAAACCTTATTTTTCATTCATTCATGGTATGTGGGTGTCGCTGGCAAGGCCAGCATTTATTGCCCATCCCTAGGGGGTGCAGGAACAGAGAGACCTGGGGGTATATGTGCACAAATCGTTGAAGGTGACAGGACAGGTTGAGAAAGCGGTTAAAAAAGCATACGGGATCTTGGGCTTCATAAATAGACGAGGAGGAACGCGATGGACACCTACGGACGCTGAAAAACGCCCTCGTAAGAACGGGATATGACGCTCGACTCATCGATCGACAGTTCCGACGGGCCACAGCGAAAAATCGCATAGACCTCCTCAGAAGGCAAACACGGGACACAACCAACAGGGTACCCTACGTCGTCCAGTACTTCCCCGGAGCGGAGAAACTACGCCATGTTCTTCGCAGCCTTCAACATGTCATCGATGACGACAAACACCTCGCTAAGGCCATCCCCACGCCTCCACTACTTGCCTTCAAACAGCCGCCTAACCTCAGAAGTACCATCGTTCGCAGCAAATTACCCAGCTTTCAGGATAACAGCGACCACGACACCACACAACCCTGCCATGGCAAACTCTGCAAGACATGCCAGATCATCAACACAGATACCACCATCACACGTGAGGACACTACCCACCAGGTACATGGTACATACTCATGTGACTCGGCCAACGTTGTCTACCTAATACGTTGCAGGAAAGAATGCACCGCGGCATGGTACATCGGCGAGACCATGCAGACACTGAGACAACGTATGAACGAGCACCGCGCAACAATCGCCAGGCAGGATTGTTACCTCCCAGTCGGGGAACACTTCAGCAGTCAAGGACATTCAGCCTCGGATCTGCGGGTAAGCGTTCTCCAAGGCAACCTTAGAAACACACGACAACGCAAAATCATCGAGCAGAAACTGATAGCCAAGTTCCGCACTCATGAAGACGGTCTCAATCGGGATCTTGGGTTTATGTCACGATACATGACGTGATCCGGACTCGAGTCGTCGTTAGCTTGTTCACAGATGTGATTCCCAGTAAAAAAGTAAAAATTTTCCCAGTAAAAAAGTAAAATTTTTTTAAAGCTTTTCGTTTTACATACAGACGGCAGCTTTTGACACGTTAGAACCCCTGCGACTACACCTCATTGTCTCAGTTGTATCTTGCTATGTCTTTTGATGTGGTACCTTCCTGGCTGACTTAATTAACTTTATCACACCTCGGCAGATAGTCAGGATGATTTAATTTATTGGTCTGCAATTGTAAAGTACACATGCTTTGTTTTCTATCTATATATGCTCTGGCGATTCTGTATCTAATTTACTTCACCTGAGGAAGGAGCAATCGATAGCTCCGAAAGCTTGTGATTTCAAATAAAACTGTTGGACTATAACCTGGTGTTGTGCGACCTCTCAATTTCATAAATAGAGGCATAGAGTACAAAAGCAAGGAAGTTATGATGAACCTGTATAAAACACTGGTCTGGCCACAACTGGAGTATTGTGTCCAATTCTGGGCACCGCACTTTAGGAAGGATGTGAAGGCCTTAGAGAGGGTGCAGAAAAGATTTACAAGAATGGTTCCAGGGATGAAGGACTTCAGTTATGTGGATAGATTGGAGAAGCTGGGGTTGTTCTCCTTAGAGCAGAGAAGGTCGAGAGGAGATTTGATAGAGGTGTTCAAAATCATGAGGGGTCTGGACAGAGTAGATAGAGAGAAACTGTTCCCATTGGCGGAAGGGTCGAGAACCAGAGGACACAGATTTAAGGTGATTGACAGAAGAACTAAAGGCGACATTAGGAAAAACTATTTTACTCATGTATTCCATGATCTGGAATGCACTGCCTGAAAGGGTGGTGGAGGCAGATTCAATCATGGCTTTTAAAAGGGAGTTGGATAAGTACCTGAAGGAAAAAAATTTGCAGGGCTACGGACTAGCTGAAGTGCTCTTGCAGAGAGCCGGCACGGTGCTAATTGGATTCCTAGTGTGGTGTAATTATTCTATGATAATTGCCCTTGAGAAGGTGGTGGTGAGCCACTTTATACAACTGAGTGACTTGCTGGGCCATTTCAGAAGTCAACCACATTGCTGTGGGGTCTGGAGTCACATATAAGCCAGACCAGGTAAGGATGGTAGATTGCCTTCCCTAAAGGACATTAGTGAACCAGATGGGTTTTTACAACAATCCAGCAATTTTATGGTCACCATTATTGAGACCAGATTTATTTAATTAACTGAATTTAAGTTCCCCTGGTGGGATTTGAACTGAAAGTCTCCAGATCATTCATGTAGGCCTCTGGATTACTAATCCAGTAACATTACCATTATGCTAGCGTACCCTTCTGAGTATCTTCCCTGGCGTAGGTCTCCACCATGCGTAGCCAAAATTGTTTCACATCAACACATAAGCAGCACTCTAACTGCAGCCTGAAATACCAGCACAACGCAATACCATTACACCATGTGCTTTGATAATCGCAACCAAGATTAAGTGTCCTAGCACGTTGTTTTGCAATATGTATTATTAAGAGAATGGCTGAGAGAGCTAAGCGCCAATAAATCAACGATGGAGGGTTTTTTTTAACGCAACTTTTGCCTAAGAGTGCCGAAATGATATGTTATGCTCGTTATAAAACTAAAGTGCCAGTGGTCTTTTGAGATAGGCAGAAGGAACAACAATATAACATGCAGTAGAAATGATAAGGCAACTGAAGTATATTCGGTTAATTAGCATCTCTACTTATCTTAATTCAGCTGGCTCATTGTCAGCCTCAGAAATTCTTCTAACCCCGGTACCCTCCCCCACTCCCGTGTTATCAACCCTCGATGCTCTATCAAATTATTAAAATTAGCTGATAGAGGGAAAATAACATTAATGGTATGTTAATCCTAATTCTCTCAGCAATCATTTTTAAAAGAGGCACTGATGAAGAAATCTCCTCTTTAAATTCAGGGAAAGACTCACACTAGCGTCGTCACAAAGAGGTGATCTGTTAACAGTAAAATATTCAACCACTGGTCAGGTTGAATATTGGGTTCATTAATAAAATTACCTTTGGCCGCTGGCTGCTGTCTAACTCTTTCGAGTTTTTACCATCATGTCAAAACTAAAACATCAATTATCAGAGTGGAATAGCATTGCCGTCACCTCACATGTAGTCTTTCGTGGCAGCCCTTAAACCTTGTTACAGCAAATCAGGAACATAGCGTATTAGAATATATGCAAGGCACTGAATAAATCAGTCACATTATAAAATGTTAACTGCTCTCCTATTATTTATTTATTTTTTTATTCGTTTTTATGGGATGTGGGCGTCGCTGGCAAGGCCAGCATTTATTGCCCATCCCTAATTGCCCTTGAAAAGGTGGTGGTGAGCCGCCTTCTTGAACCTCTGCAGTCCGTGTGGTGAAGGTGCTCCCACAGTGCTGTTAGGGAGGGAGTTGCAGGATTTTGACCCAGCGACGATGAAGGATCGGCGATATATTTCCAAGTCAGGATGGTGTGTGACTTGAAGGGGAACTTGGAGGTGGTGGTGTTCCCTTGCGCCTGCTGCCCTTGTCCTTCTAGGTGGTAGAGGTCGCGGGTTTGGGAGGTGCTGCCGAAGAAGCCTTGGCGAGTTGCTGCAGTGCATCTTGTAGATGGTACACACTGCAGCCACGGTGCGCCGGTGGTGGAGGGAGTGAATGTTTAAGGTGGTGGATAGGGTGCCAATCAAACGGGCTGCTTTGTCCTGGATGGTGTTGAACTTCTTGAGTGTTGTTGGAGCTACACTCATCCAGGCAAGTGGAGAGTATTCCATCACAATCCTTATTAGCCATGTGCTTGTTATACCTTAATATTTGCTACATGATAAAACGCCACTTCAGTAAGGAATCCAAAAGTCAGTAACAGCTCATTTGAGGCCGTACTGTCACATTTAGGCTGCCTGCCCCTCAGTGTCCAATGCTGGTTGCACTGTGGAAATCACTGTGTTCCTATTGTCGGGCGGCTTCTACAGATCAAGATTGAAATGTGCTCTGTTATGCGAGTGCAGCTATTGTGAAGTAGCTGCTTCCATCTTTTTGACAGAGCTGTTGCCTTCTTCATTGGCTGGGCAAGGGTAGTGGAATGGGCCAGATGTGAATGGAAAAAAAAACACATCACTGGCCCTCACGGGGCTAGATGCGAACAGATCGGCAGGACGGTCTGCGGCAGCCAAAATCACGCCTGCCTCCACCTCCGACACCAAGCACTTACCTTGCTAGCGGGAATGGCAGTGTTATCAGGGCTGCAGCGGTGTGCCACCTCATTTACTGCACCATTTTGCGGGCTGCAAAGTGCCAACGTAATTGAGCTGTCACTTCATCCAAAGCCGGATTCTCTACCAGTATGAGGAACAACGTCCTAAAGTTTGCACAGTCACTGTCTTGTAGATATGTAACATCGTTGACAAAATGTACACGTGCACTTCAGGGGTCCAACGCAATCTCAAAGTGTCAGTGTTCATCAACTGCTCGAGATTTGATCTGACTGTTTCAGATATTGTTCAATTCCTTGCTTAATTGCAACATCCCATAACGTCTGTTATTTATTTAACGTGGAGAGGGATAATACAAAGGGCTAAGTACATTGGAACAGCTTCAGCTCCAAACTTTTCGAAAAGATCACGTTGTAGTTTTTGAGCGTTTAATTCCTGATTAAAATGACATGAAACACAAAAAGTTAGCATGCAGGTGCAGCAAGTAATTAGGAAGGCAAATGGAATGTTGGCCTTTATTGCAAGGGTGATGGAGTATAAAAGTAGGGAAGTCTTACTACAACTGTACAGGGCGTTGGTGAGACCATACCTGGAGTACTGCGTACAGTTTTGGTCTCCTTATTTAAGGAGGGATATACTTGCATTGGAGGTAGTTCAGAGAAGGTTCACGAGGTTGATTCCTGGGATGAAGGGGTTGTCTTAAGAGGAAAGGTTGAGCAGGTTGGGCCTATACTCATTGGAGTTTAGAAGAATGAGAGGTGATCTTATTGAAACATAGAAGATTGTGAGGGGGCTCGACAGGGTAGATGCTGAGAGGATGCTTCCCCTCGTGGGGGAATCTAGAACTAGGGAGCATAGTTTCAGAATAAGGGGTCGCCCATTTAAGACGGAGTTGAGGAGGAATTTCTTCTCTCAGAGGGTCGTGAATCTTTGGGATTCTCTACCCCAGAGAGCTGTGGAGGCGGAGTCATTGAATATATTCAAGGCTGAGATAGACGGATTTTTGAACTACAGGGGAGTCAAGGGTTATGGGGAACAGGCAGAAAAGTGGAGTTGAGGCCAAGATCAGATCAGCCATGATCTTATTAAATGGCGGAACAGGCTCGAGGGGCCGAATGGCCGACTGCTGCTCCTATTTCTTATGTTCTAAGAATCAAATCACACGATTTGCCGTTTACAATGCCAAAGGAAACTGGTCTGAAACTCCCCGATTTACGAGAAACTGTTACCTTTTTCTATTCAATTACTAATAAAAAAAAGTCTAGTCATCCTAAAAGATTCAACAGTTCATGCGATGAAAAAAAAACCCTTAACATGCTTTCTGCAATGGGTCAGAGCTACTCTCTCCATCTCTGAGCCACACAGAGCAGGAAGGTCCTGGCTGCTTCTATTCCTTTTCTCTGAAATTGCGGTTGTAGTGACGGCGAAACTGTCAGCGCTGGCCGTCATTACTGTGTGAAACTGACAGCAACTTCCGGCGTCCGCACATGTGCAGTTAAACGCGGAAATCCGGAAGTTGCTGTCAGTGATGCCCTGCTCCTCCACAGGGCGCGCTGCTGCAGTCCTTGCCAATGCAATCAACACAGAATCAGTGAATTGACGTGAACTTCAACTTTTGACGCACTATTCTCGCTGTAAAAACCATTGAAAATGTTAAGCCTTGTTAAATGAGGAGTAACTGAGTTTTAACGGTGTACTAAGTCATAATTACTGCCGAACAACCTCTCTGGCCCTGAAAACTAATTTTATAAGTGTGGAGTCTCATTCCCTCAGAACATTTGAAAATTGCATTATTTTTAAAATAGTAAAAATTAATCTTTTTTTAGTTTATGCTATTTCAGTTTCTACCTTAATCCCATGTGTATGTCCCAATCTTTATTTTGCTTTCTGTACAAGGATTAAAATGTGAATTAGAATCCCTGCTTTTCACTTCCTGCTTTGCTGTCTGTGAGAATTCTTCAATCTGATTGGCTGCTCAGCCTGCACCGCCGCTGGACGCCACAGATGGCAGCAAATTCAAAGTCATGTCGGAATAGAGGAAACCGACGCTGTAGATCCCGCTGAGTCTTTGTGGGCAGCTTTTTTCGAGGTCAGCGGCGCGCGCCATCCCTTCGCCGCTGACCGCAAAATCCGGGCCATAATGACTGCTTTGATGCGATAAAGGAGGGTAACTACCATCCATGGAATTGTGCCTCAGTGAAGAAGTCGACGCCTTCAGGAGAGCAGAGGCGCAAAAAGTTCGAGAGAAAATAAATAAAACTAAACAAATAATACAAACACAAACCAAAGCTTCATCATGAATTTTGAATAGCTTCCCTTTTTTGAGGTACAAAAAATACTTCATTAATTTTGAAGCTGTTAGCGAGCAGTATTTTATGGCTAGTTTGCTGCCTGATATGCTGAGTGCTTTTTTTCAATTTTTCCTGTCAAGCAGAATAACTTATAGACACAGGCTCAATGTTACCTTTTTGTGTGCAAATGTGAGCCTGAATTCCCGTTTCACTTGCCTTGATAAACAACGAGTGGGCACCACTGCCTATTTTTAAACTTTCCCAAGTAATTAAAAACCCACACATCAAACCTGGCCTCCTCACAGTGCCACCCTGGGATTGCAGTGACATCAAAGTACCACAGTGACAGGATACAGTGATTCAACATTGGGATTTCATTCACCAGGAACCATTAATATACAACAGAAATGGAATGATTTCCTCCTCCCAACATCTCCCAGGCTTCCTATGCTTTTCGGGGGCAGCATTTGCATTGGCGGGGAGGGGGCGGGGGTGGGGGGGCGTGGTGGCCTTGTGCAGAGGTTGGGTTTGGGGACTGGATCTGCTCGGGGACCCTGACTGTGCAATGGCACGGGGTTTGCATGGGCCTAAGGCCGCCCCCTGGCTCCGCCGACGACGGGGAAGATCCATACAGACCAGTCGGGCAGAAACGCAGCTGCATGGAATTTACACCACAGAAACGGGCCCAACTGGTCTATGCTGCCGTTTATGCTCCACACGAGCCCCCTCCCATCTCCACAACATCGACCAACAGCACTGAAACAGATTATCTGGTCATTATCACATTGCCGTTTGTGGGAGCTTGCTGTGTGCAAATTGGCTGCCGCGTTTCCCACGTTACAACAGCGACTGCATTTCAAAAAGTACTTCATTGGCTGTAAAGCGATTTGGGACGTCCTGAGGCTGTGTAATGTCCTATATAAATGCAAGACATTCTTTCTGTGGTGAACATTGAGCTTGACATTTGGGTGCTAGTCCAGTACCATAACCATTGTAATACTGTTGTGTAGCACCACATTAATCTATATTTTAATTATTTGTGTCCGTGATTGATTAAGTCGCTGATAACAATGATCTTGCTGATGGAAAATCTTAGGTGAAGCATTCCAGAACACCTGCGGTTGAAAACATCCTTCTCAGGTCAAGACGAAAGCACAGGAATCCTGAAAAAAAGGAGCAGCCCTTCAGGCGACCTGGGCCCCAAGATTGTATATTACACAGGATTACATCGGATATACAGCACAGAAACAGGCTATTTGGCCCAACCAGTCCATGCTGGCGTTTATGCTCCACTTGAGCCTCCTCCCGTCTTTCCTCATCTAAATCTATCAGCATAACCCTCTATTCCCTTCTCCCTCATGTGCTTATCTAGCCTCCCCTTCAATGCATCGATACTATTTGCTTCAACCACTCCCTGTGGCAGCGAGTTCCACATTCTCACCACTCTCTGGGTAAAGAAGTTTCTTCTGAATTCCCTATTGGATTTCTTGGTGACTATCTTATATTGATGGCCTTTAGTTTTGCTCTTCCCCACAAGTGGAAACGCTCTCTCTGTATCCACTCTCTCAAAACCTTTCATAATTTTAAAGACCTCTATTTGGTCCCCCCTCAGCCTTCTCTTTTCAAGAGAAAAGAGACGCAGCCTGTTCATCCTTTCCTGTTAGGTATACCCTCGCATTTCTGGTACCATCTTCTCTGCACCCTCTCCAGTGCCTCGATATCCTTTTTATAATATGGAGACCACAGCTGTGCGCAGTACTCCAAGTCTGGTCGAACCAAGGTCCGACACAGGTTTAGCATAACTTCTAGACCAGCGTTTCCCAACCTGTGGTCCGCGGACCACTGGTGGTCCGCGAGGGTACTGCAGGTGGTCCGTGAAAAAAAATATATAAGTTTGACTCCCGTCAGCCGCAGGCTGTTAAAAAAATTTTAAACGGCTGGTGGTCCGCAGAAGCAATTTTTAAACGGCTGGTGGTCCGCATGAAGGAAAAGGTTGGGAACCGCTGTTCTAGACCTTTATTAATGTGGGGGACATCAGAGGCAGAAAAGTAACTTACAGACCAGTGGGCAGAAAGGAGCAGGATTTTCAGAGCAGTGGGAAATTGATAATTTTATTATTTTAACACAAAGGATACACCATTGGTAAGAAAAGGGAATGAGTCTTCAACGCTGCCTCTCACTCTCTTGGATCCTGGTGAGGGCAGGGGGGGGAAATAAAGTGCTGGAAATGTTGTTGTGTATTCTGGGAAAATCCCCAACCCAACCAGATCCTGAGTAATCTTGACTCGACATGTCAGGGACTGTTTTTCCTGATGGCTCTTGGCCCGTTGTCAAATGCAGTAGCCTATTTATTGCCACATGCCCTGGGAAATTATATCTGATTACTGACTTGGCTGAAATTCGAGGGCGGGCTGCCCTAAATAATTTCTTATTGAGATACTTTACTGAGTCGATTCCCATCACACCCAGCACAGAATGGTCGGTTGAAACTATTGAGGATAGGTTTGATAAACTGCCTCTTTTAAACCCCGTTGAATGGAATGAAACTTGCTTCTTTGTTGTCCCAATTTGCCCCGAGCTTTAATATTGCGAAATTTACTGTTCAAAGCTTAATGTGAAAGCAAAACAAGTGCCGCTTCACTTTGATACGAGACAATGAAGGAACTCTTGAAACTGAAATCTGAGAAGCTTCCATTTTTTTGCCTTTTGTGTCAGAACCAGCACCTGTGCCATTAAAAGGAGCTTCACAAATGACTCATAGCTCAGAAAAGCACCAGGTTAGCGCTGACTGTAACACGAAACTCACTCTCCATTATCAAAGCAAAATACCATAAAAAGTTACTATTTTCAGAAGATAGAAGGAAATCTTTGGGTTACATAAATAAGCCTTTGGATTCTTTATTTGAAAGGGTATGGAATGATTTTTTTTGAAGAATGCAATTGTTTAGCTGCAAACAGTTTGTAAAGTCACTAACAGAGCACAAATATTGATTCAAAGAACTCCCAATTATGATAAACAATTTGATGCACGTCTATTGATAGTGGTACTGTTGCCAGCATGTTATATCTTGTACCGAATACTGTTACGATGTCAGTTGAGAAAAATGTTTTTCATGGTTAACTCTATTATTTGGTGTCAGATTGGGTTAGCTTGACTCCGAGGTCAGAAGGTTGTGGGAGTCGAGCTCAACTCCAGGACTTCACATAATCTAAGCTGATACTCCAGCGCAGCGCTGAAGGAGTGCTGCATTGTTGGTGCTGCTCATCTTCGGATGAGACGTTAAAATGATGCGCTGTCTGCCTGTTCCAATCATTGTTTTCAAATCCCTCCATGGCCTCGCCCCTCCCTCTCTCTGTAATCTCCTCCAGCTCTGCAACCCCCCCTGGGATCTCTGCGCTCCTCCAATTCTGGCCTCTTGAACATGCCCTATTTTAGTCGCTCCACCATTGGTGGCCGTGCCTTCAGCTGCCGAGGCCCTAAGCTCTGGAATTCCCTCTCTAAACCTCTCCGCCTCTCTACCTCTCTTTCCTCTTTTAAGATGCTCCTTAAAACCTACCTCTTTGACCAAGCTTTTGGTCACCTGCCCTAATTTCTCCTTATGTGGCTCGGTGTCAAATTTTGTTTGATAAGTCGCTCCTGTGAAGCGCCTTAGGACGTTTTACTAGGTTAAAGGCGCTAAATAAATGCAAGTTGTTGTTGCTGTTGAGGCTAAAGAGCCCATGCAAATATTCGAAGAAGAGAAGGGTGTTCCTCAGTGTTCCGACCAACCTTCATCTTTGAGCAATAAAGCAGCTGCAAACATTCTCGAAGAAAATAAATCTTCACATGAGAAAACACCTGGGCACACCCTCGAAGATTCCGTTGAGGAAAATGAAAAGTTTATAAAAGCTACATTTTAGCAGCAGCTACTTGTTGTATATATAACTTTCAGGGGGGACGACAAGCACTAAATAAGCACACCTGTAATTGTAACTCAGGAACCATCATCTCATCTTAAAACTTTTCTGCCCCAAATTTGGGCACAACCGATAGTCCAAGAAAGTAAAGACTCGCAGACTGGTTGTAACATCCTTCAGTCCCGTCCTCCAATTGATCAGATTGGTTGCAATACAACAACAACAACTTGTATTTATACAGTGCCTTTAACGCAAGTCAGGAGTGTGATGGAATACTCTCCACTTGTCTGGATGAGTGCAGCTCCAACAACACTCAAGAAGCTCGACACCATCCAGGACAAAGTAGCCCACCTTAAACATTCACTCCCTCCACCACCGGCGCACCGTGGCTGCAGTGTGTACCATCTACAAGATGCACTGCAGCAACTCGCCAAGGCTTCTTCGGCAGCACCTCCCAAACCCGCAACCTCTACTGCCTAGAAGGACAAGGGCAGCGGGCGCAAGGGAACACCACCACCTCCAAGTTCCCCTCCAAGTCACACACCATCCTGACTTGGAAGTATATCGCCGATCCTTCATCGTCGCTGGGTCAAAATCCTGGAACTCCCTCCCTAACAGCATTGTTAGCATCTTCACCACACGGACTGCAGCAGTTCAAGAAGGCGGCTCACCACCACCTTCTCAATGGCAATTAGGGATGGGCAATAAATGCTGGCCTTGCCAGCGACGCCCACATCCCGAGAATGAATTTTTTTTTAAACGCAGTAAAACGTCCCAAGGCGCTTCACAGGAATATTATAATACAAAAAATTTGACATCGAGCCACATAAGGATAAATTAGGGCAGGTGACCAAAAGCTTGGTCAAAGAGGTAGGTTTTAAGGAGCGTCTTAAAGGAGGAGAGAGAGGTAGCGAGGCGGAGAGGTTTAGGCAGGGAATTCCAGAGCTTAGGGCCTAGGCAACAGAAGACACGGCCACCAATGGTGGAGCGATTAAAATCAGGGATGCTCAAGAGGGCAGAATTAGAGGAGCGCAGATATCTCGGGGGGTTGTGGGGCTGAAGGAGATTACAGAGATAGGGAGGGGGCGAGGGCCATGGAGGGATTTGAAAACAAGGATGAGAATTTTGAAATCGAGGCGTTGCTTAACCGGGAGCCAATGTAGGTCAGCGAGCACAGGGGTGATGGGTGAACGGGACTGGGTGCGAGTTAGGACACGGGCAGCCGAGTTTTGGATGACCTCAAGTTTACGTAGGGTAGAATGTGGGAGGCCAGCCAGGAGAGCATTAGAATAATCAAGTCTAGAGGTAACAAAGGCATGGATGAGGGTTTCAGCAGCGGATGAGCTGAGGCAAGGGCGGAGACGGGCGATGTTACGGAGGTGGAAATAGGCGGTCTTAGTTATGCTGCAGCTTTGTGATCGGAAGCTCAGTTGAGGGTCAAATATGACACCAAGGTTGCGAACAGTGCAGTTCAGCCTCAGACAGATGTTAGGTAGAGGTATGGAGTCAGTAGCTAGGGAACGGAGTTTGTGGCGGGGACCAAAAACAATGGCTTTGGTCTTCCCAATATTTAATTGGAGAAAATTTCTGCTCATCCAGAACTGGATGTCGGACAAGCAGTCTGACAATTTAGAGACTGTGGAGGGGTCGAGAGAAGAAGTAGTGAGGTAGAGCTGGGTGTCGTCAGCGTACATGTGGAAACTGAAGCTGTGTTTTCGGATGATGTCACCAAGGGGCAGCATGTAGATGATTGGAGGGGGCGAAGGATAGATCCTTGGGGGACACCAGAGGTAACGATGCGGGAGCGGGAAGAGAAGCCACTGCAGGTGATTCTCTGGCTACGATTAGATAGATAAGAATGGAACCAGGCGAGTGCAATCCCACCCAGCTGGACGACGGTGGAGAGGCGTTAGAGAAGGATGGAGTGGTCAACCGTGTCAAAGGCTGCAGACAAGTCAAGAAGGACGAGGTGGGACAGTTTACCTTTGTCACAGTCACAAAGGATGTCATTTGTGACTTTGATGAGAGCCGTTTCGGTACTGTGGCAAGGGCGGAAACCTGATTGGAGGGATTCCTACCTTCCAAATTATCTAATTTTTTATAGTAACTCCAATCTTAGTGGAATAAATGCTGATTTCTTCTTGTGAAATGCTGATAAGTTGATTCACGGGTTAAAAGAGTGACCTTTTCTATTTATTCACGAGATGCGGGCGTCTATTAATAGTGACTGTTAACATCAGGCGATTGGCATGTTTGTGACAGAGGTCTGTCAGGTTGATGACCTTTCTTCAGACCTGAAACATTAACTCTGAGGTCCCGATTTTAACTCCCACTGGATTCCCCGCTCGGGCCTGAGTTAAAATTACAGTCGGCTCTCAATGATGTCATCGGGCCTGCAACGTGCCTCTGTAAAGAAGGACCCTCTTGGCTCCGGGCGCCTGTCCTTGCTGCCTGCTCAGGAGAGCGGGTTAAAATTGCAGCTGTTGCGATCGTAGGGTGACTTTCGGACAGGTAAGAGCCCAGGGTGATTTTAACCGCCCGCCCGCCAGGTTTCTACTGAGCGAGTGGGGTTAAAAGTTCCTCTCTCCACGGATGCTGCCTGACCTGTTGAGTGTTTCCAGCATTTTCTGTTTTTATTTCAGATTTCCAGCAGTATTTTGCTTCTGTAATAGGAAATAATGAACTGTGCAACCAAGATACTGCCTGAACTATCAGAAAATTGGTATTTTTCAAAATTCTACATCTTTTAAAAATAATGCAATAAGGCCTTAAATCCAATCCAGAGGTTTAGATGAAACAAGTCAAATTTTCTGACGCGTTTGGGCTCGGGATACATTATATTAATGCTAGATGCAATAGGTTAGAATTACCGTTATGTTAAGCCGTTATGCAGAAATTGGATAGGTACAGGTGTTGCTGAGACACGGTTAGATATGAACAATCAGGCAGAATTTAGTTAAAGGGTTTCGAAAGGATGGAATAGGATAGAAAGAAGGGGCTGTCACTCTCTTTGTTAACAAGGGTTTAACTGGTCTTGAGAGATAAGAATGGTCTCCAGGTATCAGAGCGGAAGCAATCTGGTTGCACTTCGATCGAGCTATTGGCCCAGAATTGATTATTGGTACCTGTTATAAGCCTCCAGGATGAGGCACTCTGGGCACAAATTAAAAAAGGCCATAAAATTAGCAAGTGTTTGTGTTAATGGAGAATTTCCAGCTTGAAGTTCCAGCTATGACTATTTCCATGAATACTGAGAAATTATTTGACAAAGTGCTGTGGGTTATGATAGGAACATCGGAACAGGAGGAGGCCATTCAGCCCCTCGAGCCTGTTCCGCCATTCAATGAGATCATGGCTGATCTGCGACCTAACTCCATAAACCCGCCTTTGGCCCAAATCCCTTAATACCTTTGGTTAACAGAAAGCAATCAATCTCCGATTTAAAATTAACAATTGACCCAGCATCAATTGCCGTTTGCGGAAGAGAGTTCCAAACTTCTACCACCCGTTGTGTGTAGAAGTCTTTCCTAACTTCACTCCTGAAAGGTCTGGCTCTAATTTTTAGACTATGCTCCCTAGTCCTAGCATCCCCAACCAGCGGAAATAGTTTCTCTCTACCTACCCCTTAATATCTTGGAAAATTAACCTTCTAAATTCCAACCAGTGCAACCCTAGATAGACAGGTTTGGCTTGCGGGGTGAACCTGTTTGATGGAGTTGTACCACATATTGCGCAAGTGCAATGCACATTGTAAATGTTCTCAGATAGGTTTGTACTTGGGATGGTAGTAGGACTGGAAACCCACTCTTTGTTTCAACACCTAGCTGAGACAAGGGAGCGGTAATGACTGGGATGGGATAAACAGAATATGAGATGTGTGTCTATACTGGTGCCATCCAGCTACCGTTGTTACAGCTTCAAAAGGACACACTGCGTCTTTAAACCTTATATATAGAATCCCTTTGTATCTTTATCAGCTAGAAGACAATATTAATCGCCATGTCATAAAAAGGATACAGAGGCACTGGAGAGGGTGCAGAGAAGATTTACAAGGATGATATCAGAAATGCGAGGGTATACATATCAGGAAAGGATGAACAGGCTGGGTCTCTTTTCTCTTGAAAATAGAAGGCTGAGGGGTGACCTAATAGAGGTCTTTAAAATGATGAAAGGTTTTGATAGAGTAGACACAGAGGGCTGGATTTTGATACTGGGGCGGGTTGGGGTCGTGTCATCCACTTTTCGTGTTATCCACCCGACTGCAATTGGATGTGGGAGATTGATGCGATTTTCACCTAATTGGGCAATTGAGTTCCAGCATGTGGGAACCCATGACCCAATTAGTGTTTTCAGTCTGAATGTCGCCTCTGATGATGTCATCATTGCTGCTGCATTGAAGGTCTGCAGAGACTGCCTGGCCTTTGCTGTGAGAGGAATCTGGATGCAAAATGAGCAGCAGCAGCCCTAAGTCTGCTCCCAGATATTTTGAGAGAGAGAGAGGAGAGAGAGAGAGAGAGACTGGCCTTTGCTGTGAGAGGACCTGAAGGCAAAATGAGCAGACGTAGGTCTGCTCCCAGATATTTTTCCTACTACTACTTCTCCGTTGTAATAGTGGACCTGCAGCTGATAGTCAGCCAGCCAAATGTGCTCCCGCCAGGTTTCACAATCGTGGTTCAGAACAGGCGTGCTTCACGTAGAACAAGGGTTAAAATCACAAAGGCCTTTCAAAATGGCATTTTAGAGCCAATTTAGTGCTTGTTAAGGGCCTTAACAACCTATCCCGCCTCTTAAAGGCGGGACGGAGTCGGGACCAGTAGACACGATTTAATGAAAATTGCGTGGAGTCGGGATGGAGGCGGACTTGTGCCCGCCCGCCAGTTTTCGCAATTTAAACCCCCCACACGCCTCCAAACCCGCCTCCACGGGTCAATGAAAATCCAGCCCAGAGAGAGCGTTTCCAGTTGTGGGGAAGAGCAAAACTAGAGGCCATCAATATAAGATAGTCACCAAGAAATCCAATAGGGAATTCAGAAGAAACTTCTTTACCCAGAGAGTGGTGAGAATGTGGAACTCGCTACCACAGGGAGTGGTTGAAGCGAATAGTATCGATGCATTTAAGGGGAGGCTAGATAAGCACATGAGGGAGAAGGGAATAGAGGGTTCTGCTGATAGATTTAGAGATTTAGATGAGGAAAGGCGGGAGGAGGCTCGAGTGGAGCATAAACGCCGGCATGGACTGGTTGGGCCGAATGGCCTGTTTCTGTGCTGTATATCCGATGTAATCCTATGTAATAAACGGGAGCAAGTTAACTGTGCTCATTCAGTGTCCACTGCACCAAAATGATACTTACAGGAACGAACACTGCTACGAATGTGTACTTAATGCAACAGGCAAGACTTGCTGTGCTGGAATGGAGAAGCAAATGGACCGAATACAGATTCCTATGGGACTCCACTAGTGAGCAGCCCCCACGCGGAGCTGCTCCATTAATAACCACCCTCTGATTATCTGAATGCAACCAATTCACTATCCCACCTAAACTCTGCCCGCCAACCCCACAGAACGCAGTCTTTTGAGCAGCACTTTATCAAAGGCTTTCTGAAAGCCAACATACACACAATACCAATCATAGATACATAGATACATAGAAGATAGGCGCAGGAGTAGGCCATCCGGCCCTTCGAGCCTGCTCCGCCATTTAATGAGATCATGGCTGATCCTCCAATTCAGTATCCCGTCCCCGCCTTCTCTCCGTAACCCTTAACCCCTTTTGCCTGTAGAAATATATCTAATTCCCTCTTAAATATATTTAATGAGCTGGCGTACACTGCCCTCTGTGGCAATGAGTTCCACAGGTTCACCACCCTCTGAGTGAAGAAATTCCCCCTCATTTCTGTCCTAAATGGTTTAGCCCTTATCCTTAAATTATGTCCTCTAGTTCTGTTCTCACCCGCCAAGGGAAACATTCCTTCTGCATCTAGTCTGTCTAGACCTGTCAGAATTTTATACACTTCTATGAGGTCCCCTCTCAATCTTCTAAACTCCAGTGTGTACATCCCTAAACTACATAGTCTCTCCTCATAGGTCAATCCCGCCATTCCTGGTATCAGCCTGGTGAATCGCCGCTGCACCCCCTCCATGGCAAGAACATCTTTCCTCAGATGAGGCGACCAAAACTGTACACAGTACTCGAGGTGTGGTCTCACCAGTGCCCTGTACAGCTGCAGCAAGGTATCCCTGTTCCTGTATTCCAACCCTTTTGCTATGAAGGCCAGCATATCGTTTGCCTTCTTGACCGCCTGTTGCACCTGCATGCTCGCCTTCAGTGACTGGTGTACAAGAACACCCAGGTCTCTCTGTACTTCCCCCTCTCCCAATTTATTGCCATTTAAATAATAATTTGCCCTCCCGTTCCTGCACCCAAGGTGGATAACTTTGCACTTGTCCACATTATAGTGCATCTGCCATTTATCCGCCCAATCACCCAGTCTGTCCAAATCGCTCTGGAGCTTCCTGGTCTCCTCCTCTGAGCCCACCCCCCCTCCTAGTTTAGTGTCGTCTGCAAATTTGGAAATGCTGCATCCGACTCCCTGATCCAGGTCATTAATGTAAATTGTGAACAGCTGGGGACCCAGGACAGATCCCTGCGGTACCCCACTTGTTACTGCCTGCCATTCAGAAAATGAGCCGTTTATTCCAACTCTCTGTTTTCTATCTGACAGCCAGTTCTCTATCCAGACTAGCATCATCCATCCACCACCTTCGCAACCTCTGCAAAAGAAATTCAACCAAGTTGCTGAGAGAAGACCTCCTTTCCCAGAAGCCATGTTGGGATTGCAGAATAGCCTCTGCTTTAAAATTAGACCCGGTACATGGTTTCCGCGAGTGATCAGAGATCTGCTTGATTCCAGCAGAGACAAAATGATTCTCTTTAATCTCAATCAGTGTCAATGGATTATCCACAGAGGGCTTTGTGTTATAATAATTTCGATAATTTGACTTTAATCAATGAAAGTTCCCAGATCCAATTGAAAACAGGTTGTATTTACACTTACAGAATTGCATGTAAAACTCCTCAAACTATTGTTTTGTCTTACATAAAAACATAAGAAATAGGAGCAGGAGTCGGCCATTCGGCCCCTCGAGCCTGCTCCGCCATTCAATAAGATCATGGCTGATCTTCAACCTCAACTCCACTTTCCGATCCCCATATCCCTTGATTCCCTTAATATCCAAAAATCTATCGATCTCGGTCTTGAATATACTCAACGACTCAGCATCCACAGCCCTCTGGGGTAGAGAATTCCAAAGATTCACCACCCTCTGAGTGAAGAAATTTCTCCTCATCTCGGTCCTAAATGGCCGACCCCTTATCCTGAGACTGTGACCCCTGGTTCTGGACTCTCCAGCCAGGGGAAACAGCCTCTGATTGCAAAACATTTCTGCTTTTTTTCAGCAGCAACAAGAGCTTTTCGCTCCTGTCTGTAACGTTGGTTCGGGTTCCAAAAAGGAGCGTCTGTGTGTAATGGGGTTTTCTTTCACTTTTAGCTTCTGAATGTTTGTGGAATCTGTTGGGTCACTTTGTGGGCATGGATGGGTGATCAGCATGTCCGTCGACTTGAGAGGTTTCATAGATATCGCCCGCTTTTTCCAGGTCAAATCAAAGTGACCTAGAACGGAAATGCAGCACGGGTTAAAATCCTGGTTGGAAAATTGTGCAGTTTATTCGCTGCTTCCCCAAGATCAACAGAAATTCAGACCAATAAAAAAAATGCACTGATTAACCATAAAACCATTCACCAGCACGTAGTCTTACAGTTATGTATGTAACTGCAGTTTTTACGCTTGCACACCTGGTAAGCAAAATCATTTGATTTGTTGTCGTAACCTTGCTGCCAATGGCCCAAAAGAAAATAAGAATATCTCAACGAACCCCATACAGATTATAGAAAAGTTGAGCTGCCAGGTCAGGTTTTGTGGCTGTGTGTGTAACACGTATGCCTGGAAGGTATTGAAGTCTCTCAGCTTGGGCATCTTGCGCTTCTTTTAATATTGCCATTACAGAGAATTACCTCAGACTTACAGCACAGAAACAGGCCATTCGGCCCAACCAGTCCATGCCAGCGTTTATGCTCCACTCGAGCCTCCTCCCGTCTTTCCTCATCTAACTCTATCAGCATAACCCTCTATTCCCTTCTCCCTCATATGCTTGTCCAGCCTCCCCTTCAATGCATCGATACTATTCGCTTCAACCACTCCCTGTGGTAGCGAGTTCCACATTCTCACCACTCTCTGGGTAAAGAAGTTTCTGCTGAATTCCAATTGGATTTCTTGGTGACTAGTCTTATATTGATGGCCCTTAGTTTTGCTCTTCCCCACAAGTGGCAACTGCTGAAAGAGAGATGTTTATAGGGGCACCATCTATGTGAAAAAATGGTTTGCTAACCCTGTTTCGTTTGCTACCAAATATACAGTGCAATTAAGTTGCTTTGAAATGCATCGGATGCACATGCTGCCGTTGTGGCAAAAATGACCCATATCTCTATTTGTCATTGCTGCTAGTTTTATATGGAGCTCTTTGAGCTGTGTGGCTGTCCTCAGAGTCTTTTTCTTTTCCATGCAACGTGGCATTATTTGTGTCCAGACTTATAGTCCTGTTAGCACATGATACTGTGACTAGTGGGGTGGGTCCCTGTAGTGTCGCCCGCCCCTAATATAGTACTGACCCGGGCCATATCTGGCTAAGCAACGCCTCGATTTCAAAATTCTCATCCTTGTTTTCAAATCCCTCCATGGCCTCACCCCTCCCTATCTCTGTAATCTCCTCCAGCCCCACAACCCACAAGATATCTGCGCTCCTCTAATTCTGGCCTTTTGAGCATCCCTGATTATAATCGCTCCATCATTGGTGGCCGTGCCTTCAGCTGCCTGGGCCCTAAGCTCTGGAATTCCCTCTCTAAACCTCTCCGCCTCTCTTTCCTCCTTTAAGACGCTCCTTAAAACCTACCTCTTTGACCAAGCTGTTATCTGCCCTAATAACTTCTTATGTGGCTCGGTGTCAAATTTTGTTTGATAATCGCTCCTGTGAAGAGCCTTGGGACGTTTTACTACGTTAAAGGCGCTATAGGAATGCAAGTTGTTGTTGTTGACCCGTCCCCAGGATTTGGAACGGGGTGATTGCGAGGGCTGAGCTGCAGGTGGAAAGGAATTTTTACCCTGTGCTATTGTAAACCTGGCACAAACCATACAAGACCCATATATCGTTTGTAATGAATTGGCGGCGTGCTGGAAGGAGTGTGGTTTGTGAAGCACGTTCGACCATCTGCTCAGTGGATGTGATGCTCGGCACTGATTGTTCAGACATCTGTAGCGTAATGAGAAATAAATTAGTAACAAGTAACCTGGTGAATGAATGTTGATTGTTTCTGCTCTGATTTCAGTGCTATCATTGGGAGAGTTTGTAGGTTAACTTCGGTCTATTTGTATTCTATATGCATATGTGTTATGAGGCCGTACTAACACATCAGTGGGTGCACATGATGATAGTACACTACAGAGACAAAGCAGTTTCTGTCTCCAGACTGTTCAGGAGCAGGAACCAGGACTTCATTTTGTTAATTGGGAAAGACTAGTAAAGGGGGTCAAGGTCCATTGTGCAGGACAGGGTTGAAAAGATTAGGGGAGAAGACGACGATACATCATGAAGTAGTGATTAGGTGATGGAGACTTCGATTTAAAAAGCTGCAGACAGGAGGAGGAAGGAAAAACTGAGAGAGGTGAGGATTGCCATAGCTTGTAACTCTATGGAATGTGCGTTGTCTGTCATCTGACCTGCTTCTACCCATTGTTTGGGTTATTGAATAGTCATCCAATGTGGGTCTCACTTAAGGTGAGCCACACATGTAAGCTTTGAAAGGAAGAAAGACTTGCATTTATATAGCGCCTTTCACAACCTCAGGACGTCCCCAAAGCGCTTTCCAGCCAGTGAAGTATTTTGAAGTGTAGTCACTGTTGTAATGTGGGAAACGCGGCAGCCAATTTGCGCACAGCAAGCTCCCACAAACAGCAATGTGATAATGACCAGATCATCTGTTTTTTTTAGTGATGTTGATTGAGGGATAAATATTGGCCCCAGGACATCGGGGATAACGCCCCTGCTCCTCTTCGAAAATCAATCTTACCTGCGTCATTAGCAGTCATTATATCGAGCCTATTATATTCCTAGCTTCAGTTTAGCTATGTGCGGCACTGAAATGCGCCAGGAATGTCATTCAGAGTACCAAGTCCTCTCACATGCCTTTAGTGATACACATCTAATGCCAATTTAGTTAAGTGACTCTGTTCGTGTCCAGGCTCATTTATCTCGTGAAATTTTCCCACAGGGATGGAGTGACACAAGAAATTGAGACCCTTGACCAATTTGGTAGCAAAGCCATGCATTTTTTCTCGTGTGACAAATAAAATACCACCTTAAGTGAGACCCACACTCGCATCAAGGAAGGTGAGTTCAGGGTCCATCCCTTCCACTGTTCATCAGATATGTCAGGGAATCCCAAATCCTTATTCAGACACGGAAGGGGTCTCTGGCTGACATTGCGGAAGTCCATTATCCTTACAAGGGAGAAATCATTGCATGGACTACTGTTTGCCAAAAGATCTAAACGATTTGAAGGGTACACATTAGCACATTGCTGTTTGTGGGAGCTTGCTGTGTGCAAATTGGCATTTCCTACTTTACAACAGTGACTACACTTCAAAAAGCGTACACAATGTACGGTACAGAATAACATATCAACAGAGACTTCAGATTTATTTTGGAATTTGAAATGAAGCAAGTCAAAATCACTGGAACGGGAACAGTCTCTGGTGGAAACAGTAGCCTTGAAAAGAGAATTGGATAAATACTTGAAGGAAAAAAAATGGCAGGGATATGGGGAAAGAGCGGGGCAGTGGGACTAACTGGATCGCTCTTCGAAAGAGCCGGCACAGACTCGATGGGCCGAATGGCCTCCTTCTGTGCTGTACTAGTGTCAGCCGTGGCTCAGTGGGCAGCACACTCACTTCTGAGTCAGAAGGTTGTGGGTTCAGGTCCCACTTCAGAGACTTGAGCACAAAAATCTAGGCTGACACTCCAGTGCAGTGCTGAGGGAGTGCTGCACTGTCGGAGGTGCCGTTTTTCAGATGAGATGTTAAACCGAGGTCCCGTCTGCCCTCTCAGGTGGACGTAAAAGATCCCATGGCACTATTTCGAGGAAGAGCAGGGGGAGTTATCCCCGGTGTTCTGGCCAATATTTATCCCTCAACAAACATCTAAAACAGATTACCTGGTTATTATCTCATTGCTGTTTGTGGGAGCTTGCTGTGCACAAATTGGCTGCCGAGTTTCCTACATTACAACAGTGACTCCACTTCAAAAAGTACTTCATTGGCTGTAGAGCACTTTGGGACGTCTGGTGGTCGTGAAAGGCGCTGGAGAAATGCAAGTCTTTCTTTTAGTGTTCTATGATTCGACAGACTTTCTTCACTCTTGACCATTAGTACATATACTTCAGTCTCCTGAAACAAGCTCTGTGATGTGATTGTCTTTGTCATACGACACTGAGCAGTGTGGGAGATCAATAAGGTAATTAACTGAATTGCGCTTGGGATGGGAGGATGTGGTGGATCGTCTTCAAGAACTGACCAGTGGGGAGACTGTGAAATTAGGAAAGTACCAGGCCCATGACCAAACAAACTATTGCACCTGCTTGATTTTTTTAATATCAGTAAAGAACACACTTCAATACGTTACAATTTATTTACCTGATTAAGGTATCTCTCAAAATCTCTAGTAGAAGATGTTCGGCTCCCTCAACAACAAACAAAGATAACCACTCCTCAGCACATTATATGTGAGTTCCAAATCACGGGCTTTTTTAACGTGAAGCCTGAATCATTGCTATTCGATTCTGTTAAGTCGGCCAGACTTGCTAATGTTTTGTTAGTCGATGTGGTCTGATCAGCGGCAAAGGCACCAAGCAGTTTAGACAGGCTGCCGTGTCGTTTGGAATTCTTACGCCAAGAATAAGAAACTACATTTGGCATGTAAAATTAAACTGTCAGGCCATTTAGAAAGAAGAAAATCAGTTTGTCAATACAATATGCAATTCAAAGTGGTAGAAATTCGACCTCATGGTCTGTAGTGTTAGGTGGAGTCAAACTATTCCATAACACTTAGAAGAAGTCTCATAAAGAAAGACTTGCATTTCTCCAGCGCCTTTCACGACCTCAGGACGTCCCAAAGCGCTTTACAGCCAATGAAGTACTTTTTGAAGCGAGGTCACTGTTGTAATGTGGGAAACGCGGCAGCCAATTTGCACACAGCAAGATCCCACAAACAGCAATGTGATAATGCCCAGATAATCTGCTTTTGTTATGTTGATTGAGGGATAAATATTGGCTCCCAGACATAACTCCCCTGCTCTTCTTCGAAATAGTGCCGTGGGATCTTTTACGTCCACCCGAGAGGGCAGACGGGGCCTCAGTTTAGCGTCTTATCTGAAAGACAGCAGCTCCGACAGTGCAGCATTCCCTCAGTACTGCACTGGAGTGTCAACTTAGATTTTTGTGCTCAAGTCTCTGGAGTGGGACTGGAACCCACAACCTTCTGACTCAGAGGTGAGGGTGCTGCCCACTGAGCCACAGCTGACACATGAATCCAAAGGAGCAAATGGCGTTAAAGCTCAAATGAGAGTTTCAATCCATACTCAATTGTGTACGAGTGAGAACTGAACAAAAGACCAAACCGAAAATGTGAAGGAAGAGATTTTTTAAAAATACGAAAATTGGAAAAGATTAAAAGCAAGAAAAACAAAATCAAGAAAATAGCTTTGTTCGTAAAAGATTTTTTTTTAAATAAGACGAGGGTGGCCCAGGGTGGTGGAATGCAGTTTTGCACCATGATGCTCAATATATCAAGCTCCTGTGGACGCTCTTAGTAGAATCCAGACATATCTCCATGGGAAGGGAGGGAAAAATTACAAAAAAAAGGATCATTACCAAGACATCTTCTGGTGGCTGTTTTATAGAAGAGCATGGCCAGAGTCCTGGAGTTGCTTCCCTGCAGACGCTGTGTAGCAGTGGCGGGGCGGGGGGGGGGGGGGGACTGGGAAGTGGAAAATACCTTAGAAGTACTGGCCTGCAAATTACTCTTTGCAATTTTTTATTTTATTCGTTCATGGGATGTGGGCGTCACTGTGGAAAGGCCAGCATTTATTGCCCGTCCCTCACTGCCCTTGAGAAGGTGGTGGTGAGCCGCCTTCTTGAACCGCTGCAGTCCGTGTGGTGAAGGTGCTCCCACAGTGCCGTTAGGGAGGGAGTTCCAGGATTTTGACCCAGCGACGATGAAGGAACGGCCGATATATTTCCAAGTCAGGATGGTGTGTGACTTGGGGGGGGGGGAACTTGGAGGTGATGGTGTTCCCGTGCGCCTGCTGCCCTCGTCCTTCCAGCATATATTACATTAGCATATAAATGCATAATATGTTCATATAATGTTTTTTTGACTGTTGCCTTAACAGAGGTGTTAATCTGTTGAAAATAAAGCAGAGGGATGTTGTATGATTGTGTTAAGTGTTCATACACTAATAACATAAACAATCATCTTTCAGCTGTTGAGGAGCCCCTTTACCAGCAGATTAGAGGGAAGTATAAAGGGATATTTCATTGAAATGCAGCATTTTTTTTAAAATCGTTGAATATAACAGAAACTGTTCATCATTTTAATATCTACAGACGGCAACGTAAAGATTAACTTTAAAGCCTATTGCCATCTTGTGTACTAGTTCTTAATCATCACTTGACGTCAGATATGATTTGAGTCCCCGTTTTGCAATAGATTGTGAGGTACATTCAGTCGACAAGTCACTGGAGATTAGACTTAATAATATTATTGTTAATAGTGAGCAGGTCTGGCGTTTTGCGAGTCTCATTTGCTGTCTCTCTCTCCCTCTCTCTGTAATGAAAATCTTTAGCCGGGAATATCCTCAGGACTTCTCCCGCTTTGCCATCGCAAGTTCAGCGGAAACCCAGAAGTTGTGGAGTTCACAGTTGGAATTTTACTCTGTTTTAACGATTAGCATTGACTGCATCGCCAGACTGGATTCTGCACGGCCCACATTGAGCAATTTGTTCATTAACGTGCCGGTTATTTGAAACTATTAGACAGCTGGACGGGAGCGACTTTGTACTCGTTTCTTTCCGGCTGCACAAAATGGGCTGAATGCAGAAATGGGATGAAATCTGTTTTGCCGTCTTTGCTAGCAAGCTGGTTTCTAATCACCCTTCTATCGTATCTGCTTGCGAGAGAGCGTCGGATACGTGACATTCACCCATCAGAGTTCAACTCAGTTTGTCCGAAGCATATCTGACATCAGTCTCTAAGTCTGGTCCCATCTTGTAGCAGTCCTTCCCTAAACCTCTCCGCCTCTCTACTTCTCTCTCCTCCTTTAAGATGCTCCTTAAAACCTACCTCTTTGACTAAGCAGTTGGTCGTCTGCCCGAATATCTCCTTTTGTGGCTCAGTATCAAATTTTGTTTGATAATCACCCCTGTGAAACAGCTTGTGAGGTTTTACTATGTTAAAAGCGCCACAGAAATACAAGTTGTTGTTGTTAAGCGGTTGCTGAATATTCAAGTGCTGAACCGCTGGCCATATTCTCATAGAGTCATAACGGCACAGAAGGAGGCCATTCGGCCCATCGAGTCCGCGCCGGCTCTCTGTAGAGCAATCCAGTCAGTCCCATTCCCCCGCTCTATCCCCGTAGCCCTGCAAGTTTATTTCCCTCAAGTGCCTATCCAGTCTCCCCTTGAAAACATTGAGTGTCTCCGCTTCCACCACTTCCGTCGGCAGCGAGTTCCAGGTCCTCACCACTCGCTGCGTAAAAAGGTTTTTCCTCACGTCCCCCCTGTATCTCTTGCCCAAAACCTTAAATGTGTGTCCCCTAGTCCTTGTACCATCAACTAGCCTTTCCCCATCTAGCCTATCCAAACCCGTCATAATCTTGGACACCTCTATCAAATCACCCCTCAACCTCCTTTGCTCTAATTAAAACAAATCCAGCTTCTCCAACCTGTCCTTGTAGCTAAGATCCCCCATCCCCGGAACCATTCTGGTAAATCTCCTCTGCACCCTCTCAAGGGCTTTCACATCCTTCCTAAAGTGTGGTGACCAGAACTGGACGCCATACTCTGCCTCCAGACCTCTTTACTATGACACCTATTGCTATCTGCAGATGAACTTTCCTTCAGTCAGGGAAAACAGAAGTAACCATCCCTGTTACAGGCAGGTCAAACCCAATTACTAATACAGCATTAACAAAACATCAAAGCCAATGGGGTTTAACACATCACGGCAGCTAAAAATAGCCGACATGCTAGAGTTGCAGCCTCTTTGTCCTTGCTGCCATTCCTGCTGGTGATTGTTTTTTTTTCCCCTGACTCTGCTCCTGTGGTGCCCTTGGATGTGTCTCTGATGATAACTGCTGGTCTGCGTGTCGTCGCCACTTGTCCCCTTGTTCGTCTCACAGATTGACTTGCCCTCGTCCCTGGCCCACCGCCTGGATCAAACCTGCTAAAGGTCTTTGGCCATTGTTTCTTCTGTCCTGGGGTTGCTTGTAATGAGGCCTCCCAGGTCAGAGACCAGCCACTCCAGATCGCCATCGTGTTCTGCTGGCGCAGCACCGACCAAATAGGGAGCTGGCTCCTCCTTAATTTTTCCTGTAATTCACAGATAAAAGAAAAAAAGACTTGCATTTCTATAGCGCCTTTCATGACCTCAGGATGTCCCAAAGCACTTCACAGCCAATGAAGTACTTTTTAAAGTGCAGTCACTGTTGTGATGTGGGAAACGCGGCAGCCATTTTGCACACAGCAAGCTCCCACAAACAGCAATGTGATAATGGCCAGATAATCTGTTTTACTGATGTTGATTGAGGGATAAATATTGGCCCCAGGACACCGGGGAGAACTCCCTGCTCTTCTTTGAAATAGTGGCCGTGGGATCTTGTACGTCCACCTGAGAGAGCAGATGGGGCCTCGGTTTAACGTCTCATCTGAAAGACGGTACCTCCGACAGTGCAGCGCTCCCTCAGCACTGCACGGGAGTGTCAGCCTGGATTTTTGTGCTCAAGTCTCTGGCGTGGGACTATGAACCCACAACCTTCTGACTCAGAGGCGAGAGTGACACCCACTGAGCCACTGGCTGACATAGGGCCTGCCCCTTACTGGGAGAGATTGACCATATCACACATTCATCTGACTTTTGCCAACAAGCTCACTCTACAGTGGAAGCTGATGGTTAACGGTCTAACACCATGATTAACTGCAGTTGAATGAAAAGGCCTCCTCTCTGAGCGGAATGCGTGCGTACTTTCTACGTTGGAGAGATTGGGTTAAAGATGGTTAGTGAAATAAGATGCTTTTGTGTTCTCTCTGGGCAACTTTTGAACCCTTATCTTCTGAGCAGCAGTGAATGAAACGCCTTTCATATCCTCCTGTTCAGCATCGCTTCTCTTTTGAACAAGCTACGATAAAGTCTTTTGCATTTTGAGTTTTACCAGACATGTGAAGAAGCACTGATCAGTTACATCAAGCTGTCTTGTGTCTCATGCCGGCTTCATCTGCATAGAGGGCTGATCTGGTCCTCAACTGTGCCTCCGAATTACCTTCCACAAGAGGATTACTAAAGAGCACAAAATTCACCAACTCCAAAAGGACCCTGATTTTATTCGTCTGCCACATGCGTATTTGGACATGCGAAGGTGGTGGCCTGCCCTTGGCGTTTTAAAAAGTTGGCATCAAAGCGACAGATACTGCAACAAAGGCAGAAATGCACACGAGCTGTTGCCTTATAGCAGGCCGTTTAAAATCTGTTATTCGGCAGGGTTTAGAACGAAGGTTTTCTATTCGGGCGGATGCTCTGAGAGAGAAGGATGGTTTGTTTAGCGTTAGGTTGGCAGGAATCTACATTCCTGTTATAGCCCACTGTAAGAGGACAGCAACTTTGTTAATGGTGTTAACGCAGAAAGAGATTGATGATTTCCAAGGTTTTTATTGTGGCCCTGGCTGGCCGCTTTGTTCTGCTGGTGTCATGGCAACGGCTGGATGCTTGCGATGTTTAGTCGCTCTGTTCCCGGCTGCATGAATGTTTGATTCTGCATGCGAGGGGTGCCAGCTGATCTCACCAGTCCTAATTAGCAGCATCTCCTCTCGAAGTCATCGCAGGTACTTCCAGCGGATTAATCCCAGACATTACAAGATGGACCCGATTACTGATTACTATTCCTCGGGGAGAGCGTCCTGGGGCGGTAGTTCTTCTTGCTTCATTTACACTATCGCTGTTGAATATCAGTGGGTGTGTGTGCGTGTGTGTGTTTCCGCGCGCCCCCCCCCCCCACCCTCTCTGTTATCAGCTAAGTCTGAATCTCTACAAATGCTTTAAATAGCCCTGCGCCGTGAGAAGAAAAAAGAAAATGGTTTCAGTGCGGACCCGTTTACAGCAGGATGACCAAGTTCCATTTTTGCATTTGGCAATTATGGTTAGTGGGGCAATAATTGGTGGCTGCGAGCTCCCTTCAGAAAGGAAGTGGAAATTTCAAATAGCTGTCGGACCATCCAGTCTAGCTCAGCTCATTTTGCTCGCATATTGTAAATACATCAAATGGTGCAACAAATGGTGTCTGAGGAAAATGATGTCATGTTATTTCGAACAGTGCGTATAAAAGAAAGACAGACTTGCATTTCTACAGCGCCTTTCACAACCTCCGGACGTACCCAAAGCGCTTCACAGCCAGTGAAGTGGTTTTTGAAGTGTAGAGAACGCAGCAGCCAATTTTCACACAGCAAGGTCCCACAAACAACAATGGTTGAGGGATAAATATTGGCCCCAGGACACCAGGGAGAACTCCCCTGCTTTTCATCAGAATAGCGCCATGGGATCTTTTCAGTCCACCTGAGAGGGCAGGCGGGGCCTCGGTTTAACGTCTCATCTGAAAGACGGCACCTCCGACAGTGCAGCGCTCCCTCAGTACCGCCCCTCCGACAGTGCAGCGCTCCCTCAGTACTGACCCTTCGACAGTGCAGCGCTCCCTCAGTACTGACCCTCCGACAGTGCGGCACTCCCTCAGTACTGCCCCTCCAACAGTACAGCGCTCCCTCAGTACTGCCCCTCCGACAGTGCGGCACTCCCTCAGTACTGACCCTCCGACAGTGCAGCGCTCCCTCAGTACTGCCCCTCCGACAGTGTGGCACTCCCTCAGTACTGCCCCTCCGACAGTGCGGCGCCCCCTCAGTACTGCCCCTCCGACAGTGCAGCGCTCCCTCAGTACCGCCCCTCCGACAGTGCAGCACTCCCTCAGCACTGCACTGGAGTGTCGCCCTAGATTTTTGTGCTCAAGCCTCATGGAGTGGGACTTGAACCCACAATGTGTTGACCCAGAAATGTGTGTGCTACTCACTGAACCATGGCTGACACGTTAAATGCAGCCTGCTATTCGGAAGCTTGTAGATGTTCGATCTGAAAAACTACTACAGTTCCTTTGATTCCAGTGGTAAATGAGCAAAGCTTTTGCTGAATATTAATGAAGATTATCTTATCACCAGGAGGATGCATCATTGTTATTATTTCCTTTCTAATTTCCGCCCCCCTCGCTGTCGCCTCCTTTCCTAAAGTTGCCGAATCTCGCTCGGATACGGTGAGGGTGGGGGCAGCCCTCCGATACCTTGTCCAAGCAGCTTTCCCTCACGTGTGAGCCTCGCCAGAGATTGGAGAGGGTATTTTACCGTGAAGGGCAGCGTCCGATTCTACCCTCAACCGACATCCGCAAACACCTATTTTCCAAGATGCGTCACTTGACAGCAATCAGGCGCAGTAACCCTGGCAAGTGGTCGTTCCTCTCCCTGGCCCATGAAAGGCCACCAGTCGCACCAGAACTGCTAACTAACTAATATCAGTTCACTCACTGCTGACTGGAGTGCAAGCCAAGGGCCTTCAAGCAACCTTCCCGCTAAGCCGCGCGGCCGCACAGCGGTCTGGAAGTCCAACGCAGGCCCCTCACCGACTTTTGTATGGGAGTAACCGCGAATGCGCGAACATTTGAATGGGCCTGCAGTCACGCAAAGGGACCGCGCACCAAAAAAAAATAAGAGGGAACATTGCCGTCAAGTGTGTCACTCCACTATTTAAGAATGGCAAGAGAGGGAACCAGGGAATTATAGACCAGTTAGCCTAACATCTGTTGTCGGGAAATTGCTAGAGTCAATAATTAAGGGTAGGGTGACTGAACCCCTTGAACATTTTCAGTTGATCAGAGAGAGCCAACATGGATTTGTGAAAGGTAGGTCATGCCTGACAAAGCTGATGGAATTTTTTGAGGTGGTGACTAAAGTAGTGGACAGGAGAATGTCTATGGATGTTATTTATATGGACTTCCAGAAAGCATTTGATAAAATCCCACATAAGAGACTGTTAACTAAGGTAGAAGCCCATGGAATTGAAGGCAAATTATTGACCTGGTTAGGAAATTGGCTGAGCGGCAGGAGACAGTAGGGATAATGGGCAGGTTCTCTAATTGGCAGGATGTGACTAGTGGTGTCCCGCAGGGATGTGTGTTGGGGGCCCTCAACTATTCACAGTATTTATTAACGACTTAGATGATGAGTTAGAAAGCCACATATCCAAATTTGTCGATGACACAAAGATAGGAGGCATTGTAGGCAGTGTAGATGAAAGCATAAAATTACAAAGGGATATTGATAGATTAAGTGAATGGGCAAAACTGTGGCAAATGGATTTCAATGTAGGCAAATGTGAGCTCATCCACTTTGGACCTAAAAAGGATAGAACAGGGTACTTTCTAAATGGTGAAAAGCTAAAAACAGTGGAGGTCCAAAGAGACTTTGGGATTCCAGGTACATAGATCATGAAAATGTCATGAACAGATACAGAAAATAATCAAAAAGGCTAATGGAATGCTGACCTTTATATCTAGAGGACTAGAGTACAAGGGGGTAGAAGTTATGCTGCAGCTGTACAAAACCCTGGTTAGACCACACCTGGAGCACTGTGAGCAGTTCTGGGCACCACACCTTAGGAAGGATATATTGGCCTTGGAGGGAGTGCAGCGTAGGTTTACCAGAATGATACCCGGACTTCAAGTGTTAAGTTACGAGGAGAGATAACACAAGCTTGGAATTTAGAAGGTTAAGGGGTGATCTGATCGGAGTTTTCAGGATGTTAAGGGGAACAGATAGGGTAGATAGAGAGAAACTATTTTTCACTGGTTGGGGATTCTAGGACTAGGGGGCATAGTCTAAAAATTAGAGCCAGACCTTTCAGGAGTGAAGTTAGGAAACACTTCTACACACAAAGGGAGGTAGAAGTTTGGAACTCTCTTCCGCAAATGGCAATTGATGCTAGATCAATTGTTAATTTAAATCGGAGATTGATGGATTTTTGTTAACCAAAGGAATTAAGGGATACGGGCCAAAGGCGGGTATATGGAGCTAGGTCGCAGATCAGCCATGATCTCATTGAATGGCGGAGCAGGCTCGAGGGGCTGAATGGCCTCCTCCTGTTCCTATGTTCCTAAGTGTACCCCATTATAAAATAATACAGGGCTGTTTTTAGTGTCAATCAGAAAAAGTCCCCTTACACTTCTCTCTGTGTACATTTTACCACACAGCTGCCAAATGCATTGAGTTTGTGATGTTCTTGTCGGTAATAAGTAGGAGTCAGGAATCTACAGTATGTTGCAGTGGGTTATTGCCATTCTGACGTGTCTCTAATGTGAGCTGTAGGATGGAGTGTATTTTGTTTTTCCCCATTTGCATGCTGGCTTGTATCGTGCATGACGGTCCACAGATAAGGAAGTAACAAAGAGCCGAATTCAAAATGAAGCAGGGCTGCCACAATGCAATATTTGTTCGGCGTGAATATTGTCGTATAGACACGAGCTACACGCCCCCGTGGGCACCTTCCAACAGACGGAGAATTGCTAAAGAAAGCACAAGTGCTGTGGGGGAGTGAGAGCTGGAGTTAATCACACCGGGAGGATGCAGTGCAGCAGCAGCAGCATGGGTTGGGAGCCCACTCCGAACACGGTGCATGTCTCTGGTCAGACACATTAACACGCAGCCTCCAATACTGGACGGAAATCTATGTGATCCACTTTTTAAAGAAAACATTTGTCGAAGAATTTCAGCTGCACAGCTCAGGTGACCTGTGAAACCCCGGGGCAGTCCGGGCTTTATGCTAAAACATGTACCATCTTACAGCTGTTTCTATGGCAATGTCTTTACAGATAACATTTGGTAAGTAAAAAGGTGAAAGCTGCATTATCCCACAAACACACTTTCTCTTCCCCCTCCTCCCCCGCCATGCATATTTTGTTCTGAACAAGCTGAGGGTTCATCATTTTGGGGAGTAAAACAATTTCTGTCAGGCACCCAGTATCACTCACACCAAGTCCCGTTCGCCCATCACCCCCTGTTGCTCGCGGACCTACATTGGCTCCCGGTTAAGCAGCGCCTCGATTTTAAAATTCTCATCCTTGTTTTCAAATCCCTCCATGGCCTCGCCCCTCCCTATCTCTGTAATCTCCTCCAGCTCCACAATCCTCCGAGATCTCTGCGCTCCTCCAATTCTGGCCTATTGTGCATCCCCGATTTTAATCGCTCCACCATTGGCGGCCGTGCCTTCAGCTGCCTGGGCCCTAAGCTCTGGAATTCCCTCCCTAAACCTCTCCGCCTCTCTTTGCTCCTTTGAGACGCTCCTTAAAACCTACCTCTTTGACCAAGCTTTTGGTCACCTGCCCTAATATCTCCTTATGAGGCTCGGTGTCAAATTTTGTTTGTTAACGATCCTGTGAAGCACCCTGGGGCGCTTTACTACGTTAAAGGAGCTGTAGAAATACAAGCTGTTGTTGTGGTTGTTATCTCCACGAACCACTCCCAGGTCGGGTACGGCACATGTAGGTGGCTGAGTAAACGCTTCTGCCCCAAACCCGGAACAGTGTCCCCTGCTGCTCCATTTTGAACATATCCCATTTCCCACATGCACCAGCTGTCGCCAGTGTCAGCCGTGGCTCAGTGGGCAGCACCCTCGCCTCTGAGTCAGAAGGTTGTGGGTTCAAGTCCCACTCCAGAGACTTGAGCACAAAAATCTAGGCTGACACGCCAGTGCAGTGCTGAGGGAGTGCTGCACTGTCAGAGGTCCCGTCTTTCAGATGAGACGTTAAACCGAGGTCCCGTCTGCTCTCTCAGGTGGACGTAAAAGATCCCATGGCACTATTTCGAAGAAGAGCAGGGGAGTTATTCCTGGTGTCCTGGCCAATATTTATCCCTCAATCAACATCACTAAAACAGATTATCTGGTCGTTATCACATTGCTGTTTGTGGGAGCTTGCTGTGCGCAAATTGGCTGCTGTGTTTTCTACATTACAACAGTGACCCCACTTCATTGGGTTATCCTGAGCTTATGAATGGCGCTATATAAATGCAAGCCTACCTTTCTGAATGAAGATGCCATGTTAGTGCTTCAGTAAGAGGTGGTTTTGGGAATCCCTTTCCCAAGTTTTTCGCAAGGTTATATTAAAGGACTCCACCAAACTTCCTGTGCTAAACTCACAGAATCCCCACAGTGCAGATAGAGGCCATTTCGGCCCATCGAGCCTGCACCGACACATATCCTCCCATAACCCCACGTATTTAATCCCCCTAACACTAAGGGTCAATTTATCATAGCCAAATCAACCTAACCCGCACATCTTTGGACTGTGGGAGGAAACCGGAGCACCCGGAGGAAACGCACGCAAACACGGGGAGAATGTGCAAACTCCACACAGACAGTCACCCGAGGCCGGATTCGAACCTGGGTCCCTGGCGCTGTGAGGCAACAGTGCTAACCACTATGCCACCATGTTGCCCCCTATGCCACCGTGTTGCCCCTCTGATGGATTTTTAACGTATTTTATTGATGTGAGTGAGACCGAGTGGCACTGACCTCCACCCACAGCGCTGAGCCCTGCCAGGTGGATGAGGAAGCGCAGAGTGGGCCACAGTCTGATTTGTGATCAAAATCTGTGAGCAAATGGCTCAAGCTCGCTCAGAGTGTTTCTTTTTGTTTTACTTATAAAACTCTTGAATAAACGACATTTCGATAAGAGAGAAACTCTTTCCCCCTGGCGGCGGGTGGGTCAATACCCAAAGGCCTGAGATTCAAAATCATTGGCAAAATATCGAGAGGGGAGGTGAGGAGAAATGCTTTCACTCAGAGAGTTGTCACGATCTGGAACGCTCGGCCTGAAAAGCTGATCCCATCAATAATTTTAAAAGGGAGTTGGACAGGGATGAGCAACTGACAGGGTTACGGACAAAAAGCGGGGGGGTGTGGGGACTGAGCACGATGGCTTTCAAAGAGCTGGCACAGGCCGGACAGGCCGAATGGCCTCCTTGTGAGCTGTAGGTTTCTGTGATCTAAAGCTAGAGACTGTTGGTCCATTTGTGTTGGAGGATTGCCGCCTCTGGGGGAAGCTCAGGCGGCGCTGTACTGTCGACGAGGTGACGCCTCTGCCTCCGGAGATTGGGGGGCGGGGGGGGCACCGCCTCGCAACACGCTTTGTTTCGCTGCCTCCCAATGCGATGCAGGCTGTTGCCAGGAAGAGGAGGAGACCCTCTGGTCTGAAACCGCTCTGCAGCAACTGTGCGCTCGCAGTCTTGTTGCTTGCACATCCCCGCCCCCACCATTGGCGGCCGTGCCTTCAGCTGCCGAGGCCCTAATCTATGGAACCCCCCCCTAAACCTCTCCGCCTCTCTCTCCTCCTTTAAGACGCTCATTAAAACCTACCTCTTTGACCAAGCTTTTGGCCAGCTGCCCTAATATCTCCTTATGTGGCTCGGTGTCAAATTATTTTTCTTATAATACCCTTGTGCAGCGCCTTGGGATGTTTTACTACGTTAAAGACGCTGTATAAATACAGGTTGGGGAGGAGGGAAGGTGGAGAAATGCTGCTTTAAGTGTAGTGAGCGACTGTAATGTGAAGAAATCAAACTCGGCTGGACTGACTGTTGTGAACACGATGCGTGCTCTCTAATATATCTCAGTCGCTCCAAAGCACGTGTCTGAACCAGGAACGTTGGGACACCGTGAGTAACGTGGGGCTGGGATAAAACTGCTGGAGCGTGTAAAAATCCTTTCATCATCAGTATAATAGTGCAAAGTAAGCACCTTCCAGTCATCCTTTTGTGACCTAACAGCAGCGGCTTGGATGACAGCACTTTCTCTGTGTTGAATGCACTGCGTAAGACAGGGATCATTTGTCAGTGAGCGGGGGAACAAACATAGCTCCAGGCACATTCTACAGAGAGGAACAGAGGAAGACTCCAGCAGGAGCTGTGTGCAGTGCTGGCGATTCAAGTTCGGCAGGTTGACATGGAGAAGACCACGGGGCGGTCAACGTGGCCTTTCTTTACGTGGGATGCCTGAGAGGCGCAGAAAGACGGCCGGGCAGCGGGGAATGTTATGAGGCTAACACAAGAATGGAAGGTCTGCTGTCACCAATGCGTGCAAAGGTAGGGTGATGTTTAAATAACGTCTGGGGCAGCTCGCTTAACCTTGCCTCAAAGAGGGGAGGTGCGGGCATGTTGGTGTCAAAGCTGCTTCACGGAGCTATTGTCCTCCCAGAGATCGCGCTCCCTTCCCGACTGTGGCAGTCTCGGTTTTTTTAAGCAGGAGGTTATTCTGGAAAGAGTGTACTGAGAGAATATTGTCACTCTGTGAATAGAAGTGGGAGGTTTTCGAAATGAGGACGCCGGCTCAATAGACAGCCATGTTTACACTTGCTTTTCCGTTTGAGCCGTGAATAGCCTCAGAAACGCCTGGTGCTGATCAAACGGAAAACTCCCAACACGGTGCAGTCGGGCTCCTTTCTTCAGATAACGAGAAGCTGAACCGTCGGGTGGAGGGGGGGGGCGGGGGAAAGTAAACAAGAGCTTTAAAGGGATCCCTCGCAAATGCTGACAGAATGGCCTTGTTATGATTTTTTTAAAAGGGGGAGAGAGAGAGACTTGAGTATCATGGAACAATCTGTTTTATGTGAAGATGTTCTGTTGGAAGAAATACATTTAAAACTGGAAGCTGGGGCAGAAAAACAAAGGCCCGCTCGAGGACCGAGAGCGCCGATTTTCTTTTTGTTAACGCATTTCTATCAAGCAGTGGAGAGGTAGTAACACCTAACTGCCCCAGTGTCTTGCAAATTGTTTCTGAAGATTTCATTTCTCTTAGTTGCCGAGGTGTCTGTATGGTAAGTTTTTTTGTAAAGCATAGGTTTTATTCATTCCAAATCCTTCGGGAAATGAACTGTTGTAGTCTGCTGTGCAGATCGCTGACAGCTCATTGATTTAGGAATGGTGTGAGAAGAAAATTTGTTACTTGGCACAGACACACACACACTCACACAGACACGCACACTCACACACACACAGACACACACACACACACACACACTCCTCACACACACTTCTCACACACACACACACTCACACACAGACTCACACACACACACTCACACACAGACTCACACTCACACACAGACACACACTCACAGACACTCACACAGACACACACTTACACACAGACTCACACTCACACACAGACACACACTCACACACAGACTCACACTCACACACAGACACACACTCACAGACACTCACACAGACTCACACTCACACACAGACTCACACTCACACACAGACACACACTCACAGACACTCACACAGACACACACTTACACACACTCACACTCACACACACTCACACAGATGCACGCACTCACACACCCACTCACACACACATACTCACACAGACACACACTCACACTCACACACACTCACACACACAGACGCACACACTCACACACACAGACGCACGCACTCACACACACTCCTCACACACACACACTCACACACACAGACGCACGCACTCACACACACTCCTCACACACACACACTCACACACACAGACGCATGCACTCATACACCCACTCACACACACACACACTCACACACACTCCACTCACACACCCACTCACACACACTCCTCACACACACACTCTCACACTCACAGACACACACAGACGCACGCACTCACACACACCCACTCACACACACATACTCACACAGACACACACACACAGAGTGTAAGTGAATCATCTGTTCCCTGCTACACACGCAGTAGCTCACCATGGTAACACCGGGAGACTCTGCTTTGAATTCTGTTGCCCAGATTGTGCAGCCATGTTGAAAGGTTTGTAAACCCTGCCTTGGATTTTCAGTATTCGGATAGTATGCAGATGCAGTGGAGGCACACTCTGTTTGTGTGAAATAAATACCGAAGGACTTTGACAGCAAATCTCGGAATGATTAATGTACTGTGTGAGGCACCTGGCGACTTCCTTTTCCGAGGGCTGTTACTGCACAGACACCGTTCCACCGCAGAATGTTTAAACAGTGAGCTGTGTGGTTATGGTAACGGGTCTAAACACTGTATTGTGCAAGTAAGGGGAGGCTGCATGGGCATAATGGGTTTTTTTCAGAAGCGATTACAAAGCCATGCTCTGTTCTCATAATGTGTAATAACTGCAGGACCGTTTGATTACCACAGCTTCTTCTGTACTTTGTGAAATTTTTGCCTCGGTCAAATAGTGCAGGCGCGACCAGCCCAGATTTAATCGAGCACTTAAAAACTAGACTGAAATGTACCTGAATTGTAAAAAAAAAAATCCTCCCTACCCTGTGTGTGTGTGTGTGAGACAATAAAATTAACATTAACCCTTTGTGGGCCAGCAGCCCCTGATTTTCTACCTGAATGTTATTTTCTACCGTGCATTTATTTAAAAGCAGAACGAATACCAATCTGGGGTTTTTTTTTTAACATGTTTGTTTCCAGGATGTAGCAAGTAATTCCAACAAGGTTGCTGTCAATACGTTTTTCCTTCGAATTCCTGTTTCCGCCGATGGGGGTGGGGGGAGCGGGGGAAAGGGGGCTTGGGCATTTCCTTTGTGCTTCAGCGATAGCAACATCGTGAACCCGTTTATAAAGAACACATTTACAATTTCCCCACACTTGCCTTCTCACATCGGATTAATATCCGGCCGTGCGGTTATGCCACAGCTGGTGCCAGCTGATCACTTCCTAACCCTGGAGGTGGCTGTTCGGAAAACACAGGGCCTGTTGGGAAAGCGTTTTGAAGGGACACGCACGGGTCCTTGTTTATTCGTTCCACACATTACCTGATACAGTGGGTGTCAACACCAACAACTTTTGTAGAAAAGCCTCTTTACTGCCGTTACTACCTGTAGTCCTTAGGAACAGGAGGAGGCCATTCAGGCCCTCCAACCTGTTCCGCCATTCAGTTCGATCAGGGCTGATCTGTATCTTAACTCCATCCACCCGCCTTGGTTCCGTAACCCTTAATACCCTCGCCCAACAAAAATCTGACAATCTCGGAGAGTTTTGAAATTTTCGTTTGACGCCCCCCCCTCCCCTCCACCCCAGCCTCAACAACTTTTTGGGGGGAGAGAGTTCCAGATTTCCACCACCCTTTGTGAGAAGGAGTGCTTCCTGACGTCACCCCTGAACGGCCTGGCTCTAATTTTAAGGTCCTTAATGCCCCCTTGTTCTGGACTCCCCCCACCCCCCCACCCCTGCTAGAGAAAGCAGTCTCTGTCTACACTATCAACTCCTTTAATCATCTTCTGCACCTAATCCTTGAGAGTAACATACGAACTAAGCAATAAAACTGTTACATGGTATATATACACACAAATTTATACAGTAGCAGCAATGTTCCCCGTAATTTTTTTTGGGTGGGCGGCCCCTCTACAGTTTTGCGCATGCGCGAACTTTAACATTGCAAAAGGCGGTCCTGGGCTGCGCGGAACCGGCAGAGAGCCATGCGGCCGCGCAGCTTGTAGGGAACGTTGAGTGGCAGTTTGGAATTTGGAGAGCGGTCCTGGTGCTTAGCGGCAGGCCTGGCCGCTCTCTCTCTGTCTCTCTCTCTCTCACTCTCTCTCGCTCACTCTCTCTCTCTCTCTGTCTCTCTCTCTCGCTCTCTTTCACTCTCTCTCTCTCTCGCGCGCTCTCTCTCTCTGTCTCTCTCTCACTCTCTCGCTCTCTCTCTCTCACTCGCTCTCGCTCTCTTTATCGCTCTCTCGCTCTCTCTGTCTCTCTCGCTCACTCTCTCGCTCACTCTCTCGCTCTCTCTATCACTCGCTCTCTCTCTCGCGCTCTCTCTGTCTCTCTCTCTCACGCTCTCGCTCTCTCTCGCTCTCTCTCTTGCTCTCTCTATCGCTCGCTCTCTCTGTCTCTCGCTCTCTCTCACTCTCACTCTCTCGCTCTCTCTCTCGCTCGCTCTCTATCACTCGCTCTCTCTCTCGCTCTCTCTGTCTCTCTCGCTCTCTCTCACTCTCACACTCTCACTCTCTCTCTCGCTCACTCTCTCGCTCTCTCTCGCTCGCTCTCTCACTCTCACACTCTCTCGCTCTCTCTCGCTCTCGCTCTCTCACTCTCACTCTCTCTCACTCTCGTTCTCTCACTCACTCTCTCTCTCTCGCTCTCTTGCTCTCACTCTCACACTCTCTCGCTCTCTCACTCTCTCTCTCACTCTCACACTCTCACTCTCACTCTCACTCTCTCGTTCTCGCTCTCTCTCTCTCACTCGCTCTCTCTCTCTCTTGCTCTCTTGCTTTCACTCTCACACTCTCTCGCTCTCTCACTCTCACACTCTCTCTCTCTCTCTTGCTCTCACTCGCTCTCTCTCACTCTCTTTCTCGCTCTCTCTCTCTCGCTCTCTCTCACTCTCTCGCTCTCTCTCTTGCTTTCACTCTCGCTCTCTCTCACTCTCACACTCTCTCTCTCTCTCTCACTCGCTCTCACTCTCTCGCTCGCTCTCTCTCACTCTCACACTCTCTCTCTCTCTCTCTCACTCGCTCTCACTCTCCCGCTCGCTCTCACTCTCTCTCACACTCTCTCTCGCTCGCTCTCTCTCGCTCGCTCTCTTGCTCACTCTCTCTCTAAAGCCACTGCTCCTAATAGGCAGATGCAGTTACTGATAAACAGCTGATGTTTCAAGGCTTGAGAGCAATGGTTAGCGTTCTTCTTCAAAAGTCGGTTTGCACGATAGCGCGTGATATCTGGTGTTTGAAGGACATGAGCTACATGAAACGCTTTTCTATCGATAGTGTATTAATAGTCTTGCGCATAGGATGCTCATCCTGTAAGTGTCGCATTTTATCGAAAACACGCCTATTGTTGTAAACCAGCTGTCCTCCAGCTCAGTGTTGGAGACCGGCGAGGAATATATTAAAATTCTTCTGTCTGTTCCACTTGTTCTTTGCAGTTATAAAGTTGACTATCCCTCTGATTGAGTCCCCTCAGCTTTGTCTTCCGTGTAGGTGAGGTTCTGGTAGTTGTGGTACTTCCCCCTGATCCAGTCCCCCTGTCCCTGTTTCCATTCTCCACAGGGCCACCAGCCTGGGGCCTCGCTAATCACTTGTGTCCCCTTGTGCCTTTTCCCACAGCCCTTGTGCAGAAGAAAGCCCTGATCCCAGCCATGACCCAGGATTGAACTTCAAGTGCTTAATGTGCTTTTGCAATGTAAGCACTTTATCCGCATTAACTAACCGAGGGGTTCCCAGCACAGTGCTGGCAAAGGCACTTTTGGGAATCCCAGCTCTCCACCGAGTCACATCCTCAGGCCACAGCTTTAATGTAGATTCCCCTTCATTCCCCCCTCCCCTCCCAAATTACTGCCAAAGCCCCTCCTCCAAATGTTCCTCATCCCTTCCAGAACCTTCTGCCCAATCATCCCAGATCCTCACAGCCCCGGTATTTCCACACCGCGATCATACTCCTTGCCATAGTTCCCATGGCCCCCTACTAACAGCACTGCTCATGTGTCAGCTGTGGCTCAGTGGGTAGCACACTCGCCTCTGAGTCAGAAGGTTGTGGGTTCATAGTCCCACTCCAGAGACTTGAGCACAAAAATCTAGGCTGATACTCCAGTGCAGTGCTGAGGGAGTGCTGCGCTGTCAGAGGTGCTGTCTCTCAGATGAGATGTTAAACCGAGGCCCCGTCTGCCCTCTCAGGTGGGTGTAAAAGATCCCATAGCACTATTTTGAAGAAGAGCAGGGGAGTTCTCCCCGGTGTCCTGGGGCCAATATTTATCCCTCAACCAACATCACTAAAACAGATTATCTGGTCATTATCACATTGCTGTTTGTGGGAGTTTGCTGTGTGCAAATTGGCTGCTACATTATAACAGTGACTACACTTCAAAAGTACTTCATTGGCTGTAAAGAGCTTTGGGATGTCCAGTGGTTGTGAAAGGTGCTATATAAATGCAAGTCTTTCTTCTTTCTTTTTGCTTTCCAAATGGCCTTAGAGCCCAGGCCCCCATCCACCATCTACTAGTCCCAAACCTGCCGTTACTCCCAGAGCCTCAACGCCTATTCCAGTGTTTCCAGACCCTGCAACCCTCCTCCCCACTGTTCCTAATCCCCAGGGATTCCCCTCCCAATAATACCACCCTCCGTGCACCAACAGGACCACCCTCCACTGCTGCCCCGCCCCACCATTTCCAACACGCCGTTCTGAATCCTAGAACTTCTCTCCTACCGCTCCCTCATTGAAGGACCTTCCTCCCCAATAACCTCACACCAACCCCTCTCGTAGCTGCAAGATCGTCACCACCCTCCCAAAACTAGAAACATAGAAGATAGGAGCAGGAGTAGGCCATTCAGCCCCTCGAGCCTGCTCCGCCATTCAGTGAGATCATGGCTGATCATCCAAACTCAGTACCCTGTACCTGCCTTCTCCCCATATCCCTTGATACCTTTAGCTTTAAGAAATATATCTAACTCATTCTTCAATATATTTAATGACTTGGCCTCAACTACCTTCTGTGGTAGAAAATTCCACAGGTTCACCACTCTCTGGGTGAAGAAATTCTTCCTCATTTCTGTCCTAAATGGCTTACCCCTTATCCTTAGATTATGACCCCTGGTTCTGGACTCTCCAACCATCGGGAACATTCTTCCTGCATCTAGTTTGTCCAGACCTGTCAGAATTTTATATGTTTCGATGAGATCCCCTCTCATTCTTCTATACTCCAGCGAGTATAAGCCCAATCAACCCAATCTCTCCTCATATGTCATTCCTGCCATCCCAGGTATCAGCCTGGTGAATCTTCGCTGAACTCCTTCCATGGCAAGAACATCCTTCCTCAGATAAGGCGACCAAAACTGCACACATATAGAAACCATATGACCCCCACCACCATCACCTCCTCCGCAGTACTTCTGCATGCCTCCTACCTATCCACAACCTGGAACATCCTCCTGTGGTCTTGAAAACGTAACATTGAATATAATTGAACAATCATGGTGTGGGGAAGTCGCCACCGAGCTAATGCAATGCGTCCCCTTAGCGGTACCTTTAAAATAGCTCAGGCAGGTGCCTGAGAGCAGATGGCCTTCTCCTCAACTTCCTACCCACTGGCCTGATAGGACCAGATAGTGAGAAAAACAAATGAAAACCTTAAGAGAGAATAGTATAAATAAAGTGAGGTTTATGGATTCTCTGGCAGACTTGAGGGTTTAATTAAGAACATAAGAAATAGGAGCAGGAGTCGGCCATTCGGCCCCTCGAGCCTGCTCCGCCATTCAATAAGATCATGGCTGATCTTCGACCTCATCTCCCCCATCCCGCAATATCCCTTGTTTCCTTTAGTATCCAAATTTTTAGCAAAGCAAAGTTAATGTGTTCGCGTAAATGCCTGTTTGTGCTAATTTACCGTCATCTATATTAAAAATAACACAAAAAATAGAATTTGTGACAACTGTTTAACGTGTCCAATGGGAATAGATTAGGAATTAAACCCACAGATGTTCTAATACACTGATGTTTATTCAGGGCAATTGCTGAACATTTCACACATACTTTAGCTGCTGCATTGCCTCACTTTGTAAGTTAACTTCAATACTTTGATTGTGGCCGATCAGTTTGAACAGTTGCTGATTTTATTACATGAAAGCGAGGAACGTTCAGTGCAATATTTTGGTAACATTAGGCGCTCCATATTTTTTCCTCTCCGGTTTTCTCCCCTCCCCCGCTCTTATGAAGATGTTGACTGCTTGCTCCGACAGTGCCATGAGAATCAGTCATTCTCCAGTGCAGTGCCCGAGTGGGCTCTCATTCACGCGCGAGCGTCGACAGTGAGTGCCCACAAACTATTTGGCTACGGAGGGCTGAGCCCGATCTTTGTCCTCGCGCAGTAGCCCCTGAAATTGCGGTCGGCGGTGTAGCCAAGGAGTGCCAGGCTCCGGCGCCTGTTTGCACCAGCCGTAATTGCTGGGCAGTTGGTGGGCAATTAGCCCAACTCTGCGCCATCAGTAAGGACTCCACAGTCGGAGCGGATGATCTGCCAAGGCGGAACCTGACAGATCGCGAGTTCGGGATGTAGTGAAATCCCAAAACTTGCGGTCAATTCCAAAGGCGGTCAGAGTAGGCCGTCAGACCGACCGCAAGTTCTGGCCCATTGCCTGTACGTGCACCTCCAGCGGGGGCCACTAGATGGTGGCCAGGAGCCAGAACCCTCCTCGTCCTCTTCCTAGCTCAGGGGGTTCTGAGGTCAGTGGTGGTGGTGGCCCCCATTGCTTCCATGATTGCAGTCAGTAAACTCAGCACGGGGACCAGCGCTCAAACCTGGGGATCCTTCTCGGTTTGTGTGTGGCTGAGCTACGCTCTGGATAAATTCAGTCAGCAATCAGCGGGGGAGCCTGCAAGCTCTTTATCTTTCACACCGAGAGCCAAATGTTCATTTTCACATTTTAGAAGAAAACAAGTCCGTGTTGCAGATTATGATGGCTTCTGACGGCATCAAATTGATCTCGGAGAACAGAGATTGTTATTACATTATACCGCATAATAGACTCAGCCAGACCCAATTATGAGTATTTAATGCTTCTATACCTATGGATTAACATAATGGTTTCATTAATATGTATGAGATTAAACTCAGAGTGGGAAAATATGATAAATAGCCCATGCGGTTACATAAAATGAGTTTTTTAAAGGAACTGATAACTGTTATACAGGAACAGGCGCTGTCTCCTCAGCTTCCTACCTGGTTCACAATTGAGAAAATGATTCCATTTCTGCCTCATGTGATGTAATTTTTTTTAAAATCACAAAATGACATTGTAATGTCACAGTAACTGGCTGGAGTAGATTCTTCACTGCATTATGAAGCTTTTTATTAAAGTCTTTCCTCCTCTCTGCTCCAATCTTCTTCGCTCGTCTCTCGAAGGTGCTGATTTGTGTGGGCAGCATGTTTAGACGGGCTCTGCCCCCGTCAGCCTGTCTGCGTGGGGGAGTCTCAATTGTAAGTGCCGGCATGTTGTTCAGCCATCTCAGAGAGTGACAGCTGAGGCCCAATCGTACCTTCTCCTGACACACCCACACAGTTATTCCCTGGTAAGAGCCACTCAATGATGACTAGAAGCAGGAGCCTAGCACATTATTTCTCTCTTTCCCGGCTAATGGCAGCACCCAACCTGGGACCTTCCTCGGCATCTCAGTCCCACACTAAACAGCGCACCGACCAAATTAGGGGAGCTGTTCATTTTTTAATAGTATTTATTTATATCCTGAGATTGATCCCTGGGATGAGAGGGTTGTCCGATGAGGAGAGATTGGGCCTATACTCTCTGGAGTTTAGAAGAATGAGAGGTGATCTCATTGAAACACATAAGATTCTGAAGGGGCTTGACAGGGTAGATGCTGAGAGGTTGTTTCCCCTGGCTGGAGTGTCTAGAACTAGGGGGCACAGTCTCAGGATAAGGGGGTTGGCCATTTAGGACTGAGATGAGGAGGAATTTCTTCACTCAGAGGGTTGTGAATCTTTGGAATTCTCTGCCCCAGAGGGCTGTGGATGCTGAATCGTTGAGTATGTTCAAGGCTGAGATCGATAGATTTTTGGACTCTAGGGGAATCAAGGGATATGGAGATCGGGCGGGAAAGTGGAGTTGAGGTCGAAGATCAGCCATGATCTTATTGAATGGCGGAGCAGGCTCGAGGAGCCGAATGGCCGACTCCTGCTCCTATTCTTATGTTCTTATGAGATATGTTGCATTTTTCAGGCCAAGTCCTTTGACCAGCAATTTGTTTTCTTCCAATAAGTTAGATCTCTGCCAATGTTCAGAACACGACGAGACCTTAGGTAGAAACAGCGGTTATTAAAGCTGAGGACACCCTCAATGATGTTACTACATGCGAAGTCACCTCTTTCTGTCGTAAGCTTGCCTTTTGTTTCCCTCAACTTGATGACCTCCATGTCTGCTCCCAGGTCCCTTTGACAGATTTGAGCCTGGCCACCACCTGCCTGGCGTGGTGCACTGCTGTCCTCTGGGGAGTGTACCACAGAGTGTCAATCACCTTCTCTGCACCCACCTCACGCAGCAGCAGATCCACTTCACCAGCCATCACCCAGGAAAACAAAGAAAAGACTTGCATTTCTGCAGCTCCTTTCACAACCACCGAATGTCCCAAAGCGCTTTACAGCCAATGAAGTACTTTTTGAAGTGTAGTCACTGTTGTAATGTAGGAAACACAGCAGCCAATTTGTGCACAGCAAGCTCCCACAAACAGCAATGTGATAATGACTAGATAATCTGTTTTTAGTGATGTTGATTGAGTGATAAATATTGGCCCAGGACACCAGGGAGAACTCCCCTGCTCTTCTTTGAAATAGTGCTATGGGATCTTTTACATCCACCTGTGAGAGCAGACGGGGCCTCGGTTTAATGTCTCATCTGAAAGACGGCATCTCCGACAGTGCAGCACTCCCTCAGCACTGCACTGGCGTGTCAGCCTAGATTTTTGTGCTCAAGTCTCTGGAGTGGGACTTGAACCCATGACCTTCTGACTGAGAGCCGAAAGTGCTATCCACTGAGCCACAGCCGACACACCGCAGTTTGGTGCTGCTCCACTACTGCTCCAGCATCTCCATTTTGTGCCTCCACATTTGGTTTTCCTCACCCTATTTTTCCGTCAGTCACTTCTCCCCTCCAATGCAGCCTGTTTTTAGAATTACACAGAATGTACAGCACAGAAACAGGCCATTCGGCCCAACTGGTCTGTGCTGGTGTTTATGCTCCACACGAGTCTCCTCCGATTCCAAACACCTCATCTCAGCCTTTCAGCATATCTTTCTGCTCCTTTTTCTCTCATGTACTCGTCTAGTTTCCTTTTGAAAGCAGCTAAGCTATTCCTGCGATAGCGAGTTCCACATTCTAACCACTCTCTGAGTAAAGAGATTTCTCCTTAATTCCCTATTGGATTTATTGGTGACTGTCTTGTATTTATGGCCCCTTGTTTGGAATTCTCCCACAAGTGGAAACATTCTCTCCACATCCACCCTATCCAACCCATTCATAATTTTAAAGACCTCTATCAGGTATTGGAAAAGTACCTGAAGGAAAAAAATTTGCAGGGCTACAGGGAAAAGGGCGGGGGAGTGGGACTAGCTGAAGTGCTCTTGCAGAGAGCGGGCACGGGCTCGACGGGCCGAATGGCCTCCTTCTGTGCTGTAACCATTCTATGATTCTCTGAAGGGAGTGATTAAGGCAGAGATTATTGCTTCTTTTAAGAAAAAATTGTCTAACTATTTGAAGCTGAGAAAGACGCATTGCTACGGTGAGAGGGGGAGGATGGTGGGATTCGTTTTGGGTAGATTGAACATAAAGGCGGCAATGACATGATGGACTGAATGGCCGCCTTGGGCGCTGTAAAATTTTAAGATTTTAGGAGGCAGGAGCCTGATTTCCTCTTTTTTTTCCCTCCCTCCACTAGCTGTAGTTTGATGCCTCTTCAGAACTGAGATCCGTAACTCAGCACAGGGGGAATCGCAGGTCCCGGAGTCTGTGTCACCCCTCTGTGGTGCAGTCTGTTGGTGCTTTTTAAAAATGTATTCATTCATGGAATGTGGGCGTCGCCAGCAAGGCCAGCATTTATTGCCCATCCCTAATTGCCCTCGAGAATGTGGTGGTGAGCCACCTTATACAACTGAGTGGCTTGGCCATTTCAGAGGGCAGTTAAGAGTCAACCACATTGCTGTGGGTCTGGAGTCACATATAGGCCAGACCGGGTAAGGACGGCAGATTTCCTTCCCTGAAGGACATTAGTGAACCAGATGGGGTTTATACAACAATCCGGTAGTTTCTATGGTCACCATTACTGACAGTAGCTTTTTATTCCAGATTTACTTAATTAACTGAATTTAAATTCCCCCGCTGCCGTGGTGGGATTTAAACTCACGTCTCCGGATTATTAGCCTAGTGACATAACCACTTTGCTCTCATACACTCTGGCACCTTCTTACCCCAGAATGAAGCTTGTTTCTTTCCTGATGCTGGTAAAGCTGATCGTAGAAGTACATCGGATATACGGCACAGAAACAGGCCATTCAGTCCAACCAGTCCATGCCGGTGTTTATGCTCCACTTGAGCCTCCTCCCGTCTTTCCTCATCTAACTCTATCAGCGTAACCCTCTATTCCCTTTCCTTCCCTTAGATGTTTGTCCAGCTTCCCCTTAAATGTATCTATACTATTTACTTCAACCACTCCCTGTGGTGGCGAGTTCCACATTCTCACCACTCTCTGGGTAAAGAAGTTTCTTCTGAATTCCCTGTTTGATTTCTTGGTGACTATCTTATATTGATGGCCTATAGTTTTGCTACACAAGTGGAAACACTCTCTCTGAGGGAATTTTAACCTAACAAAAACAGGTGGGTTGGGAGCGTGGGGGGTAGTTAAAGTGTTAAAAATCCTGACCCGAACCCGCCTCCAACCCGCCCACTTATCAATTTGAAGAAACTGGATTTTCAGGATACTCATTTCAGTTTATGATCCGAGGCCATTTGATCATCAGCAACAACAACTTGTCTTTATAGAGTGCCTTTAACGTAGTAAAACATCCCAAGGCGCTTCACAGGAGCGATTATCAAACAAAACTTGACACCGAGCCACATAAGAGATATTAGGATAGAAGACCAAAAGCTCGGTCAAAGAGGTAGGTTTTATGGAGCGTCTTAAAGGAGGAGAGAGAGACGGAGAGGTTTAGGGAGGGAATTCCAGAGCTTAGGGCCCAGGCAGCTGAAGGCGCGGCCGCCAATGGTGGAGCAATTAAAATCGGGGGATGCTCAAGAGGCCGGAATTGGAGGAGTGCAGATATCTCGGAGGGATCAGCATCGAAAGGAGAACATTACTTGCTTCACATTAAGTTAACTGAATTAAGGTTGTCTGGCCAAGCCTGAAGCCGGCCAGCTGGTAGCTCTAGTAATGAAATTGTGGACTCCATTAAAAGGCCTGGCTTCAGATTCTAGCCTTGATTAATGTTTGAACTCTGCTAACAGTTCTGTGCACATAATTATATCATGGCAGCCGATTGTGTAGATAGTCGGATTTCTGCAAAGAAGTTGGTTACTAAGATGTAAATTTCAAGTATAATGGGAGACTAAATGATTCAAGACACAACTGCTGGAATAGATTAGTGTTGGTTTTAATGTTTTGATTCTTGTAGTGTTCAATATATTTTCAAAATGAAGGTGAAAAGATTATAGGAAGTACATTCAAATGTAATCAGGGAGGATGGCTATAGGAATGACAGTGCAGAAATGAACGACTGTAAATTAGGCCATCAATATAAGATAGTCACCAAGAAATCCAATAGGGAATTCAGAAGAAACTTCTTTACCCAGAGAGTGGTGAGAATGTGGAACTCGCTACCACAGGGAGTGGTTGAAGCGAATAGTATCGATGCATTGAAGGGGAGGCTAGACAAGCATATGAGGGAGAAGGGAATAGAGGGTTATGCTGATAGATTTAGATGAGAAAAGACGGGAGGAGGCTCGAGTGCAGCATAAACGCCGGCATGGACTGTTTCTGTGCCGTACATCCGATGTCATCCTATGTAATTTTCACATGGTCCCAGACGCTCTGTTGTAGGAAAAATTAAACCATCACAAATATTTTGCGTGGTACAAATAGAAAGGTTAAAGGTAGCCAGGCACGAAATTAAAGCCACACAAATCTTTTGTTCGGCTCACTGTGGTGAAGATTTCACCCTGCGAAGAATGATTTGATTTACAGTATCTATTTTTTCTGTTGCTTGGAAGGATTGCAGACCTGCGGATCTGTATAAAATGGGACAGAGTACGGGCAGTGAAGCGTTTAGCTGCTTTTCTTCAGGTATTTTCAATCTGCTTGTGGTCTGGAGAAGACGCCTTCAGTGGGTTACATCAGTGAGTTGTCAGGATGCTAAAGAATTGGCAAATTACTGTGGACCTAAAGCAGCGAGGTTAGGTGATTTAATGATACTGTGAAGGGTCCAAGACTCTAATCTAGCAAAGGATTAGATTTCCACAGAAGTGGTTTAACCCTGAGACCCAAGCCAATGAGTTTTAATTCAATATGATAAGTAATCCTTACCAAGAACTCCTTTCCTGACGCCATCCACACACACACACACATCTCAAGGGTTTCTTTGTCTGCATTCTCTTTTATGTTTTTTTGTTATGGTACAGGCATCAACACAGAAGGGTTTTTCCCCAGTCACAATGAGAAAAGATTTTGGATGAATTCCTTCTGCAAACAGGTCAATACTAAACTAGGAACGACAGTTGATGAGTTAAAAAGGAAAAGAAAGACTTGCATTTCTATAGCGCCTTTCACGACCTCAGGACGTCCCAAAGCGCTTTACAGCCAATGAAGTACTTTTTGAAGTGTAGTCACTGTTGTAATGTGGGAAACACGGCAGTCAAATTGCGCACAACAAGCTCCCACAAACAGCAATGTAATAATGACCAGATCATCTGTTTTAGTGGTGTTGATTGAGGGATAAATATTGGCCCCAGGACACCGGGGAGGACTCCCCTGCTCTTCTTCAAAATAGTGCCGTGGGATCTTTTAACGTCCACCTGAGAGAGCAGACGCGGCCTCGGTTTAATGTCTCATCCGAAAGACGGCACCTCCGACAGTGGAGCGTTCCCTCAGCACTGCACTGGGAGCGTCAGCCTAGATTTTTGAGCTCAAGTCTCTGGAGTGGGACTATGAACCCACAACCTTCTGACTCAGAGGCAAGAGTGCTGCCCACTGAGCCACGGCTGACACTTTTGCACAGACGTCTGTGATGAAAACCTTTACGGTATGAATGAACCTCACAGAAAGCTTCCAAATAGTAATGTGACACAGCAAAAACTGAAGAACGTGGTAACCAGCCCGATGAAACTTCACGCTTTCATTGATGTCTAAACTGGTAGAACGGAAGATTTTAAAAAAAAGGTATCCTTCACACTGCACCAGAAGTGTCTCATTTGGAATCACTTTTTACAGCGTCAAACCAGAGGCAAAGGAACTGCAGATATAAACAAATCCCAAAACAAACCAATCTAGCCAAACAGGATTTAATTTAGTTAGATGCAGGTCAGCAGTTACTGCAGATAACAGCCCCAACTCTTCCCACAGCACCAAACACACGGCATGCTCTGAGGAAACAATCGAATCATGCTGTCTTGATATGGGACTGTCTGCCGGCAATCAATCAGACCAGAAGTGAGTCATCCCCCGCCCCCCCTCGAGCTACGGTGTAGACAGCGTTTGAGTAAATCTCACTCCTTACCGCTAACAGAAGCCGAGCTATAAAATGGTTACAATCAACAAGGGGAAAAAAAGCAACAAATGCTGGAAAGGGCTGGAGCTCACACGTTAACTAGTCTGTTCTCTCCACAATTGCTGACTGACCCACTATGTGCGCGTGTGCTTCCAGCATAGTACAAAAATCCAGGCTGACACTCCCAGTGCAGTGCTGAGGGAGTGCTGCACTATCGGAGGTGCCGTCTTTCGGATGAGACATTAAACTGAGGCCCCGTCTGCTCTCTCAGGTGGACGTAAAAAGATCCCACGGCACTATTTCGAAGAAGAGCAGGGGAGTTATCCCCGTGTCCTGGGGCCAATATTTATCCCTCAGTCAACATCACTAAAAACAGATTATCTGGTCATTATCACGTTGCTGTTTGTGGGAGCTTGCTGTGCGCAAATTGGCTGCCGTGTTTCCCACATTACAACAGTGACTACACTTCAAAAAAGTACTTCATGGGCTGTAAAGCGCTTTGGGACGTCCTGAGGTGGTGAAAGGCGCTATAGAAATGCAAGTCTTTTGTTTATTTCCTGTTTTTTTGTATAAAATTGTTGCATTACTTGGCTTGGCTACAAATTCATTTGCAAAATAAATAATAGGATTTCTTGTTGTTTGAAACTGCACGGCTCATAGAATCCATCGGATTGAGGGAGGGACAGTAAAAGTAATTGGGCCTTTTGCAAAGCTTAGATTGATGTAATTTAAGACTTGATTTTTGCAAGAGACAATCCCCCTTTGTTGCTTTTCAAAGATTGAAATCTAAATCTTCCAGTAATTAAGGTCCACAGTGTCATCTACTCGTGTTCCAGACTTGACTCAGTTCTGGAGATATGGTAACGGCAATGGAAGCGGAGAGTTTGGCTTTGATACCTTGCCAGCTGTGACCTGGCTTCTTACAGCAGAGTCTGAATAAAGCGAGTTAGCTGACCAGCTTGCATCCATCCCTGGGTGATTTGAAGCGTAGCAGCCACATCAGCCGTACCGACCCTGTGTGGTGTTAATCTTCTCTCCAGACATTCTCACCGTTTAATTTGAGTCACAGCGCTATGCTTCAGAATATAATATTGGGCAAATGTGTGTAACACGGTGTGCATAAGACAAAGATAAAACAGAATGAAATGGTATGAATGAGAGATAAAAGTTTTTTTTTAAATGAAGTGGATTTGAATGAAAAATGGCTTCAAGTCTAGGCCACTTGTTTAAAATGTTTCTTTCAACAGAAGTAAATTAAGATTAAGGACACATATTTATTCACTTATTATGAAACCAGTACAGACGTAAATTGTACTCCTCAGTCAGTGCTATGTTCCCCCGCCCCGCCCTTCACCTATTTTTTTTAGTTAAACATTGCAGGGGTCTGAGAGTTTTTTAGTTAAAGAATCATAGAATCATAGAAATTTACGGCACAGAAGGAGGCCATTCGGCCCATCTTGTCCGTGCCGGCCGACAAAGAGCTCTCCAGCCTAATCCCACTTTCCAGCTCTTGGTCCGTAGCCCTGTAGGTTACCGCACTTCAAGTGCATATCCAAGCACTTTTTAAATGTGATGAGGGTTTCTGCCTCTACCACCCTTTCAGACAGTGAGTTCCAGACCCCCACCACCCTCTGGGTGAAAAAAGTTCCCCCCAACTCCCCTCTAATCCTTCTCCCAATTACTTTCAATCTATGCCCCCTGGTTATTGACCTCTCTGCTAAGGGAAAAAGAAATATTTTCCTACCAAATATATCTGTGACTCTTCTGATTTTCAATGATGAATATTTGACAATACCTGTGAGTTTTACCTGTTAGATATATTTCTTTGTGTAACTTACACCTGCTCCCCAAGGCTGCTGCTATTAACCTAATGGACTTTGAGATATTTAACATTTTGTTCCCTTATTTCATTAAGGGCTGCAATTCCACTGTGAAAACTTCAACTCCCATATCAAAAAAAAACATACACATTGAAATGAGATAAAATGCTTTGATTTAGGAATAATAAGCACAGATGGATTCTGTTTCAGTAATTACTGCAGAATAATTCTGACTGTGGTAGCTTTAGTTTAACTTTCCGGTACACTTTGGGGTGTATGTTGTAACCAGCACCTACATTTTTAATGAGGGAGCCTGAAATACGGCTGGAAACGAGACTTTGAAGGGCGTATTCTGACTGCGGGGTCTCCTCTGGTGTGTGACAGGCAGCTATTGCTCTGAATTTACACTCATGCATTTCAATTTTCAGAGAGCCACAGGAATTCTTAAGACAGCTGTTCACTCGGAGGCCCATGTATGTGAGGTTGATGAAAATTGATTCTGGGAATTATACCGCGCAATGCAATTGTGTTGAGCATTCGTAGCAGATTCTAAATGGGGAAATGCTTCTGTTAAGGTAGCAGACGTTGAAGCCATTGCCTTCGGTCCCTGCCGCAAACTTCGCACCCCAGCCACCGACTCCATCCCTCTCCCTGGCAACTGTCTGAGGCTGAACCAGACCGTTCGCAACCTTGGTGTCGTTTTTGACCCCCGGGATGAGCTTCCGGCCACATATCCGCTCCATCGCTAAGATTACTGAGGTAACATTGTCCGTCTCCACCCCGTCTCATTTCCCCTGCTGCTGACACCCTCATCCATGCCTTTGTTACATCTAGACTTGACTATTCCAACGCAATCCTGGCCGGCCTCCCACCTTGTACCCTCAGTAAACTTGAGGTCATCCAAAACTCTGCTGCCCGTGTCCTAACTTGCACCAAGTCCTGTTCGCCCATCGCCCCCTGTGCTCGCTGACCTACACTGGCTCCCGGTTAAGCAACGCCTCTATTTCAAAATTCTCATCCTTGTTTTCAAATCCCTCCATGGCCTCACCCCTCCCTATCTCGATAACCTCCTCCAGCCCCACAACCCCCCGAGATATCTGTGCTCCTCCAATTCTGCCCTCTTGAGCATCCCTGATTTCAATCACTCAACCATTGGCGGCCGTGCCTTCAGCTGCCGAGGCCCTAAGCTCTGGAATTCCCTCCCTAAACCTCTCCGTCTCTCTACCTCTCTCTCCTGCTTTAAGTCGCCCCTTAAATCCTACCTCTTTGACCAAGCTTTTGCTCTTCTATCCTAATATCTCCTTATGTGGCTCGGTGTCAAATTTTGTTTGATAATCGCTCCTGTGAAGCGCCTTGGGACGTTTTACTAGGTTAAAGGTGCTATATAAATACAAGTTGTTGTTGTTGAAATTGGATAGGAATATGTTCAGTATTCATCTGATAATAACACAGAGGGTAATTTCCCAATGATGGTGGTTAATGCGCGATGCTTTGACTTTTCCCAACTTTGGGGAAGGTCCATCGTGGCCAGCCAGCAGTGTCAAAGTCACTGTCAGCCTGGCCACTGCTGGACAAAAAATGACATCCAGTGGGGATACTAATTCGAGTTTTCCTTCGACAGGACTTTGCCTCAAAGGCTAGAAACAAACTGCCTTGGGGAGGGTTTCCTCTGTGCACCATAAGCTGGCTTACGAGTTTATTACGCAGGAAATTTCCCCTCCTTGTGAGGCAGTGTCTTGTACTATTGCGTGTCAGCCATGGCTCAGTGGGTAGTACTCTTGCTTCTGTGTCAGAAGGTTGTGGGTTCAAGTCCCACTCCAGAGACTTGAGCACAAAAATCTCAGCTGACACTCCCAGTGCGGTGCTGAGGGAGTGCTGCACTGTCGGAGGTGCCGCCTTTCGGATGAGATGTTAAACTGAGGCCCCGTCCTGCTCTCTCGGGTGGACATAAAAGATCTCATGGCACTGTTTTGAAGAAGAGTAGGGGAGGTATCCTGGCCAATATTTATCCCTCAATCAACATCACTAAAACATATGATTTGGTCCTTATAACATTGCTGTTTGTGGGAGCTTGCTGTGCGCAAAATTGGCTGCCGCATTTCCCACATTACATCAGTGACTACACTTCAAAAAGTACTTCATTGGCTGTAAAGCGCTGTGGGACATCCTGAGGTTGTGAAAGGCGCTATAGAAATGCAGGTCTTTCGGAGATATGGATACCACCTTATTTATGCTACAAAGGTGTCTCCACTGTCCTTGGATGCAACATCGTTGGGCGCGATCTTGCCAGCCCTGGGGAGGAGGGTATGGAGGCGGGTCTGCCGGAAAAATGGCAGAATTTGGGGGCGGGTGCTATCTTGCCAGGAGGCGGGTAGCCGTCCCGCGCCGGGTCCCGTCTCTTGGAAGCGGGAAGGGATTACAGCCACTTAACTGCCAGTTAACAGGCAGAAAATAGACTTATCCCCATTTTGCCCACACAAGTGCGGGCTTCCCGAAGGCTCCGAACCCCGCCAGGGTCACCGAGGCGAGCAGTGGGTCTGCGGGGGTCGGGGGGGTGCAAAAGTGTGCTGTGACGGTAAGTGATGGGTGCAAGTGTGGAGAGGTGAGTATATGAGGTAAGTGGAAAGTGTTAGAAAAAGTTTACTTACCTTTGTTTCTCCCTGCAGGCTTCAGTCGGTGTGTATGCGGAGAGTCTCGGACCTCTGCATTGGAGATGACAGATGGCCGTTGCATTCTCCAATGCAACAACCATCTCATTTTTTGCAAAAGAAAGAGGTTTGATGAGGTCTTGAATTCAAGACCTCATCAAACTACAGAGAATGTCAGTGTTTGACAGCTTCACAGAGCTGTCAAACGATGACAATTCATCTGTCAAAAATGTTTTTGACAGATGAAACGTCATACGTTGACGTTCTCTGTAACCGGCTTTCCCTTAATTGGCCTGCTAAGCCCGCTGGGTGGGCTTAACAAGGTCAATCAAGGGAACATAGCGTGGGTTGGCCAGAAGATGATGGAGGCGGGACTAAAACCCGACAAGTGGGAGTCCCGCCTCCAAAAGCTCCCCATTGAGAAAATCAGCCCCATAGGGTAAGTAGGGTATAAGGTAATTTTCAGTTCCAGTTCTGTTGTGGGGGATGTTTCTTTATGTCGAAGGTACAACACAATCGAATATTTGTGTTTATTCACTACGTTCAGCGGCTCACACAGGCTTTGTAGAAGGACGACACAAGCCATTACCAGAGCAATGACCTACCAATCACCTCACTGTTTCCATTATTTTTGTGAAGCAAAATAGCGCACAAGAACGAAAGCTTTGGATTGGTACTTGTTCTCCTTTTGGTCTCGTTCATGCAGGAAGTTATAAAATCAGTATCTGAAAGGTTATTACATTCTGCATTGATAAGGCAAGAATCAGGCTGCTGTGATGGTCAGAGGTTAAAGGTTGTACAGTAGCAACGTCCAGTGGGATCTTTGAACTCTCAATTAACTGGTCATTCATGTCACTGACTGTGAGACCTCGTTGTGTGCAAATTGGCTGCTTGTGTTTACAACAGTGAGAAGTCGCACAACACCAGGTTATAGTCCAACAGTTTTATTTGAAATCACAAGCTTTCGGAGCGGCTGCTCCTTCACCTGACGAAGGAGCAGCGCTCCGAAAGCTTGTGATTTCAAATAAAGCTGTTGGACTATAACCTGGTGTTGTGCGACTTCTCACTTTTGTCCACCCCAGTCCAACACCGGCATCTCCACATCATGTGTTTACAACAGCAGCGACTGCATTTCAGAGGTAACTCATTGGATGTGAAGCACTCTGAGACAAAGAAAGACTTGCATTTATATAGCGCCTTTCATGAGCACCGGACATCCCAAAGCGCTTTACAGCCAATGAAGCACTTTTAAAGTGTTGGCACTGTTGTAATGTGGGAAACGCAGCAGCCAATTTTGCGCACAGCAAGCTCCCACAAACAACAATGTGATAATGATCAGATAATCTGTTTTTTTTTAGTGATTTTGATTGAGGAATAAATATTGGCCCCAGGACACCGGGGATAACTCCCCTGCTCTTCTTCGAAATAGTGCCGTGGGATCTTTTACATCTACCTGAGAGGGCAGACGGGGCCTCCGCAGTTTAACGTCTCATCTGAAAGACGGCACCTCCGACAGTGCAGCTCTCCCTCAGCACTGCACTGGAGTGTCAGCCTAGATTTTTGTGCTCAAGTCTCTGGAGTGGGACTTGAACCCACAACCTTCTGACAAGAGTGCTGCCCACTGAGCCACGGCTGACACCATGCTATGAAATGCCTTTCCATTTTTAAGAGTGCTGCAGTCAGGGCCTGACCCAGTGAGCTCTGAAACCATTAAAAACTCCTCTTGTAGGTTAATTCAGTAACTTGCATTTATGTTGTCATATCTACAAAGGTCTTTTCTTCACGTAGGCTCTGCTGTCAGAGAGTGGAAAGCTAACTCGGGTCTTTTAAAGGTGCCTATCGTCACTTTTTTTTTAATGATAGTTTTCAGATCCCTCCATGGCCTCGCCCCTCCCTATCTCTGTAACCTCCTCCAGCACCAAAACCCCCCCGAGATCTCTGCACTCCTCCAATTCTGGCCTCTTGAGCGTCCCTGATTTTAATCGCTCCACCATTGGCGGCCGTGCCTTCAGCTGCCTGGGCCCTAAGCTCTGGAATTCCCTCCCTAAACCTCTCCGCCTCTGGAACTCTCTCTCCTCCTTTAAGACGCTTCTTAAAACCTGCCTCTTCGATTAAACTTTTGGCCGTCTGTCCTAATATCCCCTTATGTGGCTTGGTGTCAAATTCTGTTTGATAATCGCTCCTGTGAAGCGCCTTGGGACGTTTTACTACGTTAAAGGCGCTGTATAAATACAAGTTGTTGTTGTCGTTATACATTAAACCTGTCAACGTTGTTCCTTGTACCTCGGGATGTTTTTCTGTGTGAAATGCGCCAGATAATTGCAAGTTGTTGTTGAATCAATAAGTGTGCTTTGGCACTAAATGAACCACAGCTTCTGATTGCATTCTTTCGCCAATAAATGTAGCAAATTCTCAGCTAATAAACTAAAGGCTCGAGGTGCATTGCCTTGCTTGTGGTGGCATCGCAGCAATATCACAGACTCCTTTCTGTAGCACACCATTCAATTATTGTACCAGTGCTGTACTCGATTGCGGGAGTGAAAGAACACAGAAGGAAGAGGTGGAGCAATTAAATAGGATGAGGAAGTACTTTGGAACAACAACAACCACTTGTATTTGTACACCGCCTTTAACGTAGTAAAACGTCCCAGGCGCTGCACAGGAGCGTAACCAAAATTTGACACCGAGCCACATAAGGGGCTATTAGGGCAGATGGAGATTGGTTTTAAGGAGCGTCTTAAAGGAGGAGAGAGAGGCGGAGAGGTTTAGGGAGGGAATTCCCGAACTCAGGGCCCAGGCAGCTGAAGGCACGGCTGCCAGTGGTGGAACAATTAAAATCGGGGATGCGCAAGAGGCCAGAATTAGAGGAGCGCAGAGATCTCAGGGGGTTTCAGGCAGTGTTCTCTCTAATTTGCGGAATAAGTGTGCGGTCCCTTTAAATTTGCTGCGTGCGCAGTATCTTCCAGCAGCAGCAGCTGGCGAGCGGCCCGCGCGGGACCTCCCGATTGGTGCGCAGCCTGCGCGGGACCTCCCGATTGGTGCGCGGCCTGCACGCTTCGGGGGGGGGGGGACGTTGGTTGTGGGGCTGGCGGAGATTACAGAGGTAGGGAGAAGCGAGGCCATGGAGAGACTTGAAAACAAGGATGGGAATTTTAAAATCTAAGGTGATGCCAATGATTTAGTTGCGAGGAGAGTCTAGAGAACTCGGAGCGCTTCAATAGAACAAAGAAGATTAAGAGATCGGATGGATGTGTTCAAAACCCAAGAATGAGGTAAATATGGAAAAACCAATTTCTACTGGTTGGAGTTAGCAACCAAAGGGCATGAATTTAAGATTATCGCTGAAAGAATGAAGGGAGAGGTTAGGACATTTCTTCGTTGTGTAGTGGGTTATTCGGACACGGAATGCCCTACCAGGAACACTGGTGGAAACTGGTAGCTTTCAAACGGGCAGTGGATAAATATTTGAAAAAGAAAGGGTATGGGCGAAGGGATTACATGGATAGTTCTTTCAGAGAACCAGTAGAAATGGATTGTGCCAAATAGCTACTTGTATTGTAGAATTCGATGATTGGCTTGGTGACAAGTCAATTAGTTGTTGATTTTATTCATCATCAATTTTGAAATGTTTCAATAGATGAATCTCGAAAGTCCGAGATAGATTAAGCTTTTTGCTTGTCAAAATATTATTGAATGCATTGACTTGGTTCCCAGATTAGGATTCTATTAAAGTAATTTTAACAAGCAGTTCAGTACTACAAGCTCTACAGCAGCTCTCTCCCAATCAGATAGTCAGAGCAAGCCTGGCTAGTTTTGAGCAGGGTACTTTTTTTGTGAAGGGACATTCCATGATAAAGGGTAAGAAACAATTGACAAAGTTAGCTTGCTCCATCTTCACCGCACTATTTCGAAGAAGAGCAGGGGAGTTATCCCCGGTGTCCTGGGGCCAATATTGGTTCAAGTCCCACTCCAGAGACTTGAGCACAAAAATCTCGGCTGACACTCCAGTGCAGTGCTGAGGGAGTGCCGCACTGTCGGAGGTGCCGTCTTTCGGATGAGACGTTAAACCGAGGCCTCGTCTGCCCTCTCAGGTGGATGTAAAAGATCCCAGGGCACTATTTCAAAGAAGAGCAGGGGAGTTATCCCTGGTGTCCTGGTTAATATTTATCCCTCAATCAACATCACTAAAAACAGACTATCTGGTCATTATCACATTGCTGTTTGTGGGAGCTTGCTGTGCGCAAATTGGCTGCCACGTTTCCCACATTACAACAGTGACTGCACTTCAAAAAGTACTTCATTGGCTGTAAAGCACTTTGGGACGTCCTGAGGTTGTGAAAGGCGCTACAGAAATGCAAGTCTTTCTTTTCCTTCTTTCAGTTATCAGCCATTTGGCTAGTATAAACTTTGCCTTGACTTTTATACACAGTAAACACTGTCATTATTCGGTAAAAGCCATTTTATACCTTTGCTTATTTGACAGGAATCATAGTTAAAAATAAACTGTTGGGCAACATTGTAATTAGCATGATTTTTTCCAACTCGTGCAATTTGCCTGCGGCTGAGGATTAATTTGTTTTTGTGCAATTCGTGCTCTGGATTTTCCTGTTCGTAGCCTGAAGGAGATTGATGCAAATTAACTTGCCAAACATTCTGTGCTAACACTTTACACGCACTTTATCCACATTTACAGGAAACTTTCGTTTATCCGGCATCGACGGGACCGGCGTGGTGCCGGTTTATCGAAAGTACCGGATAACGGAGAGTTATCTCTACCGAGGCTATTTTTAACAAAGAGACTCCAGGCAGCGCGGGAGAATCAACTCCTGCGACTGCAGTGTTTCGGACTTCCGACAGCGCCAGGAGGCCGAGTAGTGGCACTTTTGAAAAGTACCCCTACTGACTAAATCGGCGTTCGCGGACTCGGACTCAGACTCGGGATCGGCAACATTGCCGGTTATTTGAGAGGAGTTTTCGGAGCACTCGGCGTTCGCGGAGACTCGACTGCGACTCGGCAACATTGCCGGTTATTTGAGAGGAGTTTTCGGAGGATGATTTTTGCCGGTTAAGCGAGAATTCCGGATATTTGGGTGCCGGATAAACGAAAGTTTCCTGTACTATGTTTAATTTGTCGGGGGAAAGATGGGGTGGGGTGCGATGAAGAAATGGGGGCAAAATTCCTCCCTTGTCTAATTTTAGTGAAAAGAAGGACACTTTATATTAATGTCTACATTCCCCTAAAGTTAGTGAAGATAGGAATTGCACCCAGGTGACTCCATCTTCAGAGAGAAGACGTTAGTGTAAAGTTCACACCTTCAACCCACTAGAATAGTGAAATCCGAAAGAGTCCACTCGTACTTAGGTTACTGATAATAGAAAGTAGAGGTCAGCATTCATTCAGCTAGAGATTACTTAAAGGCTAGCCAGATTGGATGTCCACCATGAAGGTTACTGATCTCCTTTTGACAAGGTGTTGTTCAACAGTCAGAATTGGCGGCAGACATCAGTTGAGCAGGCTCGACAGGTTCCAGCCACTGTAACATGTTGAGTCCCCTTGAAGATGAGGCAAGGTGTTAGTGAATGGCATTAGGAGATTCTTATCTGACAATATAATTAAGGGCTACCATTTCACCATTCTTGACAGGACTGAAGTAGGGCCATTGTATAGGCTGAATGGGCGTATATGAGGCAGTTCCGAGATTTTATTACCAGCAGAGTTGTGTTAGAAAGAAAGACTTGCATTTCTATAGCACCTTTCACAACCACCGGACGTCCCAAAGTGCTTTACAGCCAATGAAGTACTTTTTGAAGTGTAGTCGCTGTTGTAATGTGGGAAACGCGGCAGCCAATTTGCGCACAGCAAGCTCCCACAATGTGATCATGACCAGATAATCTGTTTTAGTGATGTTGAATGAGCGATAAATATTGGCCAGGACACCAAGGATAACTCCCCTGCTCTTCTTCAAAATAGTGCCATGGGATCTTTTAAATCCACCTGACAGGACCTCGGTTTAATGTCTCATCTGAAAGACGGCACCTCCGACAGTGCAGCACTCCCTCAGTACTGCACTGGAGTATCAGCCTAGATTTTGTGCTCAAGTCTCTGGAGTGGGATTTGAACCCACAAACCTTTTTAACTCAGTAGGGGCGAGAGAGTACTACCCACTGAGCCGCAACGGTACTTAGATGGATGTTGACAGGTGGGATACACTGGATCTTTGGTTGTTGACTCATTCCAGACATCCAAGGGCCTACAGTTAAACTAAGCACGCGCAACGTACAGGAGTTAATCAATCATATTCATTGCACCTGAATTCATCCTTACTTCCCCAAAATTAGCCACAAACCACTCATTTGATATTCTTGAACTGGTATCATAACCAAAGTGTCATGTTTGTCATTATAAACACTGATTATTTGCAGGCCGAGTCCTTGGTTGCTACAATCTTTGTTTCCAAAAGGAAATTCCTCGTTGCCGTTCTAGTGTCTGGATCTTATCCTGCGGCCCTGCTGGAAAGGACACTTAGTGAAAATGATGACAGCGATGACAATGGTGACAATCACCACGAACACTTTATCGCGCTTCTCAGGATGGAGTTGCCCTGGGCTATGATAGTCTCCTGACACCACAGTCTAGGTTAGCTTGAAGAATGGCCACGTTGGCACGGTTCTGGAGGGGCACTGGTGGCCATGGAATGGTACCCTAATGTGAATCACTCTTTAAACAAAGAAAGTAATTTTGCACGAAAGAGTCGTGCAAAAATCATCTGGCACGATTTCACCCCGAGTGGCTTGTAGAACTTTAGCACAAACACGTCCACACCCCTGTGAGCAGTCCTCAGGAATGAGGACCATAATAAGGAAGAGAATTGATGACAAAAATTGCTGAAGTATGCAGGAGGGTCGTGCTTTACACCAGAAGTACCTCTTTGTGTAATATCCTTTGCCGTATCTATTTCGACAGGATGCCTTTCAGATTACCCTGAGAACCTCCAGTAACATCTTGTTCTCTGTGAAATCTTTAATTACATTTGGAAAGTTATTTAATTACAGGTCAGGTATAGGTTGTATTCTGCAACGTTTTCATTAATGAGATGGAAATAGACCTTGAAACTGAAATAGGAATTGATGAAATTGCCGTGCTCCGTTAAAGGCGCGATATAAATGCTTGTTAACACCACCATTGGCAGCACTCTTGCCTCTGAGTCAGAAGGTTGTGGGTTCAAGTCCCACTCCAAGAGACTTGAGCACAAAAATCCAGGCTGACACTCTAGTACAGTGCTGAGGGAGTGCGGCACTGTCGGAGGTGCCGTCTTTTGGATGAGACGTAAAAGATCCCACGGCACTATTTCGAAGAAGCGCAGGGGAGTTATCCCCGGCGTCCTGGCAATATTTATCCCTCAATCGACATAACAAAATCAGATTATCTGGTCATTATCACATTGCTGTTTGTGGGAGCTTGCTGTGCGCAAATTGGCTCCCGCGTTTTCCGCATTAGAACAGTGACTACACTCCAAAAAGTACTTCATTGGCTGTAAAGCGCTTTGCGACGTCCGGTGGTCGTGAAAGGCGCTATAAAAATGCAAGTCTTCCTTTTTATAGGGCACCCCATGCTGCGAACAATGTTTACAAATCTAATTTTTGAAAATCACAGAATCCCCACAGTGCAGATAGAGGCCATTTCGGCCCATCGAGCCTGCACCGACACATATCCCACCCTATCCCCGTAACTCCACGTACTTAATACCCCTAACACTAAGGGTCAATTTATCATAGCTAAATCAACCTAACCTGCATATCTTTGGATTGTGGAAGGAAACCAGAGCACCCAGAGGAAACCCACGCAGACACGGGGAGAATGTGCAAACTCCACACAGACAGTCACCCGAGGCCGGATTCAAACCCGGGTCCCTGGTGCTGTGAGGCAACAGTGCTAACCACTATGCCACCGTGTTGCCCATATCAAGAGACTTGTGAACCTGGGAGCTTTGTGTTCACTGTCTGAAGCTTTCATCCCTCTGTGTTGAAATTATAGCCCGATTTCAACCTTGAATTCTAAATTACAGCAAACAGCATTTAATACAATCATTTATTTGAGAGACTCTTAAAAGGAGAGACTCAACACAAGTGGTAGGGGTAAAAATTTGTCTGGGTGCATTTTTGACGGTGCCTACAGTCACGTTTCCTAACTGTCTGAGCATGCTACCAGTTGTCAGCTGTGGCTCAGTGGGTAATGCTCTCGCTTCTGAGTCAGAAGGGGTTGTGGGTGCAAGTCCCACTCCAGAGACTTGAACAAAAAAGTCTAGACTGACACTCCAGCGCAGTACGGCGTGAGTGCTGCTGTCTTTTAGATGAGACATTAAACCGAGGCGGTGGAAATAAATGATCCCATGGCACTATTTCGAAGAAGAGCAGCGGAGTTCTCCCTGGTGTTCTGGCCAATATTTATCCCTCAGCCAACATCACTAAAACAGATTATCTGGTTTGTGGGAGCTTGCTGTGCGCAAATTGGCTGCCGCGTTTCCCACATTACAACAGTGACTACACTTCAGAAGTACTTCATTGGCTGTAAAGCGCTTTGGGATCTCCTGGGGTGGTGAAAGGTGCTATATAAATGCAAGTCTTTCTTTTATTACTGCTTACCATCTGTTTCTCCTCTGTGAAATACCATGGGGCATAAAAGGCTAATAGACAGAGGCATTTACTACCTGAAATGGAAGTTGTTCAATCTAGAAAACATCAAAATGATTCATTTCACAGTTTAAACATTGCAAGGTTGGAAAAGCTAGGAAGCAGAGTCGTTGGAAGGGAACATTACTGTATAAATCTGCACACATGGGCATCAGTGGAATGCAATGCCATGGAGTGGAGGTTACAGATTGGTGCTTGTGGGATCCCCACAGATTGAGTTTACAATCTCACCCAGGCTATGTGGGTGAGCTGGTCAGTAAATCCAAAGGAGCCCACTAAAGTGCACTGGCATTATCAGCACGGAGGGAAACTTGGGGCTTTCAATGAACCCAACCAGTGTGAAGGGCACTGGGAGCTGTGCGTGTGAGGGCCATGGCTCGAGTGTAGAGTCTAGAGGAGACTAGACTAAGATGTGACTGGTGTGGGTGACCAGCACTTGGAATATACACTGAAAGGGAAGTCCTATTTAAAAAAAATAAAAAGGTTTGCTGCCTGGCCCTTCCTGCTCCCACCCTGGCCAAGTGCGGACACGCTGTGGTCTGACGGCAACCCTTCACTGTCCACTGGCACTCGTCAACTCGGCGCTTCCCAGCCTGTCACGAATGACATGGCACGAGCACCAAATAAACATTTAAATGATCTGACCAACGTTCCCGCTCATTGTTTTGGGGGGGGGGGGGCGCAGCCCGTTTAAATTACCGCCCGTGCGCGGTTTTTTCCCATTATAACGCCGTTGAACGGCCTGCGTGGCTTAACGGGAACATGGGATCTGACCTCACAAAATCAGATGAAGGGACTTCATTCGTGCCTCAGCATCACGCAGCACCGAAGGGGCAGCAGAGAAGGCGGGGAAATCTTAAGGCAGACCAGCATTTTCTGTGCCAGCCAGTGGCCAGATTAAGCTCACCACTGGGAACTGGTTACCACCCATTTAGTTGGCAAACACAGTGAAGGAAATGTAGCTACAAAGCTGTAACTGAAACGTCAATGCCCAACCTTTTGGAGAGGGAGCTCCGATCCACTTGCTGCGTAGTGTGTGGGCTGTGAATGAGAACTACAGGGCAAACGGAGTTCCAGCATCTAAATATAATGTGCTTCAGAAAACTATTGAAAGAAAAGAAAGACTCGCATTTCTGTAGCGCCTTTCACGACCTTGAGGTCGTCCCACGGCGCTTTACAGCCAGTGAAATCCTTTTGAGGTGTAGTCACTGTTGTAACATAGGAGCACTATTTTGCGTGGTTAACCCTTCAAATATTAATTGATTTGTTAAAAATTATGATTAAAGGCATCATTAAGGACTGTTTCCTCCTGTGAGGTATTTCCCCCCAGTTGAGGTTCACAGTATATATGCTCTCGGTAACTCTGCACTCTCATCTGATCTGTTGAAGTATTTTTTTGGCAGTGTTGGTTACATATGTTGATTCCACACACTTACCAGTTTATGATAGCCAGATTTTCATCTTTTACAAATTGAAGGTAGCTTTTTATTTGTTTTATAAAGCAAACTGAATCCTAAATGTTGGTATTGGAGATGATTTAGGGTGCCTACAAACAGATTAAAAGAACAGTGAAGAGATACACAAATCCTGGTCGCCACCTGCTGTACCACACTGACGTTGGCCGGTGTTTGGGCATTTGCCCAGGTGACACCATGATAGGATCCTATTTCCATGACTAATAGCTTGCGTGCCTTTCAAATTTGCCTGAAGCATTATAATATTGTGGAGCCAGATAATTTGGTGTTATTTTATTTGTGATTACTGATGTTTTTGATGTAAACCACAGACCCTCTTTGATCTAACACCGCTCTCAAAGCCCCGTAGTTTCACTAACACGTTTCTTAAAGGAAAATTGCTGTCAATTTGCAGAGGAAATGGGAATACCCTTGACAATTCTGCAACACAGTGACTCCACACACAAGCAATGTGAGGGTGGTTTCTTGGCACAGTAAGGTTTTCAGATTGGCGTAAGATTTAATTCGGTATTTCTATTCAAACCATAACTGTGATCTTTTGGAAAGTGTTGATTCTTGCACTATAATTTGTGAACAGAGGAAATCTTCACCAGTTTATTTATAATGTGTGCAGAGAAATCCTGACTGTGTGACTTGTGTTATTGTGTTTATGATAAGAAAAAGAAAAGATTTGCCAATTAAGCTTCAGTGACAACAATCTCCTTTAAAGCCAAAAAGTCAGTCATAAGAACACGAGAACTAGGAGCAGGAGTCGGCCACTCGGACCCTCGAGCCTGCTCCGTCATTCAATAAGATCATGGCTGATCGTCGACCTCAACTCCACTTTCCCGCCTGATCCCCATATCCCTCGATTCCCCTAGAGTCCAGAAATCTATCGATCTCTGTCTTGAATATACTCAACGACTGAGCATCCAGTGCTCTCTGGGTTGAGAATTCCAAAGATTCACCACCCTCTGAGTGAAGAAATTCCTCCTCATCTCAGTCCTAAATGGCCGACCCCCTTATTCTGAGACTGTGACCCCTGGTTCTAGACTCTCCAGCCAGGAGAAACAACCTCTCAACATCTGCCCTGTCAAGTCCTGTAAGAATTTTATGGGGGAAAAATTGAGTCGCACCCCCTTTGGGGCGCTAACTTCGCCGGGGCGCCCCAGAAAAATTAGCACCCCCGCGGCCGAAATTCATCGGTGGCGCCCCAAGAGGGAAGCGGGGTGCTACTGGAAGCGCCCCGCCTCCTTCTTGGGGCACTGCAAGTGAATATCACGGTGCTACATGCCGCAACGCCACGCTCTACGGCATGTCGCGTCGCAGTACTGCAGGTCTTCTTAGAGGGGAGGGGCCTAGCGCAGCGCGACCCGGGGCCCAGCTGGGCCACCAGGGATCGGAGTGTCGGCAAAAGAGCCCGGCACTCAAGAGAAGTGCCGGGCTCACGGAGCGCAGCCGGCAATCCGCGGGGGGGCTGGTCGGGAGGCCGGGGACGGCAGAGGGGGCAGGTGCTGGCAGGCGGCCAGCAACAAAAATGGCCGCCCGGCACCTTCCCTTTAATTAGCGCCACCCCGGCCACAGGTAGGCCCCCCTGACCCCGTCGGACATAGCGTCCGGCGGTAAGTCAGGGGGCGCTACCGAAGATCGCGGCCGGGGCGCGAGCGGGGCGCTGCGCACAGCGATGACGTCATCGCCGGTGGCACAGCACCGCGGGGCGCTAACGGTTACCACTGCCGCTAACCTCCCGCTGAATTTCGCGGGAGGTGTTGGCGGCGCCCCGCCCGGGCGCTAGTTGCTTTGCGCCCCGTTAGGGCCCTCTTAGGGCACTAACGGGAGGAGCAAAGCAACCGGACTTTTCCCCCTATATGTCTCAATGAGATCACCTCTCATTCTTCTAAACTCTAGGGAGTTCTCACAGTCAGTGCGAACCTTAAATTTATCCTCTAACTGTTTATCGAGTGTGCATTGAATTATACAGTATCATTTAACATTTTATAACTCAGCTTGTAAGTCACTACTGATAAATCACTATTAAAGTTGCCCTCTGTTGGATGAAAACAGAATCATTGGAACTGGTTCAACATCACTACACTAGTTATTGACTTTTCTAAGAACTAATAAAACAGTGTTTCGGAATGTCACTGTCATTATGTGTTTTAGAATAATTAAGAAACAATTGGAATCATAATAACAAACTAACAAACCAGCTAAACTGCCTTTTCAACATGAATCATCTGTGATCAGTAAAATGAAAATGATCTATCTAAAAACCTATCTGAATGGGAAAGCACCAGGCTTAAAAGGCGTAGGAGACAAGACAAGGTAAACCACAAAGTAGTTTGGCGAGATACTAGAATCTTTGCTAAAAGATCAGATAACAAAACTTCCAGAGACGGAGAATATAGTAAAACAAAAAGGTTGGCATAGATTTCTAAAAGGAAGGTGCGTTTCACCAACCGTATTGAATTCTTTTGGAAAAAAATAACAAAAAGGATCGACAAGGCAAAGCGCTGGGGTTCATTCATATGGGAATACAGTTGACAGGCGGAGAGTTTATGTTAAACTTGTACCCAACCTTAGCTGTCCTTCATTCTGCCAGTGCATTTCACACTTCTTTTAGCCTCAACCTGTCACATTAACACCTCCTCTTGCCTTGATTATCTCTTAATATCTCTCATTGTCTCTTAATCTCTCCTTTTGTTCTTTCATCCCCTCCCCCTTTTCCCAGCTTTATCCTTGCTTTAAATCTATTTCATTTCCTGCTTTTTCTAGTTCTGACGAAAGGTCTTCGACCTGAAACGTTAACTCTGTTTCTCTCTCCACGGATGCTGCCTGGCCTGCTGAGTTTTTCCAGCGTTTTCTGTTGTTATTTTGGTTAGACCACACCTAGATTACTGTGCACAGTTCCGGTCTCCATATTGCAAAAATGATATTGAGGCACTGGAGAAGGTGCAAAAAAGATTTACAAGGGTGATACCAGAACTGAGAGGTTATAACCATCAGAACAAACTGAACAGGCTCGGGCTCTATTCTCTAGTAAAGAGGAGGCTGAGGGGTGACCTGATAGCGGTCTTTAAAATTATGAAGGGATTTGATAAGAGTAGATGTAGAGAGCAGAGAATGCTGGAAACACTCAGCAGGTCAGGCAGCATCCGTGGAGAGAGAAACAGAGTTAACGACAGAGAACTGTCCTGACGAAGGGTCATCGAGCTGAAACGTTAACTCTGTTTCTCTCTCCACAGATGCTGCCTGACCTGCTGAGTGTTTCCAGCATTCTCTGTTTTTATTTCAGATTTCCAGCATCCGCAGTATTTTGCTTGTGTAGATGTAGAGAAGGTGTTTTCACTTGTGGGGAATCCAAAACTAGGGTCTATAGATATAGGATAGTCACTAATAAATCCTGATATGTTGATGGGGTGAGATGAAGAGGGGCGGGAGGAGGCTCGTGTGGAGCATAAACACCGGCACGGACCAGTTGGGCCGAATGGCCTATTTCTGTGCTGTAATTTCTATGTAACTCTGTGTAAGGGCAATGCAGTGGATGCGGTCTAAATAGACTTTCAGAAGGCCTTCGATAAAGTGCCATTTAAGAGGCTGATGACAAAGGTCAGGGCGTGTGGAGTCAGGGGCAGGTAGCAGAATGGATTGAAAATTAACTACAATACAGAGGGTAGGAGTTAAGGGACGTTTCTCGGACTGGAATAAGTGGGATGTGGTGTCCTGCAGGGGTCCGCGCTGGGACCACTGTTGTTCATCATATACAGGAAACTCTTTGGTATCCGGCACCGACGGGACCGGGATGGTGCCGGTTGATTAAAAATTCTGGATGACAGAGAGGGTTATCTACCGAGGCTATTTTTAACAAACAAAAATAAAAAAATCAAGAAATGTGCAGTATAATTGGGTACTCCCTGACAGAATGTTGTGTTAAATGGATGGTGGAAGATGCTTGATTAAGTACAGTAATGCCAGTTGAGGGTAATCCATAACTCTTTAATTACTTAACAGTAAAACAAAACTTATAAACGACTGTATACTGTAGTTTTTGGAGTATGAATTCTGCCGGTTATTAGAGAATTCCGGATATTTAGGTGCCGTTTAAACGAGAGTTTCCTGTATACAGATTATTTGGACTCAGAAATTTGAGGTATGGTCTTGAAATTTGCATTTAATTCCAAATTGAGGGGGGTGGGGGAGAGCTAAGAATATGGAAGACAGCGTCAAAATACAGGAAATCTGGATGGGCAGATAAGTGGCAAATACACTAATACAATAGCAAAATACAGGTTGAGCGTCTAAAATCTGGAGATCCGGACTCCGGGACGATTGGTGGCAGGGTCATCCGGAATCCGTAAAATGTTCCGGATTCCGGACACCCTGTTTCCGCCGCCAGCCGGGCCCAGGCATTTCCGGACTCGGAACGTGTTTCTGATGTCCGAAGTCCGGAAACGCCCGAGCCCAGGCTGCGATATTTCCGGACTTCGGACATCAGAAACACGTTCCGAAGTCCGGAAAAACACGAAAAGCGGCTCGGCCTCGGTCCCGAGGTTGCCGGATTCGGGACGCTCAACCTGTACTGCGGATGCTGGCAATCTGAACGTGCTGGAAACACTCAGCGGGTCAGGCAGCGTCGAGGAGAGGGAGAAACAGAGTCAACGTTTCGGGTCGAACCCTTCTCGTCAGAACTGGAAAAGGTTAGAGAGGAGAGATTTTTAAGCAGGGGCAGGGAGGATGGGAGGAAAGAACAAAGGGAAGGTCTGTGACAGGCTGGAAGGCAGGAGAGATTGACTGACAAAAGGGATGATAGTGTAAGGAAAAAGGTAATGGGACAAGTTAAGAAACAAAAGATGGCTTTAGATGATGTATGGGTGATGATGGCAGCCACATTAACAGCCACCATGTGGCAAATACAATTCAATATAGCAAAGTGTGAGGTGGTTCATTTTGGTAGGAGGAATAAGGAGGCCACATAAATCAGTAGAAGTAGCATCACTAGTTGATAACGTCTTAAAGAGTGCAAACGAAGTACTGGGGTTCATTTGTAGAGGAATAGAATACAGAAGCAGGGCGGTAATGTTAACTTTATATAGAACCTTGGTTAGACCGCACTTGGAGCACTGTCTGCAGTTCTGGTCTCCATACTACAAAAGAATATTGAAGCACTGGAGAAAGTGCAATAATTATTTACAAGGATGTTACCAGAATTGAGATGGTGCAAAGTATCAGAAAACACTGAGTGACCTCGGGCTCTTTTCTCTAGAAAAGAGAAGACTAAGATAGTGGTCTGTAAAGTTATGAAGGACTTCGATAGGGTGGATGTGGCTAAACTGTTTCCACTTGTGGGTGAGTCCAGACCATAGATTTATAGAATCATAGAATGGTTACAGCACAGAAGGAGGCCATTCGGCCCATCGAGCCCGTGCCGGCTCTCTGCAAGAGCACTTCAGCTAGTCCCACTCCCCCACCCTTTCCCCGTAGCCCTGCAAATTTTTTTCCTTCATGTACTTATCCAATTCCCTTTTGAAAGCCACGATTGAATCTGCCTCCACCACCCTATCGGGCAGCGCATTCCAGATCCTAACCACTCGCTGCATAAAAACGTTTTTCCTCATGTTGCCTTTGGTTCTTTTGCCAATCACCTTAAATCTGTGTCCTCTGGTTCTCGACCCTTCCGCCAATGGGAACAGTTTCTCTCTATCTACTCTGTCAGACCCCTCATGATTTTGAACACCTCTATCAAATCTCCTCTCAACCTTCTCTGCTCTAAGGAGAACAACCCCAGCTTCTCCAGTCTATCCACGTAACTGAAGTCCCTCATCCCTGGAACCATTCTTGTAAATCTTTTCTGCACCCTCTCTAAGGCCTTCACATCCTTCCTAAAGTGCGGTGCCCAGAATTGGACACAATACTCTAGTTGTGGCCGAACCAGTGTTTTACAAAGATTCATCATAATTTCCTTGCAAGTGTGCATAAATATAAGATGGTCACTTACAGATCAAATAGAAAATTTAAGAGGAAAATCTTTACACAGAGAGCCACATGGAGTAAAGCTGATGGCATTGATGCATTTAAGGGGAGGCTTGATGCACGCAGGAGGGTGGAGGGAATAGAGGGATGTGGGGGCAGGGTGAAAAGTGGTAATTAGAGTGGAGGAAGTATGTCATAGAGTCATAACGGCACAGAAGGAGGCCATTCGGCCCATCATGTCCGTACCGGCTCTCTGTAGAGCAATCCAGTCAGTCCCATTCTCCCGCTCTTTCCTCGTAGCCCTGCAAGTTTATTTCCCTCAAGTGCCTATCCAGTCTTCCCTTGAAAACATTGAGTGTCTCCGCTTCCACCACTTCCGTCGGCAGCGAGTTCCAGGTCCTCACCACTCGCTGTGTAAAAAGTCTTTCCTCACGTCCCCGCTGTATCTCTTGCCCCAAACCTTAAATCTGTGTCCCCTAGTCCTTGTACCATCAACTAGTGGGAACGGCCCTTCCCCTTCTAGCCTATCCAAACCCATCATAATCTTGTACACCTCTATCAAATCACCCCTCAACCTCCTTTGCTCTAATGAAAACAAATCCAGCTTCTCCAACCTGTCCTTGTAGCTAAGATCCCCCATCCCCGGAACCATTCTGGTAAATCTCCTCTGCACCCTCTCAAGGGCCTTCACATCCTTCCTTCAAGTGTGGTGATTAGAACTGGACGCAATACTCCAGTTGTGGCCTAACCAGCGCTTTATAAAGGTTCAGCATAACTTCTCTACTTTTGTACTCAATACCTCTATTTATGAAGCCCAAGATCCCATATGCTTTGCTAACCACTCTCTCAATATGTCCCGCCACCTTCAGGGACCTATGCACATTAACTCCCAGGTCCCTCTGTCCCTACACACTCTTTAAAATTGTGCCATTAAGTGTATATTGCCTCTCCCTGTTCCTTCTGCCAAAATGCATCACCTCACACTTCTCTGTATTAAATTCCATCTGCCACTTACTTGTCTGCCCATTTGCTAGCCTTTCTATGTCCTGTTGCAGTCGATTGGTATCATCCTCACTGTTTGCCACGCCCCCAAGTTTGGTGTCATCGGCAAATTTAGAAATTCTACTCTGTATTTCAATATCCAGGTCATTTATATATATCAAAAAAAGCAGTGACCTCAGCACTGACCCTTGGGGAACACCACTGTCTACCGTCCTCCAGTCTAAAAAACAGCCATTTACCACAACTCGCTGTTTTCTGTCCTTAAGCCAATTCCTTATCCAAGCTGCCACTGACCCACGTATTCCATGAGCTTCAATTTTGTTAACCAGCCTTTTATGTGGTACTTTGTCAAACGCTTTCCTAAAATCCATGTAGACAACATCCATTGCATTCCCTTCCTCAACCTTCTCTGTTACTTCATCAAAAAATTCATTTAGATTAGTCAAACACGATCTGGCTTTTACAAATCCGTGTTGGCTCTCCTTAATTAGCTTCAACCTTTCCAAGTGCCCGTTAATTTTTTCCTTGATTATTGTATCTAAAACTTTACCCATACCACTCCACTCCACACGTACCACAAATAGACCAGTTGGGCCCAATGGTCTGTTACCGTGCTGTAGATTTGATGTAATTCTATGTAAAAAAGCTTTATAAAGGTTCAGCATAACTTCTCTACTTTTGTGCTCAATACCTCTATTTATGAAGCCCAAGATCCCATATGCTTTGCCAACCACTTTAAAAGCTTGTGGATTATAATGAAAGTGAAGATTTAGTGAAGTGAGGAGTTCCAGAATTTTGAGGTCTTGGAAAAGGATGAGTGAAGTGTCGAGGATTGTGCGATAAATTGAGACTGCACCACAGCGAGGCTGTAGGGAGGAACAGCAGAAATGTGTGGGCTAACGACTTTTGAGCTCATAGATTCATAGAAACTTGCAGCACAGAAGGAGGCCATTCGGCCCGTCGTGCCTGTGCCGACTCTGTGAAAGAGCAGTCGTGCTCAGTCCCTCACCCCCCGCTTTTTGTCTGTAACCCTGTCAGTTCCTCATCCTCCAGAACCCGTCCAACTCCCTGTTAAAATTATTGATGGAATCAGCTTCCACCACCTTTTCAGGTCGAGCGTTCCAGATCCCCACAACTCTCGGAGTGAAGACATTTCTCCTCCTCTCCCCTCGAGATTTTTTTCCAATTATTTTGAATCTATGACCTGTGGTTATTCACCCACTCGCCAGAGGGAATATTTTTTTCCCTCTTTACTCTATCAAAAATCACTCATCATCTTGAAAACCTCTATTGGGTCACCCCTCAACCTTCTCTGTTTCAAGGAGAACAGTCCTAACTTTTCCAACCTCTCCCCTCACCCCTGGGAACATCCTGGTAAAGCTGCTCTGTACCCTTTCTAAATCATGACTAACAGGAAAGAAACGTTCCGAGAAGGACTGACCATTCAAGTATTGTTAAAATCGGGAGAGTAAATAAAAGGCAATATAGCGAAAAGTAGAAATAAGAAGTAAAAAGAATACAATCACATTACTACGGAAGATTGGTATTTGCACGATTCTGTTCCAGTGCTGCTGACGATCTCCAAGATTTGGCATCCTCTTCATTTTTATTGTACGGTCATTAATGAAGAAGTGTTGAATGTGGAAAATAAATCATTGATTATTTTCGTCACTGCCTGGGCTCTCTCTGGCAGTTTGGGGCATATAGTGAAATGCCTCTGAACAGTTTAGTATCCATAGGGAAATAACTAACAAACAAGAAAGAAAAACTTGCATTTCTATAGTGCCTTTCACGACCACTGGACGTCCCAAAGCACTTTACAGCCAGTGAAGTACTTTTTGAAGTGGAGTCACTGATGTAATGTGGGAAACACGGCAGCCAATTTGCGCACAGCAAGCTCCCATAAACAGCAATGTGATAATGACCAGATCATCTGTTTTTGTTATGTTGATTGAGGAATAAATATTGGCCCCAGGACACCGGGGATAACTCCCCTGCTCTTCTTCAAAATAGTGCCATGGGATCTTTTACATCCAGCTGAGAGAGCAGACGGGGCCTCGGTTTAACGTCTCATCTGAAAGTCAGCATCTCCGACAGTGCGGCACTCCCTCAGCCCTGCACTGGGAGCGTCAGCCTAGATTTTTGTGCTGAAGTCTCTGGAGTGGGACTTGAACCCACAACTCAGAGCACGAGGGTGCTGCCCACTGAGCCACAGCTGACACCATTCAAAGCTGTGCTATCTCTGTTTTGGCAGTGCGTTGCCCAGGGTTGAAGTACAGTAACTGTGGTGGAAGGTTTACTCAGAGGGAAAATAGCTACCTATAAGTACTGTTACAATCCTTGGAAACATCCTCTTGCAATGGCAGTGTTGTACAGAATCATAATGGCTATCGGCACATGGCTCTTGACCATGATCGATTGAAGCCAAGTGAACTAGTGCATTTATTGCACCATCGTTGTATAATTATTGTTGGAGACAGCACCTTCTGTTGATTTAATTCACTAAGCTTGGCTGTTTCATTTATCATGATTATTCTTTGTAGTTCTGCTAGCCTACCTTCTGGAATCTTTCTTCCAAAATTGTAATGAAGTTGGCTGCTTAATATGCAGTTCCAATTAGACTGGCGTCTGAACTCATCTAATTGGAGTGAAGCTTCTAAGTTCATTTTAATTCACCTTCACTAATGATGAGCACAATATAATTAAATGCAAAAGCTGAACGCTATTGAGACCGATCGACATGTGGAAATTCCCCAATATTGAAGAAAAAAAATGGCCTTTATTAATTTGGACCTACTTTCACTGCATTGCCCCTCAGTCCAGTCACACATTAATCCCGCCTCTGGTACTGAAATAAATTCTGAACGCATTTATCTCTTTACTGCATGCTCTATAATATTTTAGAAGTCTTGGCATATAACGCAGCCATCCAGTGTCGCACTCATGTTCTGTAACACTTTCACTGTCACCCCGATTACAAAACAATGTAAGCTGGTTCACCGTGAGCCACAGACTATTGTGTGTCTGTGTGTGTGTGTTTCTTAACCATTTTATACAAAATCTAGCGATACTTATCAGAAACAAAACTAGCTTTAAATGCACAGCCAGTGTCAGTTTGCAAACAGTATACAATCCAGTAGACAGAGAAAAATGAAAAGTGGTCCCGAAAGAAATTTGAAATGCGCTAAAACCGTTCATAAAATCTTATTTTGAAACCAGTACAGACGTAAATTGTACCCCTCAGTCAGTGCTATGTTCCCCCGCCCCGCCCTTCACCTTTTTTTTTTAGTAAAACATTGCAGGGGTCTGACAGTTTTTTAGTTATAGAATCCTAGAAATTTATGGCACAGAAGGAGGCCATTCTGCCCATTGTGTCTGTGCCGGCTGAAAAAGAGCTCTCCAGCCTAATCCCACTTTCCAGCTCTTGGTCCGTAGCCCTGTAGGTTACGTCACTTCAAGTGCACATCCAAGCACTTTTTAAATGTGATGAGGGTTTCTGCCTCTACCACCCTTTCAGGCAGTGAGTTCCAGACCCCCACCACCCTCTGGGTGAAGACAGTTCTCCTCAACTACCCTCTAATCCTTCTACCAATTACTTTAAATCTATGCCCCCTGGTTATTGACCTCTCTGCTAGGGGAAATAGGTCCTTCCTATCCACTCTATCTAGGCCCCATATAATTTTATACATCTCAATTAAATCTCCCCTCAGCCTCCTCCGTTCCAAAGAAAACAACCCCAGCCTATCCAATCTTTCCTCATAGCTAAAATTCCCCAGTCCTGGCAACATCCTCGTAAATCCTCTCCAGTGCAATCACATCACTCCCATAACAAAATGTTAGTATTAACAGATGATTTACACACCACAACTGATATGTTTAAAAATAAAATTGAATCTGCTTATATGCATTATTCTGAACACTCTACCTGTTAACATTATTTTTCTTCAGGAGAACTGGGTCTGTTTTTTTCATCTATTTTTTTCTTACTTTTTGGCTGTACACTCACATTGAACCTGATAATGTGTAATATCAGTGTCCTGAGTTCAGCTTCAAACCCTATATCCTATCCATCCCCAGAGTGTTTACCTCCACTTCCACCGCCCTACCTCACTTCCACTGTTGCTGAAAACCTTATCCCCACTTTCGTTACCTCTAGCAGCCTCCCGTACCCCTTGCCAACCTCCGCTAACGCCAAAACCCCAATGTCTGCACCAAGCCCTACTCGCCATTATTCTGGCCCTCGCGGACCTCCACTGGCTCCCTGCACCCATTACATCGAATTCAGAGTCCATGTCGTCCACCAGAGATCTCTCCTTACCTCTGCAACCTCCTGCAGTCTTCCGTCCCATTCCCATGCTTTCTGATACTCTAATTCAGGTCGCCCCTCCCCATTTCTGACAATGCCTATGGCTGCCTCGACCCCACCCTCTGGAATTCCCTCCCTAAACCCCTCTCTACTTCTGTCCCCATCTTTAAGAGTCTTCCTAAAATCGATCTACTGTACTTGAATATTTTACCTGTCGGCAGCGACCCTCAGGTGAGTCCCAGGAGGAGGTTGGAGCAGGCTACGAGCGGAGGAGCGATCGCCACTTCATAAAACAATTTCAAAAACTTACCTTTGGTTTGCGGCCGCAGAGGCTGCTGAAGATTCCTGAGCGGGGCCCCCGAATTTGGCTGTGGGACCAATCCCTGTGCAGATTGGACGCAGACCGTGCCACTGCTGCATTGGTATGCTTTGCGCCCATTTTACACCCAACAAGCTGTCGCAATGCATACCCGGGGGGTTTTCCCATGACAAAACGTTGACTCAAAAATCATGGCGTGAGGAGGCCGGGGTAATGTGAACGGGAAATGTCCACCACATGCCAGATTTTTAATATGAAGTATCTTTGGGAGGTGATATCACTGTGACTCCTGGTTGAGACTAGAGACTGGTTATACGGATTAAAAATTGGATGGAAGCCAGCTCCAAATGACACCATTCCTAAAATGTACCTCCATAATCCCGGTATGGAGAACCATTCTGTTGAATCGTTATCCATTGTGCATCTCACACAGAACAAGAAGGAAGGCTGCCGAATAGATGCAGTTAGTTTTAATTATCCTGAAATATATTGGAGCAGCTTGATTTATTGACTTCATTGACAGATGTGTGGGACTCATGCAGCTAGTGTATTCAATGCTAGTAGCTCGCAATAAACCATGGCCAACGGGTCTGAAGTGGGCGAATATTTACAATTGCTGATAACGCTATGAGATTTTGTTAGAAGCTACAAATAGGAGAATTAAAATTATTGATCTCAAAAGGACAGCCTTATTGCGGTGATAAAGTGTTGCAGCAGAGATAATTGCCTAGGAGTTTAATTTGTATTGAGGTTGTTAGAAACTGGAAAATGGAGAAGCATTTGAAGGACTGAAGGATCATTACTTTTTAAGAGCAAAGAAGATCATTGTATTCCTTAGATCCGAGAAAAGAAATGAAAAAGGAATAAAGATTTTGCAAATGTTTTAGGTCATCCAAAATGAACAAGAGAATGCAGTGCGCAAAAGGAAAATTAAAAGATTTTTTTTTAAGTTAAGAAATGTAGAGAAAAAATAGAGAAGGATGTCAAAGTGGTTGAGAACCAATAAAAAAAAAACTGAGAAATGAGAAGCATCTAGAGAGAAGATCAGGGATTTTGCTAAAAATAAATTTAGCTTTCTTAATAAATAAAGAACTGTTGAAATACTAAGGGGGAAAAATTGAGTGTCGCCCCTTTTGTAGCGCTAACGTCACCCCTAATTTTAGCACCCCGAAATAATTAGCGCCCCCTCCGCCGGAAATTCAGTTGCAGCGCCCCAAGCAGGAGGCGGGGCGCTACTGGAAGCGCTCCACCTCCTTCCTGGGGCGCTACAACTGAATATCGCGGTGCTACGTGCAACAGCACCACGCGCTTCGGCACGTAGCGCCGAGTCATTGCAGACCTCCCTCCCCTGATTAAAGGGGACGGGCCTAGCGCTGCGCGCACCGGGCCCTGCTGGACCACCGGGGAGCGGGGTGCCGGAAAAACAGCCCGGCACTCAAGAGGAGTGAGCGATCGTGGCCGGCACCCCGCAGAAAAAAGGGGAAGGGGGCAGGTGCTGGTAGGCGGCCAAAAAAAATGGCCGTCCGATTCCTGTCCCTTTTACTAGCGCCGCCGCGGCTGCAGAAACGCCCCCCCTGACTCTGTCGGACATATCGTCCGGCGATTGGTCAGGGGGCGCAAGGGAAGTTTGCGGCCAGGGCGCAAGCGGGGCGCTGCACACGGTGATGATGTCATTGCCGGCGGCACAGCGCTGCGGGGCGCTACCGACTACTGCCGCCGCTAACCTGCTGAATTTCGCGGGAGGCGTTAGCAGCGCCGCGCCCAGGCGTTAGGGGACTTGCGCCCCGTTAGCGCCCCCTAATGAGAGGCGCAAATCAACCCAATTTTTCCCCCTAAATATTTTGTTTGTCAGTGCCAACAAGGACGAACCATATAGACGAAGATTTCCTGTGTACTTTGTGCAAAAGAATGGTAGGACGGTGAGTGACAGCAGTGAGTCAGTGGGCTAGCACCCTATGACACTGAGTCAGAAGGTTGTGGATTCATAGTCCCACTCCAGAGACTTGAGCACAAAAATCCAGGCTGACACTCCCAGTGCAGTACTGAGGGAGTGCTGCACTGTCGGAGGTGCCGTCTTTCGGATGAGACGTTAAACTGAGGCCACGTCTGCTCTCTCAGGTGGATGTAAAAGATCCCAGGGCACTATTTCGAAGAAGAGCAGGGGAGTTATCCCCGGTGTCCTGGCCAATATTTATCCCTCAATCAATGTAACAAAAACAGATGATCTGGTTATTATCACTGTTGCTGTTTGTGGGAGCTTGCTGTACACAAATTGGCTGCCGTGTTTCCTACATTACAACAGTGACTACACTTCAAAAAGTACTTCATGGCTTTGGGACTTCCTGAGCTTGTGAAAGGTGCTGTATAAAGGCAAGTCTTTTGTTTTTCTTTATAAAGAATTAGTTTACAAATTTGTAATACATTGTGCACAGCAGAAATGTTCCTTCATAAGTGTTCCAAATCCTCCTACCAGCTGCCAGAAAAAATAAACAAGCAAAGAAGCTGTAATTTATAAGTTGATGCAATGAAAGAACTGCAGGCACAACTTCTGACCCGGTTCATGTAAGTTTATTAATTAAATGAATACATTTTACAGCAGGTTTCGATATAGAGGTGATAGACTGAGGACGTGCGAACAGGACAGTGTGATGCTTCTCTAGCGGTAAAGGCTGAAGTGTAACCCTGGGACCTATGGCCAGCTTAACACCAGCTGTAGGTAGATTAGTAGGGAGCATCATTAGAGATGCAATCCAGAGTCATTTGTCTAAATTGAACACGATCGATGGTCGTCCAAATGAGTTTAGGGAAGACAGGTCATGCCTGATAAACCAACCGGATTTTCTTTTGAGGAGGTCACAGGAACTGCTGACGAGGGAGATGCTGTTGATGTTTGGCAATTTAGAAATTCCCAAAACGTTTAATAAGGCCCCTCGCCAGATACCTTCTGCAGAGTAAAGAATGGAGAGAAGAGACAAATTGGATCGTGTCGAAGGATAGAAAATGGGAGGCAGTTTCTAATGAGAGAATTTCACATTGGAATGCAATAATTAGCAGAGTGCCACAGGAATCAATCTTAAATCTGCACTTCCTCCTCATCTTCTTTAATTACTTTGATGGGGGGATAATAAGCACCATATCTGCAGTCACATTATAGAGAATTGTTTGGGAAAACTAACTCAGTAGTTAACGTGCAGAAGCATCTGTAAAGGGTTTAATATTTGAGCAGATGATTTCGGGTGATTGATCGACCAGTGTAGATTTTTGGAGTGTAATTTAACAGCTAAAAGACGAATATGCTTTTAGAATGAGCTGTACATCAGCGTTGGACCCCGTTTTTCTCAGGTTTGTACATTTTGTTCAACTTTGTCGCCTCTTCGGCTGGGATGTTGCAAAATTTGTGATTTTTCATGAATACGCTTCTGAAAAACTGAATTGCAGAAAAGCTACACAGTTTGTAGATATGTGACACATCTCTCACCTGCACTTATCAATGTATAGACATCTCTCACACACAGGTGCGCGCACATATATACGCGCACACGCAGAGCTGAATAGATGAAAAAGTGAATGAGGACGTTCAGCCGCTGCCAATGTGGCAAGTTTTCCTGAAGAGACCAAGATCTTGACTGAGGTGCTGCAGAAGTATGAAATGCTTGGAGAGAGATGTCCCTAGTGGTCATCTTCATATTGACAACCAGGGACTTCTCCCTCTAATGTTTCCTACATTACAACAGTGACTACACTCCAAAAAGTACTTCACTGGCTATAAAGTGCTTTGAGACGTCCGGTGGTCGTGAAGGGCGCAAGTCTTTCTTTTATTGGGACTTACAGCAGTTATCTGAAAAATGCAAGCTATGAATTCTTTGAAACAGTGAGTTACGTCAATTGAAATTGGGACTTCAATTGTTTTCCAGAGTGCAAAATAAAAACAACATTCTACTGAAAGAAAAAGAGGAAATAGATGTAATTGGAGAGCTGGTTGTCGGGTCAGCTGCTCCAGGAGAGCAATTGTCTCGCAGAGAGGTTTGAGGGAGTAGAAACTAGGGCGAGCAGACCCTCTGCCCGCTTCCTAACGCTTCCTAATGGGCTGCAATTATTGTGATCTTCTGCATTTAGTGTACTGAAGTGCTTGGCGGCCATTTCATGCTCCTGTGCCATTAAGGTCATTAATCGCTCCGCCACTGGCGGCCGCGCCTTCAGCTGCCTGGGCCCTAAGCTCTGGAATTCCCTCGATAATCCTCTCCGCCTCTCGACCTGTCTCTCCTCCTTTAAGACGCTCATTAAAACCTACCTCTTTGACCAGGCCTGTCCAAATATCTCCTTATGTGGCTCGCTGTCAAATTTTGTTTGATAATCGCTCCTGTGAAGCGCCTTGGGACGTTTTACGACGTTAAGGGCGCTGTATGAATACAAGTTGTTGCTGTAGGTTTGATGTAAAAAAAAATATACAAGTGAAGGACCAAGTCCAATTTTTTAGCTTTTGCACCAGGTTTGCTCATTGTGTGGAGACAGAGGAAGCCCCGTGTGCAAAAGAGCTATGTATGTTTGGATTTTGGTTTTTTTGCCAAGCTTATAAGTCCTTTGTTTTTAGCTTAACCAGGTGTTTAAACCTGTGTAAAGCAGGTATTAGTATCTCACAATGGGCAATAACTAAATTAGCTGACGTTTAAACCTGTCACTAATGCCACAGTAGCAAGACTCCCAAAATGATTATTAATTTTAACAATGATTTTTTTAAAATATTTTGTTCCGTATTTCTAACATTTTCATTAGAAATACATTGCTTTGAAATGATTTTTTGGGGCGGGGCGATTTTTCTTAGCTCCTTACGGTACATTTGTTTCTCAAGTGACCCAGCTTCAGTACTTCATGGTTGAAGTACGAGCTGAAAGCAGGCACCAGACAATATCTGAAGACTTTGGCACGTCAGCTGCCAGTGAATGACAGCAACTGCCGCAGGTTGCTGGGGTCGCCAGATGTAGCGCTTTGCCAGGCGCAGCAAGAACATCTGGGCAACAACCAACTTGCAGCATTGGGACGACATTGCCAATGGTTGGCAAGATCGCTGATGCCCTTAACTGCTCTGCCTGTAGTTCATCCTCGGCTAGCACTGCGATGTCAGTTATTGTGCTGCCATATGTGACTGATATGTTGGTCAGTTTTGCCAAAACTTTCACCGCTTCTCCCACTTAATGTCACTACACTAGTACCCTCCCAAAAATACAGAGGACCACTGATGGCTGCCGTAAGAACATAAGAATTAGGAGCAGGAGTCGGCCATACGGCCCCTCGAGCCTGCTCTGCCATTCAATAAGATCATGGCTGATCTTCGACCTCAACTCCACTTTCCTGCCCGATCTCCATATCCCTCGATTCTCTTAGTACCCAAAAATCTATCGATCTCAGCCTTGAATATACTCAACGACTGAGCATCCACAGCCCTCTGGGGCAGAGAATTCCAAAGATTCACCACCCTCCGAATGTGAAGCCCATTTGGGTGTCAGTGAGTGACCGCGCTTGTGATATTGCGGGTTGATGTGTGAAGCCCTTGGAAATTGTGTGTCTAGCAAGGCTTTCAGTTGTACATTACAACTTGTCTGTGACCCCTGCTAAAGTGTGGGTATGCATGAGATGGAATAGAAATAGCTGCAGGGCTTTGTGAGGGCTTGTCATGGGTGACAAATGTGCAACAGGTCAACAGGCAACACATTGCGGCATTAAATCTTCAGCCACTTACTTGGTGCAGTGCGCTGTTGGTTAGTCTTGTTTCGCACGCTATCTTCTCCCACGTCCTTTCTCTGCCCCGCGGGTACTGTACTTGGCACTGCGCCCTGCTGTCCTCTGGGGACCAGTGCCCCTGGACTGCCAAACCTGGCAAATCTCCCTTCACCCACCTCATGGAGCACCTCACCCACTTCGACAGCCATCTGGGGACTAGTGCCACTTGCCCGTAGATTCCTTTTCCAGTCTCCACATTGGGTTTTCCATCCCTTCAGTCTTGCTGTCACTCCTTCCCCTCCGTAAAGCCTTTGCAAAGGCTGGAAACTTCTTACAGTCATTTAAAAAGGCTGACACACTTTTCTCCCCATATATTCCCACCTTCCGCTAAGTGGCTGCATCCCTTTTAATTTGAGCTGTAACCCTGTAAGCATGAAGTACTGCCACAATTTAATGGCCAGTCTTCCCCCCCAGTTTCAGCCGTGGCTCAGTGGGTAACACTCTCTCTCACCTCTGAGTCAGAAGGTTGTGGGTTCAAGTTCCACTCCAGAGACTTGAGCACAAAAATCCAGGCTGACACTCCCAGTGCAGTGCTGAGGGAGTGCTGCACTGTCGGAGGTGCCGTCTTTCAGATGAGACATTAAACCGAGGCCCCGTCTGCTCTCTCAGGTGGACGTAAAAGATCCCATGGCACTATTTGGAAGAAGAGCAGGGGAGTTCTTCCCGGTGTCCTGGCTAATACTTATCCCTCAATCAACATCACTAAAACAGATTATCTGGTCATTATCATATATTCCTGCTATAAAGTAAAGCAGTACATCAAAAATGACCCCGCCACCACTCAAGGTCAGGGAGCGTTCATGACCTGAGGTAAGTGTTGCTCCGTCTGTCTTCTTTTCTCTTTACTGGCAAAATCGTAAATGGAATTGTTTATAAATAGTCACTAATAAATCCAATAGGGAATTCAGGAGAAACTTCTTTACCCAGAGAGTGGTGAGCGTGTGGATCTCGCTACCACAGGGATTGGTTGAAGCGAATAGTATAGATGCATTTAAGGGGAGGCTAGATAAGCACATGAGGGAGAAGGGAATAGAGGGTTCTGCTGATGGGGTGAGATGAAGAGGGGTGGGAGGAGGCTCGTGTGGAGCATAAACACCGGCACGGACCAGTTGGGCCGAATGGCCTGTTTCTGTGCTGTACATTCGATGTAATTCTTTGTAATAAGTGTGATTATGATTTTCCTACAATCTTATCCTGTGCTGTATTAATGACGTTTGAAGGAATTCGTTTTTTATATCAGGGATGTAAAAACATGGAATATCTAGTCCTTGCTGAAGTGCTAACTGTAGACTAGCTTATGCTGCAGGGAGGATTAATGGGCTGCAGGCTCACGATAAGCCAGGTGAAACAAATACCAGCGAGGGATTGAAATGGGACCAGTGCATGAGGGTTGAATGAAGTTGAGGTCTACAGTAGTACGGGGATGGATGTCAAAGCTGTTGATGCAACATTACGAATCACAGGGGAAGAGAGTAGATACTCATAGTGCATTGCTGAAACCTCTTGCAGCCCACATCTACCTCAGGAGACTGCCTGCCTTCATGTGTGTCGGAGGCTCCATTCACAGCACCAGATAACAAGATAGTAGCCCTCGAGGAGCGATTACACAAACTAGGGTTGTATTCCCTGGAATTTAGAAGGTTAAGGGGTGACTTGATCGAAGTTTCCAAGATATTAAGGGGAACAGACAGGGTAGATAGAGAGAAACTATTTCCGCTGGTTGGGGAGACCAGGACTAGGGGGCATAGTCTAAAAATTAGAGCCAGACCTTTCAGGAGTGAAGTTAGGAAACACTTCTGCACACAAAGGGTGGTAGAAGTTTGGAACTCTCTTTTGCAAATGGCAATTGATGCTAGATCAATTGTTAATTTTAAATCTGAGATTGATAGACTTTTGTTAACCCAAGGTATTAAGGGATATGGGCCAAAGGTTGGTATATGGAGTTAGGTCGCAGATCAGCCATGATCTTATTGAATGGCGGAACAGGCTCGAGGGGCTCAATGGCCTCCTCCTGTTCCTATGAGAACAGATAAGGGTATTCTGTCCTCCGGGCACTCCAACCTTTTCACTCACATTAGTGGCGGCTGGAAGATTTGCCCATTAATGAGTAACCTTGGGTTCGATGGACTGGATGGCCGGGTCTCATTTCCTATTTGCTCAATATTCATTCCATTTGTGACGATAACACTCTCGCCGATGGTGAAGGGCAGCTTGAGGTTCTCAAATGATATTGCATCAGAAAAGAAAGCCAAAAAATACCATCCCTTAATTTCGTGCTGGCATGGGACAGTAATGAAATGCCACAGCTCGCCGCCTTGTTATCACAGCTAGAGATGCTGGAGATATATTAAAGAACAAAAATTAGCATTTCACACGGCTGTGACAGCTGGAGAAGTGGTGCACTGATTATCACGGAGACCACAGATGATATTGCCTGAATTATAATGAGGGCTAAAGATCACAGCATTTAATTAGCCTCGCGGTAGATTATTAGCTGTCCTCGTGCTGGAAATGATTAGAGGCTCCTGCTCTGTGTCAGCGGCAAACACGAGTACGACACGGGCACCCCGCGCACCGAGCACAGGCCCTGCCGACTGCTGGAGCTTGTCCCCCTTTCCACAAAATTATTAATGACTTCATGATTACTCTTCACTTCTCAGATTTATGACTGCCACCTCCAGCTGGTGAATTTTCACCCACCCATGTACAGTATAATGAAACGTTACAAGCCGAGAAACATACACAGAGCGCTCGCTGCAGTAATCGGCAAACGCACAAAACATACTGCCGTATATAAACCTGTGAGCGTGCATTCAAATCGACAATTACAATGCCTGAAAATCCGTCTGACCTTTTGTGCGGTTTAGTTTGATTTTGCGCCATGCCATTCCCCTAGAGAGGATGTTAAATAATAAATAATGATCAATTTGGGATACAAAATGAACCATTCTCCTTCATTATCTCACCTAAATTGGCACTCCCCGTTTCCCCTTGTACGTATTTAGACTGCGACCTTTCTTCTGGTCTTGTCTGTTTCCAGAACCGCAAGCTGACTAAATCAATGCAGCAAGTTACCGTTAACCTAATAGAGGTCTTTAAAATAATGAAAGGTTTTGATAGAGTGGGTACAGAGAGAATGTTTCCACTTGTGGGGAAGAGCAAAACTAGAGGCCATCCATATAAGATAGTCACCAAGAAATCCAATAGGGAATTCAGCAGAAACTTCTTTACCCAGAGAGCGGTGAGAATGTGGAACTCGCTGCCACAGGGAGTGGTTGAGGCGAATAGTATCGATGCATTTAAGGGGAGGCTGGATAAGCACATGAGGGAGAAGGGAACAGAGGGTTACGCTGATAGATTTAGATGAGGAAAGACGGGAGGAGGCTCGAGTGGAGCATAAACGCCGGCATGGACTGGTTGGGCCGAATGGCCTGTTTCTGTGCCATATATCCTATGCCACACCTGGAGTATTGTGCGCAGTTTTGGTCTCCTAACTTGAGGAAGGACATTCTTGCTATTGAGGGAGTGCAACGAAGGTTCACTAGATTGATTCCTGGGATGGCCAGACTGACATATCAAGAAAGACTGGATCAACTGAACTTGTATCCTCTGGAGTTCAGAAGAATGAGGGGGGATCTTATAGAGACGTTTAAAATCCTGACTGGTTTAGACAAATTAGATGCGGGCAGAATGTTTCCAATGTTAGGGAAAACTAAAACCAGGGGTCACAGTCTAAGGATAAAGGGGAAGCCATTTAAGACTGAGATGAGGAGGAACTTCTTCACCCAGAGAGTGGTGAATCTGTGGAATTCTCTACCACAGAAGGTTGTTGAGGCCAGTTCGCTAAATATATTCAAAAGGGAGTTAGATATAATACTCACAACTAGGGGGATCAAGGGGTATGGTGAGAAAGCAGGAATGGGGTACTGAGGTAGCATGTTCAGCCATGAACGCATTAAATGGCGGTGCAGGCTCGAAGGACCGAATGGTCTACTCCTGCACCTATTTTCTATGTTTCTATGTAAATGAATTTAAGATTGTATATAAATGCAGTTACCTCGTATGGCTAAAGATTTCAAGAGGAAGGAAACACCAGAAGTAAAGTGCTATAAATGGCAAGAACCTCACCCTCACTGAGTACCATGATTTAGCAATTATTTTTCTAAATATTCCCATTGATTTAACAGGGTTTCTCTGTGCGAGTTTTGTATTCATTTCTTCCCTTGGACAAGCAGTAGAGTGCTTGCTGTGGGTGAATTAAGCTTAAGGGGATCTCCTGGCAGCACGTTCCCATTATCACTGGTGTTGGGAGGACCAGAGTTCACGCAGGAAGAATCAGCCAATCACAAGGTAGTTACAGATTCGGCCCATCTTAGTTCAGCCATCCAGTAAGATCCTAAAGTCCCCCGCACCCCCCGCAATTCAGCATCCAGTTTTTCTTGAATGATTCCAGAGTTTTTACCTGCACTCCTGAGGAAGAATTTCCTAACATCAGTTCTAAATTTACCTTTTATTAGTTTGTCCGCTTGTCTTACTCTCACAATTTAGAGTAATAATCCAGAGTTAACTATCCCATACATCTCTATAAGTTCACGTCCCTATTGCTTCTTCTCAAGGCCAAAATGCTCAGGTCTGTCCACTCTTTCCTCATAACTGAGAACATTGACACATAGGGGGTGATTTTGCCAATGGGGAGCTTTTGGAGGCGGGACTCCCACTTGTCGGGTTTCAGTCCCGCCTCCATCAACTTCTGGCCAACCCACGCTATTTTCCCTTGATTGACCTTGTTAAGCCCACCCAGTGGGCTTAGCAGGCCAATTAAGGGAAAGCCGGTTACAGAGAACGTCAGCGTATGACGTTTCATCTGTCAAAAATTTTTGACAGATGAATTGTCATCGTTTGACAGCTCTGTGAAGCTGTCAATCACTGACATTCTCCGTAGTTTGATGAGTTCTTGAATTCAAGACCTCATCAAACCTCTTTCTTTTGTAGAAATTAGATGGTTGCTGCATTGGAGAATGCAACGGCCATCTGTCATCTCTGCCGCGGAGGTGCGAGACTCTCCACATACCCACCGACTGAAGCCTGCAGGAAGAAACAAAGGTAAGTACACTTTTTCTAACACTTTGCACTTACCTCAGATACTCACCCCTCCAGACTTGCACCCATCACTCACCTCACAGCGCACCTTTGGACCCCGCAGACCCACTACTCGCCTCGGTGACCCTGGCGGGGTTCGGCGCCTTCGGGAAGCCCGCACTTGTATGGCCAAAATGGTGATAATCCTATTTTCTGCCTGTTAACTACCTGTTAACAGGCAGTTAAGTGGCTGTAATCCCTTCCCGCCTCCAAGGAGACGGGACCCGGCGCGGGACGGCTACCCGCCTCCTGGCAAGATGGCACGGAGGCGGGTTAGGCACCCGCCCCCAAATTCTGCCATTTTCCCAGCAGTCCCGCCTCCCCAGGGCTGGCAAAATCCAGCCATAAGGATCAGCATTGTGGCTCCAATCTGCACTGCTTCCAGTGCTTACATGTTACTCTTGTGTCCCGGCAACCAGTACTGGATGCAGTACTCAAGGTGCAGTCTGGCCAGAGCAGTATACAATTCGGTCTTGACTTCCTTCGACTTGTACTCTACTGTTTTATATAGTTCAACATTCTATTGGCTTTGTTGATTGATACGTGGCATTGATTGGACATGCCATTGTCCATCAGAGGTAAATGTAAATGTGAGAAGACTGTAAATGTAAGGGCTTACTGTGTATGTTTTTGGCCTTCCTACCTAAGGAAGGATACACTTGCCTTAGAGGGAGTGCAACAAAGGTTCACTAGATTGATTCCTGGGATGAGTGGGCTGTCACATGAGAAGAGATTGAGTAGAATGGGCCTATCTTCTCTGGCGTTTAGAAGAATGAGAGGTGATCTCATTGAAACGTCTAAAATTCGTAGAGGGCTTGACAAGGCTGGAGAGTCTAGAACTAGGGGGCATAGTCTCAGGATAAGAGGTAAGCCATTTAGTACTGAGATGAGGTGGAATTTCTTCACTCTGGGTTGTGAATCTTTGAAATTCTCTACCCCAGAGAGCTGTGGATGCTGAATTATTGAGTGTATTCAAAGTTGAGATTGATATATTTTTGGACTCTAGGGGAATCGAGGGATATGGTGATAGGGCGGAAAAGTGGAGTTGAGGTGGATGATCAGCCATGATCTTATTGAATGGAGGAGCAGGCTCGAGGGGCAGAATGGCCGACTCCTGCTCCTAATTCTTATGTTCTTATGACTGCAAAAACCCTTCAAAATACGTATTTTGGAGTGTCACTGAGAACTGTAGCAGCCAAGTACATGACACAATATTGTGACGTAGGAAATCAAGTGTGAAAGGGGGAGCAAGTGCGTGCTTTTAATATAGATAGAGACAGAATTGTTTTAATCTTGGTTTAGTAAGTATTTGAAAAGAAGAATTTCCTTCATATTTCAAATTATGTAGTTCGGTATTTTAAACACTGCAATTGGCGTTAAAGGTACTGGAGAGGGTTAAACAACATCACAGAAAAATTCTGTTTTCAGTTATACGTCAAGGCAAGTAAATTCTGATTATTGTGTTGGCGGCATGAATCAGAAGGCAGCGATGCTGTGTGGTTTATGGATTGGTCTTATTCTTCAAACTGATTTGTTAGCTATTACTGTAAAAGTCCCTCTGCAACCATATCTCGTCCACATAGCCAGAACATTCAATGTACAGATGGAAGTAGGGCCGCTCCTGTACCCTGTTAGATGGGTTTGAATGTGTTCATCAGTATGGTTTGCCTGGAGGTATACAGGTCAGTGTTTTGCTGTCGTTTCAATGTCAATGGAGTGTCAGAGAAACCAAAGGTGACCTTGTGGTCACTGTGGATTTAGTGTAAGAGATGGACACAGATTGAAGGTGATTGGCAAAAGAACCAGAGGCGACCTGAGGAAAGACTTTTTTACGCAACGAGTGGTTGGGATTTGGAATGCGCTGCCTGTTAGGGTGGTGGATACAGAGTCAATAGTAGCCTTCAAAAGGGAATTGGATAAATACTTGAAGGAGAAAAAATTGCAGGAATATGGGGAAAGAGCGGGGGAGTGGGACTAACTGGATTGCTCTTCGAAAGAGCTGGCGCAGACTCGATGGGCCGAATGGCCTCCTGTGCTGTACTATTCATAGAATGGTTACAGCACAGAAGGAGGCCATTCAGCCCGTCGAGCCCATGCCGGCTCTCTGCAAGAGCACTTCAGCTAATCCCACTCCCTCGCCCTTTCCCCGTAGCCCTGCAAAAAATTTTCCTTCGGGTACTTATCCAATTCCCTTTTGAAAGCCAGGATTGAATCTGCCTCCACCACCCTTTCAGGCAGTGCATTCCAGATCCTAACCAGTTTTTCCTCATGTCACCTTTGGTTCTTTTGTCAATCACCTTAAATCTGTGTCCTCTGGTTCTCGACCCTTCTGCCAATGGGAACAGTTTCTCTCTATCTACTCTGTCCAGACCCCTCATGATTTTGAACACCTCTATCAAATCTCCTCTTAACCTTCTCTGCTCTAAGGAGAACAACCCCAGCTTCTCCAGTCTATCCACGTAACTGAAGTCCCTCATCCCTGGAACCATTCTTGTAAATCTTTTCTGCACCCTCTCTAAGGCCTTCACATCCTTCCTAAAGTGCGGTGCCCAGAATTGGACACAATACTCCAGGTGGGGCCGAACCAGTGTTTTATACAGGTTCATCATAACTTCCTTGCTTTTGTACTCTATACCTCTATTTATGAAGCCCATGATCACGTATGCTATTCTACGATTCTGTGAAATTCTAGATGAAAAAAACATTTCAGGGAGCTAAGTTCTGTGACGTTTTCATTTTCCATTTGCTAACCTTGTAGGTATATAAGATATTGGTGAGACCGCACCTGGAATACTGCATACAGTTTTGGTGTCCATATTTAAGAAAAGACATACTTGCTCTCGAGGCAGTACAAAGAAGGTTCACTCGGTTAATCCCGGGGATGAGGGGGTGGCCATATGAGGAGAGGTTGAGTAGATTGGGACTCTACTCATTGGAGTTCAGAAGAATGAGAGGCGATCTTATTGAAACATATAAGATTGTGAAGGGGCTTGATCGGGTGGATGCGGTAAGGATGTTCCCAAGGATGGGTGAAACTAGAACTAGGGGGCATAATCTTAGAATAAGGGGCTGCTCTTTCAAAACTGAGATGAGGAGAAACTTCTTCACTCAGAGGGTAGTAGGTCTGTTGAATTTGCTGCCCCAGGAAGCTGTGGAAGCTATATCATTAAATAAATTTAAAACAGAAATAGATAGTTTCCTAGAGGTAAAGGGAATTAGGGGTTACGGTGAGCGGGCAGGAAATTGGACATGAGGTTGAGTTCGGATCGGTCAGGGCCCTGTGGGTGGCGGAGCGGGCCCAGAGGCTGAGTGGCCGGGTCCTGCTCCTACTTCTTGTGTTCTTTAGATTTGAGGTTAGGATCAGATCAGCCATGATCTTATTGAATGGCGGAGCAGGCTCGAGGGGCCGATTGGTCTACTCCTGCTCCTATTTCTTATGTTCTTATATTCTTATGTTCAGAAATCATACTAAAAGATTTTATTGAATGAAAGAGAGAGGAAACCCTATAATACTTACTGGTTCAATCAGCCAAGTCGGGTCAAAGGTGAACAAGCGGTTTATTGCTGACATCTTCCTTGCACGGCCATAGTGCAGGTATCCACACCACGTATTGGCATCAACACGTTTCAGCACCAAGCCATTCAAGTCTGATGTTTGACTGGACGTACGCTATGCGGTTTCACAGTGCATACACCTTCTAGCTAAGGGCAGGGCAGTGTTGTACAAATCGTAAATGATGTTGCTGGCACGAAGGATAAAGTCGTTTCTGAACAGAAACTAACCCAATTTAGTTACGTGACAACACATGACAAGTAGAGTACTTAGGAAAGCCAGTTACCTGTCAACGGACCTGAACTCGTGTGCTAATCTCACGTCTCTCGTTGTTGCAACAAGGAGCTTGGCCCTTTCTCCTAACGGCCTTGCATTGTACCATTCGAGTAAATCTCCTCCGCGCCCTCCCCAAGGCCTTGACATCCTTCCTAAAGTGCGGTGCCCAGAATTGAACACAATACTCCAGCATACATCGCCAGGTATTGTTTTGCAGCTGTGGTGTAATTTTTTCCACAGCATTCTGCTTCATAAACACCAAAAAAAAAACCACATTATTTTAAACATTGCAACATAATACATTTAGCAATGAATATAATTTTTTTTTAAATTTTAAATGCCACATTTAAACAGTCCCGTTTGATTTTGGACAGATTGCGATTTTGAGAGGCTGCCCCAAAATTTCGACGGTGTAAACAGTATGCCAAAGCCATTTAAGAAAAACGTTGATTTTTTTCCACTTCATTTTGTGTATCTCATGATGTGAAGGTACTAATTATTGAACACTGGTTAGGCCCAATCCAGAGTATTGTGTCCAATTCTGGGCACCACACTTTAGGAAGGATGTCAAGGCCTTAGAGAGGGTGCAGAAGAGATTTACTAGAATGGTACCAGGGATGCGGGACTTCAGTTATGTGGAGAGACTGGAGAAGCTGGGATTGTTCTCCTTGGAGCAGAGAAGGTTAAGAGGAGAGTTGATCGAGGTGTTCAAAATCATAAATGGTTTTGATAGAGTAAATAAGGAGAAACTGTTTCCAGTGGCAGTAGGATCGGCAACCAGACGACAAAGATTTAAGGTGATTGGCAAAAGAACCAGAGGCGACACGAGGAAAAAAAACACGCAGCAAGTTGTTGTGATCTGGAACGTGCTGCCTGAAAGGGCGGTGGAAGCAGATTCAATAGTAACATTCAAAAGGGAATTGGATAAATACTTGAAGGGGAAAAAAATGTACAGGGCTACGGAGAAAGAGCAGGGGGAGTGGGACTAATTGGATAACTCTACCAAAGAGCCGGCACAGGCACAATGGGCTGAATGGCCTCCTCCTGTGCTGTATCATTCTCTGATTCTATTATGATTTTTGAAGAACTTTCAACAGCGGAGAAAAAAACCTCAGAACTCCAGCCGCGTCCCGTCTCCCGTCTGGACCCTAATCCATCGGCTTTTGGACTTGCCGAAAGATGGGCAGCGCTAAATTTACATTTACTGACATTTTCTGTTGCCCAGTGCGCTCCAGCATCCTCCTCACCCTTCACACTCCAAAATTCCTTTTTGCTGTTGTTCATCTTTAGATGAGCTATTAAACCATCTCCTGTTCGGGCAGGTAATCAAGATCCCATGGTGCTATTCTAAAAGGTGAGAAGTCGCACAACACCAGGTTATAGTCCAACAGTTTTATTTGAAATCACAAGCTTTCGGAGCGGCTGCTCCTTCACCTGACGAAGGAGCAGCAGCTCCGAAAGCTTGTGATTTCAGATAAAACTGTTGGACTATAACCTGGTGTTCTGCGACTTATCACATTTGTCCACCCCATATTCTAAAAGGAGACGGGAGTTCCCCCAGTGTCACGGCCAGCATCGCTTCCTCAACCGAGACCATCAAAAAAATTATCTTCAGCGCTCATCCTTCGCATTACAGTTCATGAGACATTGCTGCTGCGGAATGGCTGCCACCTCCACCTACATAACAGTTACTGTACTGCACAGATGATTCATTGTGCAAAGCAATTTGAGTCACAGTGACATGACAAAGCGCTTTATAAGTACCTTTTCTTTCTCTCCTCTCTCATTTTCTTTTCTTTCCCTAATAGACTCTTTAGTATTTCGGGGGTGAGAATTTTATTGTATGTGACACACGAGAGATGAGCTACTTGTCAAAGTACTTAGCTATCAAGCATGACCCGTTTAGTTCCACAATTATGGGACGCGATGTTACTACGAACTCAAATGTTTTCCATCCGGAGCCTTTTATTGGTTCACTCGTCAGCGATCAAGGGGAAATGATTCCTGGTAATGTGGTGGGAAATTGGGTCATGCAGTAAGTTAACACACTGGCCTTTGACCTCTGGCACCTGGGCTTGGGTCTGGCCAACACTGCGGATAAAACTCTTCTCCCTCTGATTTCTATAAAGGTCCAGCTTGAGGTGAGTCTGAGCAGTTTCAGTTAGGGTTGGCGAGGCAACTCTCACATAGAATCGTAGAAAAATAGGAGCAGGAGTAGGCCATTCGGCCCTTCGAGCCTGCTCCGCCATTCAATATGATCATGGCTGATCCTCTATCTCAATACCATATTCCCGCTCTCTCCCCATACCCCTTGATGTCTTTTGTGTCTAGAAATCTATCTATCTCCTCCTTAAATATATTCAGTGCCTTGGCCTCCACAGCCTTCTGTGGTAGAGAATTCCACAGGTTCACCACCCTCTGAGTGAAGAAATTTCTCCTCATCTCAGTCCTAAATGTCCTACCCCGTATCCTGAGACTGTGACCCCTCGTTCTAGATCCCCCAGCCAGGGGAAACATCCTCCCTGCATCCAGTCTGTCTAGCCCTGTCAGAATTTTATACGTTTCAATGAGGTCCCCTCTCATTCTTCTAAACTCTAGTGAATACAGGCCTAGTCGACCCAGTCTCTCCTCATACGACAGTCCTGCCATCCCAGGAATCAGTCTGGTGAACCTTCGCTGCACTCCCTCCATGGCAAGTATATCCTTTCTTGGGTAAGGCGATCTCCCGGATTGCCCGAGAGTCTCCTGGAAAGGGGCATGAATTTCCCGAGTGCTGCTGCTTGCAGCCTGGGAGAACTTCACCTTCCTGCCACAGTAGCGTACCACTCCCCCGCTCTGTGATAGCACCCCAGTAGCCATGGAGAGCCAGCCCTTGCTTGGGGGGGGACCGGATACGAGTCCCGGGATGCTGGGAGCCTGGGGAGGAGAGAGAGAGAGAGAGATAGACGGGGCGAGGAGAGGTGTGGGGCTAGCGTTAACGAAGACTAGGGGAGCAGAGGATTGAGGCTGGGAGGAAGAGTGGATGAGGGGTGACTCGGGGTGGGGGGGTGGGATTAAGGCTTGGGGGCGGGAGGAAAGAGTGACAGCTGACTAGGGTTCGGGGGAGAGGGAGACAAAGGACTGGAGATGGGGGTCAGGGAAGAGAGGGCATAAGGGTTCGGGATGGGAGCTGGGGGACAGAGATGGGAGTCTGAGGAATGGTCCGGGGGTGGGGTGTCGGGAGAAGGGGCTCTGGCAGGATGGAGAGAGGGAGAATCGGAAATGGAGTGGGCTTGGGGCACAGCCGGGAGCAGCGGCAGTAATGAGTGGGTGTGGTGCTGAGAGAGGAGCAGCCAGTATAACTGGAGATCTTACTGTGGGTAAATAGTGAAAGATTGTCTTCACTGGTGGGCGAACGTCGAACAAGGGAATGGAGACCGAAGATTCTCACTGGAAGAACCAAGGGGGAAGGGAGTAAACCTCCAGGAATACCTCCAACCAGAATTGGCCATCCAAGTTTCAATCCAGTTCTTGCTGGCCTTGATTCCACACTGCAAGGCTGTCCATTTCCTTGAGTTGCTCTTATGCAGCTCTTGTAGTTAGTTACAGCCTGGCATTGGTAGGGTCTGGGAGCATGTTGGGTCCATGCTTTATTAATAGGGCGGGGTGCCTAGAAAGGAGATCTAAAGAAGAGAAAAGAAAGTGACCACGGGAGGGTTTAATTAAGTTTCGTTCTGCTATTAAATATTTCAGTGTTTCCGTTTCGGCCTACAACATTCTCTAACTCCTACTATGATCTTAACCTAATTCATCAACGTAAAACCAAGTCAAATCAATCGCTCTTTCAACATTAAACATAGACACATAAATATATTTATTTTTATCTGATTCTTTCCCTGGCTCGCCTGAAGGCAGTGATTTGTGCTCGGGTACGGTGCCATGGGAACCAATAGGCCTCTGGTATCTCAGGCCGAGGCACTCAGTGTCAGTGGGCCATTAGATAATGGGTTAGGGGGACAGATTCACGTTGAAGTCCAACCCAATCCTCTTCTAATGTCCATGCCAGTGCACTTTGGAGCAAGCATTACTGGACGGCAAACAGGGCAGGAGCACTGGCTGGTCGAGGGGGAAAAAATGGAAAATAACTGCAAATACTGGAAAAGGAAATAAAAACAGGAAATGCCTGAACGACACAGTAGATCCATCAGCATCTAGAAAGAGAAGAGTTAACGCTTTGAGTATAGACCATATGTGTCGAGCTGTTTCCCCCTAGTCCTTGAATGCTGAGACCAGTTGCAGCACCCCCACTGCTGGTTGATATATAGATAAAAATAGATACTGTTTCCTAACAATCATAGTACAGCACAGAAGGAGGCCATTCGGCCCATCGAGTCTGCGCCGGCTCTTTCGAAGAACAATCCAGTTAGTCCCACTCCCCCGCTCTTTCCCCATATCCCTGCAATTTTTTCTCCTTCAAGTATTTATCCAATTCCCTTTTGAAGGCTACTATTGAATCTGTATCCACCACCCTATCGGGCAGTGCATTCCAAATCCTAACCACTCGTTGCGTAAAAAAGTTTTTCCTCATGTCGCCTCTGGTTCTTTTGCCAATCACCTTAACTCTGAGCCCTCTGGTTATCGACCCTTCAGCCATTGGAAACAGTTTCTCTTTATTTACTCCGTCTAAACCCTTCATGATTTAAAACACCTCTATCAAATCTCCTCTTAACCTTCTCTGCGCTAAGGAGAACAACCCCAGCTTCTCTAGTCTATTAACATAACTGTAATCCCTCATCCCTGGAACCATTATAGTAAATCTCCTCTGCACCCTCTCCAAAGCCTTCACGTCCTTCCTAAAGTGTGGTGCCAAAATTGGACACAAGACTCCAGCAGGTCAGAGGCTGGGTATTCTGCGGCGAGTGTCTCACCTCCTCACGCCCCAAAGCCTTTCCACCATCTACAAAGCACAAGTCAGGAGTGTGATGGAATACTCTCCACTTGCCTGGATGAGTGCAGCTCCAACAACACTCAAGAAGCTCGACATCATCCAGGACAAATTAGCCCGCTTGATTGGCACCCCATCCACCACCTTAAACATTCACTCCCTCCAGCACCGGCGTACCGTGGCTGCAGTGTGTACCATCTACAAGATGCACTGCAGCAACTCGCCAAGGCTTCTTCGGCAGCACCTCCCAAACCCGTGACCTCTAACACCTAGAAGGACAAGGGCAGCAGGCGCATGGGAACACCACCACCTCCAAGTTCCCCTCCAAGTCACACACCATCCTGACTTGGAAGTATATCGCCGATCCCTCATCGTCGCTGGGTCAAAATCCTGGAACTCCCTACCTAACAGCACTGTGGGAGCACCTTCACCACACGGACTGCAGCGGTTCAAGAAGGCGGCTCACCACCACCTTCTCAAGGGCAATTAGGGATGGGCAATAAATGCTGGCCTTGGCAGCGATGCCTACATCCCATGAACAAATATAAAAAAATACTCCAACTGGGGCCGAACTTGTGTTTTATAAAGGTTTAGCATAACTTCCTAGCTTTTGTACACTATTACTCTATCTATAAAGCCCAGGATCCCGTATGCTTTATGAACTGCTTATTCCTCTAAACTACAGTGCAACATTGATCTGTGAACGCCGTGATTTTTATCATGGTATTTTTGTATGCGTCAGTTTCTGTACTTGCCTGATAGATACCCACTAAACACTGCAGAAAAAGTTAGGGCTTGTCCACTCCAGTGTAAGTGAATCTTTAACGCCATGATAAGTCTTAATTACTGCCAAACAACTTCTCTGGCACTAAAAATTAACTATTACAACTGTGGAGTCTCATTCTTGTAAGATTTTAATTATTGTTGGAGATTTAAAAAATAAAAACATTGAAATAACTTTTTTTAAATCCTTTTCTTCCCACGGCACTATTTCGAAGAAGAGCAGGGGAGTTCTCCCCAGTGTCCTGGGGCCAATATTTATCCCTCAATCAACATCACTAAAACAGATTATCCGGTCATTATCAGATGGCTGTTTGTGGGAGCTTGCTGTGCGCACATTGGCTGCCGCGTTTCCTACATTACAACAGTGACTACACTTCAGAAAGTACTTCATTGGCTGTGAAGCGCTTTGGGACGTCCGGTGGTCGTGAAAGGCGCTATAGAAATGCAAGTTTTTTGTTTCTAACAAAAATCACTCAATCTCAGTCTTGAAAGCAAGAGTTTGTGCATGTTATGGGAGTTCAACTGTTTTTCCCCAGCCATTTCAGCAAAGTTCATTATAATTTTACCGGCAATCATCCTCACAATCAGCAGGCGTAGAGCGACTTTGACGCTCAAAGTGTTTCTAACCTGTGGGCTTCCCATAACCAGATCCCGCAGACAGTGATAGCATTGGGAAGATTAGAATAAAAGGTTGTCAGGCTGTGTAGTGATCCGAATGATTCTCGTGAATCCTCGGATTTGTTGACACAAGTGTGTGGCTGCTTTGGCTGAAGTTCTAACAAACTGTCACTTTAAAAAGTGCCTTCATGTAGTCGAGGCGCAGCTGAGTAAGCTATTGATAAGTGAAGCTTTTACTGTTTATGAGGATGGGGGGTTTTGCCGTTAAGTAAGAAGCAGATAAAGAAGCACTGAAGTAGTCTTTGAAAACAGTTAAGTTTTACAGGCAAAGGTTGTTTATTATGTTGAAAAAGCGTTTAATTTTAAATGCTGAAAATCTAAAATAGAAACAGAGAATGCTGGCAGCAACTGAAAAGACAAAGGATGGGTTGTCATTCCAGGCACCCATCCTCTTTTTTATTCGTTTACGGGATGTGGGCATCGCTGGCAAGGCCAGAATTTATTGCCCATCCCTAATTGCCCTTGAGAAGGTGGTGGTGGGCCGCCTTAGAAACATAGAAACATAGAAAATAGGTACAGGAGTAGACCATTCGGTCCTTCGAGCCTGCACCGCCATTCAATGCGTTCATGGCTGAACATGCTACCTCAGTACCCCATTCCTGCTTTCTCGCCATACCCCTTGATCCCCCTAGTTGTGAGTGTTATATCTAACTCCCTTTTGAATATATTTAGCGAACTGGCCTCAACAACCTTCTGTGGAAGAGAATTCCATAGATTCACCACTCTCTGGGTGAAGAAGTTCCTCCTCAGCTCAGTCTTAAATGGCTTCCCCTTAATCCTTAGACTGTGACCCCTGGTTCTAGTTTTCCCTAACATTGGGAACATTCTGCCCGCATCTAATTTGTCTAAACCAGTCAGGATTTTAAATGTCTCTATAAGATCCCCCCTCATTCTTCTGAACTCCAGAGGATACAAGTTCAGTTGACCCAATCTTTCTTGATATGTCAGACCGGCCATCCCAGGAATCAATCTAGTGAACCTTTGCTGCACTCCCTCAATAGCAAGAATGTCCTTCCTTAAGTTAGGAGACCAAAACTGCGCACAATACTCCAGGTGTGGCCTCACCAAGGCCCTGTACAACTGCAGCATCACCTCCCTACTCCTGTACTCAAATCCCCTTACTATGAAGGCCATCATTCCGTTTGCTTTCTTGACTGCCTGCTGCACTTGCATTCCCACCTTCAGTGACTGATGTACCATGACGCCCAGGTCTCGTTGCACCTCCCCTTTCCCTAATCTGCCACCATTCAGGTAATAGTCCGCCTCTCTATTTTTACCACCAAAGTGGATAACCTCACATTTATCCACATTGTACTTCATCTGCCATACATTTGCCCATTCACCCAACCTGTCCAAGTCACTCTGTAGCCTCCTAGCATCCTCCTCATTGTTCACACTTGCCTTCTTGAACATCTGCAGTCCGTGTGGTGAAGGTGCTCCCACAGTGCTGTTAGGGAGGCAGTTCCAGGATTTTGACCCAGCGACGATGAAGGATCGGCGATATATTTCCAAATAAGGGTGGTGTGTAACTTGGAGGGGAACTTGGAGGTGGTGGAGTTCCCATGCGCCTGCCGCCCTTGTCCTTCTAAGGTGGAAGAGGTCGCAGGTTTGGGAGGTGCTGCCGAAGAAGCCTTGGCGAGTTGCTGCAGTGCATCTTGTAGATGGTACACACTGCAGCCACGGTGCGCCGGTGGTGGAGGGAGTGAATGTTTAAGGTGGTGGATGGGGTGCCAATCAAGCGGGCTAATTTGTCCTGGATGGTGTCGAGCTTCTTGAGTGTTGTTGGAGCTGCACTCATCCAGGCAAGTGGAGAGTATTCCACCACACTCCTGACTTGTGCCTTGTAGATGGTGGAAAGGCTTTGGGGAGTCAGGAGGTGAGACACTCGCCGCAGAATACCCAGCCTCTGACCTGCTCTTGTTGCCACAGTATTTATGTGGCTGGTCCAGTTAAGTTTCTGGTCAATGGTGAACCCCCAGGTGGGGGATCTTGAAAAACCAATGAAACAACAGTTTCTCTTATCTGTTTCTACATCTGCTGTGTATTTCCAGCACTTTTGAGCGGTTCCTTAAACTCTTCGTTCAATTGGACCTAGAGACCAGGGGGTAGGATTTCGTCTCGGGCAGTGGGGCAGTGCGTGCCGTGTCGGATCGGCCGCCCGTTATACGCAGTGTCGGATATTCAGTTCAATTGGCTGCAAGGGAACTGAATATCAGACACTGCACATAATGGGCGGCCGATCCGATAGCGCCCGCGTCGCGCCACCGCCCAAGACGAAATTCTCGGCCAGAAGTTGTAATTTCGTGATGATGGCAATGATTCCACAGCACAGTGCCAATGACGTGGCCATCATTTTGATTTTGAACGGGTTTTCAGGATGTTCTGACTTACAATCTTAGAAAAAAATCCATGTTTCTTACAATCTGTGCTTCATTTCTAAGAGAGTGATGGATCATGAGTCTGAAAGAAAAAGAAAAGAAAGACTTGCATTTATATTGCCCCTCTCACGGCCACCGCCAGTGAAGTACTTTTTGAAGTGTAGCCACTGTTGTAATGTGGGAAACGCGGTAGCCAGTTTGCGCACAGCAAGCTCCCACAAGCAGCAATGTGATAATGACCAGATAATCTGTTTTTTAATGATGTTGATTGAGGGATAAACATTGCCCCCAGGACACCGGGGATAACTCCCCTGCTCTTCTTCGAAATAGTGGCCGTGGGATCTTTTATGTCCACCCAAGAGAGCAGACGGGGCCTCGGTTTAACGTCTCATCCGCAAGACGGCACCTCCGACAGTGCAGCACTCCCTCAGCACTGCACTGGAAGTGTCAGCCTAGATTTCTGTGCTCGAGTGATCCTTACAATAATATTGCTGTAAAAAATGTTTACAGATGCAATCTTCAATCCAGAAGATTTGCTCAGTGCTTTTCCCAATGGAACTGGGTTAGATCACGCACTAATCAAGTGAGAATCATAACAACAACAACTTGTATTTATATCGCGCCTTTAACGTAGTAAAACGTCCCAAGGCGCTTCACAGGAGTATTATAAGACAACACATTTGACACCAAGCCACATAAGGATAAATTAGGGCAGGTGACCAAAAGCTTGGTCAAAGAGGTAGGTTTTAAGGAGCGTCTTAAAGGAGGAGAGAGAGGTAGAAAGGCGGAGAGGTTTAGGAAGGGAATTCCAGAACTTAGGGCCGAGGCAACAGAAGCCACGGCCGCCAATGGTTGAGCGATTATAATCAGGGATGCTCAAGAGGGCAGAATTAGAGGAGCGCAGATATCGTGGGGAGTGGGGTTGTGGGGCTGGAGGAAATTACAGAGACAGGGAGGGGCGAGGCCATGGAGAGATTTGAAAACAAGGATGAGAATTTTAAAATCGAGGCGTTGCTTAACCGGGAGCCAATGTAGGTCAGCGAGCACAGGGGTGATGGGCTGAACGGGACTTGGTGCGAGTTAGGTTTGCTCAGTGCCTTTCCCAATGGAACTGGCTTAGATCACGTACTAATCAAGTGAGAATCATAGACACAAAACCCATGTTCTATAACTCCATGGCACAGTGCATAAACACGGTAATGTACTGTGGCAAGCATTGGTAGTCTATTGAATTTTTTGCTTTTGTTGTGGTAATTCAGTGTTGGCTCTACCCCCCGCCCCCCATACCATTTTCTAATCCTCATGCAATGTTCCAAGTGCCCTCTGTTGGTATTGTGCACCCCCATGGCTAATAGCACTGGACGCAGGGCTCGCACTGTAATTAGATTCGTCAGGCATTCAAGTGTGTACTGCAGTACAGATGAAGAGGATGGAAATTAGGCTAGCGTTTGCAATTGCAAAAGCCTTCCATCGCTGTGCAGTTTGATGCCACAGATACAGAAAATCGCGCTAAAGCCCGCTTCCCTCTTATCTTCTTTGGGTGATTCGCTTCAGATTCTGAGATCCTGGAACCACTTAGTTGATTAGCATCTTAGGGTGACTGACAAGCGAGAGAGAGTCTCTCGTCTAAATCTTATTTACAGATAAGGATGAAGCAACTGTAACTGATAGCGTGTAAATTGATAACATCGAATGGTACTCCTGATGGATGTATACGCTGCAAACTAATGCAAAGAGAGCCCAAGGGACTTAAATGGCACAACTGTATTGCGGAGGCGATTTATGCCAAAGGTTTATAAAAACGTAACTTAATCATTTAAAATAAGGAACAATGTGCTTCAGTGTTAGGCTTACTTCCCATTATATTTCTGTCTTTATTAGAAGATGGCGCACATAGAAGGATAAACGAGTAAGAGTGAGTTTAAAAAGTATTAACACAATCAAAAGAGTTCGGGGGATGCTATAAGCTGCAGAGCCAAAGCTTTAATCAGTTTGAAGATGTCATTCAAATCCATGATCATACAATTGCCTTTAATTCCCTCCTTCCCAGTTATTACTTTCTGTCATGCAGCTAAATCCTAATAAATGCCTAACCAGTTTGTGTGGCTGATTTTATGGTTGGATAAGCAGTACTGCTCCCAGGAAATATTGAACTTATAATATTGGTATCTCCCCTTCCCCCATGTGATCAGACAGAGTAGAAACCATATTATATATGTAAATAATATAAAATCTATTCTCGTCTATACAGGGAACCATAAACCTTGGCCCCATTGTCAACTACTCTTTCAAAGATTACCCATCAATGAATCGTTTCTGGATGGCTCACTGATAGCTGATACAATATTTTCTGTTTTACCCATGGCTTTTTCTTGTATGTACTTGCCTTAACTGCACAGTAAAATGGTTTAACAAGTTCAGATTGAATTAAATTAAATTAAATTTAAGGTTCTATAGGGTCGACGTAGAGAAGATGTTTCCACTTGTGGGGGAGACCAAAACTAGGAGCCGTCAATATAAGATAGGTGGACGTAAAAGATCCCACAGCACTATTTTGAAGAAGAGCAGGGGAGTTATCCCCGGTGTCCTGGCCAATATTTATCCCTCAATCAACATCACTAAAACAGATTATCTGGTCAGTATCACATTGCTCAATAAGTGTCAGCCGTGGCTCAGTGGGCAGCACTCTCACCTCTGAGTCAGAAGGTTGTGGGTTCAAGTCCCACGCCAGAGACTCGAGCGCAATAAATCTAAGCTGACACTCCAGTGCAGTGCTGAGGGAGTGCCGCACTGTCAGAGGTGCCGCCTTTCGGATGAGATGTTAAACCGAGGCCCCGTCTACTCTCTCAGGTGGATGTAAAAGATCCCATGGCACTATTTTGAGGAAGAGCAGGGGAGTTCGCCCTGGCCAATATTTATCCCTCAATCAACATCACTAAAACAGATTATCTGGTCATTATCACATTGCTGTTTGTGGGAGCTTGCTGTGCGCAAATTGGCTGCTGTGTTTCTTACATTACAACAGTGACTCCACTTCAAAAGTACTTCATTGGCTGTAAAGCGCTTGGGATGTCCAGCGGTTGTGAAAGGCGCTACAGAAATGCAAGTCTTTTTTTTAAGCTCATGAGGGAGAAAGGAATAGAAGGATATGCTGATGGGGTGAGATGAAGAGGGGTGGGAGGAGGCTCGTGTGGAGCAGAAACACCGGCACGGAGCAGTGGGGCCGAATGGCCTGTTTCTGTGCCGTACATTCTATGACATTCTATGAAATTCTTCTTGTTGGTGTTGAATAGAATACCCGTTATCTGTTGGAATGATTTCAACCTGCTGGCCAGTGGGACCGTTAATAACGCGAATATTTATTCATGCTGAGCTCAGGTTTACATTGTTTAGGAGCCTGGTTCAGGACGGCTGTGTAATCGAAATGAGTGTGAATTGGTGTCGGTCGATTGAAAGGTTGTGTCTGGAGGAAACTGTGCAGAATAAGTGGAAATTCTGCCCGGATAATAAGCCGCTGCACTTAAAATAATTCATTATGTGCAGAGCTTTGAATGTGAAAAGGCACGGTATAAATGCAAATTCAGAAGAACCGCCATTATCTGACTGAAAAGCGGTCGCTCTGCCCCCCGCTCCCCCCTCCCCGCCCAGTCCCAGTGTATAATTCAAATTGGTGGACAGAAAGGCCTGAATCTTTGATCTTGCACGCATGGTACAGCAATGCTCTTGACCGAGGGGTTCCCAAACTCTGGTCCACACATCCCTGGGGCTACGCGAGACATCTCTGGTGGCGGGTACGCAGGAGAAACTGTCTCATGGTGGATTTTATTGATTGATTATTTCATTTTATTTATTTATTGCCTTTTAATAATAGGCTGCCCAGACGAAGCTTTGAAACTCTGTGGGAATTTGTTATATAAAGCAGTAAATTTACTTCAAGATGTAGCACTGAGAACACAGATACACAGAGACGATGACGTACAGAGCCCTCGCCACCAATCACCGTCCACGTTCTACAATGCTTGGGCATTAAGGCGATAAAATATTATTACAATAGCAAAATACTGCGGATGCTGGAAATCCGAAATAACAACAGAAAACGCTGGAAAAACTGGAAAATTATTGTTTTCTTTGGAACAGAGGAGGCTGAGCGGAGACCTTATTGAGGTGTATAAAATTATGAGCGGCCTAGATAGAGTGGATAGGAAGGACCTATTTCCCTTCGCAGAGAGGTCAATAACCAGGGGGCACAGATTTAAAGTAATTGGTCGAAGGATTAGAGGGGAGTTGAGGAGAATCCTTTTCACCCAGAGGGTGGTGGGGGTCTGGAACTCACTGCCTGAAAGGGTGGTAGAGGCAGAGACCCTCATCGCATTTAAAAAGTACTTGGATATGCACTTGAAGTGCCGTAACCTACAGGGCTAAGGACCAAGAGCTGGAAAGTTGGATTAGGCTGGAGAGCTCTTTGTCGGCTGGCACAGACACGATGGGCCGAATGGCCTCCTTCTGTGCTGCAAATTTCTGGGATTCTATGAATCCTGTGTGCTGGTGGGGGGGACGCGAGCCGCTGGTAGATCTGGAAGGGGGTCCACAATAAGTACCGTTTGGGAACCTCTGCCCTCGGCATAGAAATGAAGATGGGTACAATAAGAAATTAAACATTGTGTAGCTTTCTTCATCCAAAAAGTTGAAGCACACATGACGAAAGACGTTATAGGACGAGGTGAGATTTTGGAGAGGATTCTGTCTTGTAAAAAAATTCTGGAGGCTGTTAGGATGGCTGATAACAGAGGTCCCACTGCAGCTGTGTATCTGTAATAGTATACCCTCGGTGCCACTAAGATTTTGGTACAATGTTTAGGGGGCTGGGTAAATTTTTGTACAATGCCCACTTTAACCGTGAAAAGCACTCAATGATAGATTTTGCCCTTCCAAACTTGCATTGTTTCGGAAGACAGTGTTTTGAGCTGTATTGCACTCGGGTGAAGTACCAGAATTTCCAGGCCTTCCACTTATGGGAGCAGTTTAAAGTGATGAATTAAGAATATCGCGAGGGAAGCGCGTTGCACGAAAGAACGCTGGCTCAAGTGTGATTCTTTTTCTCCCATAATGTGTTGGCGTCAATGTGCTAAATAAGTCTAGACACAATATTGCATATGCCATGGATAAGATAATATTAGCGACTGCACAGCACGAGGACTGCAAGAAGGGCTTCGAAGCTGAAAATCCCTGAATCTTGTAAGAGCCCAATCCTTTTCCTGCCCCCGATTTAGTAAATCTTCCCAGACTGGATGTTGCATCCCTTAATCCCGATCTCTTTCGCCATTCCCCAGCTGACAGCCATTTCATTTAAAATAGTAGCACAAAAAAGACTTAGGGGGAAAAATTTAGTTGGTTGCGCCTCCCGTTAGCGCCTTAAGAGGGCGCTAATGGGGCGCAAAGCATCTAGCGCCCAGGCGCGGCGATGTTTGCGCCGCTCGCGAAGTTTACTAGACATTTTGCGGCGGCGCTAAACACTACTGCCACGATCTCCTGCGCCGGCAGATCGTGACGTCAGTCGAGTGCGCAACGCTCCGGTATCGCCCCGGAGCAGATATTGAGTGGCGCCCCCTGCCTTACCGCCTGCCGCTAGCAACGACAGGTTGAGGGGAGCATTTTGCAGTCAGGAAGGGACTGGGGGAGCGCTATTTAAAGGCGACCGCTTCCTGCCTTTTATTGTTGGTGACATTTTTGAACCACGCTTTCTGAGAGAGAGAGAGAGAGAGAGACTTCTGGAGAGATTCAACGCCGTGTGAAGGAGTTTTGGGTACTGAGCAGCACTTTGCAGGTTCATTTTGATTTGCCCTTCCTTGTATCGATTTAGAAGAGATTGTGGGGGCTGCACTCTGAGCTCTTTCCCTGGTACTCTCCATTGTTCTTTCCAGCAGATTTGATGTGCAGGTCGCTCCAGGCCGAGATTCAAGGCTGCAATGAGCAGGATGTGGATGGAAAGCAAGATCAACCCTCCCCTTTAAGAACTGGCCCGCGCCATTGTGTGTGTGTTTCATTGCTGACTGACATCACATGAGCTTCGCCAGCGCTCTGAGGTAGCGCCTCGCTCCTCGGCCTTTGTGCCTTAAGACAGGTGTGAAGCGCCTGATTTAGCACTCCAATCACCTCCAGGGGCGATAAAAGTCAAGTTTGCAGTCGGTGGTGATAATTAGCGCCAGGCGCTAATCGTTGCGCCCGGCCGATAATTGCGCCCCAAATGGGGCGATACTGAATTTCTCCCCCTTAAAGTCTTGCTGTCTTGCCAGAATAAAGCTTCGGAACATAAAAGCACTGAAGCAGCCCACTCACAGCACAGGGCTATTCGACCTTAGCGTGCGTCTCATGGCCATTAAGGGGCCTTTTTTTTTAAAGGTCCACATAGATCTGAGTTGCTTTTGGTTGTGTGTATGCATGGGCAATCAGGTTGTGTGCACATGGGCCCTGAACCACCTCAGATTGACGCGCACATCTGCAGTTCTACCCTGGAAGTTCTGATGTTAGTGAACTACAGGTTGCATGTAAAGCAGAAGAATAGGGGGGCTAAATTCGGTTGATTTGCGCCTTCTGTTAGCGCCCTAAGAGGGCATTAATGGGGTGCAAATCAACTAGCGCCTGGGCGCGGCGCCGCTAATGCCTCCGGTGAAATTCAGCGGGAGGTTAGCGGTGGCGCTAACCGTTAGCGCCGCGCGGCGCTGCACTGCCGGCGATTGCGTCATCGCCGTGCGCAGCGCCCCGGCTGTAACGTTGGGTGGCGCCCCACCGACTTACCGCCGGACGCTATGTCCACCGGGTCAGGGGGACCTACCTGCGGCTGGGACGGCGCTAGTTAAAGGGGAGGTGGCGGGCGGCCATTTTTGTTGCTGGCCGCCTGCCAGCACCTGCCCCTGTTGCTGTCCCCGGACCCCGTGAAGCCCCCCCCCCTGCGGGGTGCCGGCTGCGCTCCGTGAGCTCGACACTCCTCTTGAGTGCCGGGTCTCGTTTGCCGGCACTCCTGATCCCTGGTGGTCCAGCTCAGTGCTGGGACGTGCTGCGCCAGGCCCCTCCCCTTTAACAAGGGGAGGAAGGCCTGCAGTACCGCGGCACATAGCACCGCGATATTGGCTTGCAGCGTCCCAAGAGGGATGCGGGGCACTTCCAGTAGCTCCCCTCCTCCCTCTCGGGGCGCTACCTGGGAAAATCGGCCGCGGGGGCGCTAACATTTTCGGGGCGCTAAAATTGGCACCCTGTCGAAGGTAACGATTTTTCCCTCTAGATTTATAATAGTCAGACACATATACAGAGTCACATTGCACTCCTTGTTTCTATCCTAGCTCCTTCCTTTAAAAGATATGGCTGAGCGAAGAGCAGAGGTGGTGGGAGGTTGGAGGTTGATTGATCTGGTGTGGGGGAAAGAGTAAGGGGATCGTAATAAGAAGCAAACATTAATAGCTTTTACTGTTAACTTTTCTGCACCGGAGAGAAAGAAAGAAAGACAGACTTGCATTTCTATAGCGCCTTTCACAACCTCAGGACATCCCAAAGCGCTTTACAGCCAATGAAGTGTAGTTATTTCAGTTTTCCAGCATCCGCAGTATTTTGCTATAGTAGAAGTGTAGTCACTGTTTAATGTGGGAAACGTGGCAGCCAAATATGCGCACAGCAAGCTCCCACAAACAGCAATGTGATAGTGACCAGATAATCTGTTTTTTAGTGATGTTGATTGAGGGATAAATAAATAAATATCGGCCCAGGACACTGGGGAGAACTCCCCTACTCTTCTTTGAAATAGCTTTAGTGGGGTCTTTTACATCCACCTGAGAGAGCAGATAGGGTCTTATGGTTTAACGTCTCATCCGCAAGACAGTGCAGTGTTCCCTCAGTACTAGCCCTGGAGCGTCAGCCTAGAATTTTTGTGCTCGAAGTCGCTGGAGTGGGACTTAAACCCACAACCTTCTGACTCAGAAAGGAAAGGGTGCTGCTCACTGAGCCACAGCTGACACACCGATAAGTGAAGTGCGTTGCGTGGTTTAATGGAAAAACAGGAAAATCCCAGCAGCTTGTACTCTGAAAATGCCATCTATATTCTAAGTTTGTGGTGATACAGCAATGAATTTCAGTTAAAATTGGAAGTAATTATGCGCTGGCAGCTCATTCCCGAACCCTCCATTTGCAATTCTATAGCCTAGAAATGACTATTGCCGATATTAGTGGATGAGCGCTTAGCGTGTCCATACTGCATTTTAATGGTGGTATTAAATAGATTAACGCCTGCCGACAGCAGAACATCATACGAACACAGTGAGCATTGGGGTCCACGAGGATTGCCAACAGTCATTGCTAGGCTTCTGCGATTACTGGAACAACACTTTTGCAATAGTTGTCGAGAGCAATGTTGTCTTATTTTCCACCTGACTCCACTTTGCCAAAGAAAAACTCTGCGGGTTGTCAGAAGCGGGGAACACACAGAGTGCCGGTCAACTGAGCTCAACAAATGGGGACCGGAGAGCAGGTTACGTGCTTCGTTTGGGAAACAGTTTTTAAAGGCAGATTTAATTTCCGTGACAATTTTTGTCCTAATGTGCCGTGTTTCCAGGGGAGTTGTTTACTATCTCGTCCAAACTTGAAGGAATCCTGGGTCTAAATACTAAAAGGGCTAATGGTGAAATGTGCATCATCTCACCAGCGATAGAAATGCTTTTAAAGGGATAAACACTTTTTTTTCAAGCGTGGAAAGAATGATTTTACCAAACATCACCTTAAGGTGGCTTCACTGCCCCAGAGTTGTGATGGTGTATTGATGCCTAAAGAGATTTTACATAGCTTGTAAATTTAATTCTGCCGCCTCTTGTGCTCTTACTCAGCCGTGGCTCAGTGGGCGGCACTTCTTGCCTTCTGATGTCAGAAGGTTGTGGGTTCAAGTCCCACTCCAGAGACTTGAGCACAAAAATCTAGGCTGACACTCCCAGTGCAGTGCTGAGGGAGCGCTGCACTGTCAGAAGGTGCCGTCTTTCGGATGAGACATTAAACCGAGGCCCCGTCTGCTCTCTCAAGTGGACGTAAAAGATCCCATGACACTCTTTTGAAGAAGAGTAGGGGAGTTCTCCCCAGTGTCCTGGGGCCAATATTTATCCCTCAACCAACATCACTAAAAAAGATAATCTGGTCATTATCACATTGCTGTTTGTGGGAGCTTGCTGTGCGCAAATTGGCTGCTGCGTTTCCTACATTACAACAGCGACTACACTTCAAAAAGTACTTCATTGGCTGTAAAGCACTTTGGGACGTCCGGTGGTTGCGAAAGGCGCTATAGAAATGCAAGTCTTTTTTTTCTTTTTTCAATGTTCTTGCTTCTCCTCTTCTTCTGAATGTATTGAGCCCCTTGTTATGGTACAGTTTCAGGGGGGGTCACCTGTTAACCCTTGAGTACCTCACCTGAGTTGCCATTATTTATGTGGAAGATTTGACAGCGAATGCTGGTGAGCTATTTGGCCACGGGAGGAAGCACCCAGTGCCCACGCACGCAGGCTTTCAGCAGAGGCTGCTGGGTAACTATCGATCGTGGTCGAGAAACCCTGACTGATTCCCTCGTCCTGAGACAAGGTGCTGAGGCCAATTACAGCCCACTTACCGCTGCCCCCCCCCCCCCCCCCAGCTTAGAGCAGCTAACTCGACACAGGTCAGGAACAAAATGCAGGACCTTTGCGGTGTGCAGGGGGACAGCTACTCACTGAATTCACTGAGCCAGCATGGGACCACCTGCATCCCTCTTTATTCTGACTCTCAGAAAACGCAGCAGTGTGCCCTTGTGATTTTGGTGGAAGGTTCCTCCCAAATGCACTCTTTGAAGCTGCTCTTCTTCACGGGGTTAGTGCTGCACCCTGAGTAACTTGGTCCTTTGTTTAGAAGGCAATTTCAAAGCGTTACCAAAATACTGATTCACTCCTGCTTTGTTTTACAGATGCCGTGTTTTTCGGAAGTAGGTCACGCGTGACATGCTGTGCATGTTAATGCGGAGTCCGCCTCGATGATAGCACAGCACAGCTGCAGCTAGTGCCGCTGAAAGTTATTTTTTTCCTTGTCCTGCAGTAAGCCAATGTCAGTGACACCCTCTGGCCTCCTACAGGAGTCTTTCAGCTTTCCAGATACAAGCAACATATCTTTCCGTGCTAGCACTAGCCCGGCCCTTAGTTTCAGAACATCTTCCTGAAATCAGAATTTGAGAAATGTGCGAAACCAAAAAGTAATTCCAAATCACATTAATTTTAGGGGAAATTTAACAAAAAAAAAAAAAAATTATTTCAGTTTTTGGTGTGGGAATGAGAAGGCAATCTTCAAAGCGATGCATTGATCCCCTCAGGGTGAGATTTGCCAGCGCCGGTTTCTCACGGTCAGGTTTATTGACTGCGCTCAGTGTTGAATAGTTCTGGGTAATTGAATGCCCATGGCACTGGTAGAGATAATACAGCCTCCATTACATCACACTGAACTTCTGATTCCCAGAATGCTCATTCAGCCTAGAACATTCCATCCGACAAGGAACTCCAGCCAGTTTGTGTTTTTTCTCTGAATTGAAAGATACAAGCAGTGTTCCCTGTAATTTTATTTTTGGTGCACGGGCCCTTTAACTGGCTGCGCGGCCCATTCAGTTTTTCGCGCACACGCGGTTATTTACATTGAAAAGCCCGTGAGCGGCCAGCGCCGCTTCGCGAGAACGTTGGACACAAGCAAGGCTAATTTCACTATGTCATTTTTTTACTAACTCTGTAAACTCTCCCTATCTCTGTAATCTCCTTCAGCCCCACAACACCGCCCCCCCCCCCCCACCCCGAGATTTCTGCGCTCCTCTAATTCTGCCCTCTTGAACATCCCTGATTATAATCACTCAACCATTGGTGGCCGTGCCTTGTGTTGCCTGGGCCCCAAGCTCTGGAATTCCCTCCCTAAACCTCTCCGCCTCGCTACCTCTCTTTCCTCCTTTAAGACGCTCCTTAAAACCTACCTCTTTGACCAAACTTTCGGTCACCTGCCCTAATTTCTCCTTATGTGGCTCGGTGTCAAATTTTTTGTCTTAAAATACTCCCTTGCAGCGCCTTGGGACGTTTTACTATGTTAAAGACGCTATATAAATACAAGTTGTTGTTGTTGCTAGCAAACCAAAGTTAGGATAGACCTCACCTCCCCGTACCCCCACACCCTCCCCATCCTTTACTTCCTGTACTGAACTTAACCACAGCAGAACGTATGTCAGACTGTGACATGTTACAGATATTTTGACTATGATCTGAACTTGACAATAACACCACCAGGAGAGCTATGTGTTCAAACTGTAAGAATGAACTTGTCAACACATTGATAGGAAATTCTTTTGTCCACTATTTAAAAAATGCAAAGAATGGGAATATTATGATGTGACTGCATTAAACATTTGCCCATCAATATCGACAATAGTCATTTTTGGGCTTTGGCCTCAAAATGAGTCACTGATAAAAATCAGCTGTTCATTATAGGCGTTGCCACAGAGCCTTATGATCATCATCTAAAACTGGCTTCCAACATTTCCTCCAGAGACTCGAGCACAAAAATCCAGGCTGACACTCCAGTGCAGTACTGAGGGAGTGCTGCACTGTCGGAGGTGCCGTCTTTCGGATGAGACCTTAGGCCGAGGCCCCGTCTTGAGATCTCAGGTGGGCGTAAAAGATCCCACGCCGATATTTCGAAGAAGAGCAGGGGAGTTCTCCCCGGTGTCCTGGGGCCAATATTTATCCCTCAATCAACATCACTAAAACAGATGATCTGGTCATTATCACATTGCTGTTTGTGGGAGCTTGCTGTGCGCAAATTGGCTGCCGCGTTTCCTACATTACAACAAGTGACCACACTTCAAAAAGTATTTCATTGGCTGTGAAGCGCTTTGAGACGTCCGGTGGTCGTGAAAGGCGCTGGAGAAATGCAAGTCTTTCTTTTTCTTTTACCTCGACCTTGTAATAATGGCCATTCTGATAGCTTGAACCAGTACCCTAACCTCTAGAATTGGAGAGTGGGCGACTCAGCCTATCCCTTTGTGCCTGCTGCCAAGAAATGGACACTCACCAAGTTCCCATTTCGCTACTGTCATCCCATGCAAAATATGGAATTTCTAAATAACTATTGGTTGAGCCAGTGCCAGCAAGATGGTGAGGGTGCAATGCAAAGTATATCATTTGATTTTTGCAGCATAATATCATGTTGACAACGATGCTGACAGTGATAGCCTGTAACTGAAATAATACCAAAATTAAAAACATTAATGCACCCCATCTATACCCTCCACCACACTCCTGCTAACGACACACTTCTCATTTTCTTAAATGCTCTTCCATTTCCTCTCCCGGCAATACTATCAGCCTTGTCATGGTGGAGTGGTTTCGTGGGAGGAAAATTAGTCATCTTGCAACCCAGAAACTATGAGCCGGAATGATTTTTTACAATTCATTTATGGGATGTGGGCGTCGCTGGCAAGGCCAGCATTTATTGCCCATCCCTAGTCGCCCTCGAGTAGGTGGTGGAGAGCCGCCTTCTTGAACCGCTGTGGTCCGTGTATGTTTGCTTTGTCAATCTGTTCATGCAGAAATGGCAAAAGCAAAATAAAACATAAAACATCCATTTCAGCATTTTTACCAGAATTTGATGTATGAATTTGTTGAAGGGACTGAGTATTTTCCTTCAAAGTTAAAGGTTAGAATGATCAAAGACTCGAGCAGGCAACAGCGGAATCAGGAATCCCGATCTGCCATTCTCTCTCTCAAGCGAGTGGATGTAGTGGCAGTGCAGGATAACATTGAGAAAGTCGTTTCATGCTGTGATAAAACCTATTATGACCTAAGCAGCCGTATATATTTCTTAAAAATCTAATTTTAATAGGTCTCAGCTCTTATCAGAAAAACAATGAGATGCCAGAATCCGAGGGGCCGATTTTAACCCCTACTCGCTCAGCAGAAACCTGGCGGGCGGGCGGTTAAAATCGCCCTGGGCTCTCACCTGTCCGAAAGCCGCCCACGATCGCAACATCTGCAATTTTAACCCGCTGTCCCGAGCAGGCAGCAAGGACAGGCGCCCGGAGCCAACAGGGTCCTTCTTTACATATGCATGCTGCGGCCTGATGACATCATTGAGACCCGACTGTAATTTTAACTCAGGCCCGAGCGGGGAATCCACCTGGAGTTAAAATTGGGGGATTGGGGGGGGGGGGGGCGCGGGGGTTCCTGTGTATTTTTGCAATGAAATAAACCATATTGTGCGAGGTGGGACTGCTCACCGGGTTCCCACTTCAGAAAATAAGGACTTCTAAATAATTCAACGAGTTCAACCTCAGCTAAACCAAGATAGGTTTAAAGACAGTACAAAGAAAACAACGAATATGATTAGTGCAGTATAACATCATGTTGACAAAGATGCTGATCGTGACTGAGATAAGATCAGATTTCTGCCTAGGATGCCCTTGGAAGTGTTGAGCAATTCATGCAGGGCGTCTCTTCAGCTTGGCTCAGTGGTAGCAAATTACCTCTTGAGTCAGAGGGTTCAAGTGGTTCAAGCCCCACTTCAGAACTTGAGCACATAATCGAGGTTGACGCTCCAGTGCAGTAGTGAGGGAGTGCTGCACTCAGAATATTGGATGAGACGTTAAATCCCGCCCCTGTTCAGGTGGATGTCAAAGATCTCACGGCTCGATCTAAGGAAGAGCAGGGGCGAGCTGCCGATGGCCTGGCCACCATTTATCCCTCGACCAATACAAGTTAATGGTCAGTTGGGAACATCGGAAGAACGTAGGAAGAGAGGAACAGGAGGAGGCCCATTCAGCCCCTCGAGCCTGTTACACAGGAACAGGAGGAGGCCATTCAGCCCCCTCGAGCCTGTTACACAGGAACAGGAGGAGGCCCATTCAGCCCCCTCGAGCCTGTTACACAGGAACAGGAGGAGGCCATTCAGCCCCTCGAGCCTGTTACACAGGAACAGGAGCAGGCCATTCAACCCCTTGAGTCTGTTCCGCCATTCAATGAGATCATGGCTAATTGTACCTCAACTCAATTTTCTCGCCTTTATTCTATACCCTTACCTAACATCGATCTCAGTCTTGAAACTTACAATTGACCCACCGTCCACAGTCTTTTGGGGAAGAGAGTTCCTGATTCCCACAACTCTATGTGTAAAAAAGTGGTCATGATGCAGAGATGCCGGTGTTGGACTGGGGTGGACAAAAATGAGAAGTCGCACAACACCAGGTTATAGTCCAACAGTTTTATTTAAAATTACGAGCTTTCGGAGCTCCGCTCCTTCTTCAGGTACAGGTACCTCTACCTGAAGAAGGAGCGGAGCTCTGAAAGCTCGTAATTTTAAATAAAACTGTTGGACTATAACCTGGTGTTGTGCGACTTCTCATTTGTGTAAAAAAGTGCTTCATGATTCCACTCCTAAACAGCCTTGCTCTAATTTTAAGATTCTGCCCCCTTGGTCTGGACTCCCCCTCCAGAGGAAATAGTTTCTCCGTATTTATCCTATCAAATCCCTTTATCAATTTAAACATCTCAATTACATCACCCACCAACTTTCTAAACTCAGGGAATACGAGCCAAGTTTACACAACCTGTCCTGATAGTTTAACCCTTTACACCCTGGTACCATTCTGGTGATTCTGTGCCACTCCCCCTCCAAGGCCACGAGCTGAATTTGCGCTTCTAAATCATTTGTTTCATTTCTTATGCTACGTGTATTACTGTACAGATTTCTGTCAGCTTTGGCTCAGTGCGTAGGCCTCGCCGCTGAGTCAGAAGGTTGTGGGTTCAAGTCCCACTCCAGAGACTTGAGCACAAAAATCTAGGCTGACACTCCAGTGCAGTGCTGAGGGAGTGCTGCACTGTCGGAGGTGCCGTCTTTCGGATGAGACGTTAAACCGAGGCCCCGTCTGCTCTCTCAGGTGGACGCAAAAGATTCCAGGGCCACTATTTCGAAGAAGAGCAGGGGAGTTCTCCCTGGTGTCCTGGGGCCAATATTGATCCCTCAATCAACATCACTAAAAAAACAGATGATCTGGTCATTATCACATTGCTGTTTGTGGGATCTTGCTGTGTCAAGTCCTTTCTCGTTCCTTTAATTCTGATTGGGGTAACTGTCCCCACCCTGCCCATGTTCCCAGCTGGCCTTTTTCACACATGTTTTGACTGATTGTGGGATCTTGCTGTGTGCGTACTGGCTACTGCATTTCCATACAAAACAACAGTGACGACACTTGTATAGCGGTCCATGGGTTGTGAAAGACACTGGGACATCGCGAGGATGTGAAAGGACCCACTTCAATGCAATCTTCTTCTTTCTATCTTAAAAACCCGAGCACATTCAGTTAATATTACAATATTTAAGTAACTATGTAAATATATGCCATCGCTCTCTGTGTAAAAGTTGCGGTACCTCGGTAGGGTCGCTTGGTCCTTCCATTTGACATCCGTTTGCAAAATCTGTCTTCTGTAATAAGTGTAAAATTGGGCACCACAGATATTCACCCAGTGAGATGACTCGTGTAGCAGATTGATTATACAGCCCGGGTTCCAGCGGCTAGAGTAAAGCTATTTCTTTACATCATTAACGCACAGCTTGTGAACTGTGTTTGGTGGATGTGTTGCTGCACGCGTTGGCAGATGACAGTGAATCTGAGCTGTGACCTGAATGATGATTACAAGATGCGTGGACAAGCCAGTCATTGTTTAAGCAAATGAGAAAACAGTACTGACTCTGGGTGGAAATTTAACCCCTCTGGGGGATGCTACTGCTTCCCAGTGGTGTGTTCTACAAATGGACAAAGGTGTGATGTGTCAAGTCATTTTTAAGTGGTACAGTTGGGATCTGTTAAGCAGCATCCATGAAATGTAACAGTGCTGGGAGTTACCAGAAGCCACAGTAACATCACATCAGATGTCATCACCAGGCACTGTGGGATAAAGAATACCTGGCAGGAAAATTCCAAAACGTGTCGTGGTTAAGGAGAAAATTTGTTGCACAACCAGAAAATAGTCCACAATGAGCCAGTCATGAGACAGCCCTTTTATGACTTTTGACCCCAGAACTCGTGCAGTTGGGGCATGGTAGAATTTTTTCCATTTTCCATAGTAACCGTTATACATCCCCTTTACTGGTACATTTATGACCAAATTCTACCAAGTACGAGAGGGGCACAGATTTAAGGTGTTTGGCAAAAGAACCAGAGGCGACATGAGGAAAAATCTTTTTACACAACGAGTGGTTAGGATCTGGAATGCACTGCCTGATAGGGTGGTGGATACAGAGTCAATAGTAGCTTTCAAAAGGGGAATTGGATAAATACTTGAAGGAGAAAAAATTGCGGGGATATGGGGAAAGAGCAGGGGAGTGGGACTAACTGGATCGCTCTTCGAAAGAGCTGGCGCAGACTCAATGGGCCGAATGGCCTCTTTCTGTGCTGTACTATTCTGTGAAATACTGAGGTTGTACCTGTTTATCTAAATGAATGCAGGTTGTTAGTGTACTTAGACCTTTTCAGACCTTGATGTTACTCTGTTATGTTGCAGAGTACATGGATATTGGAATGAAGTGACCAGTGGTGTCCACAAAGGTCTGTGTTGGGGCCTCAACTATTCACGATATTTATTAATGATTTAGAGAACACAATCGAGAGCCACATATCCAAGTTTGCTGATGACACAAAGATAGGTGGTATAGTAAGTAGTGTAGACGGGAGCATAAAATGACAAAGAGACATTGATAGATTGAGTGGCCAAAACTGTGGCAGATGGATTTCAACACAGTTAAGTGTGAGGTCAGCCATTTTAGACCAAAAAAGGATAGGTCTGAGTATTAGTTAAGTGGTGAAAAGCTAGGAACAGTGGAGGTCCAATGAGATTTACGGGTCCATGTACACAGATCACTAAAATGTAGTAGTCGGATACAAGTGTAATTAAAAAGGCTAATGTAATGTTAGCCTATATCTAGAAGGCTGGGATATAATGGGGAGGAAGTTTTGCTGCAGCTATACAAAGCCCTGGTTAGACCACATCTGGAGCACCGTGTACAGTTCTGGGCACCGCACCTTAGAAAGGATATAACGGCCTTGAGTTTGCGGTCGGAGGCTTCCCGCGGGGAAACGCCTCCAATCCGCAAATAAAATACCCACGTATCTGGTGGTGCGGGAGGTGCGGAGACTCGCGGTCCTGGGTCTCTCCGGGTACCCGCGGGTAGAGTCCCGCGTATCCCAGGGCACAGGAGGTTCGCATTCACCTCTGGGATCACGTGGGCCGGCCCAACCAATGACAGAAGGGAATCCCCATTCATACTTATGGAGATTCCGTATGTACGGAAACCCCATGAGCATGAATGGGAAAACCCCCAAAAAATACACCTAGACAGCAAATAAATAAAAAACCATCACATATTTAAAATGAATTAAAATGCCATTTAATTAAATATTTAAAACAAAAATTACATTTTTTGAAAAATAAATTAACATGTTTTACAGGGGCTAAAAATAACCTTACTTTATTGCCCAGGTTTTTAAATGTATAAATTATTGATAACATTTTATTTTTCTGTTTATTAAAACTTACGCTGGTAAAAGCAGGCCTCACGCTTGCTTTTACCAGGTGTAAGAGTTTCACGGGCATTCGCTGGGCAGAAGTTGGGCAAACAGCACAACTCTCCGCCCGCGGATGCCCTTTTCCCGGGGATGCGTTGGATCGGTCAAGAGAATTCTTGACAGATCGCAAGTTCCGGGTTTTAGCGCGTGCGCTTTGCGTGCCTAAATCTGGAATTTGCGCAGCCCCTGTGGTCGCGTGTGCGCCTCGTACACACCCGTAGGGGCCGCAAATTACAGCCCATTGACTTTGGAAGGAGTGCAGCGCAGATTCAGCAGAATGTTAGCGGGGCTCCATGTATTAGATTATGAGGTGAGATTACATAAACTAGGCTTGTCTTCCCTGGAATATAAAAGATTAAGGAGTGATTTAATTGCAGTTGTTAGGATTTTGAAAAGAATTGATAGGGTAGATAGAGAGAAATGTTTTCCGCTGGTGGGGGAAGTCTAGGATAAGGGGACATAACCCGATTGATTTTTGAAAGCCAAAGTTATTAAGGGATATGGAGCCAAAGTGGGCGGATGGAGTTAGGATACAGATCAGCCATGACCTCATTGAATGGCGGAGCAGGCTCGAGGGGCTGAATGGCCTCCTCCTGTTGCTATATTTCTATGATAGTGTCATAAGGCACATTCTCATCTCAATAGGACCTTGTGACTCTTTATTACCTGGAGTGTTAGTTTGAACACTGAATCCTGGCAATCCTGCTGGTTAAGAACGTCTACAGGCAGCGTTCCCGCTAAGCTGCGTGGCGGTCTGGAGGTCCCGCGCAGGCCACTCACCGACTTTTACACGGGAGAAACCGCGCATGCTCGAAAATTTGAATGGGCCGCGCCGCCAGTTAAAGGGACCGCGCACAAAAGAAAAAGAGGGAAATTGCCCATAGGTTATCGGAATCAATCTGACTTGAATGTTGCAATAAAATGTGGCTGCGCTCAGATTGTTTAAATATTGTATTTGACACAACTACTGAAATAAACTGGCCGAATCTTTGCTTTAAGTTGTATCTTTTTATATTAGAAGCTCAGTTTCTGCAACCGATTCAGGTTTGTAACAAGAATTGAATGTTTTTATATTAAAACAATGATGTGCAACTATGTCGCCTTTGATATAGAGTGACTGCGTAAGATTATAGGAGGAGGTAAATTGTCACCGCTCAGTTGGTATGACACTTTCTACCAATGATCACAAAGACCTTTAGGGGTAATTCCATCATTCTGCATTCCAAGAGAGGTCGTGTCCTCACAGGATGGAGGTAGGGCTGGAATATTGTAGCCTCAATCCTTTGGCCGCCTTCAGGCCCGTGTCCTAACTCGCACCAAGTCCCGTTCACCCATCACCCCTTGTGCTCGCAGACCTACATTGCCTCCCGGTTGAGCAACGCCTCGATTTTAAAACTCTCGTCCTCGTTTTCAAATCACTCCATGGCCTCGCCCCTCCCTATCTCTGTAATCTCCTCCAGCCCCACAACGCCCCCCCCCCCACCCCGCCCCGCCGAGATCTCTGCGCTCCTTCAAATCTGGCCTCTTGAGCATCCCCGATTTTAATCGCGCCACCATTGGCGGCCGTGCCTTCAGCTGCCTAGGCCCTAAGCTCTGGAATTCCCTCCCTAAACCTCTCCGCCTCGCTACCTCTCTCTCCTCCTTTAAGACGCTCCTTAAAACCTACCTCTTTATCTGCCCTAATATCTCCTTATGTGGCTCGGGTGTCAAATTCTGTCTGATAATCGCTCCTGTGAAGCGCTTTGGGACGTTTTACTACGTTAAAGGTGCTATAAAAATACACGTTGCTGTTGTTGAACACGGTTAGTCCCATTTTCTTTTTGTTTAAGGGGACCGTTACTCTGGGGAGGGTGAAAATACATTGAAGGAGCTTCCCTTTTAACGTGCCAGGTCTCCCAAAGGCTGCCTTCAGACATTGCACCAATTGAAATATCACCTGTCAAGTCGAAGATATTTTTTTTTAAGAAAACAGACTGTTCCTGCAGTCTTCCTGGAGAGAGTACTTCAAATTGAAACATTTTCCTCCGGGGTGACATTACCCTTTAAACAAAGGCTTAACATCGCAGCCCCGGATTCCTGAATAATTCATCAACTTGCTGTTTTCTGAGACTTCTCCCCGCTGCAGCATAAAGCCACACGTCCGTCCGTGGTGTCTGAAACAGGATCCTGAGTGTGGCAGTCAGGTGTTGGGTGTGAGATGGCGGTAAGTTAGCATCGCCAGACTGCAGCACCCCAGTGATACAAGACAAAGAGCTCCACCATTCTGGCTAAAATATGATACACTTTGTAGCATCTCAGCAACAATTTGCATGTCTGTAGCGCCTCGAACACAGTAGAGTGTCCCGCTGAGCTCCAGTGAGCATGAGTGGCACTCTCAGTCCCCTTCTGTAGAAATAGTGCTTTTTCCGTGTCGCATTTTTATGAAACGCATCGCCAGCATTGATCTGAGTAAAAATATTTCGACTAATAATGCCGAGTCTGTAATGCTGCAACGTGCTTCATTGCGGTCTTCCCTGGCAATATTTTGTTCGGCATTTGTACAGCATTCCTCTCCGCTTCGTCAACAAAGGTGTTGAGCAATGTTCCCTCTGATGGTTTTTTTTTTATCGTGCGCGGTCCCTTTAAATTTGCCGCGTAGGAGCTCTCCCGCCTTGTGAGTGGCCTCCTGCGGATTGCCGCGCGGCTGAGCTCACGCGCAGCTTGGGGGAACGTTAGTGTTGAGCTGTTTATTTTGATTGGATTATTGTCTTTGTTAAAATAATGGACGGGGGAGTTGCACAGCAGCCGGTTCAGGCATTCATTGCTAATATTGCCCAGTGCAATTTCAGACCATTTATTTGTAACTTGGAAAAGCCACCTCAGTTAACAAGCACTGATTGTTGATGTGGGACTACTCTCTAAATTCTACCGAGCTGGAATCAAGTAGACGATGATTTTTGGTCTGGATCCATGTTCAACAACAACAACAACTTGTATTTATATAGCGCCTTTAATGTAGTAAAACGTCCCGAGGAGTATTTTAAGACAAAAAATTTGACACCGAGCCACATAAGGATAAATTAGGGCAAATCGCCAAAAGCTTGATCAAAGAGGTAGGTTTTAAGGAGTGTCTTAAAGGAGGAAAGAGAGGTGGAGAGGTTTAGGGAGGGAATTCCTGAGCTTAGGGGCTCGGCAACAGAAGGCACGGCCACCAATGGTGGAGCGATTATAATCAGGGATGCTCAAGAGGCCAGAATTAGAGGAGCGCAGATATCTCAGGGGGTTGTGGGGCTGGAGGAGATTACAGAGATAGGGAGGGGCGAGGCCATGGAGGGATTTGAAAACAAGGATGAGAATTTTTAAATCGAGGTGTTGCCGAACCGGGATCCAATGTAGGTCAGCGAGCACAGGGGTGACGAGTGAATGGGACTTGGTGCGTGTTAGGACACGGGCAGCCGAGTTTTGGATGACCTCAAGTTTACGTAGGGTGGAATGTGGGAGGCCGGCCAGGAGTGCGTTGGAATAGTCGAGTCTAGAGGTTCCCTGTAAGCTGCACAGTCGCACAGCGCTCCAGGGATCCCGCGCAGCCGGCTTTTCAATGCAAAAAACCGCGAATGCACGGTATTTTGAATGGCCCTCCCTCACAGGGCCAAACAGAATTAGCGGTTACATCGGTCTAGATACGGTCCAGTTTAGGTATTGTCCACGCAACATGTTACAATAGTTTGACACTGGAGCCATGAAATTCAGTGTTAGGCAGAAATCTTCAGCTTGTTGTACAAAACTACAAAGACAGAGGGGAAAACTTTTCAATACATGTGTCCAATTGTGTGGATAATTCAGTACTTTCATTCCACAGAGTCTGCAAGCCACGCATGTGCAAAAAATGCATCCGCCAGACAGACCAATAATGCATGTTAGCTTATAAAAGGCTACTGTGCCCCATTTTGCCCTATGGGCTCTTGAAAATAGCTTGTGAGTAGTGTACAGCCAAGAGCAATCAGGGCAAGCAAAGGCTCTCTGTAAATACTTTGTAGATGAAACAGTCCCGAGAACAAAGATCATTTACGTGATAATGTGCAGAGCAGAATTATTATGCATGAGAAAATTATTCTGAGGAACTCAACGCTTACCTGTGGGTACAACATGTTCTGGAAAGACCTGAGGAAGGTATTCAGTGATTTAAAATAACCTTCCTATCGACAGTTGCCCTCCTAGTAGGTCAGAGGCAGTACTACAGTTGTTGTCACAAGAACACAAGAAACAGGAGCAGGAGTCGGCCATTCGGCCCCTCGAGCCTGCTCCGCCATTCAATAAGATCATGGCTGATCTTCGACCTCAACTCCACTTTCCCGCCCGATCTCCATATCCCTTGATTCCCCTCGTGTCCAAAAATTTATTGATTTCAGCCTTGAATATACTCAACGACTGAACATCCACAACCCTCTGGGGTAGAGAATTCCAAAGTTTCACAACCCGCTGAGTGAAGAAATTCCTCCTCATCTCAGTCTTAAATGGCCGACCCCTTATCCTGAGATAAAAACAGAAAATGCTGGAAATACTCAGCAGGTCAGGCAGCATCTGTGGAGAGAGAAACAGAGTTAACGTTTCAGGTCAATGACCTTTCGTCAGAACTGGAAAAAGTTAGAGATGGAACAGGTTTTTAAGCAAGTGCAGAGGCAGGGGGGAGGGGGGGAAAGAACAAAAGGGAAGGTCTGTGATAGGGTGGAAGGCAGGAGAGATTAAGAGACAAAAGAGATGATGGTGCGAGGCACCACCCTTATTCTGAGACTGTGTCCCCTGGTTCTAGACTCCCCGGCCAGGGGAAACAACCTCTCAGCATCTACCCTGTCAATCCCCCTCAGCAAGCAGAGCATACTGGTTCATCAATGAGCACAGTTCATCCTGAGGACCAAACCAGATTTGCAAATAATTTGGTCGGACATGGGGAACATGTTGCATATCTGTTTAGTGCAAAACAACTGGTGTAGATGGATTGAAAATTCCACTGTCGGATGCCAATGAGCATTTCGCAACCGCACTATTGTGAACAAAAAGCAATTTTGTCTCCAAACTATTCCTTTCAGACATTCTTGACTTTTGGGCTAATGTGTGGAAACTGTTCAAGTTTTCTAACCAGAATTAATAATTAATGGTCCACTTGTTACAGTCATGTTCAAGAATCCACCATAGGATCCCGAATTTGTACAGAGTACCCCATCCATATTGTAGGACTCGAATTACAACCTGGATAAATGCTGCCAAGTATTTGTCTCTCTTTGTATGTCGTGCAGGAATCTGTAGAGCTATCTAGTAAAATAAGCAGGACAATTTTCCCACAACTAAATTTGTTTCCTCATCAGCGGAATGAATATATTGTATCTCGTTAGTAATTAAAAGCACGATGAAGCATTAAAATAAATACGATTAAATTTATTCAGCAAACTTCATGACCCATCACATTTATTCAATGTGGTAATTGGAAATCTGTAAAATTGGGCTTTGTATTCTTCTTGTGTTCTTTAATTAATGCCAGTTTTCTCTTGTGAGTATCTGCTGCAGATCACAGAAAGCATTTTGCCTACAGTGCCAGTGACAATGGCATTTTGTTAGGTACGCTGGGCACAATGTCAGTAGATGCCTTGGGCATCCAGATGGCGTTGGCAGACATTCGTGGTGTTTGCAGGCACTTTCCTCTTACTTGCTTTCTAATGCACTCTCCTTTCCAACCTCTTGTGTTTTCTAAGTGTGTCCCCCTCTCCTACCCCACCATCTCAGTCGGCTGTGGCTCAGTGGGCAGCACTCTCGCCAATGAGTCAAAAGGTCGTGGGTTCATAGTCCCACTCCAGAGACTTGAGTGCAAAGATCTAGGCTGACACTCCAGGGCAGTGCTGAGGGAGTGCCGCACTGTCGGAGGTGCCGTCTTTCGGATGTAGACGTTAAACCGAGGCCCCGTCTGCTCTCTCAGGTGGATGTAAAAAATCCCATGGCACTGTATCGAAGAAGAGCAGGGGGAGTTCTCCCCAGTGTCCTGGGGCCAATATTTATCCCTCAATCAACATCACCAAAACAGATTATCTGGTCAATATCACATTGCTGTTTGTGGGAGCTTTCTGTGTTCAAATTGGCTGCCGCGTTTCCTACATTACAACAGTGACTACACTTCAAAAAGTATTTCATTGGCTGTAAAGCACTGTGGGATGTCCTGAGGTTGTGAAAGGCGCTGTAGAAATGCAAGTCTTTCTTTCTTTTACCTTATTCTTTCTCTAACCTGTGGCCAATTATATTGCCTCGACTGTCTGGGATCAGCTGAGCCAGGGATTGAACCTGGGACTGCCCTGGTTCCACACTAGGTTGCACTGAATGATAGGAACATAAGAAAGGGCCACTGGGACCAGCAAATCTGCTGCATCCAGAGTCCATGTTGGATGAAATATATCGCCGTTCCTTCATCGTTGCTGGGTCAAAATCCTGGAACTCCCTCCCTAACAGCACTGTGGGAGCACCTTCACCACACGGACTGCAGCGGTTCAAGAAGGCGGCTCACCACCACCTTCTCAAGGGCGATTAGGGATGGGCAATAAATGTTGGCCTTGCCGGCGACGTTCACATCCCAAGAACGAATAAAAAACAATGATTCTAATCATGGACATATCCCACCCTCTTTGTCAACCACTCCCTAAAATTCCCTCCCCACAAACAAAAATGAAGCTCTATATTCTTCAAACTCCCTTTTTCACGCAACCATTGGGAGCGTGACTGTCTGCAGACATTTTTCTGATCATTTCTGCAGGACCAAATGAAAGCGCAGGAAACAAAGGTCTTTCAACTGATAGTGTGCTTTGGATTAAAAAAAAAATGAAATGAGAAGAAACCTTTGACTATATTCCCCATTCCCAATGGCTGACATTTTATAGAATTTTCAATTTCTTTGCTTGATTCTCTTCCATCGCTTTCTCTAGATGATTGACAGGTTGTCCAGCTATTTTGTGTATTCTGCCTCGCCATAAAAGCCGTATTCAGATTGTTTCATCCAGCTGTTTGAGCGTCAGGTGGCTGAAGTAAGTGAAATTCACTCCGGTCATTAAAATTCGACACATCAATTTCTTCATGCCTGACACCATTTTCACTGCCTGTCTGCTGCAGAATAACTTCCAACTAAATATAATGTCCTTCTAAAATTCGACTGCAAAAATGGACATAGAGGCTCCTCACAGTATATTTGGCCACTACAGTTGGCTATATTCATGGCATTTTCTTGTTTTGTAGGAGCTGGTGCCCTTTCTTAGCCTCATACTAATAGAGGAGATCTTGACAACTGGCACAATGAGCTATTGATACACTGCTCGTGCAAATACTCAAGGTCTCGCAGTTGTAGCAGCCAGCTTCTGCAAGCCTGCTGTACTCTGTACAATAGACTTCACTGTGCATAGCCATCTACAAAAGGTCAGCACTGCACAGTGAGAAGTTCAGAGTTGGGAATTAACTGCTGCCATAAATATCGTCGTTAATCGGTGGTCTTTCTTGCTCCATTCTCGCACGCTGTTGTAGTCTCGAACACTACTGACTGGTATCTTGACAAAGTGCGATGGCTCGGCAAGGACTCTGAGCAAAAAAAGTTGGAGGAGACATTTGGATGCAACTCTTGCCTGTTGAGTTTGGGTGACAGTGAACAAAATGAAACTTTAGTTTCTGGCTAGTTTTGGTTGCGGACTAAGCCTGTGGTACTTTCTGGGAGCAGAGTGGGGGGACAGGAATCTTGGATCTTGGATCTGTCGCACCATCACTATGACGCTGGCTGCTAAACTGGAAGATCTGGAAGTTAAGATGGAGCACCTTCTGATGGATGTGTTTGTAAGTACTGTGTGCTTCTCCCATTCAGCAAATTGAATGTAGTGTTTAAAACCCGGAGCTACAGTCAGTAATTCTCAGTTAACTCTGTAAGGATTACCTTGTTAAGGGTCTGTTAGCAAACCGTGACGTTTATAAGGATAAGTATTGATATAGATGATCAAATCCAATGCTCTATAAAACACTATAATCTAGTCGTGCTGTGGTGTGAATGTGACAACCCCTGCAAGCTTACAATTTAATTTTCAGGAAACTACTTCAAGGGAAATGCTTAAGAATGATTAAAGTACTACTCACTGTTTTGGACCCTTAATTCAAAAACACAATTGTATATTACAGATGTACCCAAGTAATCATAATGTCCTTCTTTAATACTGTGTACTTGGCTGAAACAATAGTTCTGTGGCTGATTCAGAAGTACGTGCTTGTTTCTCCTTCTAATTACCTTCACCTTCGTAGTGTTTCCCAACAGAAAAATAGGGCACGATTTCACAGACTGTAATTCTGCATTTACACTTCCTCCCCCGCAACCGTTAGGACGCCAGTGAAGGTGGGAGAACTGGAAACAGTGGGAAATGTATCATCTGTTGGAGCCGCAAACCTTGCTCAGTGTCTAAACAGAAAAAAATAACATTTATATTGTTCCAACTGTTCATTTTCAGATTTAAGAAAGAACTTTGTTCACAGAATAAATGAATATTTCCCCAGTGTTTGTGAACTGTCGAGTATTGTCCCTTATAAAATAAACCCAGTAATGCACTCCTAATGATGCAGTTTAATACATGTGCACATCAGAAGAAAATGCATGTTGGGCAACAGTGGTTTATGAAAATAGAATGACTGGTACTCCTGAGTGCAGCAAATCAAACCCATGTGTGTGTGTGTGTGTGTGTGTGTGTGCGCGTGTACATGTGCATTTGTGTGTGTGCGTGTATGTGTGTGTGCGTGTATGTGTGTATGTGCATGCGTGTGTGTGCGCGCGAGCGTGCGTGTATGTGTGTGTGCATGTATATGTGCGTGCGTGTATATGTGTGTGTGCGTGTGTATATGAGTGTGTGCGTGTTTGTGTGTGCAGGTGTGTGCGTGTATATGTGTGTGCATGTTTGTGTGTGCGTGTTTGTGTGTGTGCATGTATATGTGTGTGTGCGTGTTTGTTTGTGTGCGTGTGTATATGTGCGTGCGTGTCTGTGCGTGTGTAACGGAGCATTTACATTATGCAGTTCAGTTGTAGGGTCAGTATATTATTGTAAAGAAATACACTCACAATTAAGTTGCTTAAATTAGTAGTTGATCCTTGATTTTTGCAGGCCTGACATTTGATATTGGAGGTTAGTGGAAGTATAGAGTCATTCATTAATCAGAATATAAATGGCAGCTGTCTTTCAATGGGCTGAATGAATAAAACATTGTGCACAATTTTAGAGTAATAGATTTTCTATTGTATTATTGCCATAAGCACTGTGTGATTTGTGTTTACCCTTTATAATAAATCTCTTAGTTCAGTAATCCTCTTTTAGTTACATGGTACAAGGCATGGGCTGTCTCAGTGACAACCTCTTTAGTTAAGTGGTTTTGTAACCACTTGACTTCGCCACCTACGAATGAAGACCTTTGATGGCTCAGAAACATGCCTTCTGTGCGTACTCAATGTTTTTATTTGCTGTGAGCATTCAATATTTATTGACCAGCGGTGGCGGCAGTACCACCAACAGAAACATTCAACTGCATTCATAGCAAAAGAATTGTGTAATTGATACTGTGCGTGTAATTTCAGTCATGATTGTGGAGTAAAGTTACCACAAAACATCGAGAGACATTGGAGCTCTTCACCAGAATGACAAGAGCCAGTTTCTATTTTTTTTAAAATAAACATATAAATCGTATATATTGTTCAGAATGAATACAGAATGCAAGGGAGTGAGTCCAAGCCTGTAATCTAATCTTGAGGTTCGACAACTTTTGTAAATTGTTCCTGCTTCGTTGCTGTGTCTGCTGACATCATCGAGATCAGATTGGAGCCTCTCACTCTCTCCCAGTAAACTCCCCCCAGTACATGATTGCAAAAGGATTAGGAGCATTTTGTAATTCGTTAGAAAGTTGTGCTGCATCTATGTTTAAAAGCCTGAACATGTTTGATTAGACCTGTTGAATTGATCCACTTGTATACTTGTGCAGGGATATGAGGAGAGAGCGGGGGAGTGGGACTAACTGGATTGCTCTCCGCAAGAGCCAGCGCAGACTCGATGGGCCGAATGGCCTCTTTCTGTGCTGTGCTATTCTAGGATTCTACATGTATGAGTCTACACGACTGAGATTCGGAGTTGGGCGTTAAGCAGTGTCAGTTTTTGGGATGCGAGTATGTGTGGTATGCTAGGTGGTGTAACAATGGGTTAAGAGGCTAGGGGCAGCACCCCTGAAGGGCATCTGGGTAAAAGTTATAATAAGATGATAAATGTCAGTGTTTGCTTCATTTGAGGGATTTCCATATTCAATTCATCTCCCAGACATAGGGGGAGAAATTCAGTATCGCCCCATTTGGGGCGCAATTATCAGCCGGGCGCAAAGATTAGCGCCTGGCGCTAATTATCGCCTCCAACTGCAAACTTGACTTTTATCGCCCCTGGAGGTGATTGGAGCGCTAAATCAGGCGCTTCACACCTGTCTTAAGGCGCAAAGGCCGAGGAACGAGGCGCTACCTCAGAGCGCTGGCGAAGCTCATGTGATGTCAGTCAGCAATGGAACACACACACAATGGCGCGGGCCAGTTCTTAAAGGGGAGGGTTGATCTTGCTTTCCATCCACATCCTGCTCATTGCAGCCTTGAATCTCGGCCTGGAGAGACCTGTACATCAAATCTGCTGGAAAGAACAATGGAGAGTACCAGGGAAAGAGCTCAGAGTACAGCCCCCACAGTCTCTTCTAAATCGATACAAGGAAGGGCAAATCAAAATGAGCCTGCAAAGTGCTGCTCAGTACCCAAAACTCCTTCACACAGCGTTGTAAAATGTCACCAACAATAAAAGGCAGGAAGCAGTCGCCTTTAAATAGCGCTCCCCCAGTCCCTTCCTGACTGCAAAACGCTCCCCTCAACCTGTCGTTGCTAGCGGCAGGCGGTAAGACGGGGCGCCACTCAGTATCCGCTCCGGGGCGATACCGGGGCGTTGCGCACTCAACTGACGTCACGATCTGCCGGCGCAGGAGATCGTGGCGGTAGTGTTTAGCGCCGCCGCAAAATGTCTGGTTAATTTCGCGAGCGGCGCAAACATCGCCGCGCCCAGGCGCTAGCTGCTTTGAGCCCTATTAGCGCCCTCTTAAGGCGCTAACGGGAGGCGCAACCAACTGAATTTTTCCCCCATAGATTCTCATTAAGGCCAGAATGGCACATCTCCATTGAAAGCCTTTCACGACCACTGGACGTCCCAAAGTGCTTTACAGCCAATGAAGTGCTTCTGAAGTGCGGTCACTGTTGTAATGTGAGTAATGCAGCAGCCAATTTGTGCACAGCAAGCTCCCACAAACAGCAATGTGAAAATGACCAGATAATCTGTTTTAGTGATGTTGATTGAGGGATAAATATTGGCCGCAGGACACCGGGGAGAACGCCCCTGCTCGTCTTTGAAATAGTGCCATGGGACCTTTTACGTCCACCTGAGAGAGCAGACGGGGCCTCGGTTTCACGTCTCATCCGAAAGACGGCACCTCCAACAGTGCGGCACTCCCTCAGCACTGCACTGGAGTGTCAGCCTAGCTTTACTGTGCTCAAGTCTCTGGAGTGGGATTTAAACCCACAACCTTCTGACTCAGAGGCAAGTGTGCTACCCACTGAGCCACGGCTGACACTGTTGAGGGATAGGCTGCAGTTTTGCACAAACTGCTTAATGTCTGGTCCATAAGGTATTGCCGCAAGCTGACAGCTTTGCTTTCAAACTAAGTTGGTGACCAGGGTTTTGTGAGGATTCACGTGACTGCCCATCACAATGGTGACCATGTTTGATCTCTTGTTGTGAATAACACAATGTTTGGTGCTTTGTACTTGATGTGTCAACATCAGTTGTGGGAACAGTTCGAATAGCTGAGCAAGCAGAGTGGCTGCTTTCACAGATTGGGTTTAACAGATCCACAAACCTGTGTCACTGGGACCAGAGATGTTTCTGGAGTCAGGTTCATGAAGGAAATGATTGCATTTTTGAAACCGGTGTTGATTTGCACGATTGCATTATTGATGGAATTTTTGGATTTCAAATGATGTTCAGATTTGGCGTTCTTAATCTCTGTATTTAACTCAAGGTGACTCCATCTTTCTCAAGAAGAGAGACAGTGGAGTTAGACTCAATGCTAAAAACATATTGGACTCTCTTCCCCAGTGCTTGTACACCTGAATAAAATCGTGCAGTTTGGAGTTGATCTCCGAGTGGACTCTCTCCTGAGATAATGCCGAGCTCTTAATAACAAAACAAAAACAAAATACTGCGGATGCTGGAAATCTGAAACAAAAACAGAAAATGCTGGAAATACTCAGCTGGTCGGGCAGCATCTGTGGAGAGAGAAACAGAGTTAACGTTTCAGCTCCATGACCTTTAAGGATGTCTTAGTGTCATGAGAAGAATTGTAAAAAAAGGATAGGTTTGATGCAAATACTGTGGCAACAAGAGCAGGTCAGAGGCTGGGTATTCTGCGGCGAGTGTCTCACCTCCTGACTCCCCAAAGCCTTTCCACCATCTACAAGGCACAAGTCAGGAGTGTGATGGAATACTCTCCACTTGCCTGGATGAGTGCAGCTCCAACAACACTCAAGAAGCTCGACACCATCCAGGACAAAGTAGCCCGCTTGATTGGCACCCCATCCACCACCTTAAACATTCACTCCCTCCACCACCGGCGCGCCGTGGCTGCAGTGTGTACCATCTACAAGATGCACTGCAGCAACTCGCCAAGGCTTCTTCGGCAGCACCTCCCAAACCCGCGACCTCTTCCACCTAGAAAGACAAGGGCAGCAGGCGCATGGGAACACCACCACTTCTGAGTTCCCCTCCAAGTCACACACCGTCCTGACTTAGATCCTTCATCGTCGCTGGGTCAAAATCCTGGAACTCCCTCCCGAGCAGCACTGTGGGAGCACCTTCACCTCACGGACTGCAGCGGTTCAAGAAGGCGGCTCACCACCACCTTCTCAAGGGCAATTAGGGATGGGCAATAAATGCTGGCCTTGCCAGCGATGCCCACATCCCATGAACGAATAAAAAAAATGTGTCTGACTGTTCTCATCCTGAACTACAACCCATTTAATTATAGAGCTACAATAGCACACAATTAGTTACTATATTTATTTTCCTGAAATGGAAACTTTTTAGCATTACTAAGAACACTAAACTAGTTACTTGTTCCAAAATGTGCCTCCAGAGATTATAGACTTTATTATTATACAGATTAGGAAGCAACCATCCAGTCGTGTTGCCAATAATAACAAGTGTTACATTTGCATCATATTTTAAACAAAATTCACTGGACACTATCTTGCACTTCCGTGGGTAAAATTCAAAGAAAATATTTTCGGGAGAGGCGAGCGAGCCTCAGAGACAGCAGATATGGTGGCAAAATGAAAGTTGTTTCATTAAACAAGGTCAGCTGAAGATAAGATGGGCGGGGGGGGGGTCGACCAACACACCGAAATGCTTTACATTGTAGCAATTGCAAGGATACACTGATTGTTAGTGTGTATAAGTAGATTCGTAGAATACCAGCCCACAGATACACCATGTTGTACCGAGACTGCCAGGTATCATTTGACAAAGTTCCGCGCAAAAGGTTACTCGTTCAACTCAAAACGGGTAGGGATGCAGGAAATGGACAGAAGATGTGGTTGAAGGGTGGAAAATAATAGATACTTGTTGGAGAAGCAACATCGGTGCGGGGGAAGTACTGAGTGGGGTGCGTCAAAGATCATCGTTGGGACCACTGCTGTTTCTAATTGGCATCGATGTGAAACCCAACGCAAATTTGCAGGCGATACCAAACCAAGAAAAGTCAGTGGACTCAGGCTATCTACCCTCTCTGTTCCCCTTAACATCTTAAACTTCGATCAAATCATCCCCTTATCTTCTAAATTCTAGGAATGCAACCCTTATTTGTGTAATCTCTCCTCGTAACTTAACCCTTGAAGTCCAGGTATCATTCTGGTAAACCTACACTGCACTCCCTCCAAGGCCAATATATCCTTCCTAAGGTGTGGTGCCCAGAACTGCTCACAGTGCTCCAGGTGTGGTCTAAACAGGGCTTTGTGTAGCTGCAGCATAACTTCTACCCCCTTGTATTCTCGTCCTCTAGATATAAAGGCCAGCATCCCATTAGCCTTTTTGATTATTTTCTGTACCTGTTCATGACATTTTAATGATCTATGTACCTGGACTCCCAAGTCTCTTTGGACATCCACTGTTTTTAGCATTTCATCATTTAGTAAGTACCCTGTTCTAACGTTTTTAGGTCCAAAGTGAATGACCTCACACTTGCCTACATTGATATCCATTTGCCACAGTTTTGTCCATTCACTTAATGTCTCAAAATCTCTTTGTAATTTTATGCTTCCATCTACACTGCCTACAATGGCGCCTATCTTTGTGTCATCGGCAAATTTGGATATGTGGCTCTCTATCCCATCATCTAAGTCATTATTAAATATAGTGAATGGATCATGCAGGAAATTTAAACTTAGCTTTCTACATATTTAGAATTCCTGCATTGAAGCTCGGGCTTCCACAAATCACAGAACTCACAAGCAAATTGGAATTGTTGGCAATGCCAAATTACTGACTTAAAAAATAATTGGATCAATTCCTGATTCACAAGGAAGTTCAAGGATATGGGTTTAGGGCAAGAAAGAGGTTAAAAACAAAGAGCTGGCTTGAACAACAACAACAACTTGTATTTATATAGCGCCTTTAACGTAGTAAAACGTCCCAAGGCTCTTCACAGGAGCGATTATCAAACAGAATTTGACACCGAGCCACTTAAGGAGATATTAGGACAGGTGACCAAAAGCTTGGTCAAAGAGGTAGGTTTTAAGGAGCGTCTTAAAGGAGGAAAGAGAGGCGGAGAGGTTTAGGGAGGGAATTCCAGAGCTTAGGGCCCAGGCAGCTGAAGGCATGGCCGTCAGTTGTGGAGCGATTAAAATCAGGGATGCTCAAGAGGCCAGAATTTAGAGTTCTAAAACAGAACCTGCTTGGTGTTGTGAGCTGAATAGGCTAAATGGTCCTTCCCCGTGATTTATGTTGTCTGATTGTAAATCTGTCATTTTGAGTGCAGCAGCTCACACGATGCTTCGCAAGACTTCTGCTACTGACCTTTCCGTGAAATTGCATGGTGCCAAATTTACCGTTGGCTCGTTGTCTTGTTTTCAATGACTAATTTTATGAATTGAGACTGATCGTGTTGTCTAATTATTTCAGTCATCAACAGCGAGGAATTTGGTGGCACATTCAGAAACTAGCCATTAAATCAAATCGATAGACAGCAGCTGCTTGTTCTTTCCGAGTAGGAACAAACCAAACGACCAAAGAAATCCTCAGATTTTGTTTGCGGTGGACGTTCGTCCGCCAGAACTTTCAACTTCGGAGATGGAGCGGAACGGAGCGATATCGAATCGGCCGCCCGCTGTGCACCCTGCCTGAATTTCCATTCCATTGCTGTCTGTGGAACGGAGCATCAAACAGTGTGTATAACGGACAGTCGGCCCGCGTTACACCCCCGCCGAAGTTGAAAGCTCCGCCCATCGTGCATTCTAGTTCCATGTGCGCGTTCTTCTGTAAGGGTGAGGGTCGATGTCCAATGTGACATTGTGTTCCCTCCCACTGTGGCCACACTAACCCTGTATACAGTTTATTATTTTTCAATGTCATAGAAGTATTCTTTACTAACTCAGTTACAGATGAAAACTCAGTAGGTTTTGACACCTTGACAAAGGTTTTTGAAGAGTTGAGTTGCGCGATTGCTTCATGCGAAACAAAGTGTTATTGCCTTAGCAGGAAGTGACATGCATTGCAATCAGTCCATGTTCTGCAAAATTGGTCGAAGCTTATTTATATTCCCTCAGATGTTTTCCCAACACATACTTCCATTGTTTCTGTTGTTGAGCTGCAAGCTTGCCAATGGCTGCTGTGCACACTCTCTAGATAATGAAGAGTGAAGGCAACCATTGTTGGAGTGTTTAAAATCTAGTGTGTTGCTAGTGGGGAGGGGCGGTGGCGTGTTATCAGATTTGACATTTTGCAGTTAGCTGACAAATCCTGTCAGGCTTCCAGATCTGAAAATCTAATTTTATGAGTGTGGAGTGTCATTCCCTCCATTCCATGATAGAAATTCGATAGATTATTAAAATAATAAAAATTATTTTTTATTTTATTTTTCTAAAGTTTGTTTATGATATTTCAGCTTCTACCTTAATCCCTTGTGTATGTCCCAATCTTTATTTTGCTCTCTGTAAAATGATTAAAAAGTAAATGATAATCCGTGCTTTTTACTTCCTGGTTTGTTGTCTGTGAGAATTCTTTAACCTGATTGGCTGCTCAGCCTGATTGATGACTTCTCTGTTCCTGGAGGCCACAGATCCCCTATAGATGGTGCCAGATTGAAAGTCCCGTCGGAATAGAGGAACTCGACGTCACAGAGCCCGCTAAACCTTTGTGGGCAGCTTTCTTCGAGGTCAGCGGCGAGCGCTGTCCCTTCACCGCTGACCGCAAAATCCGTGCCACTACGTTTTCCATTGTTATAAACAGTGTAAAGTATATATTTAATTAAATAACACACCTTTGTCCCTCCCAAGCAGAGTTTGAATCTTTTTAGGAAATTAATTCAGTCACTCCTATAGATACTTTATTTTATTTGTTCATGGGATGTGGGCATCGCTGGCAAGGCCAGCATTTATTGCCCATCCCTAGTTGCCCTTGAGAAGGTGGTGGTGAGCCGCCTTCTTGAACCGCTGCCGTCCGTGTGATCTTAGTGTACTTGTTTGTAGCGGTTTGGTACAACTGAGTGACTTGCTGGGCCATTTCAGAAGGCAGTTAAGAATCAACCACATTGCTGTGGGTCTGGAGTCACATATAGGCCAGACCGGGTAAGGACGGCAGATTTCCTTCCCTAAAGGACATTAGTGAACCAACTGGGTTTTTATGACAATCCGGTAGTTACTTGGTCACCGTTGCTGATACTAGCTTTATTATTCCAGATTTATTGGGGGTGAAATTGGACTTGGCCAGGGATGCAGGACAGGTGGTATCACATCGCTCACCCGTTATACACCTACGACTCAGTTCCTTTGACTTCACTAAGTCTGAACACCAGGCATGTGGTATAACGGACGACAAATGTGATTCCTCCTGTTTTCCGTCTAATTTCACCCGCACTGAGTCGGAATCTTAAAAACATTTAGCGCAGGTTGGGGGAAAATAAACTCATTGATGAGACACTAGAACTCTTACATTAATGAGGCATTCGGAAATGCTGTTAAAGTTTATTGAAGCAATAAAAATAACCTCCGACTTTGTTTCCTTTTCACAAATTTTGTTTGGTAACGCTCCTGTGAAGCGCCTTGGGACGTTTTACATAGAAAAATAGGAGCAGGAGTAGGCCATTCAGCCCTTCGAGCCTGCTCCACCATTTAATATGATCATGGCTGATCCTCTATCTCAATACCATATTCCCGCTCTCTCCCCATACCCCTTTGATGCCTTTTGTGTCTAGAAATCTATCTATCTCCTTCTTAAATATATTCAGTGACTTGGCCTCCACAGCCTTCCGTGGTAGAGAATTCCACAGGTTCACCACCCTCTGAGTGAAGAAATTTCTCCTCATCTCAGTCCTAAATGTCCTACCCCGTATCCTGAGACTGTGACCCCTCGTTCTAGAGCCCCCCAGCCAGGGGAAACATCCTCCCTGCATCCTGCATTTACTGCGTTAACGACGCCATATAAATACAAGTTGTTGTTGTTGATTCCGCACAGCGTGATGCTACCACCATGGTGCACTGGCACATCATCTTACAGAGAGGGTGCGAGCTCCACCTACCGTATCCCCATACTATGGCTCAAAACTGGACAATCAGAGGCAAGGCACAATTCTGCAATGACAAAGGGACAAATTGCCAGGACTGCTCTCACACACTTCCCAGGGGTCAGCTATAGATCACAACTGATAGGGACAAGAAAGGAAGGTTAGCTTCCATACAGTCTGTGGCTACAGAACCATTGCATAGGGCAGTAATCTGTCACCGTATGATTTACAGATTGGACGTGCTGCCATTTACACAAGTGTGATTGAAGCTTCAGTTTTGCCCGTAATCACTGAAGCTTTTCCTCGCCAAATCTAGAGAAAATAAATTCTTTGAGCAGATGAAGCTGTATTGATTTTCAGTTGACTGAAAAGCAAATATGCTGTATATAACACTGCACCTCACCAACCTGTTGAAAGACCTAGGGCAGGATTTTCCCAACCTCGGTGTGTCGGTGGCGGGTCCCGGCCCCGCTGCTGGCTCCAGCCCGCTGTGCAGAATGATTTTCCCCTGATTGGGCTTGTTAAGCCCGCCCAGCGCGTTTGCCGGCCAATTGAAGGAAGCGGGTCTGATGACGTCATTTGATGACGCGTCATCAGCCGGTTTCCTTAAAGGGACCGTGCGCAAATTGATTTTGACATTTGTGCTGTCAGTGTTCTACAGCACTGAGGCGCTGCAAACACTGACAATGACTGCACAGAGGTGCAGGGCTGCACCCAGGCTCTCCCGGGGTAGGACATTTAGGACTGAGATGAGGAGAAATTTCTGCACTCAGAGGGTGGTGAACCTGTGGAATTCTCTATCACAGAAGGCTGTGGGGGCCAAGTCATTTAAGAAGGAGATAGATAGATTTCTCGACACAAAAGGCATCAAGGGGTATAGGGAGAGAGCGGGAATATGGTATTGAGATAGAGGATCAGCCATGATCATATTGAATGGCGGAGCAGGCTCGAAGGGCCGAATGGCCGACTCCTGCTCCTATTTTTCTATGTTTCTATGACTCCCTCCATATGCTTATGGTTGACACTTCAGCGGTTTATTGTGGGAATGTTTATTGTCAGAGGTTCTGTCTGTTGGATGATACATGAAGCAGAGGCCACACCTGCCTGCTCAAGTAGATGTAAAGGATCCCATGGCACTGTTTGAAGAAGTGCAGTGGGCAGTCCCGGTGTCCTGGCCAACATTCCTTCCTCAACCAATAATGGGTTCTCTGGTCATTTTGGTGTTTGATGAGACCTTGCTGTGAGTGTTTGGTTGCCACCTCTGCCTTTAGAACACTGTATTTAAAAAAAAAATCCATTGGCTGTGAAGTGCCTTGTGGACATAATACGGTGCTATATAAATCCAGGCTGTGTTCTTCCCTCTTACTTTGCTGTAGCAGTTGGTCAGCCGCGATGGTGTGCACGGGGGAATGCAGTGTCATACATTGCCATTCACTCAATTTGAGCACCATGTTTAGTTTGATAAATAGATTAAGAACATAAGAATTAGGAGCAGGATTCGACCATTCGGCCCCTCGAGCCTGCTCCGCCATTCAGTAAGATCATGGCTGATCTTCTACCTCAACTCCCCTTTCCCATCCGATCCCCATATCCCTCGATTCCCTTAATATTCAAAAATCTATCGATCTCATTCTTGCATATACTCATCGACTGAGCAGCCGCAGCCCTCTGGGGTAGAGAATTCCAAAGATTCACCACCCTCTGAGTGAAGAAATTTCTCCTCATCTCAGTCCTAAATGGCCGACCCCTTATCCTGAGACTGTGACCCCTGGTTCTAGACTCCCCAGCCAGGGGAAACATCCTCCCTGCATCTACCCTGTCAAGCCCTCCAAGAATGTTATACATTTCAATGAGATCACCTCTCATTCTTTTAAATTCCAGAGAATATGGGCCTAGTCTACTCAATCTCTCCTCATAGGACAATCCCCCCATCCCAGGAATCAAACTGGTGAACCTTCGTTGCACCGCCTCCAAGGCAAGTATATCCTTCCTTAGGTAAGGAGACCAAAACTGTGCACAGTACTCCAGGTGTGGTCTCACCAAAGCCCTAGATAATTGCAGTAAGACGTCTTTACTCTTAAACACCAACCCCCTTTGCAATAAAGGCTAACAGACCATTTGCTTTCCTAATTGCTTGCTGTACCTGCATGTTAACATTCTGTGATTCGTGTACAAGGACACCCAAATCCCTCCGAACACCAACATTTCCCAATCTCTCACCTTTTAAAAATTACTCTGCTTTTCTATTCTTTCTACCAAAGTGGATAATTTCACACTTCCCCACATTATACTCCATCTGCCACCTTCTCTGACGGTTCCGTCAGTCTCTCGGCAAACTTATGGCAGGAGATAGGGAGAGCAACGTTCCCGCTAAGCTGCACGGTCTGGAGGTCCCGCGCCGGCCTCTCACTGGCTTTTACATAGAAGAAACCGCGCATGCGCGAAAATTTGAATGGGCTGCGCAGCCAGTTAATGGGACCGCGCACCTAAAATAAAAATTAGAGGGAACATTGAGGGAGCGCCCTTGCTGTTTCCATTTCCAGGTCACTGTGTTGTCCTAATGTCCTGTTTATAGTAGTAAGAGGAACAGCATAAATAGTCATTTTCAGATTCTTGGTTGCTTTGAAATAACATTTATCTAGCTTGTCTCCAATAAAATACGACGGTGTTAATTGTTCATAGTGTAAAGCAGCTACTTGGTAACGGGGAATTTTTGGGGGGCGGTAGATGTATGTGGAGACAGCAAAACGTATTCCTCACTTGGTGTGCAGGAATAAGCAACGCTGCCTTCAGGGTCTGGCTCCCACCAAACCTGAGAGGTCGCACAACACCAGGTTATAGTCCAACAGTTTTATTTGAAATCACAAGCTTTCGGAGCTATCGATTGCCCCTTCCTCAGGTGAAGTAAATAGATACAGAATCGCCAAAGCATATATAGATAGAGAACAAAGCATGTGTACCTTACAATTGCAGACAACTAAATTAAATCATCCTGACTATCTGCCGAGGTGTGATAAAGTTAATCAGGTCAGCCAGGAAGGTACCACATCAAAGACATAGTAAGATACAACTGAGACAATGAGGTGGAGTCGCAGGGGGTCTAACGTGTCAAAAGCTGCCGTCCCACCAAACCGCCAAACAGCAGCAGCATTGACTGCAGACCCCTACTCTAAACAGGACATTACAACCACACCGCAGTGGTTCTCAAGGACAGTGAAAATTCCACAAGGGTTGTCCGCATTCTCCTGCCGTAACTTCGGCAAGAGACCGGCGGAACCGCCAGAGAAACAGCAGGAAAAGCCACTGTCAGCTGTTTGTGCTGTTTCTCCAGGGAGGTTCTGCCGATCACCTGCTGAAGTCCCGGCAGACGAACCTCCGCAGAATTTCGGGGCCCGTGTGAAGGTGGTTTGTTTGGTCTGAAGCATTAAGGGATGGTTTTTGGGGCTGATTCGATGCGGTTTATAATTTGTCTGCGTTTTTTCTCGAAGTCTGTCAGAGCTGAAAGGGAATCTCTGCAAGCTTAGAATTTAAGGGATCAGATATTAACATACGACGGACGGCTTAACACATTTGTATGAAATTCCTTTCCCTGTCACTGTAATGGAGGAATTAGCCCATCTTTCAACCTCTGTTAATAATGAGCGAATGGTGATATGGCACAGTGTGGGTTGTCTCAGGAACGTCTGATCATCTGAGACCTCAAAATCCTGGTTCTGTTCCCATTTTGTGAAACGCATTGTTGCAATGGTTCAAGAAAAAAACGAGGAAAAAGATTGGTTTCCTCTGGGACTGCGCAGCCGGCATCAAATGATTTGTAACATTTTCTCATAAATTGCGGTGTTTCATTGCCCACAAAACGGCCGCTGCTTGTTTCATGACTTGGTCAGATGAGAGAGAGAGAGACATGTTCTTCGACTCATATTTGAGAAAGGACTCATGTTTCAAAAATCAGACATTTGGCAATCCAGTTATTGGCTGAGTTCATTCTGGACAGCTCTTTGTGGCACTTTCCCCCCCCCCCCCCCCCAAACTGCTGACACACATTTTTTTCCATTCATGACCCATGATGTTGCAGCTTTCATTGATGTGGACTGCAGCGGCGTTCTGGACATCGTTCGAATTCCCACATCCTGCAAGCATTGGTTTTAATCGCATTTGCCTGAATGTCGAACACACCACAGTGCTGAGGCGCTGTGACTGTCATGTACAATCGGCCCAATTTTTATTGCACGAAGCCTCTGGGTAGAGGGTCAGGATGTTTCAAATCAGTACTGTTAGATCTCCCGTGGCATTGCTCACGGACAGCAACATGAAGTATGAAACAAATAATATTAACATAATCTTCTGCATTACTCGTAAGGATTTATATTTTTTGCTCCCCATATCTATTTTTACATTTTCCCTGCAGATCCCAATTTAGTTTATGTACTGACTCTGCTGATCCTTCTTTTCTGATTACTTCTGTTGCATTGAAATATGGTTACATGTGGAAACACTACATTTGTCTTTGTGTTTAACTAGCTGTGGCTGTTTTTATGTTTTTGTTTAATTACCTGCTTGCCTCTTAACATCGTGAATTATGATTAAATCTCTTTCGGCTTTTCATTAAAGCAATCCATTTGTGCGCTGGAGGGAGAGAGGGAATGGAGCGAAGCCAGGGAGGGGGGGGGGGGGGAATGAGAAAGGACGTTCGAGATGCACTTGGGGTGCGAGAGTGGAAAAGCAGTGACCGGTTAAGTCTTTAACCTGCTTAGGACAGGAGGGCAGGAAGGTCTATATTCCCTAGAGTTTAGAAGAATGAGAGGTGATCTCATTGAAACATATAAAATTCTTAGAGGGCTTGACAGGTTGTTTTCCCCTGGCTGGAGAGTCTAGAACTAGGGATCACAGTCTCAGGGTAAGGGGTCGGCCATTTAGGACTGAGATGAGGAGAAATTTCTTCACTGAGAGGGTGGTGAATCTTTGGAATTCTCTACCCCAGAGGGCTGTGGAAGCTCAGTCGTTGAGTATATTCAAGACAGAGATCGATAGATTTTTGAACTCTAGGGGAATCAAGGGATATGGAGATCGGGTGGGAAAGTGGAGTTGATGTAGAAGATTAGCCATGATCTTATTGAATGGCGGAGCAGGCTCGAGGGGCCGAATGGCCGACTCCTGCTCCTATTTCTTATGTTCTTAAAGAAGCAAAGTCATTTCATGCATGGGGTGGGAAGGGAGCATGTGGTAACTCTGTAATGTAGGGCAGAGTATAAATCAGGAAATTAGAGGTGCATATAACAAGGGTAATACAGTGATCATGGGGGACTTTAATCTACATATAGACTGGGCAAACCAAATTTGCAATAATAGTTTGGAGGACGAATTCATGGAATGTATACAAGATAGTTTTCTAGATCAGTATGTTGAGGAACCAACTAGGGAACAGGCTATTTTTGATCTAGTATTGTGCAATGAGAAAGGGTTAATTAATAACCTTGTAGTAAAGGGGCCCTTCGGGAAGAGTGACCATAATATGATAGAATTTTATATTAAGTTTGAAAGTGATTTAGTTAATTCCGAAACTAGGGTCTTAAATCTAAACAAAGCAAACTACGTAGGTATGAGGGGTGACTTGGCTAAGGTAGATTGGGAAACTACATTAAAAGGTATGACGGTAGACAAGCAATGGCTAGCATTTAAAGAATTAATACATAATTTACAACAAATATACATTCCTTTAAGGTACAAAAAACCCACAGGAAAAGTGGTCCAACCGTGGCTAACAAGAGAAGTTAAAGATAGTACTAGATCAAAGGAAGAGGCTTATAATGTTGCCAAAAAGAGCAGTAAGCCTGAGGATTGGGAGAATTTTAGAATTCAGCAAAGGAGGACCAAGAAATTGATAAAGAAAGGAAAAATAGAATATGAGAGTAAACTAGCGAAAGACATAAAAACAGACTGTAAAAGCTTCTATAGGTATGTAAATGTGGGTCCCTTACAGGCTGAGACAGGAGAAATTATAATGGGGAATAAGGAAATGGTAGAGAAATTAAACAAATGCATTGGGCAGAATTTTCATTGACCCGTGGAGGCGGGTTTGGAGGCGTGTGGGGGGTTAAAATTGCGAAAACTGGCGGGCGGGCACAAGCCCGCCTCCATCTTGCCTCCACGCAATTTTCACTAAATCGTGTCTGCTGGTCCCGACTCCGTCCCGCCTCCAAGAGGCAGGATAGGCCGTTAAGGCCCTTAACAAGCACTAAATTGCCTCTATAATGCCATTTTGAAAGGCCTTTGTGATTTTAACCCTTTTTCCACGTGAAGCACGCCTGTTCTGAACCACGAATGTGAAACCTGGCGGTAGCACATTTGGATTGCTGACTATCAGCTGCAGCTCAACCATGAAATAGGAGATGTGATCAGCCATCATTTGCAGTTGGCAGGACTTTGTTGTCTGAGGTCTAGGGGAACTTTTATATGGAATAACCACAGCTGTGGAAGTTTGGAGCCTGACACCCATCTCCAGTGTGACCTCCTGGGAAACCCCTCTCGCCACCTTGACTGAGCGCTTCCTCAACTGAGGCATATACCAGAAGCATGGGAACCATTTATTTCCTTTCCTCCTGGACATCAGATTCGGACGAGGACCAGCCGTAGCAGCAGCAGAACCATGAACAACAGCACCACCAGCAGCAGCAGCATCAACAGGAGTGCCAAGCTGCTCCTCACCCACCTGAAGCTGCACAGGCCAGAAGGCGCCAGCGCGCGACCACATTGCTGCCCGAGATGCAAGGGACGCACTTGACCAGATTTGCTTAGCCTGCACAATCAAACACTTTTGCCTCGCACCTTCTTATCAGACCATTGACAATGGCCAGGAACCTGCGGATTCCTATCACTCTGACCACCATACTGACAATTGCAAGTCATCCTAAGCCCTCAACGTGGAAGTCCCATTTGTGAAATGACAGACGCCACAACTTCAGCAGTTTGCCAGCAGAATTTTTAATCACACCAATCAAGTGCTGGCATTTCAAGATTAAACACAACATTACACCCATGTGACTACCCTTGTGACTACTTGTGCATTATTTTTCTTTTACGCGTGCTCCTACGTGGTGCTTCCCCTGTGGCTTCAGAAGATGTGGAGGCCCCTTGCTCACTTTCTTGCTGCTCCTGCCTCGACACCTTTGGCGGGCATCCTCTGGGGTTGTGAGCCTGTGAGGGCTCGGCAACAGTCTGCTGCTCCTGCGGCTGTGCAGGGGTTGAGACGCCGATCTCAGTTGGGTGAGGACTCTGGTGGGGCTCTACCCGAGGGCTTTGCAGTGGCTTGGTCGTGTGAGCGCTTGGAGAGGAGCCCCCACTTCCTTGTTGTCTGTCACCAACATCCCTCTCATGGGTCAGCCCCACCTCAGCGCTTGCAAGTGGATTGAGAGCACCTTGCTGCACATCAGGGGGGCCATGGGGACCCGTATCTACACTGGAAGTCCTACTCAGAAGGACTTCCATGAAGGTCTGGTTTCTGTGTTCAATAGATGACCATCGCTCCTCAAGAGATGCCAGTCTATTCTGAACAATGACCATGTTTTCTACACTCTGGCGACTTATCTCCTCCATAGCCGTAGCCATCCTCTCCTCTACTGTAGCTATCCTTTCCACGGAGGTTGCCATCCTTTCCGTGGTGATGCGTTCATGCGCCAATGACTCCACAAAGGCTCTGCTCATGTTCGCTATGGACTCCTCCATTCGCTCCACACTCGCAGCGACACTGGAGACAAAACCTGCCAGAGACTCCTGCATCTGTTCCTGGAGTTCCAGCACCGCTGATCTTATGGATGGACCCAGAGGCATAGGGTCGACATGCAGCTGAGCCGAGCTAGGAGAGTCCTGCGCCCTCCGACTAGGACTCTCCACTGCTGTACCTGTCTCCACTATCTGCTGATGCTCACTTGTGAGCTGTGATACACCAGGTGACAACACTACTCTATCTCGCGATGTTCCCTCCGAGGTGTGAGTGTCTGCGCTGGTGCTGGGTGCGCTGAATTCTGCTGACGCGGCGCCCTCAGAGGTTGCAGCTTCCTCTGAGGAGTGGTGAGGCTCATGCTCTTCCTCCTGGACGGTGGGGACGGCTGCTCGTGATGGTCCTGGGGGGGAGTAAAGGAAAGAGTCAGAGATGTGAGTCCAAGGTTACATACACATTGCATATTGCAGATGATCATAAGTCAGTCTGCTGGAGCATCAGAATCATTATCAGTGACTCATGTAATGTTAATGAGAGAGATGATAAACTATTCTGTCACCAGCTTGCTCTGATGCACCCGTCTGTCCGTCCCCCACTTGCGCATCCTCCTCCACTCCCACAATTTCCAGGGCCGCCTCCTCCCAGGTGGTGATCTGAGCTACTGAGGGTGGCCCTCCTCCTGTCCTCGCTCTTTCCCTCTTATTGTGAGCTCTCTTTTCCTGCAATGATGGAGACAAGTGGAGTTTGAGTGAGAATGAAGGAGTGAGTGTAGAGAATCTATATCATTGATGGTTAGAAGGAGACAAATTCAGAGTGAGGTGGCAAGACCAAGGGCCCTCCCTGTGTGTTGTAAGTTGTTTTCATAGCATCACAGAGATAGGGAGTGTGAGGGCTGCATAGTCGAATAGTTAGGTGAATGTGACCATACAGAGAGAGGGAATGGGTAAGGGTGCAGGGATGTCAGTGTCAAGTGGGGTGTGGAGGAAGAGG